>OX438640.1:10815000-12065000 GCA_949316285.1 Eupithecia subumbrata | reverse complement strand
GACTATTGACGGTAATGAGATGGAACTTCAGGTAAAGTAAGATATAATACTTTCATGGCTCAAGACGCAGATGTCTTTCTTCATTCCCGTGAAGCGCCGCTGCGAGTCGCAACGCCGAGGCTGGCAGTGAATGCATTAATAAGGCTAGTTAGTAGATTGTTCTTAATTCACTATCTATATTGAGGTAAAACTTTCTGTTTATTCATGCTGAACCACCTTCACAGCATCCTCTAGCCCCAAGGTAAGCAGAGCTTATGTGATGGGTACTAGATAATTGAAATACTTAATACATTGCATAGGTATATAGATAGATATTTTTATAGTACATAGAAAATACCCAAAACATCCGGAGAAAATATCTGCTGATCGTACAAACATTTGTCCCGAGGAGGTGGGATCGAACCTGCAACTTCCTGCATCGCAGCCGAAACTTCGCCCGCTGTGCCCCTGAAGTCGTCAACAAACTAACCTATAAAGAAAGACATAACTCGTCTACTCTATGCCTTTTCTAGTTTCAGTTTTTCTGTATGAATTTTTGTGCGCAAAAAAAAAAAGAATAATGGCACTTAAGATTTTCTTTTCTTGAATTAGAAGTTAAATATTAAAATTGTAACCTGACTTACAAACAACGGGCTTAATTTGTTTTCGGAGTTGTTTTCATTAGCTAAACTTATATAACGTTACTAAGTTTTTCAACAGTATGCAGTTAAACTGTTTCATTGTAAATAATCGTTATACATAGTTTGTTTTATTTCTTTAATTGCATTTTTCTTTGTTATTAAAGTTTTACCATAAAAAAACTATAGATACATTTTAGCATTGTTTAAGTTGAAATGACTATTTTTTATATAAGATTTTTTGACCGTCTAAGATTTTTTTATTCGTCAGCCGACTTCTGGCCAATTCCAGTAACATCAGTTTAAGCAAATATTAATAATATCATAAAATAGTTTATTAACTCTCAATAATATTTGGTTAGCAACTGTATTAGGCTGAGTTTTATAACAAAAGACGCACGGGCCAAAGAGCTAATAAAGTTATTGATTTATTTTGGTTACCACACTTCGGCCCGCAAGATTAAAAATATCGCGGCCCGAAGTGATACTAACCCGTTTCAGAAGGTCTATTTTAATTCTCTAAATTTCACAATCAATGACTTCGTTTAGTTTTTTTTTGCGAATTGTTACTTTAATTGTAGAGTACACCAGGAGTTGTCCGAAAGGCGACACGAAATTTCGTTTTCTAAAAATAAAATACCTCTTGATATCGAAAAGAAATCAAATATCTTCATTAAAAAGTTCTAAAAAGACAATATGACAACGTGGAAATTGATTTTTTTATAATTCTACTGCAAGCATTAATTCTTTAAATCTCGCTTAACCTAAAAAAGAAAAATTCTGACTCTACATGTCCTGAAAGTCAACAAGCCACGGGCTGGCTACCCTCGTTTCAATGTGCAACTATTGTGATTTGTTGCATTGTATCCAAAATCGATATTATCAAATCCACATTGCTCTGCCACGTTGTCAACTGTCAACGTCTCCGTAATTACATGACAGTCGTTGGCACGTTAAGCGAAATTGGACAGGTCTAATACCCGCTATCGGCCAAATTGGACGGGGTCTATTGCCTAAATGTAGGTTTTGTAGTCGTTAGTGTCAGGGGTATGTGTACCTATTTATACTGAGAGGTGTCAGGGCTGTGTCTATTCAGGCTTTTGGACATTGTTTTGGAGTAGGTGACAGGTGACAGCTAGGCTAGGTAGCAAAATCGTTTCTTGGCGTTTCTTTGAACCTATAAGTACCTACCGCTTGTAATTTCGATGGAGCATCTACCTTTACACCACAGGGATATTTTTTTTGTGTTGTGACCGATTGCCACCCCCGGCTTGCTCGATTTCGTTTGTTTTTAAAGACCAATAGGAGCTACGTATTTCGTAAGTCTAGTCAAGTACTAAAAAAAAAGATTGTACCTGAACTCACAACACAAGCCTATGAACACAAACCTATGTAAGTACCTACAGGTTTGTGTTGTGGCTATAAGTAGAGTAGAAACTAAGGTTGCCTAGAAGAGATCTCTATTTTTTTATGTACAATAAAACATTCTTATATTGTATTGTAAGTTGTATAGTGTGTAGGGTGACCCATATTTTATAGAGTCCCAAACTCGTAGAGCCTAAACATTTTAGGTGTTTATTTTTAATGGATAGTTATTGTAATTTTGTCTAGTAAAGTAATCTAGAGCAGTGAAAATAGCACATTACTTTATACAAAACATGAGCGCCGTGCAAGCAATTCATTATAATTTGGGTGATGAGTAGCGCCATCTACCGTCTGATAGCGGATTTAAGTGCCAGTTGTTAAAATTGGATAGAAGCGTGTGGTGTGAGCTCGAAAGCGACCTCGAAAGGTACTAAATAAATGTGGTGAATGATAGAATGTTGTATTGCTAAACTTCATAGAAAAAGAAACTGAAAAAGCGAAAACAACAGATAACAGGGGGCTTATTTTAATTCTACAACACAAAATTTCACATTTCGTTTTGGTAACATTCGTGTAAGTACCACAGGCACCACCCCAACTCTTCCCGCGGGTGTCGTAAGAGGCAACTAAGGGATATCCCCAAACCGCATGCCCAGCGTGGGGATTATGGGCATTACCAACATGCGATAAAAGCCAATAAGACGCTTAGCAGGAGGAGGCCGACGTCCAGCAGTGGACCAATATAGGATGAGGTGATGTGAGGTGTAAGAACACTAAATTAGAGTGTCAATTTGCACAAATAAACGAAACGAAAAATCGACTGCATATTTTGGAGAATTAAATAGGTCTTCAGCACTGCAGTGTTGGTACTGTTGTAAATTAATTTCGATTTGCACCAGAAATTGAGGTAGCACTTTGACGTCTTATCTTGTAAGTTCTTATCAAGCAAACTATGTTATACTAGCTGCTGCCCGCGGCTTCGCCTGCGTAGTTCCCGTTCCCGTGGTAATTCCGGGATAAAACATAGCCTATGTCCGTCTCCTGGTTCTAAGCTGCCTCCCCACCAATTTTCAGCCAAATCGGTTCAACCGTTCTTGAGTTATAAATAGTGTAACTAACACGACTTTCTTTTATATATATAGATAATACATTTCATAGATACATTTTTGTTAAATTAATAAATAAATAACAAAGTTTTAACGACGCATTTTCCACCTACACAAATATTTACAACTAGATAGATAGAGTGCCAACCATTATAAATACGGTTTTTTGATAGGTACCTTCCTATCAAAAAACCGTATCAAGTACCTACTTGGAAAAATCATGAAAAAAATCAAGATGTGGATCAAAAGAGCTTGACACAGTCACTAAGCCTACAATATTGCAAGTGGATTGAATTAGAAACTAAGTAGGTACCTACTAACAACAATGGTTCTAAACATCATACATAAGAGTACCATTGACCGGTTTCAAAGCACAATAGATGCACAAAAACAAAAATATCTTTGTTTTTGTCACACAAGTAGCTCTCTAAGAAAAGAAAAACTTTGAAACAGGGGTAGCCAACCCGTGGTTTAGGGACATTTAAAGAATTAATGCTTGCAGTGGGAAAAAAAATCAACATTTCCAGAGGGTCATATTTTTTTATAAAATAAAGAATATTTGATATCTTTTCAATAACAAGAGATTTTTTGATCACTTTGCATACATAAGAGAGCTCTGAAAAAGTGTAAATCATTTAAGAGGTAATAAACCTGTATGGTTTATATTTATTTATTATTTGTTTTTATTTTGTATTCAAAATGGTATGTATTTAATATCTATTTTACATAGTCTTTGGTACACCCCCTGCCTTTCTCAAAGTAATTCATAATTCTTTCCATCCAAAGGTTGCCTGGAAGAGATAATTTCTAAGCGATAAGGCCACCCATTGTACTTGTCTTATGTAATGTCTCCTCGTAATGTTATTTTATTGTGTACAATAAAGTATTTTTGTATTGTATTGTATTGTAAACCTAAAGTTTAGAAAGCTATGCTCAGCAGTGGGTGAAGTCAGGTTGCGGATGATGATGAAAGCTAAAGTTAAAAAGACCGGCAACCAATAACTTGAGCACCTCTGCCTAGTATCATAAAAACGTATGCAATGTTATGAGTCATTGTATACTAACTATTGACACAAATACAAGAAAGCAATAAACTGTAGACACGAGCCGTAAGTGCCTTTGTAGCTTTTGTGATACTTTTTGTGTCATAAATAACTTTGCAATTGAGTTATTGCTTGAACAATAGCAATCTGCAAGCTTCTGTCCGCTTCTGATTTGTAACGCGTCATAATAAGCAGAACATTTAGCAGAACATTGGCCATTTAGGTTCTTTTAAATAATAATATTATAATAATAATATTAAATCTTTATTTCAGACACCAGATCCAGTTTACTTAGGTAAACAACGTATAATCACTAGTAATTAAAAACACACATACAAATAAGCAAAATATACAAATATTGGTACCTACGTCAAAAAATAATAATACCATACAAATGTACTAGATGGCAATAGCCACCCACCGTTTGTACATATCAAACAAAATCAGACGATCTGCCATCTTATTTTGTATTAAGAAAATCTAAATTCTACAAGATTATTGGTAGCAACACATAGACCTAAAGCATGTTGCTTAAACATTATCGAAATAATAAAGATCTCATATTAATAATTTAATCAAGATTAGTTCTATTATCATTAAATTCAAGGCTAGGAACGAAATTCTAGCTAATTATTTATAGAACAAAACCTTGCTGATTGATTACAGTAAGCTAACGTGAAATGAGCAATTGAACACATAGCTCAGAAATAAAGGAGTTACATTACTTTTAACTCTTGAAAATAAGAGCATTATCATCTCACTAGCGATTTGCGACCGAATTCAAGGCAAGTGCACGGCGAGCTTGCTACGATTACTAATCGCGGCGTGCTCGCTGCGTATTCGCCTCGCTATGAAATCGTTCGCAAATCGCCAGTGTGATAAGGCTCAAGTCCGACTGCGAGTTACCCGGGTAACTGTGCATAGGAATTTTACAAAAAAGAGTAAGTTTTGTGTCAGGAAGATTCTAAATTAATAGTTGCTTATCGAGTAACTAACGAACAAAATACACTCCCACCTTCCCATCTTCCGAGGACTTCGTGAGGGCGGGTGCGGCGGCAGATTTGGCCGAAGATGAAGAGGTGCAAATATGCAGGGCTCGACAGAGCCTACACATTTGCTCCCCTTGGAGTCGAGACCCTAGGTCCGTGGGGTACCGAGGCTCTTCGAGTTTTTAAAAAATATCTGAGCGACTGGTCGAAGCGACGCGTGATCCGAGACCTGGTGTGTATCTGGCACAGCGCATCAGCATTGCCATACAGCGGGGCAATGCAGCCAGCGTCTTGGTGATGCTTCCGACTGGTATTGGTATGGATCAGTTGAGCTACCTGTACATTCTTTGCAACAGTCTGCAGTTAGCTCAATTGTAAATACTAGTTGTAATTTATTTCTATTAGTTGATTGTAATTTTCTTTGTGAATACATAGGGATGTTCTTTCATCACAATAATTTTAGAATAGGAAAAATATCAATGAGTGTCTAGGTCTAGAAGGATGAACAATGTAATAATATGATAATAATATGGACTATAATTATAATTTATGTCATAGGTTTAACGTCGTTCAAATTTATAATAAATAAATAAATAGTCCGGGTGGCTCAGTACATTCACCATTTATGTAAAGTGTACCAGCTATCCTCAGAACCATATCTCGATTACCTCCGCCGCTTTGTGATGGTATAACAGTAGGCTCTGTTTCCAGAATTAATTTCACAGCTGAGATGCGTAATGAATTTCACTTACCTACGTCAACTATACGTTGAAATGGGAATTTGATGATGCGTCTACTGATCGTAATTAATATGTTAGCAGTTTCATGGTTGAAATCTATTGCTTTATCACGTTGATTATGCCCTAATTAACGTTCTTAGGCAATGTTGTCCTTTGAATAATGTTTAGAGGATTAAACATGTGTTTCATCATCGTTATCATTATCAATATACATAGTTGTTTGTTACTACATTAGGCCTGGAGGCCTACTCGAAAAACTTCGATTTTCCTCTTCCGAGAAGGCCCACTTAGGACAGGGGCCTAGGCAAGGGTGATGGTACTGTTTTGAAAATATTAAATTGGCTATTGGTTTCCCTACTACATCTTTGCCATGGTAAGTACATCTTTCGTTTTTTTTCTACTTTGTCACACTGGCGGGTAATGGTCTTCCCCAATTCTTCCAGGAATCGCGTTTGTTGACCAGGTCCCCCCAACGTACCCGAAATCTACCGACGTCGTTAACGTCTCGCCAGCGTCTCCTAGGCCTGCTTCAGCGTCGTCGCCCGTCCGGTAACGAATGTGTGACGATACGAGCCCACGGATGCATGCGTCCAGAAAGGTCATTAAAAACATCGCTTAATTAAAAATAACAAAAAACTTACCATCTATATCATGGCGTAACTTATCTATAAAGATATCTCATTCACTTTCAATAGCAACTGGTATTTTAATCAATCACATTGCATAACCTTTTGAAATCACGGCCTCAGTAGCCGTTCTATTGTCGCTCATGTCCAGTCGAACCAATAATAATTATACCTTCTTCATGTGAGACACAATGCAAAACCTTATCATGAGCAATCAAACTCGATTCGAACTCGTATATTTATTTTCTGTTACGAAACCGAGGTAATCACGCATCCATTCATTAGTTGAAGTTGGAGGTTTGTTGGTTTGGTGCGAGTGGTTTAGTACAGTCGCCGATATAATTTAGTTGAGTACATATTAATTGTTCAATAAATTTAAATCCAGCGACTATACTGCCAAATTAAGAAGGTTTTTTTTTATATTCTCAAGCTAAGATATTTAAACACACCCAAATATTCTCAATTTAATTTCTAGCTAAAGAAAACATTCATAATTTAAAATGATGGGTAGCTTAGGTGGTTTAACGCTCTTAGTGACAAAGCCTTTTGCAAAATAAATTTATCAACTTTGGCTACAATGTAAAATACAAGAAACAGATTTTTTTTCTAAAAAGTTTAGTAGTACATGAATTGTAGGTATATTATGATTAAACTCTTCACAGAAAGGCGTCTAAGTTAATACAAGCAAGCAATTCGTATTGGACCATTGATTGCTTCCCCTAGTAGAATCAAGTGCCAAGTATTTTCAGACCACCCGCGCCGTCCAGCGCCCAATAGAAACTGTAAGTGCTAAAATGAACCTTTACAGCTGTCCTAATGTAAACAAGGCATTATGGGAAATTAACTAAGGCTATATGGCTTTAATTACACAATGAGCCAACACTTCATTAAATTGTCACTCAATTCTTTCAAAATGGACTCAAACGTGACGTAATAGAGACGTTTTGACACCTAGTGTAACTTATTGACCGAAGTGCGGATGGTAAGAAATTGCTTTTATGATATTGCGTTTGGTATTGTAGTTTTTATGCAGTAATTTATTTCTATTTAGTGTAATATAATAAATAAAAAAGATTCATACCCCCTACCATATACATACCATAATGTAGGCATACATTCAGAGACGTATAAAAAGAAGAAGAGTAAGGGCTGCTTTCTAATGAAAACTGATCGTCGCTGCCTGGTTAGTTAATCGACCATATGGGTCACTTTCTTTTGCATGATTTTGCACCATCAAGCAAGCCTCTCAAGCAGACCTCGTCAAACATGGACAGACGTCGCCTTCAAAACAGAAAACGTTACGTGTAAGATCACTGCTGTTATTTTGCATTAAACATTCTGAAAAAATACCATTATTACCACAAAGCATAACCATGTCCCGTTATGAAAAGCTTAACACGTTTGCGACTCTACAGATAGGTAGGTAACTCTTAACTTGCGCCCCATAAAGTTTACACGTCATGGCATATTATTAAAAATTCCTTCCAGCAAGTAGGTCAGTCAAGTTTTGCATAGTTGATCCTCGCTTGGTCATTGCGATGCATGCCGAATAGAAAAGGGCTCCAAATGGGTCAACCGTAGCGATAACTACACGTTTGCTACAGAAATCAGTATGCTTAAAATATCACCATTGTTGTATTTTTCTTGAGGCATTTTGGTTTTAAATGGGTAGGTCTATTTGCCACTTAATCACAACCGAAGAATGGAAGCCCTGTGCTCTACGTACCCATAGGGACACCACGTGTTAATAATAGTTAGTGTGACCCTGTTTCAATGGTGTGTCTTATCGCGATTGACATGTTTAGAGAAGTAGGCTTGCACGTTTCTTATTCTTAAATTATGGACCAAAATTAATCTACGCGACGTCTCGCACTATTTTTATCTTTTTGTCGGATTTAAATCGAAAGATGTCAAAAGCTATGCTGAAAAATCCACTCCTGCCTCCGTTTCCGGAAGATAGCGGTCTTCCGAAAATGCAGCCCATAAATACAGTCCGTCAACTTTTTACTTCACGCTCGATTGTCAGTTGTTTATATAACTTTGAACACTTGGGGCATCCTTTGTTGACAGTGTACTTTGAGGCCGTGACGAGCTCAAAGGATTGCCAGCGATGCGTGGTTGTTCGAGTTGAGGGCATCTGTTATATTAAATTAGATGTCTTCCGTTGGCTGTTTATAAATAGGCTTGCGATGTGATTTGCAATTGAAATTGTTTATGATTTTCTTTGATGTTGAGATTACCTGGATGTACACCTACATATTCAGTGGTAAATAAGCCTTATAGTGTAGTAAATAGGCACCTGACCTTTTTAAAAAGTACTTCACTTTGTCCGAAGCTTTTTAACAAAGCTAATTTCCTTTTGAGGCTTTTTGTTGCTATAGTAATAAGTCCTCACACTGAAGGTAATTTCTAAAAAAATATTAATATCCAAAAATAATATCTTTTCATTAATTTTTTTCATTTATATTTAAAAAACCTAAGTACCTACCATAACTAATTATGAATTATTAATGATTAAGAAAGTTTAATGTTCTCATTTCCTTCAGGGTGTTTGTAGAGAAGATGCAGAGTCTGGTATGCCTTAGGATAAAGCATACCAGACGAACAAAAAATAGGATTTCCCTCACCACTTTTAGGACTGTCCTACGGAATACCGGCAGTCGAAATACCGGAGCACGGTATATCGAAAGTACACGAAACCGCAGATCGAAATACCGAAAGCTCATGAGGCCGCATCACGGAATACCGAAAGCACACAACACCGGAAAACTTTAGACCGGACGAACACAATCTCGAATGCACGCTATACCGGAAGATCACTAAATCGAAAGTACGCAATGTCGAAATTTTCTTCAGGGCTGTACGTTAGTTTTGTCATAATTAAGATACAGATACAGATTTGATTTTAATGATTCGTATCTATCGGTGACAATTGAAAACTATGTTTTTTTATGTTTTTCATGCTATAAGTTTTTCAATGCAGTATGCATTGAAAAACTTAGAGTCAAAGAATAGCTCTATTGATCGGTGTGTGTGAGCAACGCGAACGAAGATCGTAGTGGCAGCTTTGAGCTTGTGGTGTTTTGGCTGTATAGTGCAATAGTCACTTGGTCTTGTCCTTTGTTGTTTTTTTGTCCTTTGCTTTAAAACTACTTTCAAACTCAATTTGAGTTAAATGTTTTTTAACGTTAATCATGGGTAAGTTAAAATAATGCTGTGCTTAATATTTATGTATTTTTTAGGGTTTCGAGATCAGATCAAAACCCTTAGGGTCTCGCTTTGTCTGTCCTTTTTTCACTCTTTAATATCTCAGCAACTACTTACCGCAGCTATCAACTTGAAATTAAAAATAATAATACGTTACGTGCGCTTGTGCAGACTTAAAGAAAAAAAATAAAAATGAAAATAAGCATTTACCATGCAAATTGTGGTGTCGAAATTTTATAAGAAATAGCTACAAGTGCTGCTGGTACAAAAGTAATCGAATGGTTTCATACCTTTTATGTTGGAGTGAGGTCACTAAGCCAAAACAATGTCGGTTTTCCACCAAGATTTCCACCAAATATGTGGTCTGTGGTAAAAATATAAATAAAAAAAATATCTGGCACAGCGCATCAGCATTGCCATACAGCGGGGCAATGCAGCCAGCGTCTTGGGGACGCTTCCGACTGGTATTGATATGGATCAGTTGAGCTACCTGTAGATTGTTTGCAACAGTCTGCAGTTAGCTCAATTGTTTCAATTGTAAATACTAATTATATTATAATTTTCTTTGTCTGTGGTTGATTGCATACTTCAGGACATACCCTTTACACAAAATTCAATTGAAAATTGGCACAACGGTTGGAATAGCCTCCTAAATCGAAAAAGAATCAATATTTACCAAACATTGCAAGAAATTGGAAAAGAACAAAAAAGTACCTACCGCCATCGAGATTGAAAGGATTTCTGCAAATATAAGAAGAAGAAAAAAGAAATTCGTCACAGCATACAAAAAAAAAATATCATATCCAACAGGGGCACAATGGGCACCAAAGACTTTTTGAGTAAATAAATAAATAAATAAAAAATAAAGTTTCCTACAAAGGTAAACTTTTTTGCTCTTTTATAATTTCTTGCAGTGTTTGGAGCTATTCCAACGGTTGTGCCAATTTTTAATAGAATTTTGTGTGATGTATCTCACGTATGCAATCAATCACAGACACAGACCACATTATATAATGTGGTGGAAACCTTGATGGAAAGCGACATTGTTTAGAGTTAGAACTTTGTTTAAAATATTGTTCGACGTGTGTATATTGTCCCATAATAGTCTTTAGTGGCGTTAACGGTTCGAGCTAATATGCTGGCCCGTAGGTTTGCGCGTTGCAGTGCGCAGGTTAAGACAACACTGTTTAGAGCGTACTGCCAGTCTTTCTACACGTGCAGCTTATGGATCAAGCATACGCAGAAGACCTGGAATGCCCTTCGCGTCCAATATAACAATGCCTTCCGGTGGCTGATGGGGCTGCCGCGCTTCTGTAGCGCATCGGGAATGTTCGCGGAGGCGCGGGTCGACGGGTTCGCTGCAATCCTGCGCAAGAGATCGGCGTCACTGATGCGCAGGGTGCGCGGCAGCGCCAACAGCTACCTGCAGGTCATTGCAGGAAGGCTGGACACAGACTCCCCCTTTATGCGGCACTGGACAAAGGCTCATATTTTAAACAATTTTAATGTTGTTTAATTTAAATTATTTTAATTTTATTTAATCTAACTTAATCTAATTTAATCTAACTTAATCAATTTTAATTTAATTCAATCTATTTTAATTTAATTTATTGTTATTTGTTGCTGTGTACCTACTTGTTGTGATTCTACCTATATGGACTTGTGTATGTAAAAATGTGCTGTCTGAAATAAATTATTATTATTATTATTATTATTATTATTTAGTTCGAGTGAGTGTTTATTTTGTTTTTTATTATAAAATAATATACCTACTTTTATTCACCTTCTATCATATTTTTATTAACTCTATAATAAAAGTTATTTTCTTCTATTTATTAAAACATTCTAAAATTAGAATCATCAATGTCATGTTAGACAAAGAAGTAACGTTATGAACGTACTGCTTACACTGAAAAGTTTTGAAAATATTTTAATTGGTATGACAAAACTTACGTACAACCCTGAAGAAAATTTCGAGATTGCGTACTTTCGATTTCGCGATCTTTCGGTATAGCGTGCATTCGAGATTGTGTTCGTCCGGTCTACAGTTTTTCGGTATTGCGTGCTTTCGGTATTCCGTGATGCGGCCTCATGTACTTTCGATATTTAGATCTGCGGTTTCGTGTACTTTCGATATACCGTTATCCGGTATTTTGACTTCCGGTATTCCGTAGGACAGTCCACTTTTAGGGAGCGCAGTCACAAACGCAGTTACGCATAATATCCTGGCAAAATAATACCCGGGGTTTCACAGTAAATAACAATATTATGATAATATCCGTTTATATTCCGCTTTAACGAGATTCCAACGAGCCGGCATCCAACTCAAACTACTCGTTAACATGAAATCAAAATATTTATTATGAATTAATTTACATAAACAGGACACGAAATATGCATGCCCCAGAAAAATAATAGCGATATCCATTATTATTAAAAGAAATGTCTGTATGTCGGTCCATTTGGACCGCACGGTATTGTCTAGTAGATGTCCCTTTTTATTTATTTTCATAATTCTGCGTAATAGAAATGTATTATTTTATGGTAAATTTTACACTGCAAAATTTAAATTATTCCCATCTGTCCATCTAGAGGGGAAAAATGAGAAAAAAAGTTCGATCTGTCTCCCTTCTTGCAACGGTGGGACAAATGAAACTTTTATTAATTGAAAAAGTTCTATCTGTTCCCTGTTTGTCACGAGGTCACAGTCGACAGATCGAACGATGAAAAAAAATAGTTTGATCTTTTTGGTATGGTAGGACAGATAAAACTTTTAAAAAATTTACGGTCTACACAGTACCCACATAAAGCTTTTAAAAGTAAATAGGTTTTTTATTTATTCTGTTTTTTTGTTGCGTACACTTGTGCACTATACTAATGTCCTACGCACGTGACTAGTCTCCGTTGAAATGGTCGCCGGGCCGAAATTCGACTAGGAGAACATCATATGTATTACAATTTACAACATTATATGTATTAAATGGTATCCCCCAAATGCCTTTTGTCGAGAGCTTAATATAGGTTATAATATTATTGTAAATTCTTTTAACTCTTAAAAATTCAGTTGCTTTTTTAGTAATCCAATGATCACCTACAAAAGCAATCTTCGCCTCAACGTCTGTAATTTGTTCTTCAAATCTTTAGTGTCGATCTCTGTTTGCTAATGCTTCTGTGGTCCACACAACTTGTTATTAAATCTTATTTTCCGTTTTTTTCTCCAACGGATACTATACAAATGTTTTGGCAAATGTACATTGAGCTGTCAAACTCAGCTCAGATAACCACCAAGCGTATAATTATTTCTTTGAATGCAACATTTAAGTTGGAAGAAAGTATTAAATTACATGCCTGGGCCACCGGTTTAAATGGTAGCGTTTTTAGATTATACGATTTTCACACGATTCATTCTATTCACTTTTCTAATGACTAACGTCTTCATTGTTTCAAATAAGACAACAATTAAGTCAAATGCAATTTGTTCATTAGTGATACGAAAATATTTAAATGAGACATTTTGTACGTCAGTGGTGTAGTAGGGTCAAAAGATTAACAGCTTTTTGAATTAACATTATAAAACATTTTTTTTAACCTACACTGTACACCCATAAGTGTACAGTATGTACTATAATGTATGTGTACGGTGGGATAAATGCCAAGCCATTTTCCATCTACCACAAATAACAAGAGGGTCTTAAAAATGTTTGGTGAGCTAACCTAACTGCCTAATAACGCTTCCAAATGGTATTGATATGGATCAGTTGATACCTGTAGATTGTTTGCAACAGTCGTCAGTTAGCTCAATTGTTCCAATTTTAAATACTAGTTCTAATTTATTTATTTTCTAAATTGCTTGTAATTTTCTTTGTTAATAAAGTAATAACTACCTTATCATCTACGACAAACTGTCAAATACAAAATATTGCTACAAACACATTTAAAGACGGTTATTTTTACGTCAGAAATGCTGAAAACAACAAAATTAGCAATAAAAATTCAACCAATGTAAACCCAACATTAACAGAAGATATAAAAAATATAGGTCGTTGCAACGACACAATTTTAAATATAAAAACCATATTTTAAAGTCAACACACCAACGGGAAGCAAACCAGCCTAATAATAACTCCAAATATTAGACAATGATAACAAACTTTATGAGAGATGGGAATAACTTTATGGCGTAAAAATGGGTCATGTCACAAAATGAAGGGTCTTTTTATTTGCCCATTGTCAACGTTTTGTTTAATACCGCGGCTTTCACCAGCCTACCTGGATTCAAGGAAGACGTTAATAAATTATCAAGTGTGGACAGGCCGACACCACGCTTTTTTATGTTATTTAAAGATTCTTATAGTGAAACTATTGCCACTTGAAATTATAGAGCCGTTTTAAGATTTTAAAAAGTAATAACTGAACAAGCAATTTAGAAATCAGTACTATTTAAATTAAAAAGTAGATGTGCTTATATAAACTTAAACATTTAAAATGTGATTCATTTATTTTAAATTTATTTTATTTTATCAGCATTGCCATACAGCGGGGCAATGCAGCCGTGTTATAGACGCTTCCGACTGGTATTGATTTGGATCAGCTGAGCTACCTGTAGATTGTTTGCAACAGTCTGCAAGTAACTTAATGGTTTCAATTGTAAATCTAATTTAATTTCAATTATTTGATTGTCTGTCAATTATTTTTTTATGTATTATAGGGTATATTATCTTTTATATATGGATATATATGTTTTGAAATTTCGTAAATTAGTCTTTTCGAGATTGAAATATAATATTCAGGTGTAGCACCACTTTGCCAGTAGGCTCGGGATAAAATGAGTTATCGTTGACGCGCACCTGTGATGTTTGCTTCCAGGGTTAAACAACACACCATTGTGTTCAATGCTAATGTCGCTATCTGGTTTTTTGTGAGGGGTTGAATTGCATGAACAATTTGTTAGAAATACTTAATAAAATGTTAGAAATTTGACAAGTAGCGAAGAAAAAGAAAACCGTTCCTATTAAAGGGTGTACTAAGCCCAAAGGGGGTGATTCTGGTCATCGAGGGTCATGCAACGTTTGTTGCACCCTGTTTAGAAAATATTTTATATTGCAGATGAAACACAAATAATGAATTTGAAATAAATAACGTCAAGTGATAAATGGAGGACGTGTCGCTGAAAAGCTGTTTCAGAGAACTTTAATAGGATCGATCAGATCGTTGGATTGTGCAAACGAAATACCGAAAATAGAGTACCTAATTGAGTGTGTAACATACAGGTGTTTAAAAAAGATTTCAGTTTCAAAGATTAGGTGAATATAGAGAATTGGATTTATACGATCTACCTTTATAGCCAAAATAAGACACCTTAAGACAACACACACTGCTCAGCAGACAATAGCGCGTAAAAAGGAGCGTAAAAAGCATAAATAAAACGCAAAAAACGCGAAACGCGTATATGATGCCTGAATTAAAAGTAACGAACGTAGTGATTGACAGGCGTGCTTGTTAAAAGTTCGTTAATTCCTCTGGGACAGTCATATTTTATCCAAGCTACGTGCTGGTCATGCTTTATTTTATTTTAAAAGCTATAACTTAGCCAGAAATCGTTTGCAAATTGTGAATAAAACAACGCCAGGGCTATCAAAGGTAAATAAACGACGAGAAATAATTCTATATCTGATGTGTTTTGATCGTTGAAACATTTTGGAAAAGGACCATTGGCACTTTGGTCCCACTTTTCAAAGTTTATCCAACAGTGAACGAAACATAATGTAATTTGAAAGTTCTTGGGTTGTACTGTGTTTCATTCTATTGCAGCTAACTTTAATTCGAGTGCAAAAATGGTGTTTTGGAGAGTGGTAGGAAAAAGCTAAGTCTTAATAAAAATTATAATAAATAGCTATCACTCAGTTTATAATAATTAAAATGCTTTTATGTGAGCCGCAAATCCTTGCACAGCAGCGTGGCGAGCTAAGCGAGCTGCACTGTGCGTGTTATTTGTAAAGAAAATTTGAGCTCGAGAAGAGTGGGCAATTGCCCGAGTAAGAGTAGAAATTTGCTCTAGAGATCATTTGCGCGAATTTAGATGAAATTACCATTGTGTAGTGAATAAAGAATTATTTTCTTTCATATATCTCTTCTTTGATATCTCATTGTTAAATAATGAAATCTCAACTTTATCAATTCAAACACAGATGCTAAAACAGCATAAAATTTCGATCAAAGCAACGCAGTCACACACTTTTGATCGAGAGAGGCCTGAATCGTAATGAAGGCTAATGATGAGCTCTAATTAGGCCAATCATATTAGGGCTCAGTTAAGCGTATGACATAATTTGCCACGGATCGATACGGCAGAAACCGATGTGTAGATTGACGATACCACAGATAAGGGAATAGATAGTATTGATTGTGAATAGAAAGAACATTGAACATGGCAAATCACTAGCGAACTCTATTGAAGAAATAAGAAGACTCGTTGTATTGACACAAATCCAATTGAAAAATCTACGAAAACGTAAAAATTGCTAAGAATTTGCCAACATATCAGATCCCTGAGTTCGATAGAACATTGAACATGGTAAAAAACTAGCAAACTCTATTGAAGAATTAAGAAGACTCGTTGTAATAACAAAAACCCAAATGAAAAATCTACGAAACGTTAAAATTGCTATGAATTGACCAAAACATCCGACCCCTGAGTTCGGTTTGACGATAGTATCGAGACCCCATCGTGACGTTTAATTTTTTATGTGATTTGCGTAGTTCCATGTGCGCACTACTAATATCTTCTCCCGTCTCTTCGGAGACTAGCCAGATGCGTAGGACATATTATAGTGCACAAGTGTGTGCGCAAACACAGGTGCACTCTCTATTCCCTCTATCTCATAGTCCGACGGGACGGCCGACCAACCGGGGAGAGGTCAAGCGCAGGAACAACAGCTTAACGTGCTCTCCGAAGAACGGGGGTGTCACACCGCCAACTTCCTGACTCCGATCTGCTACTGTGAATTTTTCTTCCTAAAAAAATCCCAATAATAAAGATTGGCCTGACCCCGGATTTGAACCCAGGACCGAGGACAGGAATCAGCAGTTGAACAAGCTCACCGCTAGACTAACGAGGCAGTCAGAAGTCACTGTACCAAATCATCAGATACTCGTATCCTGACGTCGCATTTCTAGTGAGTATCGTCAAATCGAACTCAGGGACATTTACAAAATCATGGCCAACCATTCCTTGTTGGCAAATAAAATATACTCTCGTTATAGTCAAAAATGATACAGACGAACTACGAAGCACGTGTCAAAAATCAGAAAATTTTAATTACAATTAAAACCAAATCACTTTACCCGATCTAGGAATGGAAGCAACGAAATCGGCTATCTATTTCTTTAGCCGTAAGATTCAGATTTTAATCAAGATGTTTTTTGTCGTTTGATAATTTGGCTTCGTAAATCACGGGGAGGATAAAAACGAAAGTGTGCATTGGGTTGGAAAATTTATTTCTCTCTACATTTCAGTGGTTCTTGTAAAAAGTTTTTACTTTTTAATTATTTGCCGGATGTGGACCGGCGGCGTCGCTACGTTTGAGATCAATGCTCTGTTGCTATGTTTGACTTTTGGTATTTTAAGCCCATTAAAATCTTTTCAAAATTCCTTTATAATATTTTAATGGCATATTTCTTCATAATGAACGTCTGCCTGTCGTTACTATTGTTAAAAAAAATCAAATAATAAAATAATTACTAAAAAATATGTCAGACCTTTTCAAAAGTACGTATTCCAAGAATTATAATAAAAACATCTGAATCAACTGAGCATTATTGTTTTCTTTGTGCTGATGCTACATAAAAAGCCGATTGAAAAGTCTATTCAGACTGAAAATTATTTTCATTTAGTCTGATTGAACAAACATACACAACAGCGATATGTTTTTACCGAAACAGTGGTGTGGTAAGTATATCCAAAAACTAAAATAATTATATAAATACCCATTTATACAGGGTGCCACATAACGTATGTATTCAGCTGAAAGTGAGTGATTCTGGACCCCGAAGGATCATGTTTCGTGGCATCCTGTATAGTACAATAGTGATTACCTGGGAATTTTCCCCAAGTGCGGGAAAAAAGTAAAAACACTAAAATAACATGACAACACAGGACTAATCGTTGTCCAATTTACTTAAATCGTAAAGGATGGTAACATTTTATTGCTATAGAGTTAGTTTAAATTTTGCAACAACCGATTTGACACCAAGAACTATAAAGAACTCATGAACTACGAAGACAAACTAACGGCATAGCATACACACCAGTTAGCCGGGTGTGTTTGTCCAATATAATAGCCCCGCGATGTTTGCCCCCTGTGATTGATGCTGGCCTGGCTAATGGATCGATATCTGAAGTTCTTAGGGCTCTGGTGTATAGTTTCTGTTTGGTTTGGCTAGCTATGATGGAACGTGTAATTTTAGTTTGAACGGTATGGTGGTACGAACGTTTTGTAAATTTTCCTCTTGTTTACACCCGTTGCCAAGGAAACCAGTTCAGTGATTGTGTAAATTATCATTTGATGACGTTTCATATACGTTTTTGTTTTGTTTAGGGTGTTCTGGATGTTTTTCTTTGTATAATAAAAAATATCTACTTATCTATGTAGTGTATTGTATATCAGTTATCTAGTACCCATAACACAAGCTCTGCTTAGCTTGGGGCTAGATAACGCTGAGTGAATTGTGTCCAGCATTATTTATTTATTATTATTTATTCGCAAAAGCATCAATTCCTCGAGAGACAAACTTTTATACGACCACTTGAAAATCATTATTTCTATCTATCTATCTTAGATTGGCGAAGATATCACCAAATTTGTTGTAGCTAGTCATGATTTTTAAATGAATATATGCTTTATTGGATAAAAACTCATCCCTTGAGAATATTTTTTTATAGAACCACCTAGGGATCATTTTTTATAGGTATAATAGTTGAAAGAATCAGCAAAATTGGTTAATCATTGACGGAGATATCAAGTAACATACAGAATAAAAAAACATACAGACGAATTGATAACTTCCTCCTTTTTTGAAGTCGGTTAATAAAATCAATCGTACCAAGCTATGCTCTTTCAAAATTACAATTTCCAGAACAATTAAATAATTGCGAAATCAATCAAAGTAAAATGAACAGCAACAGAACTTCATTGATTTCAGCAGAATAGCTTTCCGAGAGAGTTGAGACAAGTCAATACGGCACTCAATCAATTCTAAAGTTAATTCATTAGAATCTGTTAACTCAATTAAATGGACAAGAATCATTTTCACGCCGAAAAATGATATTCTAAAGTCCCCAGCTGTAGCAGTTTGGCGCACCAAATGATATCTTTTATTGGGTGCGGCGATTTTATATAAAAAAACAAATGTTACTGCCGACCCTACATACAAAAATCTTCAAACCCCTTTTTCGGTACTTGGCCTTGACAACAATTTGAGGTATGGTCAATTAAGTGTTTCCGTATCATAATCATCATCAGCAACCTAAATTAGTCTACTGTTGGACATAGGCCTTCCCTAATAGCGCCCTGTCTTCAGCTTGCCGCATCCATCAAGTCCAAGTCAGACACTGAAATTTGAAATTACCGGCATTCTACATTATTGTTAACTCTAGTTCTAATTAGCGCCCTCTGCAGAATATTACCATCAAACTGCGATCCCCAACCAACATGCCCAGCGTGGGGACGGGGGGGGGGGGGGTGTGGATATTACCCTTATGGGATAAAAGCCGATTAGGGGTTTATCAGGGGAGGCCTGCGTTCAGCTGTGGACCAATTTAGGCTGATGAGGTGAGGTGAGTTCTAATTTTTTTCTATTATTTGATTGTAATTTTCTTTGTTATTAGTTACATTAGACTAAGACTCCAACCTCATTTTATTGTAGGAATCTTTAAAACTACCAAACGAATTCACAAAATTTACAAAAAATATCGAAATACCCACGGAACATTTCATAAAACAAACAGCATAAAGGTGCATACACACGGATAAGCGCGTGTCGTATTACCAATATAATTGGTCAGTCCTTCACGAAGGCTAATGCAACAGTTTACGCATCAGTTAGCCTGCAAATTGGTGTTGCTTTGTCGGCTGGCTGTGTCGTCGGACGCAGAAAGGGCGGTACAGCACAGTTTTGTACGGTTGGTGAACTTTGTTTTTTTATTTCTATGTCAACATCTGAACGCACACCTTTACGAGCCGAATGAAAGCTGAAGGAATTGTTTATTAAAATCTGACCGAAAACATCTTTTTAAAATATCTAAAGATGTTACCATTTTTATTTATCTTTTGTTATGCAATAATATATTCTAGTTTTCTTACATGGCAAAAAAAATACCTTTGGGCTGAAGGACCATAAAAGACCACAAGACAGAGTCAAAGTGAAGCAAAGCAACTTACAATAAGGTAATTAATTACGAATTTATACGTAAAAACTAACTACTGTATGAAGCCTTGTTCAATAACTTAATCGCCATTCTGTAGCGCTGCTATGGGCTTTCGCATTTGTATTAGTGTGACAATTTAGTAATCCAGCTATCTTAGCTAGCAACGATCTGCGTAGATTGATGAGCACAGCAGAGTGGAAGGAATGATCTAACACGCTGGGAACACGCACGGGTCCACATTGCCTCTATCAGACCGATAGGTGTACCTACCAATTGCTAGACATGAGTCTTCAGTCAAGCTACCTTACTATCAAAGACCGCTACCTACTACCAGAGAATATATAATAATACTAACGTTTAGAATGGACCCTCTTCAGCCCTCACCTGACCTCACCCCGCTGCTGGCCTCTAGTCGAGTTCGGTTTCGAAATGCACGGGATGTACGACGCATTCACGGGACGCAGATTACATTGTAATGATTATGACAGACAATGCTGTTGGTGCTCGATGTTTTTGTTTGATTGATCATGGACGTACAAACTTTTTCTGTTCTGACGTTTAATTTCACTTTTTGTGAGAGGAAAATTAAAATTAAATGTCTTTAAGTTTTCGCAACTGTCTCACTCGCACGATTTAAGTATTCGAGTAGTGACTCTAGACGTCACACACACAGTTGCACGTGTAGCGCAACACAGTTGCGCATGTATGTGCCGAGACGCGACTTCTTTATGGAGAAATGGCGAATGCCCGGCGTGTGCTATTATATGGCCAGCTAGCTTCTTAGTGGTAGGCCATTTTTATTTGTAATAGAATTTTGGCTTCCTCCTCTTCCAATCCTCTTTTCTCCTCTTCCAATCCTCGTCATTGATTGTGATGACGGAGACTAAGGTAGACTTGTAAGCCGCACAGTGTTATCCACATTCCTTATAGAGGTGGCCATGCTTTTGCCTGCGGCAAACGTTAATGTTATTTCTATTTTGTGTGTTTTGCCATGTTAATATAATAAAGAACTTTATTATAAAAATACAAACTTCAATCTTATTTTTGCCCCTAACGCACAGGTTTTCTTTCAACACAAAAAACCCATTAGTGTGTTACAATATGTATTTTCATGATTTTTATCTAAATAAGGATAATATTCGCACCCATTATTCCCTTATCAACATATCGCTACCTTTTTGTTGCCAAATTTTTTCGGCACCACACAAAACGTACTTGCGAAATGCGGAAAATTTTTAGGGATATTGCTCTCTGGAGGCCAAATATTTTGTTCGCCACACGCAAAAAGTTTGGGAAGTGTTAAAATCAGTAGAAATAACTGGTTAGGGGGAAGCTTGTTTCTGATTTTTGTATGATACGAAGTCAGATTATTGAATTGTTTGACCTCCATCTTCCCTCGTTATTGACAATCGTGATTCTTCTGATAAAAATTTTTCAAGACTTGTCTCTATGAATTTCTTCAGCCTCGTGTGGAGCTGATTGTGGTATGTAAGTTTGATCTAGAAATTCCTAGTTCGTCTATACGATCAGGAGCTATCTCCTGAATAGGGCGGGCGCAGGAAGTTAAGGAAAATAGCTTGAAAACCTAAAACCCAGCACAGCAGTGGGTAATATCAAGTTGCAGACGGTGATGAAAAACAATCGTAAGATAAAAAAAAAAAGATTAAAGAACTAGTTCAATTATTTTCGATCTATTTAACAAAAACAAACCAGCGTAGACCATTTAAGTTAATTGAAGAAGACTTCTCCACCTGCATTCCTGTAACGAGCCGTAACAATGTCATAGATACATCGCGTGTAAGTTTGTATGTTAGTTTATCTATGATAAAGATTCTCTAGTAATTACTTTTCGGACTGTTTCTAAAAAGTACCATTCCATTTAACCCTTTTACACTCACAATCAGATAAACGGCACCTGTCCCCGTAGACAAAGTTCAATGCAAGCGATATCGTAAGGTTTGCTTTCTATAGTAGCCTTGTAGAGTATTATACTCGTATCAAGAAAAAAACTAGAAAAAACATTCAGTGAAACTTACCTATCATGTTTTTATTTATTATATTGATAGAAATTTACATAGGTTATTCGTTTTATTTTCTTGTTATTTATTTCTTATTGCTACAACTTTGTAAGTCCCTGTTTAGATATGTAGGTACTCTGTGTGGTAGGTATTTTTATAAATAGTTTTCCCTATCTGCCGCTGCACCGGAGGTGTAAGGTGGATTTACGAAAAGTGGCTGGGAAAAGTTAGCCACGTCCAGCAGTTTATGTTGATGTGAAATTTAGAGAATAAAGCTAAAATCGCTTTAATCGTTACAATTGTTACTTGTCTAACACCTCACCTCAAGCCTCGCCATGTGGAGGTCCGATGACACGGACTAAATTATAATAATTAATCATTATTTTCTACAGAACCCTTTTAGAGGTAATGACGAATGCCTCCGGGTTAGTTTTTCTATTACCATTTGTTTCCTGTTTGGTATGAAGATTAATCAATAGACCACAGGGTTGAGTGGTAGCAAGGTGTGTTGTACTCATTTTTCTAAGATCGGTATCTTAAAGTTTTAAATTTATGGGTTTTGTTGTGATCGATACTTTTTGATGTTGAGTCCTGCTTTGTGTGCGAATTTAAATCTGTGCAATCGCACATAAAAACAATGACGTGATTGCCTCATTTTTAAACCGAATAATCATAAGAAGTGTCCAAAAATTCATGAATGGATGAGTAAAATTACAATTAATAATTTATATTGAGTAACATTGAGCCTCTATATTTGTCTCGTAGATAGAACTAAAAAAGAAATAGAAAGACGAGTACCTAACTATAGCATGGAGAAAATATTGGGCATTAAAAGAAATCTTTAAAGGCAACTTCAGTTTAAGCATAAAGAAAAAGCTCGCTGACTCTAGCATTCTCCCAACTTTGCTCTACGGATGTCAAACATGGGCCCTCACAGCTGCAAACAAAATTAAACTGAGATCCTTTCAAAGAGCGATAGAGCGAAGTATGATGGGACTTAAACTTCGAGATCGCGTCAGAAGCTCAAAAATAAGATCCAAGACTAAGCTTACAGATGCAGGTACAATGGCAGCTAGACTCAAATGGAAGTGGGCGGGCCACATCGCGAGAACCAGCGACAATAGATGGAGCGAAAGAGTTCTGCATTGGTGGCCACGAGATGGGAAGAGAGACCGAGATATAGCTCGCAGAACCGATAACCGTTGGGGAGTAAAGGTTCTCGAGTGGCGACCGCGATGTAATGCGAAACGGAGTGTGGGAAGGCCTCCCACTCGATGGACCGACGACACTGTAGCGGTCGCAGGGAGACGATGGATGGAGGCGGCTCAGGACCGCTATTTGTGGCATCGTTTTGGTGAAGCCTAGATCAGCAGTGAACGTATACGGGCTGATGATGAACTTTGATTTATTAGGTGACACTATTTTAGCAGGTTCTTATCCTTCTAGATGAATAAGAGCAATTTGCGAACAAAATAAGAGCCTGTGTGAAAAATAGTAAAGCGAATAAAAATCAAATAAGTTTTAACAAAACCTCCAGCGACACTTGAACCTTTTCTGAATAAAAAACCTCGCCCCTCGGGACCCAGGATTTCAATTACAAACCATATTCACAGGATCGTGTTTTGCCTTCATTCATTTCATCCGAAATAATCTCTACCACAAACAACGTTGTACAGTCGAATTGTCAAATATAATGCTTCTTTTGTGTGCCCAAAATCGATTATGGCCTTTTTGTTGTCAAAATTGAGGTTCAAGTTTCTCAAATCTACAATAGTTTCGATGTTTATCGCGGCCAGGTGTGTATGGCTCCTTAAACGTATTTTAATTGAGTGAAACGTAGTTTGGTTCGTCTTGAGTGTGGTCTGTTATTTTTGGGGCTTATAGAAGACTTGGAGTCTAAAAGGAGATTAGAAGAGTTTTCATAACTTTTTTTTGTTAGGGGTAAGATATTTTGACACATCGTTTCTTAGGTTTTTTGTTTGTTTGCGCGTTGTGTGCAAGTACCGAGAATAAATTTGCCCGGGTCTTAGTTAGGCAGTTGTTGAATTCTTTAGCAACGTTAGTCGGTATATAAATAGGTGGTACATAATACAATTTATAAAAATAAGTGGCAGGTAATGAAATGTCTATTATTGGGAGGCAAGCCACACTTACGGTCGCTGAGCCGTAGCCGTCAATTTTTCGTTATCTTACTAAGTATATACTTTTATAAGAGGAAGTAGGTTAGGTACCTAACGAAAAAAAATGAGAGTGCTTAAAGTAGACTTTAATCAAATGCGAGAAACCATTGCGCTTACTTCTTTAGAAAAATCTATAACAAAAATACCCACCAATTGTAAAAGCTCTAACATACCATTGCACAAAGGAGTGCGGATGTCATGTCCCACTAAGCGGCGGACATACATCAAACGGCAAAAACAGGCGGAGCAGCGAGCGAACACTATCATTTACGCAACTATTTGTCATCGCTAGAGGCAGGGGAGGTTTAGTAGACCCTACTATGGTATTGCCAGATGGTGATCGACTACCATGAGAAATTTTAATTTATATGAATGTAAAATTTTAGATCCAAACAAGTCCTGTAGGTAAATTGTAAATATGAAAAATTACATCCAAGTCAAGTATTTCAATTGTGTATCTATGTATATTCATAACTTATTCCTCTATTCACAAAGAAAATTACAATCATATAATAGAAATAAATAAAAGAAAATATATTATAACAATTAATATTAATAACAATTCATTTCATAGTACCTATTACTACTACTCTAGATCTATTAATGTAGTTCGTGTATGTAACAGTAATAATAAAAGAAAATAAATAAAAAATAATGACCTAAATTTTTAGTAATAAATTTTTTTGAAAAGGAAATGGGTTACCTACATAGACTACGAATGCAAAAGTAGAATGACACCATTTTTCACGATAATTGTTCAAGCAGTTTAAGAAACAAAGTAATATCCTACTAACATTATAAATGCAAAAGTTTGTGAAATGTGAAATTTTTGTTACCTATGATTTCCAAAACTACTGAACAGATCAAGATGAAATTTGGCACATATTTAAAACGCAACCTATCTTAAGCAAAATTCTACTTATTATATCGGAAATACGCGAGCGAAGCCGCGGGCTGGGAGCTAGTTTCAAATAAAAACGTCATAAGCAACTTCACTGTAGTTGAAAAGACAATAGTAGAACCCCCGGAAGCTGGATTAACGCTTGTCAACTTGATTAACGACGTGCGTAAGTTACACGACAATGGAATGCGGCGTGCGTCTGCTGCGCTCGCGAATTAATTATGAATCGGTGAGCTTTTAGTAAAATTGTTAGATAAATAGGCAAAAAATAATACTGTTCAATATACCTATGTATAATAACTAGTTATCGTTGTATCGTAAATTAAAGTAATCGTTGCTTGTCATCTAAACTCTTTTGTTTAAAACTTGTGCCTTTAGACAGGCTTTCTGTTATCCTTCTACACAGGCTGCAAAGTCCTAGTGCGGGAAGCAGATAGGTTTTTCTATTGGTGCAATCTGACTGTACCACGTTTATAAACTTAACTAATGTATCTTCACAATTGTACTCACTTTTTCTAAAGAAAATAGAAATACTACGTTATCTGATATTCACCTCTCCACCGCCGCCGCCACCGCCGTGGTGACTCACCAATTGCATCCAATAGCGAGTACGCGCGGGTGTTATCCGAGTTGGAGGCTGTTAATTAAATTAAATAAATTAAATAAATATTTCAGTATCATTGACAATTCGAGTTATTTCGCTGCTGGGCCTATTCTTTCACACTGCTGGTTTTCTCGGCAAGATCGTAACCTCTACGAGCCCTTGACATAAAGAACAAAGAAAATATGGGTCAGTATTGTTTTACCTATCTAATCGAATGTCTTGTCGTAACCCGTAGGTAGTACCATACGTAAAGCTAGAATCGAGTTCAGTAGAATAAAGTTTCAAACAACAGACTGAAAAAATCAATCTACTATTATAGGGAATTTCTCAACAAATAGTTATTGGTATGCAACATCAAGATAAAAAATAAAACCGTGACTGGAAGGAAAGGAATTATTCTGACATCTTTGAAATTCAAATCCCTTCAAATTAATCCTATTAAAGGTGACATCATGACATTCTGGAATGATCTTATTTGCTTATATTTAAAATGGGTCCAATTTTTTTTGTATGCATTTTAGCTTTAAACGAATTTACAGAAATCTAATAAAAGAGCTTTGTATCTACTTTCTGCTGTCAACAAATTTTTGTAATTACTACGATTAAAAGAAGTTTTATAAAATTGTTATTTATCTTTAGAGGTTAAAACAGACGTGCTGGATTTTTCTAATTGCTTTCTATTTGATTGGCACGCCTTTCTGGTGACTTTTTTAACCTGGTTGACATCGTTCTCGTATTTACTTTTGTACGCCATTACTATTATTACGATAGTATATTTTATCACAATAAATTTAGTTGGAAAGTAAAACAAAAGTCAAATCAAAAACATAAACAAAAAGAAACAACAAACCATTATTCGAAAGCAACGAATAAAAGAACAAAACATTTCTCGGATTTAGAGCAAAATCGTGAATGTAAAGGAAACACTTGCGTCACAAAGGACATAAAAACTTACGGCTCAGGACAGAATAGTCTCGATCGAGTCTTTTACAGCATTCGGAGAAGATCCCAGCGGGTGAAACAATTCACTGTTGTAATGGCTCGGCTACACACCGCGGTTATTTGTTGCTTTTAACACACAATTTGCTAAATGTTAGTAATCAAAAAATTGGATTGGAATTTGCAGTTGAATACACCTACAGTGCCCATGACACATTATAAACATGATGCACCCGGTGCGTCCTTACAAGTTGCAAAGCTCAGGTAGGGCAGTAAATGCGTTAACTTGACGTTCATTGGGTTTTAGAAATAGACTAACAAAATTATTACTTCTTACACTGCTAGCGATATACGGAAAGATAAACAATAAAAAGCACCAAGGTAGGTCCTAGTGGCGTAGCTACTACGTAGGTAAAGTAGTCTCTTTATCCTATGTTTAGTCCTTGAGTTTTGTTTTGACACACAGTCGAACCTCTACCGGCCCACATTGTCTAACAAAGCCTTTATCTTTAACAAATTCTTTGTGATATTTGGAAGCGTGCCACGGTGCTAACTTTTCGAACGGTAGCAATCCAATACAATGTACATTGTTCCAGTAGCAATTGAAGTGTTGTATACTCGTAGCTCCCTGGGGTCTAAACTGCCCTAATGACCCAAAAATTTAGGCGTGAACGCTGTCCTCTGTTTTTGAAGCGATACAAATCATTGAATGAAAGATTGATGAGCGTTGAAAATTTGTATTGTGGACTTATTGTCAGGTCCTAGGGAGAACCACTCTATTCTGTAATGTACCTGTGTACATTGCAAAAAATAGCAGATTTATATATCCAAAAAACAATAACCATGAACCGCATGCGCGGGTGTTTTAGAGCTAAGTAAAATAAACTTCTGTGTACTGGGTTATAGGTAATTCACTGACACTGCATGAATTGCAGGTTCTGCCCATCATTACAAACACGTTCAAGAAGACGCCATGTCCTAATTGTTAAAAAAAACACCTCTGATACGAAGTGAAAGAACAAATGTGTCCGGAACCCAATAAATTACTAAAGACCGATATCTCATTCCCACCTCAACCTCAACCTCAACAGCCTGCATTGTCCACTACTGGACGCAGGCCTCCCCCTGATAAGCGTCTTATTGGCTTTTATCACATGGTATGCATCACATGGTATGGTATCACATGGTATGTATCACATGCGTATAATACCAACGCTGGGCATGCGGGTTGGGGATCGCAGTTCAGTGGTAGAATTGTTGCGCAGGGAGCGCTGCTGCCCGCCCCCGGTGGATATCCCTTAGTCGCTCCTTACGACACCCGCGGGAAGTGTTGGGGTGGTGCAAATTCTAAGCCGGCACCACACAGCTCCAAATAGCCCTTATTCCCACACCCACTTAATTCAGGGCAAACCCGTTTTTCAGTTTAGTTTCACATAAAACCTCACTAAAGGACAATTATTGAATGGGTACCTACTACCAATACCAATTTTAAGAATTACCCTATTAACCTGGCGTCTTCACAAACACGTTTCTGATGACGGTCAAAACCTGCAGTTCACGCAGTGTCAGTGAATTCCAAAAACCCTGTTTACTTAAGAGCATGTGGACTAGGTAAGTCCATAAATGTAAATAGCCTTCACACTATCAAAACAAAATTACTAAAGCATAAAGTCAACGGGGTCCCTAGTTTCTTATCCCTAAAACAATGACAATAACATTTTCTAATTCCATGATATTGTTTATTTTATTTGTCGTTATAGACAGACACAATAGTACTTTAGTAGTGATCTTGTTAAAAATACAGCTTAATAAAGTAATCGATTTTTACGAGCAAAGGACTAACAACCTCGGGACATCTAGAAAAAAGTCAACATAATTGAATTTATACAGAAAACTGGTGTACAATTGATCAAAGCTTGACTTGTTGACCAAAGCGGCTGTGTTTGTGGCAAAGAGAATAGGTTTTTTTTAGAGATTATAGTACAGATTTGATTGAGCAGGCATTTTGATTTAAATACTCAATAATTATGTGAATTGTGTGTACTAAGGCCGTTTTCTGATTACTCGGTAAAGTACGACATCAGCACGCTCGGTTTACGCGGTACGGAAACCTTACCAATCGCCTTTATTTCTATGGAGCGTTTCTGATTAGGCGCTAAGCACCTTAAAATGTTGGATGACGCGTGCAGTACAAATTCTGAGCTTACCGATTACCAGAAAATGACATTGTTTTTTTGTATCATAAAATTTGCAACTCATTTTATCAACACATATGAACGAGCAAGGGCTAACTGAGTAGGTACACAAATATTGCAAGGTAGGGTCAGGATGATAATGTGTTAGTTCTCTGATGAGACTGGAATATTAAAATAAATAAATAATGTTTGACAATACATTTTAGCATCATCAAAATATGCAGATTTAAAAAGATAAAGCTGATAACCTGCTTTCTTTCTCACTCTGCTCTTCATTGACTCGAAAAACAGTTTAATTCAGAAATTATTGAGTCAATAAAAAACAACGTGATCTGTAATGTATTCAAGCCGAGTGGATGGTTGTTGAAAAGCGATCGAACCGATGTTTATGTTAATCCACTCTCAGTGAGATGTTAGTTAAGTTTATGTAGCGTTACGATTCGACCATTGGGCGGCTTCGTAATTATACCGTCTTAATTATTATTGCTACGCTTAGAATATCGATAAAAGCTTATAAAAGAGACTTTATTATGCTGATGCAAATAATGTTTACTTTAATCGAAGAAAAGTGATAAATACTGATGGGATTGCCTTAGAAATTAAAAGAAACGTAGATGATCAAAGTAATCAAAATAAGATTTTGATATAATATTTCTCCAAACAGCACAGTTCTGATCCTGTCTCTGGCCAGCGAGACGATAGTCTCTATAAATTTCTTATTCCAGATACGATAAATGACTTAATAAATACTTCTGAATTCAATGAAATGCGGAATCGGAAAATCTAGAAATAAGTTTAAGGTTTGAATAAACCGCAAACTAAAGGCCACAGCCGCCGGCAACGGAAAATTAAAAAGCGAAGCGAGGAGCGTTTCCCTGCTATTCTTTTTAATTCATACTGCATCTCGATGGACGAGGAATCATTAAAATTTCCATTACACTGCCTTTGCACTTTTGTATTTGCTTGAGTCTAATCGTTTTTTCTGCTTCTTATAAGAAGGCTCTATTTAAATTGCACGCCATAAGAAAAACTATTACCTATTCGGTTTCCTTGTTAAAAAGAACACAAGTATTTGCCCTATGTTTATCTAGAAAGAAAGCTTGCAAACATGTAATACTTTAACTCTTTCACCAAAGTACCATCTTTATATTTATTATATCATTTCACTACATTACTTTTTCGTTTAGTATTTCATTGCGTTGTTAATAATTTTTTTATAGACAATTAGGGTAAACAGTCTAGTCGTAAAATCACAGAAGAATCAATTTATCAAATGGAAAATTAAGTTATTCGCACCATTTCACGGTTTTTACCTTATTGTATCCGTTTATGCGAATATCTGAATATTATGAGTGTTATTTATTGAACTACTGGTGATATTTGTGGAGCTTTGGACTCTTAAATTAAAAGATAAATACGATGCATAAAATTATAAAGACATGTTTATATAGTACCAAGCCTTTGTCTTTAGTTTTATTGCTATTTTTCATCTCTAATGTAGAAGTTTATTTTTATTTATTTTTTATTACATACATATGTACTACATTTTATATTACGTATTTTTATTACTTACGTAGTACTATTTTTATTACATAGGTATACAGTTTGAAATCAATTAGCTTTTGATGACTGCAACTTTATTTAACTACAAAATTTATAAGAAAGTATTCCGATAATGACTAGCCATGTAACTAAAGGAATCTTGTAGAGGTATTTACAGTTAAGTTTATTTAGTAACAACCGAATAGATATAGTGAGCGTTTACCTTTATGATATAGAATTGCAAATCAATATAATAGAAATCCATTTGAAGTCTCTATTAGAGATCATTAAGTTATCGCCAAATCGTTGGTGCGTAGGTGTTATACAAATGTAGAGAGCTCATCTAATTTATTGTTCGACCACGCATATAAATGGCTAATTATACACGCTATTATTGTTCGGATTAATATGTGATTTATAAGGTCTTGCTAGACTTGTTGTATCTATGATAATACAGAACCTAACAGTACATAATATGTAGCTGCTTCATTTTACACTCGTTAAACTAAAAAGCATCTGTCTGTGGCTTATAACGCGCTTTTTCTGCACAAAAATTCGTTTGGTCGTGAAGGAGGAACTATCATACAAAGTTTAGCTTATAGAGTGATTTTTTTTTTATCTCAACATGACGTTATAAGCTGTTCTGGATCTATTTATTTGTTCTCAATTCCCCACAAGAATTAAGCCGCATTTAGTAAATTGCTGACTAAAGGTTTCCTCTCTGTTGCGCCGTTCCTGTGCCACCCTCTCTTTTCGGGCTCTATTAAATTGTTTCAAAACGTATACCTTGCTCCGTTTCTAGACCTCAATTACTCTCCGGTCATAGCAAGATTTAATTACGAATGCATCAAGTGTAGTTCATAGTATGTGGAAACTGACTGACATTTAGTTTCAAACTTTGAACAATCCGAAACAAGAAACCCTCCAAGATTCCTGAATCTAGTGTGGAACATTGTGAAGGAATCTGCCCAAACTGTAGCTAAAGTCAAATCCAGCTAGTTCATTCGTATTAGCACTTACAAAGGGATAGTTATCATGATAAGTGTTCCCATATTTGGGAACAGTTGCAGGCATGATTACGGAATGACCGATATTATTATTAATGATCATGATTGTTTCAAAAGTTTTAATTATATTATTTCCAAAAAGTTTTTGCTATTGTAGTGCGTAAGCCCTCGCACTCTGGGTAATTTCTAAGAAATCAAATAATTTCCCAAAAAATTTCGACTCCGACGGGACTTTGCAACGTGAGGTCGAAGTCAAAAATTTTTAGGATATTATTTTATTTATAATTTCTATAGTACTTTAGTGCTTGTTTATTCTGACAAAAGCCATCTGAAGGACCAAGGCCTCCCTTCTTTTCTTCCACTCTTACATAACGCTGCAAGAGAATGACTGACTGGTTGATCTTTTCTATGAAAAATATATGAATGACTGGATTTTATTTAAATCGTGATCACTCATCGGACCACCCTTCCTTTGACCACTCATTGACTGAATTCAAGCACAAAAATAACCAAAGAGTAATAATAGTGGCAGGATGAGCTCATCCTTAGAGAGTCCAGTTGGACTCACACAATTTGCGCGTGAGTCCAGGTTATCCCGCACTCTTATTCTAATACTAACGTTCATGATCTTAATGAGATAATATGAAGATTTGAGTGAGCTAGATGTTTAAAGATGTGGTTTGGCTGACTGTTCCAGTGTAATGAGATTCTTGCGACGTTATCTCGCTTGACAATAGATCCCCAATTTGTGGTCAGTCAATCTCGGATTAATCGTGGAATTCAATTCGCTAAGATAAGTTGTAGCACTTTGAAGAGGTTTTATGGTTCAGGAATTCTCTAAGAATTTGGGGATCTTCAATCTTGTCCAGATGTCAGTGATGTGGTGAAATCCCATCAAGTTAGTTGTGCTGAAGCCAGAAAAGGTTAATCTATCAAAAGTCTTATAGGATAAGCAACAAAATTAAAATACAGAAGCTCTGGTTAAAATCTTTTACAATCCTTATATGAAACACATAAAAAGCTCAAAAACAAATCTTTAGGTACGAAATGGGAATGGAAACAATGAAGCGAGAATAAGCTACAAATAGACCAGTCTCCTGCGATCCCGAACCAATTACAACAAATCACGAAAAAACGTTTAATTACTCCGAAAAAAGACCTCACAATACTTCCCAATTCTTTAGCACAAACAAACGCTTTAAAAGCTTTTAGAAGCAAATTTAAATTCACATGGCGTTCTAATATAGCCCGGGGCAGCGTTAAAAAATTTACACCCACCTAATTTTATAGTCCCTGAATAACTCTCGAATGCTTTCACGTTCTACTCTCCGGAGGTGTTGACGTATACTAATGTCCAATTAATATGCCGTTTCATTCGAACTTTTTAAAATTTATTGTGTACAAAGTAGGTATATATTCTCATTAAGTTGACGTTCGCCGTATAACTGACCGGCCATTAGACGAAGCGGGTAAATACCTATTGAACCGAATCGGAATAGAGATATCGAGATTGGCTATAAATTTTTAGAAGCTACCGTTGGCGTTTTAATATTTGAAATGACAACAAAATAAGGCTATGTCGTGATCTAACTAAGCATAAGCTATTTTTAGGATGACTAATAGAAAATCTAGTTAGCTAACATAACTCTTCATACAAATCTCGAGCCTATTCAAATCGGTAGGTTGAGAAAACATTGAGTGATCGTTCTATTTACCCAATGTTGACTTTACTTTACTTCAACTTCTTGTCTGATGGCTTCAGCATCTGGAACTTTACTTTAACATACATAGGTGCTCGTTTTTTCTAGATTTCATGACAGTGTGAACATGAAATCTAGAAAAAAACGGGTCACCTATCGACATTTTTGTAGACTGTGGCCAATTCATTACGAATCTAAGCGGGTTAACTACAAACCTTATTTGCGTTAGAAGAACACCAACGTTCATCCCTTAACGAGGGGTTTCTTCAGGGTGAGTAATGAATTCATCAAACTACGATAGTTTTATCGTAAAATAGACTGTAAATAGTGAAAATAGGGTATTTGATTGATTAGCGACCTTTCGAAATCTACTTGACGATTTCGTCGCTGGCTCCGCTCCTCGTTTCATGCAATCGCCACCTTTATCAGATGCGTAAATGCAGTTAACTTGTAAAGGGGTATTTGTGACGCCGTTGCTTTTAATTGTGAGTTTAAAACAATGGCGGTGTGAAACAAAACGTTAATGGGTCATTAACCGCTTCATTTTTATCTTGCTGTTGTAGCACTTAACTATTTGAATTATCCTTTTTAGTTAAGACGTTGGTATGGGAATATTCTCTTGAATTTGTTTTAACCGACAATTAGTTGATGCTACTGATGCTAAAGTCATTGCTAACTTTGCTATTTCGAATACAGCTAGATACCTGGCTAATGAAACAATAGTAGAAGTCCTTTGATATTGTACTCCCAATATTTTCAATAATAAGTAGGTAGTTAATAAGGAAATACGACCATAAGCTGATATTTGTAATGTTTTCGCTAATCAAATCATTCTATGAGCCATAAAAACAAATATGTACAAAAAATCATGACCGGAGATATTTTGATAGGCAGTAAACGGTTGAATATTTTGCTACTACAACATCTGCCAAACAGATGTATGTATGGCCCATATTCTACAATCAACATGTGCAAATGAAATTGTGAGAACTGAATAGGATATGATTTGATAGTATACTTTGTAAGGAACTGAAGTTTGTCATTTTAGTAAGCTCAGATCCATCTCGTATAATACCTACCTAATTTTGTAGACCTTTTGTTTTTAATTATGTATGATTTTTTTATTGGTATTGGTCAAGCGTTTGATCACCATCTCACTCAAGTAAGTGAAGACGGAGCACGGTTTCCCAGAAGGAACTTATTCACTCTAGATCCTAAGACTCCAAGATTGTACTCTAACGGGAAAACAGATGTTCAGATTACGAGACCAGAGTGAAGATGGACTGGACATGGCTCTTAACAAGGAGATCTCTCTTTTCAAGTGTCCATCTCTTTGCCTTTAGTCTCTAGACTACTTTTATTCCATCGGAGACTAGGAGCTCTGATAGAGGCACCTCAAAGCGGGTAACATGTCCGTTAGTCAAACGACATTTTGAAGGATGGATGGAGGTTAGATGTTTTGATTTTTGTGTTCTGTTCCGGCTCTCACAAGAAAATGGACGACTGCGATGAGAACAGTTATTTGTTTTCCAATATTATTATTAACTGATTTGTCTGTGTATTTATCTGCAGAAGTTTGGTGAAACCATTTTAAATATAAAAATATATAATATCATCATTGTAAAAAAACTCGTATGTCTCTTCTTAAGTATCTTCCACCCAAAAATTAAACCGTTTATCTAACCTTTGTATTAAATATCAAGTCCGCCTTCATTACTTGCCTCTATTCCCACCCGTAACTTATCTCAGCTACAATTATATATAATTCAAAGTTAACAATATTTCACGCACACAACAATAAATAATATTGTTCGTATATTAAAATTGTTAAGATTTGTCTAGCATGTAAATTACGTCCAGCGCTTAGGCGGGCTGACATTGCATTCAACAATATTAAAGCTGACACATTTTTCATATAATTTATCTGGGGAGACTCACATGCGACGTCGGCGGGTCATAATTTAGTAGGAGGTTGAACTAAGGATACAATTTTAGGGGCAAAGACTTAGACGTTTGACTTTGAGTTGCAAACTCAAAGTTGGAATGGAAACTAATAAGTATTGAACTTCTAAACTTTACGAAATTAGTTGTATATGTGAGACTTATTGATGATATTTATATTGTGGTGTTTTCGAAATTCACTTTGTATTTACCACGACCATTAACCACGTTTAAAAGAGAAGGAAATTCAAAAAAATATGGACACGGTATGCCACCTTTTATCTAACTTTACAATTACCTCCGAGATATCGATATTTTTTTGAAGTCACATTCAGAATTATTCACTTCTATGTTCATAAATCACAATCTTCTAACTAGCGGCTACGCGGTTCGTGACGTACCTATTAGAGTGTCGGTGTGTAATTTTCACATAGGTACTAATTTATTTCCCTTTCTCTTCATTGATTCAGATATTTTACGTTAGCAACGGTCGTCACATGTATTAAAATAACCTATAAAAAATAATAACCGGAGATTCCCCATTCGCTAAAGTCCTGAGTCCGTCCAAGCATCGCATACAAACTTCAGGATAATAAAGCACTATGCAGGGACATTAATTACGTGTTATCATAAAGTACGTCTGAGACTCCATACTGCCTGTTTCCTGCAATAAACACGAAGCGAGTGAACAACTGAACTTTGATCACTTTAGTTTGATGGATGACGTGCAATGATCATTGGTAGGGACATAACACAAGACCGAAGTCTTCAACGAATTAGTCCCATAGTCTCCTTAGATCAAAACTCTACCCGGAAGTATCTCCGAAATATACGTATTCGAACGTATATCGAACTTCAATAGGGTACATACGCACTATGCGGTTAGCCGGAACGCGGACAGCTGTCCGTAGCATGCGGTTGCGATCACGGTTAAACATTTAGATATTTCGCTGAGTGGCAGTGCTTTGAGCGACTGGAGCGGTTGGTCGGCAGCCGCATTGCAGTGCGTATAAAAACTATTTTCTCATATATATTTTTGATTGCACCCAACCGGACGGCTGACCGCGTTCCGTCAAACCTAAAAGCGCGTAAGGTACCTTAGATCAATGATACCTAGATTATTTTCTTTTTAACAGGCTTCTACCATAGGGTAGTAGACCCAATGGTAGACAAACAAAATGATAAGGCCATCAAGTTAAATAATTCGGATAGTAGGTAATGTATTTAGAGGTTTTCTGGTTACCTCAACAAAAATATACTTCTGTGTACAGGGTTATGGGTAATTCACTGACACTGCGTAAATTGCATGATCTGCCCATCATTACTAACACGTTCGAGAAGATGCCATATCCTAATTGTTAAAAAAATTCACCTCTGATACAAGTGAAAAAACACGTGTGTCCGGAACCCAATAAATTGCTAAAAACCGATCTCTCATTCCCACCTCAACCTCAACCTCAACAGCCTGTATTGGTCCACTACTGAACGCAGGCCTCCCCCTGATAAGCTTCTTATTGGCTTTTATCACATGGGGGTAATGCCCATAAGCGGTTGGCTAGAATATTATGATTTATGAACATTTAGAACTGAATAATTCTGAATGTGACTCCAACTACAGAAAATGCCTCGGCATTAACGTATTAGATATTTTAACCCTTTCTAAGCTGGACTATTATCTGATTACAACCAGACTAGCTTTAGAGATTTAATTTTGCTGCAACAGCTGATACAAAACTAAATAAATCTAATTGTTATAAATATTAAAATGAAATGTTGGATAATCCAACGATTAATCAAACAAAGGTGACATCAAGAATTAAATAGTATGTATACAATGTAAAACACGTGTATCAAATAAAGTTACACACAATTTTTTAAAACATTATTTATTACTGAAAATTCCAGTTTTATTTATGTAGATACCTAAATAAAGTATATTAAAACGCTACGAATAAAAATATAAGAAAAAAAAACTCATCCAACAACTTATAAGTCAAGTTACATTGAAAATAAACAATCATATAAAAATTATACGTCTTACGAGAAATCTGATTGTGTTCTCGGTGGCGCGGCGTAATTGAAAAAATGTCTCTTTATTTTGCATTGGGATCCAGTCACCGCAGATGGGCTCAGATTATATCCTTGGGTTCGAGGACTAAGTGGCCAAGTTAATGATTTAGGGTTCCGTATATTAAATAAACTAGTAGCATTTTTTTTTGTTATATTTTTATTTTTTATTTTTTGTTGCCTTGTTTTATAAGAATATTGTGGCGACCTGTAATTTAGAGTGCACTAGTTTTTAAGTTTTGTCGTATTAATTTTGTGATCTATTGTGTTACTTCTAGTTGGTTGCCCTGAATAAATAAATATTAAGATGGAGGATATTATTACTAGGCCTGGTTTTTATTCTTTAGGTAAATGCTTAAGCTCATGTGGAATAAATAATATTATTAATTCATAATTCTTTATTGCACAAAATAGGTATTTTTTTAAGTAAAACATATACAAAGTAAAAAGTAAAACATAGGAAAAATAAAGGCAAAGACGAGCTTAACCCTCAACAAAGTTCTCTTCCAGCAAACCTTATTGGGAGAGAGAGACAAATTTGGTAAGGTAGGTACATGTGATAAAACAGAGGGTATAAGATTTAATTTTAACCTACTTATTAAATAGACTACTACGTAATATAAAAGAATACATAAAATATTATTCAACTTGTTGAAAAAGTAATTTGAATTCACAACAACCTTCAAAGAAAACCAAATTTCGTCCATTCATGGTTTAAATAAATAAATAAATAAATAGTCCCGTCGGTATGACACTAGTCCCATGGGAGTTGGGGAGGCCCATTGTGTGGGACGCTACATGCGTCGACACACTTGCGCCTTCCCATCTTCCGAGGACATCCGTGAGGGCAGGCGCGGCGGCAGATTTGGCCGAAGATCTCAAGAGGCGCAAATATGCAGGTCTCGACAGAGCCTACACATTTGCTCCTCTTGGAGTCGAGACCCTAGGTCCGTGGGGTACCGAGGCTCTTCGGGTTTTCAAAAAAATATCTGAGCGTCTGGTCGAAGCGACGCGTGACCCGAGAGCTGGTCAGTATCTGGCACAGCGCATCAGCATTGCCATACAGCGGGGCAATGCAGCCAGCGTCTTGGGGACGCTTCCGACTGGTATTGATATGGATCAGTTGAGCTACCTGTAGATTGTTTGCAACAGTCTGCAGTTAGCTCAATTGTTTCAATTGTAAATACTAATTATATTATAATTTTCTTTGTGAATAAAGGCTTCTGCCATTCTTGTCAATAAATAAATAATGCTGGACAATTCACACAGCATTATCTAGCCCCAAGCTAAGCAGAGCTTGTGCTATGGGTGCTAGATAACTGATATACTTAATACAATACACTACATATATAGAAATTTTTTAATATACATAGAAAACACCCAGACCAACGGAACCCATTTCTGCAGATCGTACACAAATTTGTTCCGAGGCGGGAATCGAACCCGCAACCTCCTGCGTTGCAGGCGGACCTTCGCCCGCTGCGCCACGGAGGTCGTTTGAAAGCGGTTTGTAGGATTTTTACCCTCCAAGCTTGGTGACCAAAATGTGTTTCTATCATTCGACCACCTTTACAAATTACATAATATTTTCTCGCCAGTCGTAGTGAAAAGTTGTATGTTGAACTCGAGGGCAAATATTTTTCGTTTCGTGCCTTTTAAATCCCTCTCTACCACAGCAGTCTACTTTAGATCCAGTCGCTACGCTCGTGACTCTATTCTAGACTGCTTCGCTAGCTCGTAATAACGATTAATTTACCCGCAAATATTTTGTCGTTAAAAACGTCGTACTAGATTGGTAACAGTCGACAAACTCTCCCAATGATTCAAAAACTTTAGAAATATATGAAATCATACAGAACCATCAATTTTTCAAAGTGCTACCTACTCAATATTTTTATGTGCATAATATCTTGCCCGTTGCTTATATTTTTAACCGTGTGAGAACGTAATTAAAGTCTTCACAAAGATAAAACCCTGAGCTGACCAGAACTCAGTTCTAATTACGCAGGTTATTATATGTTACGAGTTTGAGATTTGCATGATTTGGTCGCAAAATCATTATGGAGAGATAAAAATAATGATAAAACTGAATTTGGGTGGAATTAAGGCATAAATTCTGATAACTCTGGTGTACGGTTGCGGTTTCGTATCATTTGTATAAGCAGACGGTTCAAATCTTGATTATGAAAAAGCCATAATAACTATAAAAATAATTTCATGTTTGAAAATGAAAACTACATAATTTTGAATTGATATCGAAAACAGTGTTTTAAGTAACGTACTTACCTGCTCAAATCCTTTCTGATTCTATGTCTATGCTACAAAGAAAGGTAAAACTTTTCAAAATTCACAACAAAAACAGCTGCAAATCCGTTGATTGGTTCAATTCAGTTGCAGTCCAGAATGGCTGCTCCAGATACCCATTCCATTGTCGTTAAACTAAGGGCCGCTTGCGACAATTAGCTGTAACTGGTTAACAACCTTTCTGATTGCAAGGATAGTGGCCGTGTTTATCATTTTGCATATAAAAAATAGCGCTTCTATAACGACTTAATGATTGTGTTTACATGGATTTGTACTGTCTGGTGATAATGATCTATATGATGCTATCAATGAAATACCTTGACCATATAAACCGTTTTCTTACCTGTATACCGAGCAAGGCCATTTGGACGCCAAAAAGACGCAATCAATTTTTATAATAAGGAGCAGTGTCACTACGGAGAATCAACCCATCTACTTAGTTTTGTGCTTGTTTTTTTGAAATTTATTTACCGTGGAGGTGTTCATTAAGGTTTTATTCATTTAACCTACACTCTTGTAAGCACTCATAATTTGACTGACATTATACGCTAACATGAGATGACTTTTACAGAGTCGTTACTCTTATCTATGTCAGAATAATTTATGGTGTTCATAACCTCATCATGTTTATTTATATCCTGGGTATAAAGAAAACTCTCAACAAGTGGTTTTCGACATTTTTTTAAAGAAACCGTAAGACTCCGTTTCTGTCAAATCTTATGAACTTTTCAAAATAACTTACCTACATATTACTCCGTTCCTGGTATCTAATATTTTTAAAATATGTGCTTACTTATTTCTAGTAGTCAATTCAGATCAGGGCTTGAAAGAAGTATAGGTATAGGGTTAAGCTACCGGTAAAAAATTACGGTACCGTTTTGATTTAAAGGTAGACCTATACCGGTATACAATAACGGTATTGGTACAGGTATAAAAAAACGGTACCATTATTTTAAGGGTACCGGTAGCTACCTGTATTTTTCTGGTACCGTAACGTAATTCATTTCGGTACCGAAAAACGCGTGAGTAAACGACGCTAGTGCTCTGTTTACAGTTCGCTCGATAGGAATGCCACTTGCCTTGTCGAACGAGGTTTCACTCACACACACTTCTTAATACACAGCTATGAGGTCGCGGTCGTTCTTATATTCGTCGATTCGGCTTCTTTCCTTGTAAAAGGGAAGCATGGGGAGAATGCGAAAATATGCTTTTTATTGTTTCTTTTCATTCAGCGCGGAAACTAGATTGTCTGCACTAAGTGCCAAATATTAGCGTTATAAGTGCCTTGCATTTGCATTACAGCTAAATGCTGAATTTACTCCTTTTGTCTAAGTTTATTAGTTTTAATTAAGTAGAACGTATATTTTTGTTTTGTGTATTTTCTAACTTAAGGCAATAAATGATTTTCTATTCTATTCTATTCTAATTTAATACGTACTAATAATAATTTTCAAAAATTTTAAGCAGTGCCTTTTTTGATTTCATGAAGTTCAACGACCTGTATTGCCAATATTATCTGGCATCTGGTTTTCTTATAGGTAGCTGTTTGATCCCTGACTGTGACAAGGCATTTTCACACAAGAAAATCATTTTTTTTCACACAAGAAAAAGAAAGAAAGAAAGAAAGAAAATAGTTTTATTTTTAACTTCAATCACAAAAGCTATTAGATACTATTTATAGACTAAGTATATAAAAACATTATCTTATACCGGTATACATACTGGTACCGGTATAAATACCGGTATACATACCGGTACCGGTATAAATGCCGGTATACATACCGGTATACATACCGGTACCAGTATAAATACCAGTATACATACTGGTACCGATATAAATACCGGTAAACATACCGGTACCTGTATAAATACCAGTATTATTACCGCAATACATACCGATCGGTATAAATACTGGTTCCGGTATAAATACCGGTATACATACCGGTACCAGTATAAATACTGGTATAAATACCGGTACTGGTATAAATAAGAAGAAGAAAGAAAGAAAGAAAATAAATTTATTAATACTATTATAAATACCGGTATACATACTGGTACCGGAATAAATACCGGTATACAAACCGGTATTATTACCGCAATACATACCGGTATAAATACCGGTATTATTACTGGAAAACATACATAACGATACCGGTATTTTATATATATTTTTTTTTTGATTGGCAACCCTAGCAACAGCTGTTCGCTTTTGTGCTCCATAACATTATTTCACAAAATAATTGTTTTTACGTAGTTTTCTAGTCCCTATTCCGATTTCATCGTTTATTTATAACATAAATCAAGTGTACAAATAATTATAAGCGTAAAAAGTTGTATGACTAATGTGTTTGGCCCTCGGGAAACCGGCACTTTTTTCGGTTAGCATTCTTGAGATATTTGGCTGGTTTGTGTGTCCTGAGGAAGCTCGAGTTTTACGTGAGTGCATTTCTTATACGTAGGAATACTATTTCCAATAAAGCCAACATCTTTTTGACTGACACGTAAGTACTTACAGCATTTTCGGACACATAACCTATAGACATTGTATTTTCTGTCTTGAGCTCGTTACGGTAAAAAACGATTCAACCTTTCAAAATGAATACAAGAAGCGCCTTGTTGCGCCAGGCAGAAACCAAATTAAACCAGGCTTTACTAGAACTGGAGTCGGCAAAGAGACAGATTGCACAATTAGAATTAGAACGAGATGATAATGAAATCATTCTCCTAGAAGCTTTAGACAATAACAAAAAAATAAAAAATGAGATGTCCGTTTTATTTTGCGAGAATAATTCCATTACTGAGGAACGGGATAGGCTTCAGACCATAATAGATAGGTTCGATGAACAATGTGGCATTGAGTTTGAAACGGCCCTGCACAGAACCTCAATCCTGCAGAAGGAATTATGTGATGCACACCACCACATCACCCAACTAGAAGAAGCGGCCCAGAACTCTGCCACTGCAAAAACTCAAACTTTATTCGATGAGCTGGTATCGGCTAACTTACCATCGGGCCATGTTTCTGTTGCCGGCTGCAGCATGCACACATTGCATAATATTGACTTAACAAAAGATGACTCAGTGTGTAATGTGGAGGCTAGCAGCAAAAACAACAAACACAATATTAGCAAAAATAAGTTTAAAAAAAATGTTAAAATAAGTAAGTTCATACAAAAAACGCAAAATTTATTAGAAAATCAAAAACATGAACTATCTGAAAACAAATGTAATAGAAAACTTGTTGATGAATTAGAGCTCTGTACAATACAGCTACATCAAAATCAGCTGCAATATGAGGCTGAATTGCAAGAGCTGAGATGTAAACTTGGCCAGGCCGAGCACTCCCTAGGGCACTACGTCAGCCTTTATGAGCAAACTACGGAACAGACAAGGGCACTCAACCTTGCCATGGATGCACTTCTCAGTAGCCAGGTGAGTCTGGAGGGCAGGATTCAGGAGGGATGCGGGTGTTGTGGACCCAATTTGGTCGGTCACAACTCAAGTCCGGACAGTACTGTCTCAGTCGCATCCCACCTGGATCTCAGCACTTCATGCTCAGGTAGTAAAACCATAATGTACTGCGATGAAATTGGAAAAAATATGGGCCAGTTTTTAAACATGAATATGGAGCACTCTATAAATAATTGCTTACCTAATTGTAATCTTCATGATATTATGCACAGAATTGATAGTGAAAGTTTTCACAATAACTCAAACTTAATAATATTTCTTGGAAATAGGGGTAATGTGAACAAATTAGACTTAATTAAATATATGGACAAACTATGTTCCCTACAGTTAAATAAAATTGTAATGTTCACATTCCCCTACAGCGACAGCTTGCCAAATTTAGAAAATAACATTAGATATAAGCTAAATATGACATTGCATACTATTTCATGCAATAATAATATACATGTGATTGACACTAACAGTACTGTTAGTAAAAAATATTGCTTGACTAAAAAAGGTAATTACTACCTTTCAAATTATTGCAAAAAACAAATAGCTGTTTCGCTATCCTATTATTTTAATATTACAGCCAAAAATTTGGCTAAACAAGATGCTTCTTTTGAGCATTGTAATAAATTATCAACCAAGACCTTGGAAGTTCTTCCAAGCCATTTAAATTAGATTTAACGACAATAGAGGAAGTCTCTAGCCATAAACAGTCAAATAATATTGGTTACATAAAAAGTCAAAGAAACCAAACCTGTAAAATAAATGCAAAGTTTACTAATTTGGTGCATCAAAATATTCAAGGATTAAAAAGTAAATTACTAGAGTTGGAATTGTACATGAACTCTTTTCATATTGACATCATCTGCTTAACAGAACACTGGCTGAAAAGCTATGAGCTCATGTTCAATTTCAGTAATCACCAGGTTGGAAGCTATTTTTGCAGATCACATGCTATTCGTGGAGGCTCATTAATATTACTGAACAAATTCATGAAATTCAAAGACCGTAAGGACATAATTTGCTTATCCGTTGAAAGCCACATCGAAGTAGCATGTGTAGAGTTGGAGCAAATTATTGTAGTAAGCGTATACAGCCCACCATCAGCTTCTTTTGAAATATTTGAAAATGTTATGGAGGACATTTTATATAAATTATCAAGATCAAATAAAAGTATAATGGTATGTGGAGACTTTAATGTTGACCTTTTAGAAGTTTACTCCCTCAGTACTAGATTGATTAATTTATTAAATTCTTATAATCTAAGGCCAATATTTATGGAACCTACTAGAATAACTGAAACCTCAGCAAAATGTATTGATAATGTATTTGTTTGCCAAAGTGAAAAAATTGTTACTAAAAAAATAATAAGCAATTTAAAATCAGACCACTTGGGTCAACTAATAAAACTAGAAAATCAAGTAAAAAATAATAATTGTAAAAAGAAAATAACTTACATACCTGTGAACACCAATCGATTTGAACGGTTGAAATTGAATTGGGATTCTAAACCATCACTTATTCACTCACTTAACAACCCAAATGAGTCGTATTGTAATTTTTTCAACAAATTTACCAATGCGTTCAATTCAATATTCACACCCAAATCGATTATGGTCTCAGAAAAACTTACCTTTAGTGAGTGGGCAACAGTGGGTATACATAAAAGTAGACAAAAGTTGTATGAACTGTATAGTGAAAAACAATACAATTTTAGCCAGGAGTTCAAAGAAAAAGTAAAAATTTACTCTAAAATATTTAGAAAAGTTTGTCAAATAGCAAAATCAAATTATATTAGCTCGAAAATTAGAAATAGTGAAAATGTTATAAAATCAACTTGGAATATAATAAAAAGTGAGACTGGAAAGGTCAGTACATACGTTAATGATTACTATTTAAAGATTAATAATTACTCAATCAAAAATGATGTTGAAGTGGCCCAAGCATTTGAAAACTTTTTTACTGAAATTCCAATCTCTACTACAAAGTGTTTAAACTCTTCTCGAATAATTGCTGAGTCATTACTAATAGAAAATGTATCTAAATGTAAAAATAAATTTAACTTCACCCATGTTGATGAAACAGATATTAAAAAAGCCTTTAAACTTTTGAATATAAAGAAAACTGCAGATCTCTGGGGCATTTCCGTTACAATTATTAAACCTTTGATTGAAACCATTGCAACAGATCTAGCTTTTATATTTAATGAATCTATTGATTGTGGTGTGTTTCCTGATCTAATGAAATGTAGTAAAATAATCCCACTGTATAAATCGGGTAGTAGGTCTGACCCCACTAACTTTAGACCAATATCAGTACTGCCTACATTCAGCAAAGTTTTTGAAAAACTTATTTTACATCAATTGCTTAGGCATTTTAATGGCAATGACCTGCTGCATTGTAAGCAATTCGGGTTTACTCGCGGCAAATCAACTACTGATGCCGGTGTAGAGTTAGTATCGCATATTTTTGATGCTTGGGAGAAGTCGCAGGACGCTTTAGGCGTTTTTTGCGACTTGTCAAAAGCGTTCGATTGCGTACACCATGAAACATTAATCAGGAAATTACATCACTATGGAATAAGAAACACCTCTTTGGATCTTCTTACCTCTTATTTGAGTGATAGGATACAAAGAGTTGACATTAATGGGAAACGGTCTTCGGGGTCTGTAGTTACAATGGGTGTACCGCAGGGTTCTATCCTCGGTCCTTTCCTATTTTTAGTTTATATCAACGACCTTCCTCATCTGGTTAAGAATAATCACGAGATTGTATTGTTTGCTGATGATACTTCATTAATTTTTAAAATGAAACGACATAACACTAATTTCGACGATGTGAATAATGCAATCTCAAAAGTAGTCCATTGGTTTAGTGTCAATAATCTTTTGCTTAATGAAACTAAAACGAAATGTATAAAATTTGCTTTACCTAATGTAAAACACGTTAAGATTGATGTAAACGTAAAAGGAGAAACGTTAGAAATTGTAGACAGTACAGTATTCTTAGGAATAACCTTAGATAGTAAACTTCAATGGGGCCCACACATAGATAAGCTATCGAAGAGACTTAGTTCTGCAGCGTATGCAGTCAAAAAAATCCGTCATCTTACAGACGTTGATACTTCTAGACTAGTCTATTTCAGCTACTTCCATAGTGTTATGTCTTATGGCATACTGCTGTGGGGGAACGCTGCGGATATTAACACCGTATTTGTGCTGCAGAAGAGAGCTGTTCGTGCAATCTATAATATGGGTCCCAGACAATCCCTGCGTGATAAATTCAAAGAAATAAACATAATGACAGTACCATGTCAATATATTTATGAAAACTTGTTGTACACTCATAGAAATATCAATCTATTCCCTAAAAATAGCGACATACATAATATAAATACTAGAAATAAGGATAAACTCGCTGTGCCCACAACTAGGCTACACAAAATTAATGTATCTTTTAAAGGGCAATGTATACGCTTCTACAACAAAACTCCTAGTGAGTTGCAAAAATTATCAGTAAATAAATTCAAACAAATTATAAAAACCTTGTTGTGCAAAAAGGCCTACTATAAAATATCAGATTATCTAGAAGATAAAAAAGCTTGGGACGGGTTTTGCTCCAACTCGAAAATTAACAACTAACAGGCTAAAGGTTTCTTCGTCGCTTCTTTACTTTGGTCTACATACCGAAGCGACAGAAATCAAAAATATCACTTTATTTCCGTGTCCGTGTTTAGTTTTACAATTTGACCTTTTCTAAGTGTACATTTATTGTATTTATGGAAATAAAGAGTTTTTGATTTTGATTTTGATTTTGATTTTGATTTTGGTATACATACCGGTACCGCTAAAATACCGGTAAACATACCGATATGATTACTGGAAAACATACCGGTTTAAATACCGGTATACATACCGGTAACGGTATAAATACCAGTATACATACCGATACCGGTATACATACCGGTATTATTACCGCAATACATACCGGTATAAATACCGGTATTATAACTGGAAAAAATATACATACTGATACCGATATACATACCGGTACCGGTATGAATAGCGGTATACAGACCGGTACCAGTATAAATAGCGGTATATATACTGGTACCGGTATGTATACCGGTATTTATTCCGTTACCAGTATTTATACCGGTATGTTTTCCAGTCATAATAGGTACCGGTATTTATACCGGTATGTTTATAAATGTTTTATAAATACCGGTACCGGTATGCATACCGGCATTTTTACTGATACCGGTATGTATTCTGGTATTTATACCGGTACCGATATGTGTACCGGTACTTATACCGGTACCGGTATGTATTCCGGTATTTATACCGGTACCGATATGTATACCGGTATTTATAATGGTGCCGGTATGTATACCGGTATGGTTTTCAGTAATAATACCGGTATTTATACCGGTTTGTTTTATAAATACCGGTATTATTATCGCAATACATACCGGTGTAAATACCGGTATACATACCGGTATTATTACTGCAGTACATACTGTATGTTGTGCTGGTATGTTTTCCAGTAATCATATCGGTATGTTTACCGGTATTTTAGCTTTACTGATTTATGGGATATCCAGTAATAATATAGGGTTTTCCAGTAATAATACCGGAATTTATACCGGTATGTTTTATAAATACCGGTATTATAACTGGAAAACATACATAACGATACCGGTATACATACTGGTATCGCTAAAATACCGATAAACATACCGATATGATTACTGGAAAACATACCGGTATAAATATCGGTATACATACCGGCAATACATACCGGTATTATTACTGGAAAAAATATACATACTGATACCGATATACATACCAGAACCGGTATAAATACCGGTATACATACTGGTACCGGTATAAATACCGGTATACAAACCGGTACCGGTATAAATACCGGCGCATAGGGGTTTTTCGTTGGTGACGTAACTTACTCCACAAGGGTCAACATAATACCAGCGCTGAGTAGGTAATCCGACTTATCTACTCAGCAACATGCTGAGTTGATACCTTTTTTGGCTCGACACTCGGTGGTTTGCCAAGCAGCATGCGAAAGTACTAATGCTAGCTAGGCCTAGTTCTTCAACGTAAATAATTCTAACGTTCATACTTTAATTTCTAGTTTATTTTTTATTTTTATATAAATTAAATCTCATATTCCTAGCTTAGTCTTTCCTATTTAAGTTTCTTTTTGTGTCGTGCTAAAATAAACCATTTTCATTTCATTTCATATACCGGTATTCATACCATTATCGCAATACATACCCCCATAAATCAGTTCCCATGCGATAAAAATCACCTTTAAACGTTTCCATAGAAACGACGCGTGCAAAGCCGCGGGCATAAACTAGTAGTAAATAAACGCAGCCCGCCGCCGCCGCCGCGCCGGCGTGGCCAGTGCGCGGTGTGGCCCCGTGCGTGCAACGCATTGAGGGATGTGGATATTTCGACCACGGCGGCCAGTCTCATCGACCAAGATGCGCAGGACATATTATAGTGCTCAAGTGTGTGCGCAAACATAGGTGCACTCTCTATGCCCTCACTCTCATAATCCGATAGGATTTGAACACGGGACCTCATTTTCAGCGATTGAACAAGCGACCACTAGACCAACGAAGCAGTCGGATAAAAGTAAATGTCCTGCCACAGAAATATTAGATACCTACATTTACTCTACGTTTATTCCAAAATGTTTAAAAATAAATGTCCATCCGTGCGAAGCCGGGACGGGCCGCTAGTTATTAAATATAATTGCAACTTGGCTCAGATAAGCAAACGGTAATACGAAATAAAACTTCGAAACGCACGAGTCACACGACTTTCCGGTCTCACTCGCTCGACTAGAACGGAACTGTCTCTATAGAATCTGCAGCTGAGCCGAGAGCTATTTATAGTTTTCTCATTTCGGTTCTTATTTTAAAATTACGCTACTGCTAAAAATAGAGCTATCGCTATTTTTCGGTATCGAAACATAACGGTACCGTTATATAAGGATATCGTAATAAAAAGGTATGACGTCATACCGTTAACCTTTTCATACCGGTATTTTCCGGTTATTCAAGCCCTGATTCAGATGCATTTGTGAGTGTATCAGTCATACTTTTTGCGTCGCTCATTCGTTGATTTTCTTTTGTTTGATACGTTATCAAAATACAGCCAAAGAGCGGCGAAAATAATATAAATGATACATTCATGAATCGACGTAGTCTGTAATTATTTTATTATTATATACACACATGAAAAAAATATGAATTTATAAAACAGGATCCGGTCTGCATTCATTGCAGTGCCAGGAAGAGGAAGTGGAACAAAACTGCGTAATTTTCTTTCATCAACTTTTTCTTACGCTTGTTCATACAAGTGTAAGCAAAAGCAAACTAAACGCTGTTTCATAATCAGCGTTTAGTTCGTTCTTCATTTCTGTAAATTACTTTACTTTATCGTCTTTTTCATTGTCATTTATCTATGGAACTACTTCAGTGTCCTCTTAATGACATCAATTAAAGCCATTCCGATCGTTAACCTATTTCAGGGCGATGAGAAATTAAAAATGCTTTGTATCTTTCGTGCTTTATGTTAGAAGCTTTATCGTTTGAAAATATTTCTACATCTATCTTTAGTGTTGATTCTACACAGATGATAATAAAACGTTTGTTTTGTTCAAGTCCCAATTTTACAAGACGTAATAAGTATATTATCATAAAAACTGAATCGGCATTTTGACGCCCTTAAGGGTCCGGCGACGGATGAATTTCCCATACAAACGTAGTACCAAAATGATTTGTTATTTGAGAATGTTTTCATCATGGTTTGCTATTATTTGTGTTAGAATAGTATTTATACAGGTTCCTGCCATAAGATTTTTTCAAAATACTTATCTACATAATTACTAAGACAACATTCATTCTTTCATGTAAAAATGCGATTAGGTTTATAATTTTATTTCAGAAAGGTATTTTGAAAAAAAATTGTGGCAGGAACCTAGATAAATACTATTTTAATACAAATAATAGCAGACCATAGTGAAAATATGCTCAAATTAAAAATCATTTTGGTATTACGTTTGTATGGGAAATTCATCCGTCGCCGGACCCTTAAGGGGCGAACCTAGCGGGTTTCCTTGTAAAACGAGGCCTAGATCACGGGATCCCCGTGGTAAAAAACTAGAATTACGTTAAATTCTACTTTTTTTGTTTTTTCTAAGGTTCCTTAATTGGAAGACACGATTGCGAAAAAAAACCCTACGATAAAAAAATTATGAAAGTGCACTGTTTTGCACCTAATTTGGTCGAGACCTCAACCCTGCGGTCTTTAGAAAATAAATGTTTTGAAAAAAATAAAATGTTTTGATTCGTAGGTTATTTTTTCTTATTACAGTTTCTTCATAAGTTGTGTAGTTTTCTAGTAAATAAGCAAAAACATAATTTTTGCGCTTACGCGACGTTCCAAAGACGTATGCTCCGTCCCGCTCCTATGAACCCGAAATCCTATGCCTATCCTTTTTACAAAATGGCGCATAATGCACCTAATAAAATAAATAGGGCTCTACTGACCGTGACGTGGTAAAAACTTGTGACGGATCGTTGATTTTATATCTGACTTTTTTTTCAATAAATTTTTGAAAGTGATCAGTGTTTTTAACTTTGAAATCAATCAAAAACGTTTAATTGCAACTAAAACATAAATTAAATGAACCGTTACTTAACTTACAAAAAAGATTTTAAAATAATAATATACGATAAGATAATAATACTATAAAACTTAGTTTTAGCTACAAAATGGTCCCAACTCAGCATATGCAGGTTTTAAGACTTGGGCTGGTTTTCTGCTGGGGCCTATGGGACCGTGGTATTACAAAATAATAAAACTAGAAAACCGAAGTGTTGCAGCTACTTACTAATAAATAAAAATTATCATTTACAGACTAAAGCTGGGAGAAATCATACTTCACTTTAAATGTACAGGTCGTGCGCCGTACACCCAATTTGTCCAGTAGTTGATAAAGATCAAGACTCTTTTCACTATATCTTTGTGTGCGTACCAGGAGAGGATATCAGAAAGCAACTTATAGGATCTAGAAGCCAATAAAATTTTATTACCTATCTTTCTCTTCAAATCGTCTGACTGACCATTACATATTGAACGTTCAAAAATAATTGCTTTAGGCTCAGCTTTGTAATAAACTAAGGATTTAATTAATATTGGAATGTATTTTCATTGTTTAGGATTATTTACTACCTTATTCTTCAATGCTAACGTGTTCTTGATAGCTTCTTTATTGACAGTTTCTATAATTACTTGTTCATTAATTTTGTTGTCTGCGTTGTTCCTTAAAATGGCGGATACACCATTAACACTATTTATTTGTTGTGTAAGATGGATAGCTTACCAAAAAACAACAAATTAATGGACTATTATGTTATATTTTAAGAGATATCTATGTAGCTCGTTCACTTCATAATTAACTTAATAAATCTTTTTGTTGATTCTGAAATAGTAAAAGGATTAAATTGATAAGTGAACAATACAAATTAGCTTATAATCCATGATTTTTTCACTCGCTCACTCACATAGCATGTTTTACTTTGGGTGTATTGAACAATTTCCTAATTATGGTACCTGTTTCTTTTTGTTATTGTCCATCTCCAGTCCACAAATGTTGGCCGAGTTATCGCAGACACATTATGTCAGCCTAAAGTTTAGGTCCGCCATGACTCAACCTATGTACATGTCAACGACTTATAATTTTAAGCTAGTATTCCCGCCTTGGGACAAATGTTTGTACGATCTGTAAATATTTGATACTGTCCGTTCTGGATAATTTTTCAATCATAAAAATCAAATCTGTATCTGTATCTTACTATGACAAAACTAACGTACAGCCCTGAAGAAAATTTCGGCATAGCGTTCTTTCGATTTCATGATCTTTCGGTATAGCGTGTATTCGAGATTGTGATCGTCCGGTCTACAGTTTTTCGGTGTTGTGTGTTTTCAGTATTCCGCTATGCGGCCATATGTGCATTCGGTATTTCGATTTGCGGTTTCGTGTACTTTTGATATACCGTTCTCCGGTGTTTCAATTGGCGGTATTCAGTAGTACAGTCATTATTTTCTATGTATAAATATAAATAATGCTGGACAATTCACACAGCTTTATCTAGCCCCAAGCTAAGCAGAGCTTGTGTTACGGGTACTAGATAACTGATATACCTAATACAATACACTACATAGATAGATATTTTTTATTATACATAGAAAACCCCCAGACCAACGGAACCAATTTCTGCAGATCGTACACAAATTTGTTCCGAGGCGGGAACCGAACCCGCAATCTCCTGCGTCGCAGGCGGACCTTCGTCCGCTGCGCCACGGAGGTCGTATCATATACAATATCAATCTTTGTGATGATTTGTATTAAGTATATCAACCGCGTTATGGAAAGTAATGTAACATGTCACACAGCAAGCATTCGTGCAATCAGTACGGGTGAAGAACGAACAACGAAATGGATTTTAGTATGGCGTAACGTACCATGCTCATTGCGAATGTTACACAACGCACCGTAACACCGGTCAGGGGCGCTATTACGGTGTGGTAAGTAGGCATTACGGCTTAACCGTTAGCAGTTGAAACGTTTGTCTGCGCGTTCACAAGCCGGCATCGGATAATCCGCACTGGGGCCTCATCAATGGTTTGCCATAAAAGATCCGCACCGCATGCAGCGGACTATCGGCAATGCCGGCGAGAATTCTTGAAGGCAACTTTTCTGTTTAGTGCGAATGACGTCATTCGGATTGCCGATCAGTGGACGCACTTGTCAGTGGATTGTCCGATGCCCGCCTGTGAATGCGCACCCTAACGTTTCAACTGCTAACGGTTGAGCTGTAATGCCAATACTTACCACACCGTGATCGCGGCCCAGTACCGTGGTTTAAGAGTTGACCAGTTACAATAATATTTCACTGCTGCAGTGCGGTGGCCGACTCACTTAACCGTAACCTAAGACCCGACTCGATGGGTTACGTGTTTGCAAAGTAACTGAATATTGGACACAGAAGCTTCATAATGCTCCGTCCCAGTTCACTGTTTGCCTTTCGTCCACAAATACGAAATTCGTTTGTATATCTGAATACAGCTCGTATGTTTGCAGTTGAGATGTTTATTTCGTTTTAGTGAGTTTTCAATTTCAGTTCTGAGAAGTGGGTTTCTCAACTATTTTCATTTAAGCTCTTTTACTTGTAGTGTAAATACCAACGAATTTAATCAACAGCAATAACCAAATCTTTTGTAATGGGAACAAAATCATCCGTGCATTATTTTGTTTTATACCTGTTTCTATTTCCATACGATGAGTATACCTGATTTATACAAAATTTATTTAACACAGAAAATTTAAATACCAGAATAAAACAATTTCAACTAGTATTTACATTTATATCTAATTATTAAGAATATAAGCTGTCACTAGAAGCCAGAGTGCCCAGAATGCTGGCAGCATTGCAACTGCATCGTTCAATGGCGTTAACCGAAATAGAAATCAGCATACCCATCACCTGTGGACTCTATGAGAAGTTTGTTTATTTATAATTAAGTTTGTGCTCGCAAATATTCTCAGTAACTAAATCAATTTATTCAATTTAATTATGCATTAAATTCAAGAACCAAACGGCTGTTCCACTCCGTAAATCATTCTCAATTTTATTTCACTCCTAATATTCTTTAATCAAATTTAAATGGTCTGTTGTTTGCCAGACACGCGCCTAGCCACATTAGCGATACGAAAAACCGCATAATTCAATTTTCTATTAGATTCTAAGCTTTAATCTTATCTACTGAATAAATTATGAGCTTAGAATAAGCTGTCCCGTGTGAGCCGTATAGAAATAATTTTATGCTCATTCGGATTATATTTATTTTTAGGGGTCAGAAATCACTCTGCTATCGAATTATCATTTGAATATGATATGTGGGGTAAGCTGGATCCGGGGTGCAGACAAACGCTGTGAAATTTTATTGGGGGTTAGGTCTGATTTGATAAAAATTGAATTATTGCTTTCATATTTGCTATCAAGCATGTGAATGATTTTGGGATTTGATTCTGGGAGATCGATATACGCATCTATTGAAAAAATAATACGGTGTAATGCATTATTCAAAGAATATTAAATATAAAAATAGTCCAAAGATGATTTTGTAGGTATAATAGGTAAATAGAAAATGTTGATGATAGGTATCTAATACCTTAAAATCATTAAATGATCACTTTAATAAAAAAATCAGAGGGGATCTAATTTTAAAACAGCCATAACGTCACTTCCTGCAAATCAAAAAAAGCGGATCGAAACTTACTGTCGATATGATTAATGTCGACAAGTCGAGAACAAGGAGGCGATATGTTCATTAACGTGTTTCAGATTCCTGCTCATCCATTAGCCAGATATTTTAATTGTTGTCGCTTGAGACGGGGCAGCTGGATCTACAGTGGTGCTAGCGGTGCTATTTTAAGATGGATTGCTTTTCGCTCTTCGAATTTTGCGTCAGTTTTAGGATAAGTTATTCGTAATTATGATTTTTCAATAAATCTTATTATAAATTTAAAGATTGTAATGCTTCATAATGGTGTTGCTAATTGAACAATACTATTATGTTAGATGTCCAAAAAATTTCGGTAGGTAATGATATGGAAAGTGTGGGTATCACCAGCTTTACGTATTCCGCAAAATTTGGATCTACCTGCTAGGTTTTTGACTGTATGATCCCATTTTCTTTCATTACTTTAATGCTACATTTTTTCCAAGCTACATAAGCATAAGCATTTTTCTTCGCTCCGTTGCATTATTCAGCGGTAAAACGCAATAAATAAAATGTGGGTTAAATATGAACATGGCTGTAATAATAAGTTACCTGCCTGTTCCTAACTTCGCGTGAGACCGCGTAATGTTTGCAACTTTTAATTACCGAGGGCTGAAATTAATATAATGTTCGACTAAAGTAGGTACATGTACGTAATTTGTATGTGGAACCTAGTTCAAAAATACCGCTGTACGGATTGTGCGGTACCTTTATCATATTCCTTGTTTGTTTCCTTTATGAAGATTGTTCTAGTCCAATTATTCTTGTATTTTTATTTACATTAAAGGTGCTCAAACTAAATAATCAACATAGAAACTGTCCTTAATTTGTTTTTGTACTTATTCGTAAATATATGTTACGGGTAAAGTTTTGTAAGGATAACGGACAACGCTACTAGCTTCGGCTCGTTGCGGCATAATGCTGATACATGGTTTTTCTCTCTAATTGCATTTGTTTTTTTGGTTTTCCTACTTCCTACTAATATTATAAAGCCCAAAGCTTGTGAAAATGTGAATTTTTAACCCCCGACGCAAAAAGAGAGGGGTCTTATAAGTTTAACGTGTCTGTCTGTGTATCTGCGTATCTGTCTGTGATATCGTAGCTCCTAAACAGATGAACGATTTTCGTTTAGTTTTTTTTGTTACATAGATAATTTTATCCCGAGTGTTCTTAGCCATGTTTCATGAAAATCTGTAGAGGGGATTTTTTTTAATTTTGTTCTTGTTGTTACCTAAGATCTCGAAAACTACTGAACAGGTCATGATGAAATTTGGCGTACATTTAGAACATAGCCTAAGGCTACGTAATATATTACGGAGAGCGAGCGAAGCCGCGGGCAGAAGCTAGTTATCTATAATCGTATGTTTCTTATACCTACCTACCTAATATTGTAAGTTGTCGTGTTTTGTATTATGGGTCCAAATAAACGTATTTTCTTTATTTTTTTTTCTTCCTTTCTAACGGGACGTGTTCTATGTGGACTTTGGTATCAAACAATTTTTGCATAGACCAACTCTAGTGGTGTGTATTGCTTGCAGCACTATACTTTACATTTGATTATGTTCACGATGGGGACGTAAGTAGATCCATGAACGAGTTTTTTGCATTAAAATTAACCCCTTTCTCATTTCAATGGAATACTTCACATACATTACCAACCCTCTTACCAATAGATTTATGAACCTCAAAATTACATAACTCAACATTTACACAGGTAATCTTGTTTAAACATCTCTGTCCATATATTTGCATATTTCTATTATTGTCTCTGGCAGAGTCCCCGTTTGCAAAATCAACACGTGTATCGTCAGATAGCTTGTGAATGAAAATTCGTATAATGTTGTTGATATTGCCATGTGGATTGTTTTGTTCCACGCTTGTGTTTGGGGTCCGATGGGACCTAGTTAAATATTGATGGTGGATGGTAAAACAGAACCGTAACGTCATGTAAGAGAAAGAGACAGTGAGGACTGAATGTAAACTCGATGATTCATTGAATTTGATATCGTGGAAACTTGTTAGAATAGGTACTAACATTTCTGTTTCAAAGCTCTATCAAACAACATTTTAATACCTTAAGCTGAGACTCGAACGACCTCAGTCAGTACTAAGCCAATCCAATAAATTTTCTCCTTACAAACTCAAAACATCATGATCTCTCATAAATAAGACGGGGATTATCAGCAAGGGCAAGCAAATACGAGCAACTACAAACATAGGTGATATGAGTCCAAGCTTTAATGCAAATTTATCCGAGAATCTGAGAGAAGTCCAACGATGCGCGTAGTGCTGGAAAAAATAAAAAAGACGGTTTTTAAATATGCAACGAAACAGGCATGGATACATAAATACAAACTATGAATGTAGAGCCAAAGAACCAACAAAACGCTAAAAAAACAGAACTTGAATTCGATCAAGCTATACTAAATAGTTTGCATTCGTATTTCATTACTTTTTCTTACCTCTAACATAAACAAAGAATCTACCACAAATATCATGGGAGAAAATAATGCAACCAAAAATGATGCAAAATATCCGGACACAACTCAAAAAGCCGGTCCACATCCGACCAGAACTAATCCTGCAAGAATCTCTTAATTTACGCCCCAAAGGGATTTGCCAAAGCCAAACATTGTACGCTAATTATAACGGGCGCATATGCTTCTTCTCCCACGAGGATCTTGCCGAGTTAACGGGGTAACGCTTTTCGCTGATGGATTTCGAAATACCTTTGTACTTGAGAATGGGGATGATTGTGTCCCTTGTGGTCCCTTGTGGCACTTGTGGTGTCGAAGCTTCAAAGTCTCTGATTGAGTGTTGAGAACAAAACATTTAGGTAGAAAGGTATATCCATTCAAAATTAGGAATGATGGTGAACCACTTCAAAAGATGGAATAGGTAGTTCATTCTGTCATGTCATGTGTGTATGTGTACATAACTGTCGAAGGTACAAATTTAAACACATTATCAATTTAGAACAAAACTTACAGATAGTTTCATAGACGACTATAAGTATTTTTGGAAGGCTGGCCCTGATCAGCGTTTTTTCTCTTTGACTGTATCAGACCTACACCAGCAGTTTCATGTTGTAGCATACACAAAGTTATACTCATGTTATGCAAATGAAAACTAAGCGGAACTTACGCAGCAACGATTACTACCATAAAAGCTTAGCCCTGAGGGCACATTGGCACGTGGTTGAATCTGGCCCCTTTCCTAAAAACTCTAAAAGCACCTATCTGACAAGCCCATCTGCATTCAAACTTCCATCTACAGTTTCGCCAAGGAAATTTGCACTTTATGTTACTAGGATAGGGATTCTTGTAGTGGGCGTTTTGAAATTTTGTTAATAGCTTCGGCTAATCTGTCAGCTGAGCCGCTGGAGATCGTTTAAAATCAGCGCCCCCTCCTGTTATTGTTTATTTAGGATGGCGATTCGCGGTGGAAGCGTGTTTTTGAGGCGTGCACTAATGCGATTGTCCGCTAGCCGCAATGTTCTGCAAAGTGCTGAATGATACGCTCTGATAACACTCAAAGGTGGTCATTTTGTAAAGCACCCTTGGTTGTTCTGATTGAGATATTAACGCGATATGAAATCGTATGCAAAGAGGGGCCGGAAGGCGTTGCTTTTGCACGTGTTATGACCATTACTGTGGTATTTGATGAAATGGTTTTCATGCGCTCATTACAAAAGCACAAATTTATTTACTTTTATTGACCAACGTATCAAAAACATATCAAAGCTTATAATAATTTGATAATATTTTTTCTTTTATCCTTAAGATATACCTACCTCTTTAACTTGAAGTCTGACTTTTTGGACCTTGCTTCCTATTAGAGTAAATATGGCTTTAAGGTGGGTACTCTAACATAATATCTGAAACAACACACAAATGTATAAAGGATAAGCCTATGCCATTCAATCCAGATGGCTGTTATTCTATACCAAAGACAAATCAATGTCAGATGACCAATCACAGAAACCCTAAAGGGACAAAAGCACAATTAAGTACAGTGGGGACGTTAACAAAGGATAGAGCACACTTTGTTGCAGCCCATCTTTATCCTGGCCCACTATTGACCCCTTTACCCTAATTCAATGAGTGACCCTCTTTATTACACTACCTTTTGCAGATTGCTTTACTTGTATGGAATTGGAAATTTGTTTCTCTTTGTTTGTTTGGTCCGATACATTACTGCCTCTTAAAGCTGACTCAGTAGATTGCAAATAACAACGAAATCTAAAAATTCAAGGTCGTGATTTCTTAGCTACTTGTAGCTCAAATACCAAAGCAGCAGTGCTTTCTTTACTAATTACTAACTTAGTTTTTTAAAACTTTACCAACAGAAGCTACTTGTAGGTTACAAAAATCATGCTACCACTTACAAATTCATCTTCAACGATAATAACTTAATTAAAAACCGTACCTTTTATTATTATTCCTTTACAGAATAACAAACTTGTTCTGTAATAGGGTCAGAGTTGTGGTATTATTACTCGATGTGAACAAAACATGTGTTCGGGGTTAGCATTATCCACGCTTTAGCGACATTTCGAGTGATTCGCGAGCCCATTGTGCTAACCCTAGTTGATATGCTGCTAATGATCACTATCATTACAGTGCTAATTTTAGATGCACGTGTGAATAGTTTTCATTAATTTTCAATTGGTTTTAAGATTGTACTTAGGGTGCAGCCTGCTCTAAATATCGTGTAGGATGTTCCACTTCATTGTATTTTAAATCAAATAGTTATTAAACACAAGCAATGAAAGTATGATTGACTAAAGGCATGAAAGTTATAGGCCTAATTCAAGTTGAAAATTGATATAAATTAATTCATAATTCATTATTGCAAAACATAGGTAGTATAAGTAAAACATATCGCAAGAAAAATAAAAGACGAGCTTAACCCTAAAAAGAGTTCTCTTCCAGCAAACCTTATTGGGAGAGGGAAACAAATTTGCAGAAGTAGGTAGATTAGGTGTACTACCATTAATCCAATGTTCACGGTGTTGGAAATACCCACAAATTTGTCAAGGACATCGACATTAATTCATTATCTGTGAGTTATAGATATCAATGTCTTTGTAATTACTCTATCGAAATATTTTAGTTTCCTACTTAACGTTTTTACTTGTGGCCAGGTAGTCCTGCAGCAGTAGGCGTAAGGGAAAATGCGCGCCTGCCAAGCCGCCGCGCTCGTGTTTTTTGTAGTTATTTAAACATGGTAAATAAGAAAATCATTTTATCAAGTCTAACTCTGCGAATTTGTTTAGAAATATTAATTGTACTTAGTTGAGTACAAAAAAAAGTGAGATATCAGTAGTTCGCTAATCATAGTATTGAAAAAACGTAAGAAAAAGGGGTAACTATGGGATTTTTTTCTATAGAGTGAAGTTCATTAGATCTTATAACTGAATGCGACTTTAACTAGATTAGATCTTTAAGTAATATATATCTTTTTTTCAAAATCTAAACACCATTTTCTAAGTCTCAGATGGTTTTAAAAATCACAAAAATGCGGCCTCTTGTGGCCTACCAAGCCTTAAAGTTAACTTTACTTATAGCTTTTAGGTCCTTACTTAAGCTTGACTGAATTCAAGAACGCTTCTCGGCCTTGGCCTTGGTTGCTTCGTAAATCTGACAGTCGCAGTATTTTTTCTGTAAACTCATCAGTCTATTTCCCCTTGTTAAATTCTTCCAAGGAATGTCCCATACAAGTTCCTCGTTTGTCAAAGGCCCCACCTCATACCAGTCAGTACGCGTCAACGCTTGCACTAATTAACTGACACCCGACACTGTCTGTTTCGGTGCAGCTCCCATAGGAAACTAGCGGGTGTAACAGCTGTGAAATTATGTGGTTTTTGTTGTTTTAATTATTATTCGTGAAAATAGGTGAGGCAACGCACGGAAGCTCAAAATAATTTTGGAATGGAATTTATGTATAATGCGTCACTGGTAGCTTTCATCAGGCACCTTGTCCTTATTAGGTAGAGGAACTAAAAATAATTTGCTAAATAATGTAAAATTAATAATTATTGTGAATGAAATTGAAAAGACGGGTCTAGGTCTAATATAATCTACGACTGGACTTACTACCTACTACTAAGGAAACACAACAATAACTATGCAGAATACATAAAAGAAAACAAACGCAATAAACAAAAGGATTCTAGCAAAGTTTTGCAAAAACTGCAATCAGATACCGCAACGCCATTACCAACAGCACCAATTAGAGAAACTTGCAGGGAACACCAATAATTATCAACTTTAAAAAGCCACAGTTTTCCGTTGCAGCCACAACGATTGAACAGAAAGCATCGCTTGTTATGGTACAGCTAAACAAAAACAGCAGTGTAAAGGAACAGATCAATTCCATATTGCTGATTCTCTCATTGCTTCTACGAACGCTAGAAATCGTATAGGTAAGTAAATCTCTACTAGTCGCACTAAGGCCGGTATTATATTAATATGCTTGCTCAGTCATCGATATGTGCTTATGTCACGTTTTCTATGCCATAAGCGTTACTCAAGCTAAGTAAGCTTTCATACTACGGGGGGAGTACAGCTTCAGCAGCAAATAGAATACTCGTAGGTTAACTTTTGATAGGTACACACATTTAATTAATTTCTTCGGTTCTGATTTAGCTGTCTCTAAGATGTTTATCGAAGGTTCTATGTTTATTTCTATTCAAATGGTTTTTATATTCCTAAGTCGCTTGTGTTTATATTTGTTTTTCTTAGTTACAAATTAAGTTATGAAAAATTTCGAGTTTTTTTTGGTAAATCTTAAATTTTATCTAACAACATTTTTTATCGTTTGTTATGTTTGCATATTTGGGTAAAATCTAGTTCGTAACAACAATGTATCTACTGTATTTTCATAAGGATCTTACTGTTACATGTATGTTTTGTGAACTAATAAAAAAATATATAAAATGTTGACTCAGCAAATTTCACAAGCCATCTTCCATTTCCTATAGTAATAGTGTCGCAATCGCGAACTTCGCCCTTTTGTCTAGCGTGTGTTGGGCGGGTGAAACCGAAGGTACTAATTAGTGCAGCCTCCTTATTTGCTGTAAAATGTTTCTGAATAGGACAGTCTGCCTGACCGGTGGTCTGCAGCGGGAGAGAGTTTACTTTGTTTATTTCAATTGGCAAATACGAACCTATGTTTTTGATTTTTTTTGATAATTTGCATTGCTTTGTGGTTTTCTTAAAATTTTAAATAACTAAGTATAGGCAAAAAAGAGGTGATTATGAAAATTGATAATGCTTGTCGTTTATTGCAGAAATAAACCATTTTAAAGAAAATCGATTAGCAGTTTGTTGCATTGTTATCCTTTTTTGTTAAAATTAACATCAAACAGATGTCAGTCAACACGAAACAAACAAAATAAGTGTAAAAAAACAACAAACAAATTAGACGCAGATGCCAAAGATGAGAAACAAGAAAAACTTCCCATACCTGATTGATATTTAAACGCTGACCATTTATATTGGCATCGTACGGACACCTTGGCTGCCTTACGATAATTTGATCTAATAAAAAATTAAAAGCATTTTCAAAAACATAATGATAATAATTGCTTAATGGCAGCCTAAATTGTGATTCCATATTATTTATTCATGAGTGCCGATCTTCACATGCGATGGATTGCACCAACCCGAAATTACTTATCCCATTATGTCATCAACCGTTTTATGAATCTAAATTCTTTATTATAGAAATTAAGTATCTTTTTATAATGGGTCGGTCATGCTTGCTTACACCCTCGCGATTATCCATAATAAGCGTTTAACAATCTTTAAACTGCCACAGAATAAAGTTAATCAACAAAGTAGATGCCTGTAGACACCACTTCTTAGAACAGACGGGTTATCTCGCCTAAGCGAAATTTAATTGAGTCTGGAGATATCATTATTACCAATTTTCGGTTGTACAAAAACAAGAGTTTGATGTTCGAGTGGTAAATGTAAAATTCATTGCATATCTCTTACAAATACAATACAACAAAATTGGTGGTTTTAAACAGGTACAAGTAGGTAACAGTTTTCGTAGATGGATCTATTCTTAGCAAACTTCAAAAATAAGGAAGATGTATATTCGGATGTATGTATGTTTTTTTTATCAATTATTCCGTAAATAGTGAACCGATTTTAATGATTATTTTGCTATTGTTTATAGAATGATCCTGGAACGTCCCATAAAAAAATATTCCTGAGTATTTGTCCAAACGATCGCGATTCCTGGAAGAGTTTGGGGGAGACCTTTACCCAGCAGTGGGACAAAATAGGTTAGTTTAAAAAAAATTGTCCCTCAAAACGTAAAAAACAGTGTAACAACTAAAAACCTACTTCAAACTCCTTAATATGTTTACGGACTTTGAAGTAGCTTTTTAGTTGTTTCAAAACAATTAAATTAAGGGTATAAAATATGGAACATTTCGTAACAATACAATCTAACAAACGTGACAAACTCGACATTGATCTATCAGATGCGTAAATTCATAATATTATCGAAATCAAAAAGAATCTGCAGGAATTTAAACCTCGACATTTCCGTAAAGACTCAATTACGAATCAAACCTTATAATTTTCTTAAAATCGATTACGATCTACACGGCATGACCTCTTATAAGTTCAAATAGACTGAATATGAATAATCACGAGCATCCGAACAAAAGCAATTTTTGAGAGTTTGGGAACATTGACGTCGATCGACGGTCCGTAAAATGAAATGCTAATACAAAATTATGTTTCATACAACATGATACATAATGAGGGTACTGGAAATGGGATCGCTTGTAGCTATGACTAATTTTGTTATTCGTGAATGGTAGGTTTTTGTGTTAGGTCAATTTTGGATACGAAATTTCAAATTGCTGTTAATTTTGTACATTTTATTTAGGTTAGCAAGTCTTTCTGTACCTAGTTTAAATTTTAATTTAAACCTTTTAACAAACGTATCTGCATACCTAGGATGTAGCGGACGCCGTAAAGTTTCAAATGGGTACATGATGATGATGATGATGTCCTCCTAGCCGAATTTCGATCACGGCGGCCAGTGTCATCAGAGACTAGCCAGATGCGCAGGACATATTATAGTCCACATAAGTACATACAATTTTAAGAACCCTTCAAAAAGTCCTTAATTTCATTTGCAAATGATCCGTCTAGACTACAAACATGTAGAAAACATAACTCAGCCATGTCCTGCGCACCTGACTAGTCTCTATTGGGACTTGCCTACGCCGTGGCCGAAATTCGGCTTGGAGGATATATATAATCATGAGTAGACAGTACAAATTTACTTAGAACACATTTCTTGTTCAGTCACTAACCACAACCTACATAACTTTTGTCTCACTTAATGTCACATGGAGGACTTAAATCATCACTTGACTCTCATGTCAACTTGCTATAAACAGATTGGTTTTTACTATTGCTAGGCCCGTATTAAAGTTATGAATGTCTTTCTACAAACCCGATGAAAAGCTTTTCTTGGCCATAAATATCATTAGAAATGAAAACGATGTCTTGTGGTATGTAGAATGTATGGTCGAAATAATTGAGTTAGCATATGCTTCATGATTTATCGGATAAAGCTGATGATACATAATATTTTAATTACTAAGTTAAACAAAGAAGCGCTCAGTTGATAGACCCAGTACCAAGCAAAGATAACCCAAAATATTTATATCTTGGTTAGACATGTAATTAGCAAAGCGTTTGTCGAACAAACGGTAACAACTATTAAACCAAGGATACAGTGATTCATAAGATTTTGAATTTGCAAACAAACCAATAACCGCGTATTGAAAGTAATCACAGCTAGGAAAGCCAGACAGCTTCTTACCGCAAAGCCATCACACATCGCTTAGAAGCAGCCTTTAAGTGCTTAGCACCGATTATCCATACATTATGACCACTGTAAATCATTTAATAACTTAAACCTTCGCTCGATCGTGTATGAACTATGAACTATAAAATTGAAGTATTGGCTTTTATCACAAAAGGGTCCCATATCTCGTTATAACCATCCAACAAAAGGTTGTCGTAAAAATTGCAAATAAGCCCTTTTATAGACGGTCCTACGGTAATGAGATGGATCTTGAAATTTATTATATTATGTGACATCACTCTATGGGACGCTTATGCCAATTTATTGGCTGATTCTCACCATTCAAAAGGGTATGGTATGATTTATATCACTTTTAAGCAAAACTTTGGCGTCGTTAAAATTCTATTGCAGAAATATTACACTTGTGAGAGAATTCTCTACATGGCCTTTTATGTATTGACAGTAAAACCTTAGGTCACTCACTCAAAAAACCAATATTCAAAAATGAGTCTAAGATAATCAAAACAAAAATCTAGAAACTTTACAATAAGGACCTCTTTGATAACTATTGAAGAATCTTCGAGAGCTTTGCGGACAGCCAGACGATTGGCTTTGAAGTCTAGACAAGAGATGCCAAAGCACACTTAGAACATTTCGCACAGACGCGAAATGTTTTTGATTGGAATATTCGCCCTCGGTTCTGTCGATATTGGATTTCTTGAAAATTAAAGGCGTCTTGGTTATGTATTTCAGAAATAGAAAGCTTTTAATTTTTGTTAAAGGTCCATGTATGATAAAACTTACGCAAAGGACAATGATAAGTTTTTAAAATTTCTCTAGGTTATAGGTACTCTCGAAGTGTTTAATTAAACGAAATGGCTTAACATAATAAATCTTTCAAAACTAAGCTTTAAAACCAGAGGCACGAATAAATATATCGCACAAAACTCACTGTCCATGGTAGGTATCATCAACCCACAAATTCACACCAACAAATCCTCTTAGCACTAAAGTCTCGAACTAAAACGCCTCAAGTTTATTACCGTAGACAGATTACCTCAGAACTCTCTAATAAGCTTCAAACCTGACCGCAGTCCATCCATCTCCACTTCTTCATACTTCAAACGAGTCACTTCGGTAATAACTTGGTGTTTCCAATTACCGAGAAATGTGCAGTCAATCACGCCTCCAGCTGACATACCATGTGTGCAGGGACACAGCGCTTTCAGGCCATTTGCCTCTAAAAGCGATCCTTATCTCCGAGATCATAAAGCTTATAATAGCTTGGGAGTTTCGAAAATGCTTTAAGGAACGTAATTTCTGTAAAGCGCTTCATGGTCCAGGATGCTCGCGACTTATTAGCGTGTGTGGTTTGAAGTAAGCGGAAGGGTTCCGACGGCTTTGGTGTTGCATTGTGTGGAAAATTTCTAGGACATAAACAAAATGTTGGTTTGCGACATTGTTTCGCACATTATTGCTTGGAACGAGGAAATGATTATTGACTGAAAATGTATAGTAACTCTTGTTTTTCGAAACGAGATTACAAATTAAGTCTTACCAAAAAAAAAGATAACAATATAGAATTTACGGTAAATTAACACTAGCATAACTGCTCCCATGCAATATCAACATTTGATGATTTCGTGTAGCAAGACGTATTTTATTACAAATCAACTACAATTAATTACGCATTAATGAATCACACGGTGTATATAAAAGCTCTAAAGTAGATTTTAATTGGTGAATCAGACGGATGCATAATGATAGCACATAGCCAGTCACACGCCACAATTGAAACGAATGTAGGACAGGTCATCTCGCTCATTGAGCTAATGATCTTGGTTCCCGCATCGCAGAAGCCTGAAATATTATTCAGAGAATTTATGTGATGAAACTTTAACTTTTACAACCCCTTATGCGTATTGTTGCGTTTTCTTACACGGTTTTTTTGGCTAAGCAGAAGCAACCTTCCCATCATGACAAGAGCCCTAACTGGACACTGTCGTCACAACAAGCACATGTTCAAACTGGGTCGACACACTAACCTGCAGAGTCAGGAGGGTGCGGAGCACTGATACAAAAACGGCGGTAGCATCCATCTCGGCAAACACCTGCACAGCCCAGACGAGCTACGAGGCATCACTCCGAAGAAAATTCTACAGTTTTTAGCAGCTGCAAGGGTTAGTGGCGAATTATGAACGCCGCTGCTTCGAGGCTGAACACACAAAGTGGCGATCACAATAGGCCTATCATGGCCGCAGTGACACGAAAGCCACATAAAGCAAAGAAAAAACACCGTCAGTATAAAAATATTAGCAGTAAGATTATCCTATCTACTATTTCACATAATCAAGCACCAAAATATCACGGTAGGTAGAGGAGGTAACTCGCCTGAAATAGCTCTAAATCTATCTCGAATCTGAAGCTTTACCCCAAAGAGCTCATACAAATGCCCTCGAGATTTTAGCAGACCAGATAGCAGATGATCCCAGCCCAACTAAAAGTTTCCCATTGAAAACTACTAAGTGGGTGCATGCGACGGCACTAATTAGTAGCTCTGAAACTGTCGGTGCGAATGGGCCAAGTTGGGTTAAGGATTTTGAGCATAGTCCAACGAAACTGGTTATAAATCTATGTCTGCAGTTATGAACATTGTCATTGCTAATAACAATGCAAAGAGTTGCTGCTTAGCAATAGGCATCAAAAGTGAAAACTGTGAAACAATTCCGTAGGTACGAGTACAACAATGTTATGAATTACATAGAAGAATTTTGGTCGTTATAAGAACTTTTTAGTACGGTGTAAGTAAAATTTTTAAAAGACCAGTCGGTTACTACATTATTTTAATTATGTAATACTACTACTTACATCCTCATGCCCCTCACCTCAAAAGCCTGTATTAGTCCACTGCTAGACGCAGGCCTCCCCCTCATAAGTGCCTTATTGGATTTTATCTCATGGGAGTAAAGTAAAAGAACAAAATGCTCAAAGTAACCGCGCTGGGCATGCCGATTGGGGATCGCAATTCGATGGTAGCGTTGTTTTTTGATCTGTGTTTCAGCTGTGTTGCCGGCTTAGAATTTGCACCACCCCAACTCTTCCCGCGGGTGTCGTAAGAGGTGACTAAGGGATATCCACCGGGGGTGGGCAGCAGCGCCCCCTGCACAACAATTCTACCACCGAACTGCGATCCCCAACCCGCATGCCCAGCGTGGGAATTACGGGCATTACCCCCATGAGATAAAAGCCAACAAGGCGCTTAACAGGGGGAGGCCCGCGTCCAGTAGTGGACCAATACAGGCTGTTGGGGAATTTGAGGTTGTTTTAGGGGGCACTGCTGCCCGGCACCGTTGGATATCCCTTAACACCCGCGGGAAGAGTTGGGGCTTTGAAAATTCTAACCCGGCACCACAACTACTACATATTATGTACTACTTACATATTAGTTAAGAATGTACCACAACTAGACCTGTAACTATGTTGTCATGTCAATAAAAAACTGTTATCTGGTTAAAAAAACGCCATTTGCAAAAAATATCAAAGATAATTAAACAGTCGAGATATACCAAAGACTTGTCTATTTGTATTATGCATGATTCGTCGGAAGTGGTCAATTCACTCAATACTAGGTCAAAGCAGTGGGAAAGGCAGGGCAGGGCTTAAATTGCTATCTATTGAGAACTATTGAATCGATTGTTGCCGATACTATTTATAAACTCTTATTCAATATTTATACATTTGCGGCGAAGTCGTAAACGTGTTTATAAGCAACAGACATGTTTTACTTTAGTGGAACATAAGATTTGCTTTTCCAAATTAATAAATACAGACTGAAAGAGGAGAGCATAGGCCCGTGGTCCACACGTTTTTAAAAAAATATCAAAGCGAAGCGTGCCCAAGAGCTGGTGAAAATCCGGCGCAACGCATCAGCATTGCCATACAGCGGAACAATGCACCAGCTCACGTAACAGACGTTTTGAGACCAGTGGTTGAGCTACCTGTAGATTATTTGTAAAAGTCATCAATTAGCTCAACTGTTTCAATTTAAGATAATAGTTTTAACTTGTTTCTATTTCTTCACATGAAAAACACTCTAACATCTTGCTAGTTACAATTTTCTAGTTTCTATTTCCAATTGTAGTCAGCTATAGTGGGTGAAGAATTGAAAAGAGTTTATGATAAACTTCGGTTTAATTATCTTTATTTATACTCAAAAAAGAACATATAAGTCCACTTAGAATGTAACTTACTTCCAAACAGGGATCTACTACCTACTCCTCGGTGAATAAGCTCTTCGAAATTCAAGTATCGTACTTATTCAACAGTCTAATTAGACGTAATTTACATAAATTTATCCATCGTCTCCGGTCCCACAATCTTATAATGATGGTGTTTATACTTGGACTTAATGGAATTTTGTCCTAAGAATCGAAATGAGTAAGAAAATGAGCAGTTTATTCAGAGTAACAAAAAGCTTGGGAGCTTATTCTTGGAAGGAATTTATAAGCGTATCGCGGGCTTTTTTATCTCTTTCTTGAAATGTTTGCTTAAACAAGCAAAGAAAATTCCATCAATATTATGCAGATATTTAATTACGTACTAGCGTTTGTTCCAATTGTAAATACTTAGTTTGTTTCTCTAATTTGATTGCAATTATCTTTGTTAATAAAGATCCCCTGAGTACTTCTGTGAGTTTTAAATTAATTTAAAAATAATTATGTACCTACCTACCTATTTACTTTTGAGGTGCAGCGACTCAAAGTAAACCTTGGTCTCTGTCAAGATTTCTATTACACGCAAACCGTCATCTCTCATACTGTCTTGCTCAGTTCGAGTCTGATCTGAACATGAGCCATACCCATTATTTAAGTACATAGGTTATACCAAACTTTAACTAGTTGCGGTTAGATATAACTAACACTTTTATTGCCCACGATGCCGAGGCTGGGCAGTGAATGCGATATGGTATCGATTTTAAACTTCAACAAGCTGCCTATAGCTTGCTTATTATGGGTCTGGGTCAAAATAAGTAGTTTCCGCCCCAATGAATCGTTTCAAAACGTTTACTTGATCACAGTTTTTAACAAACAACCTTTGGATCGTTTGTAAATTATGGTATTAAATCGTTTATCACCGGGCTCGGGACCAAAATATTAATTTGGCTAAAGCCTGATATTATTGACATTCCTTTTTGGAACTATGCTATGATTTTGAAAATTGAAATTTTGGTGGCGTCCTTTTGGGTGACTGTAATCTTTGACGAGCGTTTTTATTTATAACTAGCTGTACCCGCGACTTCGTTCGCGATTGCCTTACCTGCCGACTAATTAAGTTCACATTTAACCATAGTCTCTCATATTATGAAACGCCGCCGTCCAAAAAATCGTGTAGGGTCTACGGGGGATAGCATATTGTCATCTTCAATCCCATTCTTTATCCACACGACTTTTAGCTACGACTCGGCCAGCGTCAGTGTTAAGAAGTGTCCTACTCGTTTGACTTACTCACAGCTGGGGCCTTATTCTGCTATACTAATCGCTTCACTATGACAGGGCTATCGTCACAGAATGACACTTTTTGGTATTCCACCTTGGATGAAAGAAATTATGATGAATGCAGATGGAGACACGCGCGTCAAGTTTGAAACTACATATTAATTTATCTCGCGCGCACTATCTGGAATTTTATTAATCTAAGGATTCTACGTGATGATTCTGCGACGATTCCATTGTCATACTGAAGCAATTGTTTTGCAGAATTGGGCTCCTGATCCATTTGACTGGACCACCGTAATTTTTTTTCGTTAGTAGGTAGGTACAGTTGGCTGTGTACCACAATAAAAAATATTTTTCTGCGGTCCAGTTAGTTTAAGTGGACCACAATAATTAATTAATTTAATTGTACACGAAGTTTGGTTGGAGTAAGACTCCAACCAAACTTCGCTGGACCAGCTAAACCACCATATATCATGTAAGGCAGGAACCTAACTTATTTTTCCAAGACCCACCACCTTAGTAGGTAGGAACCTAACTAATGGGTGCGTCTTGGAAAAATAAATAGATAGGAACTTACCTACCCTTTATCTACTAATTTTTTTCTTCAATCTACAGATTATTTCATCAATCTACTGATTTTCTACTCGACTTTCTACTGATTTAGTCATATTCGATTTTGCGTCTCTGTTTCTAACAAAAAGAATGCATGAAATCGGACGACGTGTAGACCCGTCGTGATGCGCGGTTAAATAATTCTACTTTTTCCTCTCTCCCAGGGGAACCTTACTGAATTCCAGGATAAAATGTATTCCATGTCCTTTCTTGTAGTATGAACTCAAAACTTGCCAAGTTACATTCCAACTCATTACCTATGTAGTTTCGGCGTAATGAGCGGTGAAGGAATTTAACTTTCATCCCCTCTGCCAGGGCAACCTTACTGAATTCCGGGATAAAATGTATCTTTCCTCATAGTACGAACTAAAATCACGCTGAGTTGCATTCGAATTCATTAAGTAGTTCCGTCGTGATGCGCGGTTAAAGAATTTTACTTTCATCCTCTCTCCCAGGGGAACCTTACTGAATTCCAGGATAAAATGTATCCCATGTCCTTCCTTGAACTCAAATCGTACCAATTCAGTCCAACTCATTCAGTAGTTTCGGCGTGAACGTGATGCGCGGTGAAGAAATTTTACTTTTATCCCCTCTCCCAGGGGAACCTGACTGAATTCCGGGATAAAAAGTATCCTATGTCCTTCCTCGTAGTATGACCTAAAATCGTGCCGAGTTTCATTTCAATACCTTCAGTAGTTTCGGCGTGATGCGCGTTTAACAAACAGACAGACAGACAGACATGAATGAAAAAAAATGCAGTTTTGGCTTCAGTATCGATAAGAGAGTGCCCTCCAAAAAAAAATTTCAAAATATCTTCAATGTACAGAATTGGACCTGTTACAGTTTTATTATACAGATATTCACTACTTTTTTCCCGCGGATTTATCTAACTATCCATGCCCACTTATGCCCTTCCCAGGATACAATTTATTTTCATACTACTTAAAGTTGCAGAAAAACAATTCATTCATATCCGTTCTTTATGACGACCTCTGTGGCGCAGCGCACGAAGGTCCGCCTGCGACGCAGGAGGTTGCGGGTTCGATTCCCGCCTCGGAACAAATTTGTGTACGATCTGCAGATTTTTTTTCCGTTGGTCTGGGTGTTTTCTATGTATTATAAAAAATATCTATCTATGTAGTGTATTATATTAAGTATATCAGTTATCTAGTACCCATAACACAAGCCCTGCTTAGTTTGGGGCTAGATAATGCTGTGTGAAAAGTCCAGCATTATTTATTATTATTATTATTTATTGTTTAACCTTGAATAATACCAGACAGAGAGATGCAGAGTTAATTTTGTATTTATTTATTAATATTACTATTAGGTAGTATGCACTAAATAAAACTTATGTCCAAAAAACTAAAACGAACTGTCATGCCTTGTAAGTAAATACTTTCTTACGTAGGTAGTCTCGCAAACCTACGTAAGCACAAGCCCTCATTCTGCTAAGCCGTGTGGAAATCTTACCGATAACGAATATGTAATTCTTTATAGACACGTGCCACCTAACGATGTTGGATTTCCATTTTTTTTTAAGTACTTACGACAAAAGAATGTCGTTATTAACACAGTGGAAAATAAAAGAGAGGAAAACTAGAACCGCAAAAGAATATGGGTGTTTGTTATTGGAACCAAAATTTTTTTTTGTGGTTGGAGGAATTATGGGCTACTTTTCCCCGGTAGACTCAATGTTATTAATGTCACGGTTGCTGAGATATATTTTTTTTATATCTCAGCAACCCTCTCAACTCATAAAATCAGTCGCGATACCAAACACCCTGTATATTGAATCTTTAGAAATTTTCTTTGTGATCGCAAAATATACGACAGCTTTTACAACAACCATACCTATGATTATTTGTAACAATTGTTTGGTTCAAAATGTTACAAATTATCGCAGTTAAAAAACTACTAGAACTGACAAAGTAAGATCGGAATTTCTTTTTAATCACAAAACCAAAAGAGATTAAAACACGTCATTCATTACTTGGGTTTCATCTGCACACAAACATACGTCCACTGCTGAGCTGAGCATGCCTCCTTCATACAAGGGGTTAAGCCACAATCATCGCTTTTGGCAGGTGGATTGTAGATCACAGTGGGGGTGTTAATAAACACAGAAGGTAGCTTGTGACCTTCCCTGATACGTTCCCTTAGTTGGCTCTTACGACATCCAAGTAATTTGCTGTGCGACCGGCACGGTAAATTACTCGTGTTACTTCAAAAAAATGTTTTGTTTAATAACACAGTTGAAATAAAAGAAGGAGAAAAAGTACAACATAAAAAATGACTATCCAGAAAAAGTCAATCGCAAAATACACCACAGATTTAAACACATCAATCATTACTGGCTCAAAGCAGGGGATATAGCAGACTCAGCAGATAGTGGGGACCCATCCGACGGGATAAAATTGTAAGCCTTTTAAGTAATGAGAAGGTACAAGTATAGAGTTATGTACATATAGAGCCGGCCTACGCATTCGTTTGATGATTGCGAATGAGTCCAAAAAAATTTAAAATTCTGATCAAACGTTATGGCCAGTAAAATTACTTGTTGTTATTTAACTCTACGTACTTATATAAGTATTTAAATATACATTAGAATTCAACAAGAATGTGTAGTGAAAGTAGACCACCACGATCTAAAATATTGGTTCCATTTTACGATTTAGTCTACCACAGGGCCAAACAGGTCCTACCTATCAGCACTAATAAGTCAACTGTTGAAAGTGGCTCCCCCTAATAAGGGGGATTGTGCCATCCTCACCGTGGTGATTGCAGTAGAGGTGTTAAATATATTCGGAAAAAAGCGTCTGCCCTTCCTCTGCTCGATACTATTTATGCATACAGGATCATGTATGACCATAAATTTTAACAAAATATGAGTAAAATTACCTAGCTAGTCTGAGCTTATACACACAGAGTAGCCTTGTCTATTTTAAAGCAGTTCTATAACACGAAACTAGGGTTGCCTATCAATCTAAATCATGATCCTTCATTATGAAGAGTGATGGACGCTTTCGATCCAAGTGGATTTGTCTGAGGCTTAGCTACCGGCCAGGGTGGTAATATGAGGGATTGTTTAGGTATTGGCAGGGTGGGTAATTATGGATTGTTGACTACCTACTTGAACTGATTGGCGTCTTTTAAGCTAGCTTCGGGGTTGGGAAGAAGCTTTTTGAAACTGGTTTTGTTGGCACTAGGTTAAATAGAAACCACCTGGTAAAAACGTTTGCCAAATTGTATAGTGCAGAACAATAAAGCCAGGAACTCTTATGTAAGAAGTTCCATGGCTAAATGAAGATATAGGAAGATTTCAGGAATCTTAAAGTTTTGTTCAAATAAATAGCAAGCATATTAAATAAATAAATAATGCTGGACAATTCACACAGCATTATCTAGCCCCAAGCTAAGCAGAGCTTGTGTTATGGGTACTAGATAACTGATATACTATTAAGTATATCAATAAAAATATATATCTATGTATGTAGTGTATTGTATTAACAATACACTACTTATATAGATATTTTTTTACTATACATAGAAAACACCCAGACCAACGGAACAAATTTCTACAGATCGTACACAAATTTGTTCCGAGGCGGGAATCGAACCCGCAACCTCCTGCGTCGCAGGCGGACCTTCGCCCGCTGCGCCACGGAGGTCGTATTTTGAGGTTTGTTTTATTTTTTTGTGATAAATGGAAGCTGGGTACACCAGGATATAAAAGACACAGGACAGAAGAGGTTGGGAAAAAATTAAGGAGGCCTATTGCCCAGAAGTGGTTGACATAAAGGGCTGCTATGATGATGATGAAATGGAATCAGCATAAGTTATATCACCAGCGTCGTAAATAGCATATTTACGAGTCTCTTTTTAAACAGTTGTTATAAGATCAAAATTGGCAATCAACATTACACTCTGACAATCTCGACGAATGTCTCAAGATTCTTCAATAGTCTTTTGTATTGACAGCTATTGTTATTACCGTAACATACAGATCGTCCATTTTATGGCTTCCCGTAGTTGTCCCGTTTGTTAAATCGGTTCTATTTCATCAAATTCCCAAACAAGCCTTACAAACAAGCTAAGCTCTACCAGTTTAAGTAGCAATTTATGTGACAATGTCTCACGATATATAAGACTCAAAGCACGAAATACTAAAATACAAGAGGCAAACGAGGTTATTTAAAGTAGCTTATAGAAAAGTGGAGCCAATCATTTTAATCTCCTGAAGTATATCCACTATGGTAGCACGAGCTTTTCAGTGCAATTTTATTTTGCATTGAAACTTACAATTCAAATTGAACTTTATCATATTTGCAGAAAGTTAAATATTTCGAAATCATGTGTGGGATTATGGAAGCCACGAGCTTGTCTTAAGTTATGTTTAATCTTGACATTCGGCTTACCTTTGATTTGGTTTAATTTAAGGCACGGATTTTGAGCTCTGGAAAAGTCGAATAGAAATATTATAATTAGGCACTATGATTATTTTATCAGAGAAACGTATCAACAAGTAAGATTATGTAATGAAAAATGTATCGTATTTATGGGATACTTACATAAATGGTTTTATACCATTTACTCAAAAGAGAGCAATCTATAGGTACGTATAAATATCAGAATGCAGAGCCCTGGAGGGCAATTCTGTCAATATATCTCTTCGATAAATATGACAATAACTGAAATTATTTACTGTACATAATACAAAGCATGAACTTATTTAATAGTTTGTCGAAATATCGAGTGATTGCTTCGATAGTGATTGATTGCTTCTGTAATTCGATATTTATCGAGGGCTTTTCTGCTATAAGTTGCTCGATAAGTGGCACAAAAATGCAGTTTTTGGCAGTTTTTATTGGTGATATTTATCACATTATATTTTATCCCGTGATACTGCGTATCACTTGATAAAAATATCAAGTAATACGCAGAATTGGCATTCTGAGCGTAAGACAGCCAAAGTAATATTGTTCTGTATGCAAATACCCAAGAGGTTGAGAAACAAATGTGGCTTTCCAACAAAATAAATTAAGACAATTTCAAATTAACAGAGGCTGCAAAGTCTGATGTATGCTGTACTCAAGCACACTTAAGTTACACATTCTCTGTGCTCTAACAAGTAAGTAAAGTGTTGGGAGTAGGTATATTTTCCAGGTGTGTTTAACTTAGGTATTACTAAGTTTAAAAATTAATATGTGAAAACAGTACAAGGCATTTTTAACATCAATTTCATTTGAAAATAGGACATTAAGTAGGACTTTATCACACATATCTTTGACCAGCAAGCTATCTTCCCTCCTTCCTTGGCTCTTCTCGGTCCATTAATATTTTTGCCTTTTGGGTCAATCTTTTCTCTATTTATTATTCTTTCTTCAAGATAAGAGAGAACAAAAACTTAATGTGCCACATATGACACACAAGAACACAAGTAAACCTTGCAAACAGATCCCCTAAGCTGTCTTGATGTGTGCGTGAGCTCAAAGTTGACTCTTGAGAGCTCAAGAACCCCTTTCGCTGAGGGCTTGAGCTAGAACTATGTTTGGCACTTGTATGAGGTGCCAGTGTAAAATGAACTTTAGTTATCTCAAATTAGGTATTAACTGTTAGAAAGTTAAGTGTCTGATGATAATTTTGTACCAATTTAAGATATAAACAAAATAAACTTCTGGCTTCTCCCGCTCGCCCCCAGCAAAACTTTTTAGCCCAGCGTGGGGATTATGGGCATTACCCCCATGTGATAAAAGCCAATAAAGCATATATCAGAGGGAGGCCTGCGTCCAGGAGAGGACCAATACAGGCTGTAGGGTTGAGGTTGATACGTTGTTAGTTACATAGGTAGTTACGTACGTTAATATATTAAAGGATGTTTAGTTAATTTTACTTAAAAAGGGACGAAAAAACTTCTTAGACGACGACTTCATGACAGATTGAAACATTGCAACTAAAGTTTTCGTAACATTGTATTCAAAGTTTTCAGACTAAATGAAAATAATTGCAGCAATTTCCCGAAGTTCATGTCAAAGTGGAACTTCTGCAATAGGTAGGTACGAGTAAGTCAGTATTCCTGCGACGGGGGCTCTCAGGCCCCTCGACAGCGGGCACGTAATGAGTCACCGGCGCACTAGAGCTTGTAGGTCTCGTGTTAAAACTTAGCCCCCTGCACTACAAGACTCCTTCGAGCGGAAGGCAGGGGATTTTTCTTTTGCTTTGTTTGGACTTTATGGGGAAGTAGGATTATTTATTAAAATGGAAAATTGTTGCGGGTGGTTTGTAGGATTTTTTTCGTTTAAGCTGTTTGAGTTTTGTAGGTTTTATTTCGTATCTTCAGTAAAAATAGAAGCCTTCGCCTGTGGATTAATTCACATAAAGGACCTAAAGGAGGATGATGTTGGGTGTAGCCAAACGCATGCCTCCAAAAGGACCGGCTTTCTAATATGGCCCAAGGAAATGAAAAATACGTAATAATTCTAATCGATACGAACTACACTCATTGTATCTAAGACAGGTACCTACTGAAAACACGGGTACTGTACGAGTTCTTGGAGTTAAGCCCTGGTGACCTGTAATACAGGTTTTACTAAACTTACATCATGCACCAGTCTTCACAATACAGATTTAATCTATTTATTATACCAAATAGCTATATTTTGTCTACTTTAGAGAACCTTTGTGTAGAAAAATAAATGATTATTATTATTATTTGATACTGGTACCAACTTACTTTCTGTAGGAGGTTAGAATCATCTGTCGTTCCCGTATTAGACCTTACAAATCAACTACTTAGGGCCGTGTAACAAACACTAATTAAACCACGTTTCGTGGATAAAACGTATCAAAGAAGTAAAGGCTATTGATGAAGATATCAATCAATACCAACGACAATAACGGTCGCTGAATGTCGTTGTTTGACGATCTCTGCGACGCAGAAGGTTGCGGTTTCAATTTCCGTCTCTGAACAAAGGTTTTTACGATTTTTTCAGGGTGTTCTGAGTGTTTCCTATGTATAATAAAAATATATCTATCTATGTAGTATAATGTATTAAACATATCAGTTATCTAGTACCCATAACACAAGCTCTGCTGAGCTTGCGGCTAGATGATGCTGTGTAACTGTACTGTGTTGTCCAGTATTACTTATTTTATTGATTTTATTTAATATATTCAGCTCTTTTAACTTTATAACAAACAAATTGGAATTTGTCTCATACTGTATTGCCACTATTCCGTTCTCAAAAAAATTATTACTTACTTTCATTTCCGGTCCGAATCACAAATCAGTAATCGCATCTTCTATCGAAATCATTTGAATTATCGAGTTTCGTTCGGCTCATTGTCCATTCATTAGATATTTACGATCACAATGCAGCTGTAGGTGTCGATTGATATTACAGATATCATCGTTGTGGGGGCGATGGGACATTGTCATAACAAAATGAACTATTGTCACTGTGTTTGGGGATGTCAGATAAATTGGTCTCCATGACTATTATTGGAGGTTCTCTAAACTTACTTTTTTGGTGTAATCTAAGACAAGCCATTGAGTATCAAGAATCACATTAGATCAATTTTATGAATGCTAAAGTTTAGTTGGGTGGATGGATGTATGTTTGTTACTTCTTCACTCAAAAACGGATCGGGCTGAAATGTTTCAAAGGTCTCAAGTCTAGATCTACTTGGAATAAACACACACCTTTTATTCACGTGTGTACGTGCAAGTCAGAAGCTAGTTTAAAAAAAATATATTCTAATAATGCTATTTATGAGGATTTCCAGCGTTGTTAGTAGCGTGCGCTGATGCCAATGGCTTAAAAAAAACAATTTATAATTCTTTTTTCAATTGCAGATCCTTTGGCAATAGACAGTCTCCAGAACAAGATGACCGAATCTAAAACCAAGGGAACAAAAACATGGAAAATGTAAAACATAAAACGATAAAACCAATTTTATTCGCAGCATACCTACATTTTATTACAGGCTCGTTAACTCATCAACGAGATGAAGCACACAAAGGGCTAAGAAAACCTCAAAAGGCTTATTCTTGCATCTCACCAACACGTTCCCTTTGACAAAAACCATTCAAAACCTTGCAGAAAATACAGTCACGGCCATAACACGGTCATTGCTGTCACCGATCAGGCTCGCCCATCAAAAGCTAATATTCGGCTCGTTAAAACGGCCGTGTCGACACATCCTCCCGTACCTAATTGAGACATTTTACAAGAAAGGATGTGATTATGAGCGAACATAAAACTGTATATTTCTGTTTGGGGATAGAGATGCAGTTACACGATCAGCTGGGAGTTACGGCGCGTGTTGATATCGTGTGGTCACGATAAATTCAACACGCGCCGTAACTCGCAGCTGGCCGTGTAACTGCAACGAATTTCTCTAAGTTATACAGTAACTAAATGATTAGAAAAACACCGACGTGTTTGGGCTACAACTTCATGAGGTTTTTTGAAAAGTCAAGAATATTCCTTGTAGCCCGTCATAGTACGCCCAAGTAGTAAGTGAAAAGTTCCAAAACAAACAATAAATACAGCGTAGGTAATAGAAGTCAAATGGCATTTTAGTAATTCGTTGTCATTTCGATTGAGCGAAACATTATTTTGGGGGTAGTTACATTATCGAGTCAACAAAAGACATTTGCAATGGCAGATGTAATAGGTCTAATAAGACCTTGACAGTTTTCAAATATGTAACTGAACCACGATGGCAGATCTGCTTTCTATGTAAATGCAGCGTAACGGATCTTCAAAAATAGTCAGTGGGGGAATTTTCGCTGGTTATGCTTGAACACGTCTGCTTTGTATAAGAACTTGGAACCCGGAATAATAAGAGCAATTGTATAGCTACAGGGACATTAGGGCTAATTCAACGCATATCTGAGTTTATTAATTAATTCATTATTTTTACTATAGGAACGCAAGATCATATTTGGAGTTTTTGTTAGATTTATTTAAGACGCTGCCCAAACAGCGACACCGTAGAAAGTACACTTTTTCGTCGCACCGTTAGCCGTTCTCCGACATATTACAAGCCCAAAAAAAAAACAGTGTATAGTCAAATGTATGGAAAAAAGACTTATACAAAAATATTTTATAAAACGATCTAGGATCTTGAAAAAAAAAATCACAAGAAAGAACAAGAAAAAAATTTTTCGTCTCGAAATGCTCAATATTTTGAGTGACAACCATTAATTATTTTAATACTATATGAAAGGAAATTTTATCAACTAAAGACATATGTAAAAAGTTTTAAATAAATAAAACCATTAACATAATAAAACCCAAAAAACACATTTTTGTAAGGCGTTTAGCGAAGTAATTGCAAAAATTATAATATTTTGCCAATAGAATTTCAACCTTATTACTCAAACATCCCTTTCAATATATGCTCAAAATAGCTTCCACTAGCTTCATTCGGAGGCTGGATGCCTCCTCGGACGGACGTGAGGTTATGTAACTTTTTTCGCGATGACAGCTGGGTTCGACGGACGAATTACGATTTTCGACAACTTTTGTTTTGCGGGTTAAATGGTTCATTTGTCATTGAAATAAAGTCTATATTTGATTGAAGCTAAGCCAAAAGAAATTTGCAGGAATTTTATTCATTGACAGACCTACCAATTAAGTAGAATAGGTTTATAGTGGTTTTTTCTCTGGTAGCTAGATAGGTAGGTACTACTCAACATGTTTACAGCACGGAAAGTATTGGTCGAGTTAAAATATGTTAAATAGGTAGGGCGATTTTGATGACCTTATATATAAATAAATAATGCTGAAAAATTAAAATAGGAGCCTACGTCCAGCAGTGGACTTATATAGGCTGATGATGATGAATTCACACATCATCACCAAGGCCGAAGCTAAGCAGAGCTTTGTTATGGGTACTTACTAGATAACTGATTTACTTAGGACCAACCATTTGCATTTTTTTTCTCGTAGTTCTACCAGTAGAACTACAGGCAAATTTAAATTACTCGTAGTTCTATCGGTTTGTTCTCTTAGAGAAGAGAGATTCTCAAAAGGACAGATACTCAAAAATAATAATTTACTTTAAATTTTTAATAACTCATAGAAAAACCTCAACGGAGCGGTTTGTCATAACTTTTTTGTTATTGGCAATATGTGTACATTGACATCAATATAATATATTTTTTTTAGCGTAACAAAGAAGTCAAGTAAAGGAGATGTTTAAAGACGCTAAAAACGTAATAAACATGCAAAACAATTGTATTTCCAATGACAGTTGTCAAAATTATTGTTAATCACTCATGTTAATCATAATCACTCATGAGTTCTTGGAAGGCAGCAACATAATAAAGAATACTTTATATCGGTATGAATATCAATTTGGATAGCAAGGCATGGTCTGTTGTGGTTTTTATGATTATTTTGTAGAATTACAATCTAAACTAAAACTATCTTCATGATTGTTGCGTTTTATTTCCGGAAAATAAAATTAATTATGTAAGCGAGTAGTACTGAGATTGTGTACAAAATTATATCCGTGAAATTCATCATTCAGCATTCCAACATTCACGTATTTTATTTTACGAATATTTTTATAGATATATATTTATATATTTTTATAGTATCGATTTATAGATTATCTTTTAAAGGGAAATGTATACGATTCTACAACAAAACTCCTAAAGAGTTAAAAGTTATCAAAAAATAATTTCAAACAATTTGTAAAACATATCCTTTGTTAAAAAGGCTTACTACAAAATATCAGACTATCTCTAGAGGATAAAAAACTTAGGTACCTATTGCTAATAGTATTGCTCCAGCTCGAAAACTAACACCCTAACAAGGTAAAGGTTTCTTGTTCGCTTCTTTACTTTACCTTAAAAAGATTGAAGTGAACAATAAATTAAAGTAATCACTTTATTTCCCAGTTTTACTCTTGAACCTTATTTGAATTTATTGACGTGTCCAAGACTCCTGTAAGGGGTAAAGGAAATAAATCACTGTTATATTTCATTTTATATCTGATTATTTGATTGACGACCTCTGTAGCGCGGCGGGGAAAGGTCCACCTGCGACACAGGAGGTTACAGTTAGTTTGATTCCCGCCTCAGGACAAATGTTTGTACCATCTGCAGATATTTATTCCAGGTGTTCTGGATGTCTTATGTATATAAAAAATATCTATCTGTGTAGTGTATTTAATAAGTATATCATAACACAAGCTCTAATTACTTTGGGGTTAGATGATGTTGTGTGGCTTGTTCAGCATTATTTATATTTTAATTTTTTTTTTGAGAAAGCCCTCCAAAACCAAATCGAAATATCTTCAACGATTGACACTTTTGTAATCCATTTAGACCTCAGTTGTTTTGACTAAATTAGTATATTTTTTTAATGTATAAAGTATTATCATAATGGTCGGTGATATTGTCGGCACTTTAACATGCATGAAGATGATATTATTTTTTTAAGTGTTTCTGATTTCTATGAATAACTATCGATGAATGTAATTTTTATTATAATTGAGAAGCTTCAAGCGACATAGGTTTTATTAAGGTATTTTACATGCAACGATAGTAAAGCCGCGGGCAAATGTTAGTTAACATTACATTATTACCTTGTGATTGTGCTATCAACCAAAATAAAACAAAAGTTTGCCTCTTCTACAACAGATAAATTTTGCATAAGTCTATGTTAAAAATAAGCGCCTCTGCCGACCACATTTGGTAATATTGACATGCAATCTGACAGTCTTAGTTTTCCATGCACAGCGCCTTAACACCTCAATTTTGTTCTTTGATTCACACTAATACTAGAAATGCGAAAGTTAAGACGAATGAATTGATGGATATTTGTTATTCCTTTGGCCAAAACTACTCAACGCATAGAGCTGATTAAAATTATGCACAGTTGTAGGTAAACGCCTTATATAAACGCATATATCAGTTCATAAGCGATTTAAATAATGTTTGAACGTTTCCATAACACAACAGAAACTGATTTCGAAAGGCTTTTGTGACCAGTGACTTTTTCAATGTTAATTATTCAATAAGTTATATAGGTACTTTGTATTTATTCTTCCTTTCATTCCTTGTTGTCATGGTTATTGTACCTACCTATTTCACTCTACAAAGTGGTTAAGTAACAAATAGCATTATATCATTAGGGTCAATTTACTTAGTTTTATGGGCCCTATTAGTTAACCCATTACCCGGAGAAAGACAATAGAAAGTCTAACAATGATTACATCTAAACGAATTTGTTGAGTTTGTTACAAATGTGTGATCGTAATCTCAAAGAGCTTAATTTTTGGATGTCACGGTAGGAAAATTATTGTTGAGTGAATTATCTTATTTTGTAAGTGAATTACCCATCTAATTTAATTTTTATTTATATGTATTTTGCGGCATTTTTGTTGACCACTTGCGATAGAGACTATAGAGAATCTACACCATCTAACAGTTCGTGGTAATCCAATCCCTTTAATTTGGATCTCAATCAGAATATAAAAACAAATCATGACGGGGCAACATATCAAAAGAATTAAACCAAGGTGCCTACTTTCTTAATTTACACGAAAGTGAGCCATTAGCTTTTGAAATACGATATACGAAGTTTAATGAGAAACTATCATTGAAACAGGAGCTCTTCCCACTTTTTATTTATAATTAAACTGGAGATTGGGGACGGTAGTTATTTTTTACCTTTAATGTTCGTTCAAAGCAACAGCTCAAGTGCAAAATAATAAAACATTTCCAAGACGACTTCTGTGGCGAAGCGGGAGAGGGTCCGCCAGCGACGCAGGAGGTTGTGGGTTCGATTCTCACCTCGGACAAATGTATGTACCATCTGCAGATATATATTCCTGCCGTTCTAAGTGTTTTATATGTGTTAAGAGAAAAAGAGAAGAATATAATGAACCTACTACATTTTTATTTGTTTGCTGTTTGTTGGTCAGGTCAGAATGGTACTATTTTCCAGTTTTAGTGTCGTTTATGCGTTTTTTATTGTGTTAGCACAGATTGGAATATTGATTTTAATATGTAGAGTTTTGTTTTTTTGCGTATTTATTAAGTTTTTAATAGGGTAAACCCAGGATACATGCCTCAGTGGGATAGATGCCTCGGTTTCAAAAAACATAACTTCCCGAAATCGCAACTACGAATTAATAGTTTAAATAAGGCGCGGACGTGCCACACCCCTCAGTTCCCCGCAGGCGGTTGAGCAGAGTGGACGTATTTTTCTTGTGCGTGCGATTATCTCCGCGGCGAACGCAGGCTTACTGGTCAAAGTTTTAAACTTGAGTATTCAGTGTTGCATAACTTTTTATGTAGTCATAAATTTTATTCAATTTTACTAACGTTGATACATTGGTACATTGAGTACACACCTAAATGACAATACCCTCTCTATTGTATTTAGTTTAGTTCTACTTATGAAAGGCATCTATCCGTATCAAAAAGTATAGTTGCCTCAATTTATCTGGGGGATAGTTGCCCTTAAAGGCATCTATCCCCCAGAACTCTAAACATAGTCAGTGTTTGTTGGAAAACATAATTTTCTTATATTTTACGTCGGAAACATTTTGTACATACCTATTTGTGTTCAATACCTAATGTTTGTAGGGGAACCATGCCACGAAAGTACAAAAATGTTGGTTTTCTTCTTTCGTAAATGTTGGTTTTCTTAATGTTCATTTTCTTAATTTTCTTACTGTTGATTTTCTTTATTGTTATGTTTTGTTAGACAAATTCACACGCTGAATTATTATTGTATAGGAAAGCTCAAATAAATGATTTTAAATTGTATTTTACTTTTATTCATTCTATAGGGCATCTATCCTCCATAGCATTTTCATGCTGTGGCATCTATCCATATAGGGTAGGCATCTATCCCCAAAAAAAGGGTTAGCGAAAACTCAATTCCTGCCTAATTAGTGATATTTAGGTCACTAGCAACCGTTATAGATGTGAGATAAAAGATTAAACTATCTATATTCATAAAAATTACTCACGTCAAATTAAGAATTTTAAAACTACAAGGTTTTTTCAAAAAGTGTGGCTTCTATCCTGGGTTTACCCTATTTATCCTTGGATTGAAATTTTTGAATTGCCAATGCGCAGGTAGGTTTAAAGTTTTACCTAAGGCTCAGTTAAAATTAGGTAAAATAAAGTTACACGCAAGCAAGCGGTAGTAAATAATAAAAGTTAACGTAAAGTTGTGTGGTGCCGGCTTAGAATTTGCACCCCTCAACACTTCCCACGGGTATCGTAGGAGGCGACTAAGGGATATCCACCGGGGGCGGGCAGCAGCGCACCCTGCAGAACAATTCTACCACCGAACTGCGATCCCTAACCCGCAAGCCCAGCGTGGGGATTATGGGCATTACCCCCCATGAGATAAAAGCCAAAAAGGCGCTTATCAGGGGGAGGCATGCGTCCGGCAGTGGACCAATACAGGAAGATAAAGGTTGCAAAGTCTAACAATTCAATCTATCAATCTCAATTAGGACGCTGTACGAACATTTAAGCCATCGCTAACCAAATACTAGCGCTCAAAATACCCGATGTCTATTTCAATGTTCAATTCAGGGCAGAAAAAGCCGAGAGTAGGTCAACATGACCCTTTGCGTTCAATTCATTCACTTGTATTCAAGCATCGGACTTTTTCGACTGCAATCCGGCCGAGACCACAAGGCTTCAACGAGCCACAATTTTCACGTGTAGTGAGAGCAACGTAGGTCAAAATATACCCGTATTATTACAATTTTGTTAATAGGTCTATTCTATATTGCCAAGCAATGAAGGAACGAATTAACGAATAATGAATAAACACTTTATTGTACATACAAACTAAATAAAATAACTTATATATATATATATATAAAATAAGAAAATAAAAACGTACAACACGCGGCCTTATTACTTAAATCAATTTCTTCCAGACAATCTTATTACTAACAAAAGATGCATATATTACAGGAAGTTTTATCAATATAATACATACAATACAAGAACAAACATTATAAAGATAATTTTACAAACTTAATATACCAACAGAAGAATTACCTAAATCAAATTAATACAAGCCAAGCATGGTGATCATGACAAAATCTCTTTGTTTGGGAAAGGCATGTTCATTGTTCAGCATGACGTAGGTATGTGTGTATGAAGAGACAAGGTTGAATAAGTCTTCTAGATTTTCCTGATCTTACCAACAGAAGAGGTTGCGGTCGAATGAAGGTCTTTGCACGATACAAGAAACTAGAAATCACATGTTATCTAATTGTGTGTGTGTATTGAATGGTTGCATGATTTGTATTCAAATAAAACCAAATTAAAAAAATATATTTATTTCCATAAATACAGTAAATGTACACTTAAAAAAGGTCAAATTATAAAAATAAACGATAAAAATTAAATTAAACACGGATATAAAGTGATATTCTTGATTTCTGTCGCTTCGTACGTTATTGAATCCAAATCCCTATGATATCTTCAGATGAAAATAAACGTGTCGAATACTTTTTGGAACCTTGCACTATGATTGCATAGAGTACCTAAGGCATAGGCCATTAGGCCAGAATATTCATTATTGGGGTTAAAGACTTATGAGCCTGTAATATTTCACTAACCCTTGCTTGTAACTCACAAGAATGTCATCGGAAAAGTTCTCTGAAGAATACTATACAACGTTAATAATAAATTAATATAAAAAGTTAGAGAGCGTTTCCATAAGAATCAAAAAACTTTTAAGAACAGAAGTAGGGACATGTTCAGAGACATTATTTGAGACCGGAGCTCGTAGAACTTTGTAAAAAGGTGATTCGAGTGCCCTACACACACAGGACAATATCGTGCGCATCGCATTGATTGGAGAGTGGAGACCACCAATTGCTGCGAAAATAAAAAAAAACAGATAGGCTGGTGCGGTAGATTGTTGCTATAGTGCCTACCATAGAATGTCTGTGGTGTCTTGTCTACCAACTTTGAATCGCAGTCAAAAAAATATAAACAGGTGCATTCTTACTACCCGTTGTCCTATTACCCGTTTTCTCGTAGGAAAGAAGCATTTTCAAAGAAGTAGCCTATGTTCATCAGGAATAATGTGGGCTTCTAATCTAATAGTAAAAGAATTTTCCAAATCGGTCCAGTAGTTTCGGAGCAATACAAACAAACACACAATCAAATCTTTCCTCTTTATAATAGATTACATATAATATTATTGTACAGATTACTTACATATAATTTAAATAAAATAAAAAAATAGAATAAACTTTATTGCACAATAGTTGTACATGCTGCTAACCTTTAGGTAGTGTGAACAACAATTTAGTAGGTAGTGCTAGAAAATAAAACATAGAAAAATACAGTAAATAAATCGTAAAATTAACATAAACAAATACACACACAAATATAAAAATAAAGTATACTACTCACATAAATATTTAAGTGTAGATACATAAATAATAAAATATATAACGTACCGAATTATTCCTGAGAAAGAAAGTGATTAAAGACTCTAGATCTGAAGACATTTACTGAGAATACCTAAGTTAAAATAAAATCGCTGGTTTCCGTTCTTCACAAACTGGACACTAAAAGCTGGTAAGAGATAGGTCAGAACCGAGATGCCTGGAGAAGTCTTTTGTATGCCAAGATCCACCAAAAGTCACGGAGCCAATCAGAATTGAAATAGTTTTGATTTTTTATATACACCGTTCCTACATTGTCATTACTCGTCAAAAATTTAAAACTTAAAATAGGCAAGTATTATTTGAAATTGTTTTAATTGGACCTGGGAACTCTCCTATGGTGCCGTGGTCCAACTGCAAAGATAGTTGGACGACGGCCCCTAGTAAAGGCCTAACTAATTGGACAGAGCAGTTGGACCACTGCCCCAAAACGAATTTATTTATTTCGCGCAGCTTATCTACTCTATAGACCGAACCGAAAACACAAATCTCCTACCAGATATCCTACAGCTGCACTTATATGTAGCTGGTAGGGTAAGGTCCCTGCAATCGACGAACATTGTTAACGCATTAGCTCCCAAATGGGGGTTTATTTTTAGTCTACCGCTTAGGGATGGCACGCGTACGTTTGAAAACATCAAATCTATTTCTGGTTTTATTAGTCTACTAAAGTAGTTTTGTGACCCTTATACCATTTAGAGATAGGGAAACTGCATGCCTTTGTTTATTGGTAATGAAAAAGCTCGATGCTGAAGGAATAAAGAACATAACATTATATTTAAATAGTTGCTTATGTTCATTCTGGGGTTTATTTTGGTAGACAGCGGAAGCAGAGTGTGGATTTTTGGCAGTACCTGGAAAAATAAAAAGAACGGACACTACTTAGGCATGTTCAACCTCGTGTAATATTTTCCTTTTAAAACTCTACCATTGAGTGAACAATTTGAGTTCATTCCATTCCTCCGGAATCTTGCACCCTACAAAATGCTGCAAAATGTGGGCATTATCGTATTTTCTAAACAGCAAATCAATAAGGGCAGTGTGTTCCCGATTTGGAACAGTTAGAGGACATGTTTTTGCGTGTCCCCCAAATCGCAGCACGCGTCGGCCACGTGTTTTACCCTTAAGCCGGCTTTTGACTATGGGATATAATATAAATTACATCTTGTGCTATATATTACATCCCGCGATTGCTATTCACACTGTAAGATATATATTTTGGAGCACACAATGATCAGTTTACACGTCTGCACACGAACGCCAAGGCTTTTGACTATGGGATATAATATAAATTACATCTTGTGCTATATATTACATCCCGCGATTGCTATTCACACTGTAAGATATATATTTTGGAGCACACAATGATCAGTTTACACGTCTGCACAGGAACGCCAACATTCAAACGGAGGGCGAAGCGGGGGAGGCGCGGTGTCCGGGGACGTGAGGTAAAATATACACCTTCAAATGACCTTCAAATATCGCTCACTCGGTCGAAAAAATATTTATAGTTTGGGATGTAATATATATTATAGCACAGTGTAAACGGTGCCATACAAAATGTATGGTGAGCGATAAAATATTATATCTCGGGATGTAATATATATCCCATAGTGAAAAGCCGGCTTTACTTCGAATGTGTTCAAGTCCAGAACATGCACCAGGAGATTTTTACTGTTTTAATTTGGTTTTTATATGAATTATTTGTAAGTGAGAGAGTAGAAAACCATGTCTTTCGTGTCCAAGAACTAAGATATCCTATTAATATTATAAAGCCGATAGTTTGTGAAATATGAAGTTTTGTTACCTAGGATCTCCAAAACTACTGAACAGATAAATAAATAAATAAATAAATAATGCTGGACAATTCACACAGCATTATCTAGTCCCAAGGTAAGCAGAGCTTGTGTTATGGGTACTAGATAACTGATATACTTAATACAATACACTACATAGATAGATATTTTTTATTATACATAGAAAACACCCAGACGTTGGTCTGGGTGACAAATTTCTGCAGATCGTGCACAAATTTGTTCCGAGGCGGGAATCGAACCCGCAACCTCCTGCGTCGCAGGCGGACCTTCGCCCGCTGCGCCACGGAGGTCGTCAAATCATCAAAAGATCAAGATGAGATTTGGCGTAAGCTTAGAACAAAGCCTAACTTAGAAAATACGCTAATTATTATACCGAAATTACGCGTGCAAAGCCGCGGGCAAAAGCTAGTAAAGGAAATAAAGCAGTTTGTGTTTACTAAATAGTAAACTAAAACTCAGTGCTTTATTTGGTCATTTAGAGTGACTAGGCGAGCTGAAGATAATTAGAAAAGTTCAAAGAATTATTTCATAGGCGATGGTCGTAATCTTCAAAATGTCTCGTAGTAATAAACTCGCACAGAAAAATTCAAACATTTAAAAATAATGAGTTCAGACGAGGACTTCATAATTCGATTCAAACTTGATCTCTAAGATTTTTCCTACACTTTATATAACTAAAGCTCCACTTTTTTCTTCTCCCCGAATCACGGCACGTGCTAGCCACGTGCATCATGTCCAGCTCTTTATCTCGACTTGGAATGCGCATTCACAATTCGACGCGTTCCTTCTGATGAGGCTCTATTGGATTAGTGGATTATAGGGATACCGACTGAGTTCTCACTTGGAATATAGTTATGGACGTAACTGTAAACAAGCTTGGCATAATTTGATTTTATTTTGGAGAGACTGATGCTGAGCTATTGCGATCTGAAGATATTTGTTTCAGGTCTATGTTTCTTGTAGTCCGGTTACTTAATTCAACCGGACTACTGATACATCGAGCGACTCAGTAGTCCGGTTGAGTTAATTGTAACCGGACTACTGAGAGTACACCGTTTTTTGGTGTTCATTAGGTGTATCAGTTATCTAGTACCCATAACATTAGCTTACTTTGATAGAAATGCTGTGGAATTTGTCCAGCATTGTCCATGTATATAAGTCTGTTTGTAATTTAACAAAAATCGTTGTGTACTGCAAGCACCTGTGTAATATTGATATCTTCCGGTATGACAAACCTCTTGAGCTAGAATAATGTGAATGGTAGTGACAAGATCAAGAATGAAATAAAGGCGACACTTAGGTACATAATACAAAAATTCCAAATCTGTTTTCTTACAAGACAGTAAATAATGACCAGTTGTTTTGATACATTATATACTTATTCAGAAACACTTAGCAGATTATGAATCTATGAATATTTTTGATTGGATGAGCTACCTGAATTAAATTAATCTAAGCAATTAAGCTAGCCACATATCGTAGGAGTAAAGTCTACAAGGGATTAGCATAAATTATAATTTATAACTACTTTTACGGATCGTTACTACAAATAGACGGTTAAATGATTTAATTTATTGGGTTTTTGTACTATTTTCTGTCGATACCGGTTCTCAAATTAGTGAAAAAACATTAGTTTGTGTCGATGTGTGACGGTTCATATTAATGTCTCTATCTTTCTAATACTAACAGTCGGGTTTTAAAGGTGTTTTTAGACGGACCATAATGAATAAATTAATAATGAGACATTTATTTTATGTTTTCGGAAAAAAATGGTACTCAATGTATTTTAGTCTAAGAAATAAATAAATATATAAAATAAATAAATATGATAGATAGATAGATAGATAGATAAGATAGATAGATAGATAAGACAGATAGATAGATAAGATAGATAGATAGATAAATCATTTATTTGCTTATGCTTGAATATGCTGGACACAGCATTTTCTACTACTCAACTACAGGTACTACTAAATAGCTGATTAAAATGAATTCTAGGTTACATTATGTACCTTAATAATTTGAGCGTAATGTGTTAATGAACCTCCAAGTTTTTGGGAAATGTGCTTGTATTCAAATGATCGAAATCAACATTTGTGTTCTTAATAGGTTCATCTTAAAAAAGTAGGCAAAACTTTAAAATCCTAAATAACAACTTAATTATTCATCTCAATAATTTCAAAACGTGTGTGTCAGCTTAAATTATTAAGAACACTTCCACGCCTTGATATAAAACGTAATCATTTTTGACAATGTAATTTAATTTATATTCATTTTAGCGTTAATAGCCCAATCAATTCGGTTTCTATTATGATGAATGGGGATAAAATATTGTTCTGGTCTAAATTAAACTGGATATTTCAATGTGACTCGTGCCTGGGGAACTTAATGGGTATTTTTGATATTTATTTGAGAATCTTTTAAATAGTTTGTGAATTCGCTTTTACAAACACTTAATGTTTTCTCTGTAAAATATCGTTACAAAACTTTTTGAAAGTGTTTTTTTCACTTGTAATCTATATGAAGCATCATCATCAGTCTATAGGTAGTATTCTACTGCTGACTCCCTCATGAGTCTTTAGTGTGACGCATCCAGCATCTGCCTGCAAGCTGTTAACTAGTCATGAAGTGTCACAATAATGTTAATTTTGACTGGTATGTACCTAAACTAATTGGAAAGTTTACATTGACAACACAATCAAAAATCTGCTATCGTTCCCAGTCTACTGTAATCTGCAAAAGTACAAGCCAGTTTTTTTTTTTTTATGAAGTAAGATAGATAATTTACACGTCAGACGAATTTAAAATTAGTAGATAGGTAACTTCTGTTAATTTCTTATACAGTTACGGGTACTTCATAAAAATGATAATTTTTCTTTGAGCTACTCCAACATGACAACTTATAAATAATTCATTAAAAACCCTCCTGCTGAGAAGGCTCAGGAAAAAATACTAATTGGCAAATGAAAAACCGGCCTAATGAGTCAGTTATTTTAATGTTTCTTATTGAAGGTGACATAAAAAATAATGGCAAGCAAAACACATAAGTTAAATTAATTGGACGCTTATTTTGGATAGTTTTAGAACTGGATTTTGTATGAACATTACTTTCTACGACATTAACGGGTGGAGAGAACGGAGGCGGCTTATGGTTGTTCGTTACGGTATTATACTACAGTGGGCGTTTGTAGGAAGCTTTGAATGTATTTCAAATGCCTATAACTACTGCCTTATTTTGATTGAAGTGAAGTTACGGGCATTATAGCCTTAAAAAATCTGCTTTACAAGAATAAAACAGAAGCCTTTATTCACAAAGAAAACTACAATAAAATAATCAAAATATATAAGAACTAGTATTTACAACTGAAACAATTGAAATTATCTATCTGTGTAATGTATTGTATTAAGTATATCAGTTATCTAGTACCCATAACACAAGCTCTGCTTAGCTTGGGGCTAGATAATGCTGTGTGAATTGTCCAGCATTATTTATTATTTATTTATTATTTATTTAATTGAGCTAACTGCAGACTGTTGCAAACAATCTACAGGTAGCTCAACTGATACATATCAAATACCAGTCGGAAGCGTCCCCAAGACGCTGGCTGCATTGCCCCGATGTATGGCAATGCTGATGCGTTGTGCCAGACGACGACGCGTCGCTTCGACCAGACGCTCAGATATTTTTTTAAAAACCCGAGGAGCCTCCCTTTACAACAATTGAACTTACCTAACACTATTTTAATATTAAGTATTGTTATGTGTAGGACCTTATGATTTTTATGGCCAAACTGGGAATTAAACCTACATTTGTACCCTCGAGGTGCGAGGATTATGTTTTTTGAGTGTTTCTATTATTAAGTGGTTAGCGGACACGCTTATACCTCCAAGCATTAGCGGGTAAAGTGATTTAGATAAATGAGGTATCAATATACTCGTCTGGTCTCCTATATAGTTCTTAGCTATATTTTGTAGGCCTTTGCCCTCTCATTTGGTGAAATAAAGCTAAGCTTTTATGATCACTTGTACATATAATTATTTATTTTTGCCAGAGCAAAACCAATCGAGGCGAGATTTCGATGAATAGGTAGTTATTTTGAGGAGTAAACATTTTCATAAATTCATGCCAACTATTTTGCTATCCTCAGATGATTATCTAGCAAATTGCATCTGATCATGATTCGGTTGAGCAGGACCGTTGGCGAAATCACTTTAGCACTTAACCTTTGGTTAGCACCTACAACGTGTGGTTATTCGAGATTCCCGTCATAATAGAGTGAAATACACGAACTTTATAGCTCAAGGGATGGCAAAGTATTTTATACAAGGTGACTAAAAAACTAAAACTACAACACTAAAGTCATTTATAACGGGATATTTACCATGATTTGAGTTATTCCGTGATCATGGCGCATGAAACTGTGCCGAAATATTGGAAAGCTCAAAACTCAAATCATGGCAAATATCCCGTTATAAATGACTTTAGTGTTAATAACCATGATGGATTTAAAAAATTTAAAACTACAACAATTGAATTAACTATCACATAACCCCTTTTCACAGAACAACCTATTTTGTACTCGCTATGTTTGATCTACGTCAATTATTTAAAAAGGACTATGTAGAATCTGAAGTTTGGTGAAGTAAGGTTTCTTAAAATCTCGGTTCTCCATCTTGACCACAGGATTGACCACTCTGCCAGAGCTTATTATGGAAAAGCAGTAGCTATTGAGCTATAGAAATTGTTATTTTGTTGAGGAAATAGTCTATATGAGATGACCATGCACTAACTTAGCAAAAGTGAACTTGAAAGTTCTAACCATAGCCAACAACATGGATAAATGGGTTACGACATCTCCTCAAGTGAGAGCTTTATTTTCACTGATAACATTTTGTCATGATAATAACTGTTACGGATTTAAATTTCTCCATCTCTCAGACTTTTAGCAAGTAACATAAATAATGAGTGCTATACAGAAAGGGTTATATTCAATTCTATTGTCATCTGATCCAAACAGAATTTACATACTAAAACAATGGACTGTATTTTGAGAATTTGGTGGGTTGAAAGAATATGTAAATTTAGGTATCAGACAGACAATAATGATATTGTTACTCGATGAAAGCTTTGTCTTGGATTTTCGTTAAAATATGTTGCAACGAAAGCTTTTATGAAAACTATATCATAAACTTCTGAGATAAGGCTACCCTACCTATCTTTGTGATGCCAATGAAAACCAAAAGGTAGCAGAGACGAGATATTTGTATATATAAAGAGTTGTCTTTGAAAAGTAGGCTAACGCTTATAAAATTTTATATCTGACTAGTTTCTGCCCGCGGCTTCGCACGCATTGATTCTATGGAAACGTTTCTAATTTTCTATCCCATGGGAACTGTTTGGTGGGAGAAAAAAGTAGCCTATATAATTTAATTCCAGGCTTAGAGCTACATCTATACAAGATTTTAGCTTGATCGGGTCAGTCGTTTTGGCGAAAAGAGGTAACAAACATACATCCAAACTTTCACATTTATAATATTAGCGTGATACTAGCTTATGCCTGCGGTTTCAAACGCGCTTTTTCTACATAAAAGTAGCCAATGTCCTTCCTAGGCATATCATCTCGATCGATCGACAGAGAGACAGAATTATTTTCAATTTCATATTATAAGAATCACCTTAGTAAAAAAAATATTGGTGAACACGTTTTATTTCTAACTGCCGTAGTAGGCACGTGGGCCTTCCATCATCAAATCAACGAGAGACCACCTCAAGCCAACCCGATCGCACAGCAAAGTCAGGGGGTACATACGTCACATCACTCATAGCCACTTTACCTCACGTGTTCCTCACAATCAACTAACGATACACCACCCTATCATCTAAAATATACGATTCAATTTCCATCGTTAGCCTCCCACTCGGGCCAGTAATCCTGCCACTAGATAATAGCATTACAAATGTGGGGTGTAAAGTTTAGTTTTCAATGTGATAGTGAAGGTCGAAGCAGACACGGCAACGTGTGGGTCGGTAATTCAATAAGGACAACCTAAATTGACTCAGATGTACTCTGAGTTTGCGGGCTTGCTAATTTGTTAGCAAACATATTGTTTGACTGACTGCAAAGGCGAAATGAACGAGTTAGTGGTCCAATAATTTACAATCTAGGTATCTTTTGTGATGGGAAAAGCCAACTGCAATATTTGCAAATGGATTCGGATAGGTGACATGACAGCTTCATATCGAAGTAGAAACAAAACCCACGTTATGAGCATAAGCTTTACCTGTGCATGTGGTGGGTAGATTCAGATAGATACTGGTTATTAAAACTTTGACATGTATTGCACATTTACATTATGCATATTGTCACATTGTATACCTAGTCTAAAAAACTCAGTCATCATCAGTCTCTCAATCATAACAAATGCTTAATTACCAATTCTCTGGTAGTTCAAAAAACTTCACAATTTGTGTCTTCTAAGTAGGTGAATATTCTGAATCCCACGTTATTTTTATATTAATTTTTGCATACATTCTCAAGCGATTACATAATGAAGATTCTTACTTTATCATCTTATTTGGCTTTTAAACTGACCATCCGATATTGTTCTTTGAAAAAGTCATTAATCATTTTTGACCCTTTAAGCTTACTAGGGAAGTTAATATAGATTGGCTTTCGCTTAATTAGAAGTTCCACGTGTTATGATTTATTGTTTCAAATAAAATTTGAATTTTAGATTTCTTAATTTATGTCGGTGTTTTCGAGAAATGAATTTTGGTGGTCGTTTTGAAAGAAATATAAAATAGTTTTGTTTCACCAAATTAACTTTTGGTCTAGCATCAATTTTAAAAATTTAATAAGTCTTGCTGATACTAAGATATGCAAAACTATTCAAATTATTTTTCTAACACTCAACTTTCCGTGGTTTCGCACGCGTTTGTGGAATAAAAAGTGACCTTTATGTTATTCCAGATCTTTATTATGTGCAACATTTCAGCCCAATCCATGGAATAGTTTTGGTGTTGTCTTCGGAAAAACATCTTCACAACGGCACAAACTTTCGCTTTCATAATAATAGTAGAAAAACCAACATCTTAAACCTTAATTAACAGATCCAATAAATTTGTCTACCTTTGCATCCTCTACCTTGGAAATCAGACAGTGCAAAAAAATCATAAACCTACAAATCGTTCTGACAACCTATAAAGTTCTGGAGACCGACCTCAAGACTCACCAAATGCAAACCATGTCACATAAAAATTAAATCCATCTTGATTTACGACACAACTTTGAAATATAATAACGTGCGAGTAAAATTACCGGGCCTGAGCTATAAATTAAGGGCTATAAGCTCACCCACCTTTTCAAAGGTTTTCGAGTGTCAAAAATGTAATTTGGTACCACTTTGACATGTGCATATTGATGGCCCGTAAAACACGGTGAAGCCAAATTGTTCTTTGCATCTCGGTTACCCATAAAACATTAACGATTTTCGAAGTCGATTGTGATTGTGTTTTGTTATTTTAAAAACACAATGCAAAAGAAAGTTTTCCAATTGGTTGAGACTTGAAACCCGCCTGTCAATCAAAACGATCGTTTCTATTTTTGCATCTGTTGAGGTTTTACTAAAACATGTGTAAAAACTGTGTCCATCTTTGCCATAAACAAACCGGATGCGGAAATCGGAATCTCATCACTTCCGAGCCATGATAGATCACCGGCCGATATTTTGTTTACAACTCTTTTTTACGCCCCAGACAGGACGAAAAGCTCAAATTTTCGTCGGAACTCAATTTCACTGCGAAATGAACGAAACGACAAAAAATGGTGCAGCCGAACCGGTGATTTGTGGGGCACATTCATTGTAGTGACAAGCTTGTTCGGACGAGAGCCGTGGCACACAACTCGCTTTCCGAATTAAGTTACGCGGATAGGGAATACGCAAACATTGGACAGGACGCCTGGCTGCGGGTTGCGTTTTTACGATCTAGTTCCCACTAAAACGCTAGCTAACTGTGCGATAGTAAGTAAAAAATAATATCATCACCAAGCACCAAAAACTTTTCGCAGTAAATGAAACCAACTAAAAATGTACTTATTAGTGGTAAAACGCTCGCAACAATATCCCTTGTTTGATCGTTCATGCACAGAACTACCTATCATATTGCACATCACACACTACATCAGGCACCAGTCTTCACAAAACAGGGTCTGAAAATGTTTTACCTGATAAAATTCCTAGCTTAGTCCTTTGTTAAAAAATTGTCAAGCACTTTTGTGAAGAAATAAAAAAAAATTATTATTATTATTGTATTGTATTTGTATTCAGTGATTGACCTATAAAATGCCGGCTAAATTAGCTAGTCGAGGAGAAGTTTTATTTTGTGGTGTGCATCGAAGATTATAATATGATCAATTTTACGGGCCATTCCAGTTTTTCCCCTTAACAAATCCCCCTTAAGGGTAAAAACAGGTACTTAATACATTTAACCTGAATGTGCAAAAACAGCAGCGAAAATGTCGACATTCAACATTCTCGCTACTGCTTTTGCTGGTTTATGTCTATGCGAGTTACTAGATCATCTAGAACGAATACGGCAGCAAATGTGTGCAGACTGACGTTACTTGTTAAATCCCCGTCCAGGTCGGATTGATGTTGATTGAGTTATGCGCCACTGTACTGTGATTTTACACTTTTATTATTGGTATTACTACTTTCTATAGATTTGTGTTTTCAAAATGCTATAATATTTTGTAGTTGTTTGATATTCATAAGCTTGGCACCTGTATGTTGAGTAAATAACTACTCAATCAAGTAAAGTACCTAGCTTACTTCTGTTTTGAAGAACGTATAGTTTGAATTGAAGCCAAAACAAATGGTGCATGTAAAACTCTTTTGGCTATCAAAAAACTAATGAGATCAAAAGTGTAACAAATATTTGCTTATCTTCATTATTTTCAAGTTTACTCAAGAATATGTAAATGCAAAAGAAAAAACATTAGCATATTATAATGATTCTTAACAAAAAGTCAAATAGTCAAACAGCAACAAAAATAAAGTCGTATGACCACCTGTGTCCCCAAATCCCTAACATTTATGTTCGCACAAACAAACGTGCTAATTTGTTTACAATTAATTCAGAATTCAACAAAAGGGTCCACAAGAGGTCGAAAAAATACACCTAATATGTTTCGGGCTTACTGGCTCACGATAAATTTATTTCGGGCAGTGGCCGGCTTAGTTAAAAGTATAATTGGTTTCAAGTGCTGCTTTAAGTAGGACGCGCAGCAACGTTTTTGTAACATCCTCAGGCAACGGCAAAAAATAACCGACGTGATGGAAAGGACCAATTAAGATTTAAATAGGTTTTTCAATAATGCTTCTGATTTGATGAATTAAAGAGTTGGAATGCTGGACCAAATGCATAGCAAAAGGAGAACTCACTTAATTTTTTTTTATGATTGCGAGATACCAATGGTCCATCTCAGGATATGTGGCAATCATAGCTTTTATCAAATATTCACCTCTATCACACAGGAATGTCATAACGAAATTCCTTCACAGATTCTAATAGGTACGTTCAAAACAACCAATTATCTCAAAAGCGCCTATGAAATGATTTATTACAGTAAACAGACTTTCAACTGAAAATAATACAAAAAGCCGTAATAAACATTCGAGTTTATCATTCCAGCTGGACACAGGCCTCCAACTTCATTGATCCCTATTTACGATGTCCTTATCCAGTTAGTTACTGCCAGACGCCTCGAGAACTTACGAAGATTACAATACAAACTGAACATTATGGCTGAATAAATAAGACCTTCTATTGATATAGAACAGATAGAAGGAAACGGCTTAAAATTTCCCTGCTACTGTGGCCGCAGAAATGGTTGCAAATTTCAAAGAGCTTAGTATGAGTTGATCAAAGAACAGTATCACATGTTGTAATTTGCCCCTTTGTTCGAATTAATCCTCAACTATTTCTAATTTAAACTCCAAAAAAAATAACTCAGACTTTGGTAAAAAAAAATATTTCTTTCTTTTACTCAAAATCTATGTAAATGCCCATCAGTAGCTTTCACAACTTCACCGGCATCTTCAAAACACTTTTTAGCTCTTCACGTGTTTTCACATGTTTTGCTTTCAGAGGTGCAAAAACCACAAAAACATTAATGGATGCGTTTTTTATGTCGCCGGTATTCGAAGCACAGGCGTTGTATTCAATCATGGTAGCTGCCTTGAGGGACAGATAAAACGCGTGTGAAAATTAACATGGCGTCTTTTTACGCGTGTTGGTGACACTTTCTGAACGCTTTTTGCGGTTTAGCTTTTAAATCTAACGTCATGTTTGGTGGCGGCTAGAATTAAAAAGTAAACTCTCTGAAAAGCTAGTAGAACTTTTTTCACACTTTAAATCCAATTATAAACTTCTTGACGAGATGAATTTTATACCATTTGAAGTTGTTTTGGTCTATATTTTGACACTGTAAGCATAATTTTATTTTTGAATTGTTCATCAATACAATCATTAATTATTTAATTTTAAATATTTCGAAGATTTGATATGCCAGTGTTATTTTATTGGTTACATATGATTATAAAATTAAGGTATCAGAAGTCACCATGGTTATCTTCCAACATGAACCCGTTAAAACACATCCTTTAGTTTTTGTCACTATCGTCTATAATCATTTAAGCCTCATTATGGCACTTCCATTTTAAGTGGCTAGGGAGGAAACAAGGGGAGATTAGATAAAGTTCGTGTTCACCCATCCTGCTGTAATCGCATTAATTTTAGTTTTAGAGTAAGCTTAACGGGCACGATTCTGAAACTTCCTTCCCATTCCTTCCAACGAGCTCTGCTAAGCCCTCGCGAATTGATACTGTGTTAATTATCCAGCATTATTTATTTATTTATGTGGCTCACATTCTAAAAGGATACATTTCAGAACATAGAAACTTCAAGAAGAGTCCTTCTCCATGTTCGTTATGGATTGTTGTAAGGGGATTTCAGTCGCATTGCATTCGAAAAATAATGTAAGTCAAATAGATTAAATATTAAGAAGGTATAAAAACACAAATAATCTTCATCTTATAGTCTCAGAAGAACATAACTTAGCCAATCTTATTATCAATGTTTTGATGTGAAACGATAAAATACGAGGAGCAAGATTGCAAAGCTAAGCGCCACACATCCTAAATACATAAATAAGCATTACCTGAAACAGATAACTTTAAAACGAATGTTTCCTGCTGAGCTTGACTCCAAACAGGTGGTCCTATTTAAGATAATCCTCTCTAATGCGGCATATGTCTCTATCCTTACACACGAAGCTAGGGATGTCATATTATGTGTGTAGATGATTTTGCCATGGTCGTTTTATACTAAAACTTAACGGTAGGTAGGTATTTTTGGTCGTCTGGTCTACAAATTTGAATTTTTTAAACTAAAATCAAGACAGTAAGTACAAGTTGTATTATGACTATTGTTGGTTTTGTACGAAATTAAGGTTAAGTAAGAGAAAATTATAGATAGGGTAGTTTAGGTAAGAGGAATATTAACGCCTCAACTAATATAGTAAACACCTAGCGCAAGAGGTTCCTAGAACACAAGTTCAAAAATATCGTTTGATAATAAAATCGAAACAAAAAAAAAATAAGAATATTTTGCTCGATGGCAGAATTACCTCACTAGCTGCTGTATCCCAAATGCTCGACTTTCCTGCAGTTTGAAATATGCTACCGTCTTGACACATGTTCAAATCCCCGTCGAAATATGCGAGGCGACGACCCGAGACATATTTTTTTCTGTACTTTTTATCCAACTTATAGTTTGAGTTATCACCATCGCGTGGGCTTCGTCGACTCTTATTTACTTTGCTAAGCTCTTTAAAAGCAATTCTACAAAGTTTTGAACTGTTTGAATTTAATCAAAGGCTACTTGGATTTCTAAGTTAGAGTGTTTTCGTCGGAAAACTTTTAGAATATGATTTCTCGAAACTGATTTCTGATATTGCTAACTTGAATATCGTAAGATTCCCAGAATAAATATCTCGTCTTATTGGTAAGTCCCGAGTATTTATTTCGAATATCATATTAGTCACAAAGTCCAGAAAGCTTTACAGCGTAAAGATGATAATATCAAACATACGCATTTATTTATTTCACGGCTGTCATGTCAATCAAGCGGAGGCGGTATCAATCTTGGAAACAAGTCATCTACATCGTTATGCTTTTATACGTATGAAAATAAGATTCACATTGGAAATACGATTTAGGTATAAAGGAATAAGATTCCGTCATATTTTTTGTTAGTAGCTTATGTGTCGGGCGAAAATGATGTCTTGAAAATGAAGAAATAAGTCATATTAAGGCCGCCGCCACAGTCGTTACAGAGTGACATATGGCTGTCAGAATTAGCCGGATTAGTGATTTCACGGGGCTTGCAGCCATTCGGATCCAATTACAGCGGAACTGAGAATTAGCAAAAAACCAAACACGACAATTGACTTTAAAATGTGGAACGAAAGCCTCGCTTATAATCGTGATTTGTAGTGGATGTATGAAATACAGGTGCATATAATATAAAAATAACATGCACGTGGGTAACAGATGTTGGTATTCACACAGGCAAAGCAATGCACCATGCATTGAAAAATAAATGAGACTATGTAATAATATAAAAAAAAATTATTGCCATTGTAGTCATCAAAATAATAGATAAAAAAATTATGGTAACGTACGTTAGCAACCGTTGATTTTTTTGGAAAAGGGATTATTTTATTTGCTTTTTTTCATTTGTCTCGAAAACAATAAAATTATTCTATTTTGTGACGAATAAGTTTTGAATTAGGTACATTTCCATCAAATTGATTGGTAAAAGATTTTTTTGAAGCTTCAAAAGCTTATTCGACTCATGCGCATGTGTGGCTCTTAGCGACATCTATTGAAAATTGGTTGAACGTTTTCGTTCCGCTACTCGGCGCTAGGTAGTGCTTCAAATTGGATCGAAAGTCTTTCTAAATTTTTATACCATTTTATACATAAATGATTCATAACCATTTTGAAACGTAAAAAAATTACGTATAAGCAATTAAAATATTCGGATCAATCGAAATAATCCTCAAAAATGCTCGTTACCCTTTCTTATGTTTATAATCAATTAGGTTAGTGAGTCCAAAGATATCATTTAAATCTAATTCCAGAATCCTCCAAAACTACAAAATTTACAAATCCCTCGTCAACCGATTTCCATTTACCCCTATTATTAATTTGAAACTTTAATTAAAACAATTCAAAATTATGACTTGAAAATTACAAAATAATTTTACCCCCGAAAGCCGGCTGTCAACTAAACAATTCCTTACAGTCCATCAAAATTAATCTAACCTAATCCCGGCCTGACTCAAGTTTAAACAAAGATATTGCAAACTGAATAACCAAAGTGTAGGACACACTTGCAGATGGTTCGGAAAAAAGTTAAATATCTTGCCAGAGTATTTTATGTAATAGCCTAGACCCTCTCTTCTCTTGCTTCTGCTTTGCTTACATTGGGGCTATATTGCTGTGTGAATTTCCCAGCATAGATATTTATTATTCTGGATTATAAGGGAAACTATTTAAGTGGCTGCCCCATTGTTACTTATAGTTCGGGAGGTAATACAGCACCCCTTGCTGGGTATATAAGGGCTCCTGAACTTTTTTGCAGCGGTAATTGACCATCATCATCATCCACAGCCGTTGTGGATAATGACTATGATTAATTGGCCGAGTGTTATGGGTATTTTCATGTTTAGTAAAACATATCTTTGTAATTATATTGTATTAAGTTTGTACGAGTATAACAGTCATCTAGTACCCATAACACAAGCTCTGGTTATCTTGGGGCTAGATAATGATGTGTGAATTGTCCAGCATTATTATTATTAATTGCCAACTCTTATAGATGAAAGTCATAGACACGGGAAAATCCAGAACCTACAATATTACAGGCGTTTTCGTATTTTATTATGTATTAGAAGGTTTTTAATCGATAATTGCCTACGCCGGCCCTGTCAGTACATAAAATTAAATAGGTACTAATCCTATAAAATCATGAATTTCTTTGTCAATACAAATGTTTCTATCTTTTAAAATATCGAAATGCATATGAAAATTAAAATAACAACCCTGGGTTTGGAAAGAAACCCGCAAAACAAGAAAGATACTCAGAATAATAAAATGTGTCAAAAAAGTTAGATTTTTCGTCCGTATGTCACAAACTCGTTGAGTCGTCTGGACTTCTATGCCGAGTTTGCCCCCACTTTATAATCGTCGCTTATTAAACCTCCACCCTCTGATATACGAGTTGCGATCCAGTTTCAAGTAAACAAACTTCGCAAATTAGGAAACTGTAGTCGAAAATAATTGATGAATATCTATCATCAATTATTTTCGGGTACTTTAGGAAATGTGAGACAAATTGCGATGAAAGCTTTTGATTAAAACAAATGTCTGTCTTGAGATAAGTTGAACCTTTTAACAGATTAAGCAAGGTGATTAGTTGTTTAGAAAACTGTTCAAAATGATTGTAAGCACAGATGAAAATTTACTCCTGGATAGATAGATAGATAAAAAATTATGTAATACTACTTTACTTCCAAAAAAATTGTCAAAAGAAACAGATATAAAATTAATAACAATTGCGAGTCGCATACGATCAATCTCTCCCAGACAAATTTGAGTTTAAAGCGTTATCATGGGGTTTTAGAGATATGCATCTATCGGCTTCCAAATCGTAATAGAAATTTTCATAGAGGAATTCTCGCTACGACTTTGTAATTCAATAAAAATCGGTAAAAGACAAACAAAGCGTCCCCAATTGCCCATTTTTCCGTGACCTATCAAAACTGTTCCCATTACACATTTCGTATTCACTGCCAATACAACAAACGTTTGGTATTTGACCGTTAAATGTCTCCCTAGCTATTCAAAGGGCAGGCAATGGGGGTGCAGCTAAAATTTTTACTAGTTTGGACAAGGATACCTGTCAATGAAAAATTATTTATATCGGTGGTAGATAAACCTAGTTGCAATGAAATGAAATGAAATGAAATTTATTTTGATAGTAGTAATAAGAAAATATACAGGTAAGCTTATGTGTCTAACTATAGCAACAAACACGACACACAAATTGTTAAAAAAAGATGTATGTATAAACTGCATATAAAAAATAACATGCCTAAAAGTAAGTAATATTGTTTTGGTCTGTGTGTTGATCAGTGCCGTGCGCCTGCGCTATCAGAAGAGGTTCAAAAAAAATTGTAAAATTCTTTATTGGTATTTTTTTTTCTTTATTGTTACTATGTTTTTCTTTATTGTTATTATTATATTTTCTTTATTTCTTTATTTTTTTCTTTATTGGTTGGTCTTTGGTCGCTACCTTGAGTAAGTAAAGATGTGGCTCAAAATATAGCATTCTTTTCCGGAAAAAACTTATTGACAGATAAGGTTTTGATAGCGTGTTTTTGAGTGCGTAAACCAAGCCCTCTCACTAAGGATTATTTGATAAACCATGTTTCCTCTATAGTTGGAGCTAACGGCGCTAGAGTCCGTAGGAAGTCCCAGACTTTTTCGACTTCTACGTCACTTGACCTCGTGGTGTACTTGTTTAGCACATTCCCGTAGTGAGAGAGGGTTGGTGAGGAAGCCCCATAAATTCGATTTTTTTGATTTAAATTGATTTCTTGATGGATGACTTCTTCTTGATACCTACCATCTTCTTGGTAAGGAAATTATTCTTACTGTGCCTGGATCTTAAAAGGTTACTGATACATAATCCATAGATGCCAAAGCTTGAACAACAAGATTTGTCAAAGGTGTCAACTTGACACCTTTGACAAATCTTGTTGTTCAAGCTTGACACTGTCACGGCGAGTCTTGCTTAACCCAATGCTTTCCATCTTTGGCTACTTATAGATATAATTTGAGTGGGGTAAGTAGCCCCCTATGGCTTCCTAAAGGGCAGAACGACATGCGCGTTAACTTATAGTATCGAAATTGCTTTCGCGTGCTCATAAATTGTTCTTATGGCAAATTATTTGAGAACCTATACCGTTTATTTGAAGGGTAAGCGTGTTCCTGGTGATTTATTCCGCTCGCAGGCTTTTTATTTTATTGGATTCTGACAGGACTACTAGAAATATATTTTTATTGTTTCGATCTAATCTGGGGTAGTTTATGACTATGTGTCTTTTTTATTACATTTTTTATTAGTATTTTTAAGTAATTCCATGTAGTAGGAATCTGTAAAGAAATTGCTAGCGTGTTTTTGCAGATTTTTTTTAGCGGATACCAAAATAATACAAAAAAATTGTTTATTTCTTTTACTTAATTTAATACATTTCAGTGGTACGGGATTCTCTTTTAAGTAATATAATACTTGTGTTAGAGGGTCTCTCTCTGCAGCGCGACTATCTTAAAGATAATTGAGTATAATTGTCAATTTTATGGTTATTTGTTTAAATTGATTTAAATCATGCAACATAATAAATTGATTTAAATCAGCAACATTTTACTTTGTTAAAGTACATTTATAGAAACAACTTAAATGCCAGAGAATCGATTGTTCACAAAATTTATACAAAGATTATTTTTATGTGTGCTAATTCTATAAAAATTAAATAAATGTACCTAATATCCACTCCACAAAACTAATCTATGTCGAAGAGACGCGTGACCCGAGAGCTGGGTGATTATCTGGCGCTGCGCATCAGCATTGCCATAAATCGGGGCAATGCAGCCAGTGTCTTGGGAACACTTCCGACTGATATTGATATGGATCAGTTGAGCTACCTGTAGACTGTTTGCAACAGTCTGCAGTTAGCTCAATTGTTTCAATTGTAACCACTAGTTCAAATTTATATTTTAAAATATATAATTTTAAATTTTTTTCATATTTATATTTAGTTTAGTCATAGGTTATCTTAAAAATCAAAATTAACTTACGAATTACGACTCTACTCATTACCAGTTCTTTATGAATATACCTACGTTTGCCCTGGAAACGTTGATCAATCATAAATTCATAATGCCTAGATACTTTGTTGTATAGACTTTTTCTATGATAGAGCAATCACATTTGGGTGTAATGAAAATACCTTAGCCTAAATAGATATACATATGTTGGTAAAACCAGAATCACGTAGATAATAAAATACTGTTATTTTTGCCACAATAATATCTGATTAATAACACCCCATCAATTACAATTAAGCCGACACCCGCGCTACGAGACTCACTATAACATTATTGAAAACAGCTAAAAACGACAAAGGCGACCAAAACCTATTATTTATCACCAAAACCAACCTCATTATTTTTAACGAGAGCCACTCCTCGTGCCAAAAATCTGCCCAATTTATTGGAAAAATATAAAATGGCAAAGTGATTACCCTGGTTGGGGTAAAAATAGGTAAAATAGGGGTTCCTGTGTGCATTTTTGCTATAACTACTCATGAATATGAATTGTGGCAAATTTGTTCTCTAAGTAGCATAGTAGTAATAGCATAGGCTCGTACAGACCAAGCTATATCTAATTTATTTTACTGTTCAGGTTCGCTAAAACCAGACTCACTGAATTAATAATTGCAAATAATGCTTTTCTAAATTAATGCAGCCGTTAATCAGCTCAGTTGATCTATCGACAAACGATGTTGCGCGGCGGGCGAAGGTCCACCTGCGGCGCAGGAGGTTGTGGGTTCGATTCCCGCCTTGGGACAAATGTTTGTAAATCTACAAATATTTGTTGCGGGTGTTCTGGTCGTTTCTATGTATAATAAAAAATATTTATCTACGTAATGTATTATATTATGTATATCAGTCATCTAGTACCCATAACACAAGCTCTGCTTAGCTTTGGGCTAAATGATACTGTGTGGATTGTCCAGCATTATTTATTTATTTATTTATCTCTGTGACTGAGCACTGTATTATAATCCGTAGTATACGTGTCTGGTTTTGCTCATCCCTTTAATTTTTTTGTTCGTTATTATGACTTACCTGGAGCGTCCATTTCCAAATAACCAATCATTGCCATCATGTCAACTTTGACGCACCCCAACCAAACCCGACTGCCATACTGTATCACAGCGTGACAGAAATACAACCCTGCCGGAAAGTCAGAAGATTCTAAATAAATAGTACCTACCTAAATGATAAAAATTGTTATCGCGAAACGATATTTCTTTTTAATAATAATAAATAATAATAATAATAATGCTCGACAATTCACACAGCATTATCTAGCCCCAAGCTAAGCAGAGCTTGTGTTAATAATAATTTAATAATAATTCTTTATCGCAGACACAAGATCCCTTTTAAATAATAATAAATTAGAAATATAAAATTTAAGGTACTAGGTTCATTACATTAGTACGTCTGTACGTTTTAGTTAGTTCAAAACCGTGACTGTATTAATGGCGTCTGGCACAGCAGTGGCGGTCACGGCTCAACAATCGATCCATCCAACTCAATCGACGTCGTAAGAGGCAAACCTACCAAAGGAAAAGCAGCAGCCATCTGTGTATCACCTGTGAGCGATTCTTACTTAGGCATAATAGCTTTCATCCCTCAAGGCTTAGAGGTGCTGCGCGTGCGCCTTTTTGACTGTTGACGCCTTAGTTTTATTTTGTATTTACTCTAATTCCATGGATTGTACACATGTTTTTATTGCATAACTGTTGAAAAAACCAAAAGAAGAGAATTCGTCCCGCTCCGGGACGAATTTTCTTCTAGTGGTAAAATAAAGTAATTGTTCATTCCGAATCAAATGAGACGTAGACTTCAAGCCATTGTCACCCTTATCATTTTGAAATGAGGTATATATTGGCCTGAGGCGTAGGGCTCGGAGCGAGCCGCGTAATCCTTGACGGCTAAGAAATGTTTCGGCCCGCTCCAGGCCTCATAATCCATCTGTGTTTAACAATTCTATTGCAATCAGCAATCAGCCTGCTAAGCGTAGGTACCATGGGCAAAACGATCTTTTGTAATAAAATAGTGATTGAATGTGGCCAATGATCGTCTAGCTTCAGGTAGGACTCGTATGTTGTGAAGTAGCAACTCATAATTGTTTTAGGAGCTTAAGACAAACGAAGTAACCCATCGAATTACTAAAATTATCGATTCTTAAAATCTGGTACAGCATTAACTCTCCTTTCTCACAGTCGGTCACACTTAACTTTTAAACTCAGCCACTTGCTGAATCTGATATGACATAGGCTCAAAATAAACAGGACGTTATTCCAGGGGATTTAAAGAAATATATCTATTAAACGAACTAATAATTATATGTTTTGATTGTTTACGACAGTAATGATTCATTTAAGGATATTGATTGAAACTGCCTCGGCTGTGCGGGTAACTACTTAAATCGGTACTGGCACAGCACATAAATAGGAACTACTTAAGCAGAGAGAAGTCACGCACCTGGGTGACTTAGCCACATGAAGAGTACTTGCCTTCAGTATGAAAAATAAAAAATAAATAAATAAATAATGCTGGAAAATTCACACAGCATTATCTAACCCCAAGCTATGCAGAGCTTGTGTTATGGGTACTACATAACTGATATAGTTAATACAATACATAGATAAATATTTTTTATTATACATAGAAAACACTAAAAGAGAAAAGAGTAGATACCTACACAAAATATCTGCACGTAAGCCAAACTTAAGACGCTGCTGATTGCAAATAAAACTAACAAAAACATAGATGTGGATAACAATCCGTTAAAATATTACGAGAAAAGAAACGTAAAGAAGTTAGTCGCACGTTCTACGCAGCTGTTACTAAATTATATAAAAGAGGAAACAATTTCGTACACTTCCAAAATACCTACTTATTACAAATATATGACGATTTGCGATGTATGGGAGCGCCAAAGTGCCTTTTAGTAATCATCATGAAAGATTTAAATGAAATACAGTTATTACTGAAAATATGGGTCCAATGTGTGTTATTGAAAACGAAGTAAAGCTTCTCTTTTCGGCAAGGAACGTATTAATTCCGTTAGTAAACGGTGTATTTTTTTGGCAATGTCAAAAAGAACAATGGTCATATTTTTATGAAATTATTACCTAATTAGCTACTGCCTGGCATTCATCATATTTTTTTCTTTATAGGTAGGTAACCTTTCTCTGTAAATTTTTATATGTTTAATCATTCATTCATCCCACTGTTGGGTATATGATCCCCTTTACTTACGCCAACCTTCTCGGCCATAAGCAATTTTTCTCTAAGCACTTAACCAATAACTAAAACTTTAATTCTCTCAGCCAAATCACAGATAATGTAAGACTATACTAGCCAAATTAAACGAGTAAACTTTGTACTAAGCGTATATTAAAATCAGGACACCGCAACTTTGTCGCAATTAAATAAATTGAATGTCGTCGCCATGCAATTCATTATGTGATGCGAGCGCCCCGAGTAGTGAATAAACGACGAAAATAAACATCGGAACCGTACTTCCAGTTTAATGTAATGTAGGGAGAATGACCATAGAACTTTTACATTATTATATTTTGACGACCTCTGTGGCGCAGCGGGCGAAGGTCCGCCTGCGACGCAGGAGGTTGCGGGTTCGATTCCCGCCTCGGGACAAATCGTCCACTTGCGACGACAGTGTGACATCTTAAAAATCGTTACTTTACAGAAAACTACTTTTAAACTTTTAAATGAACATAGTTCTTAAATTGTTGTCAAAATAGCCTTATTATGTATGAAGTGAATAGAGTTTAACTAATAATGAAATGAAATATCAGAAAGAAAAAACATATTCAGACATAAATTAACTTTTTTTAAGAGTTTGAAAAAAAAAGGAAAACTTATTACGTTGTCCTAGAAAAAAATCAAGTTTTTAGAGTGGTAAGTTTAGTTGTTACGTTGAAGATGTAAACGTTTACGTTTAACTAGGTTATAATATAAGTAAAACATTATTCTTGAAAATTAGTTTTTTATTGTACGAATAACCTAATCATTCAATATAGTGGTAACTATTTTAATAATAAATTCTGTAACCTTCAATTACATATTGAATTAAAAAAAAGTTAAGAATGAAGACAATACTGTATTTTTTACATGCTGTGCTATGCTAACAGTTCTTTTACTTATTCTAACAAAATATTTTTACGAAAGCAAACGTTAAAATGTAACATATTTTACTGCAAATAACAATTTCGTAAACTATTATTGAAAATATTACGGAAAACCTATCAAGTAGAGACTTAGTGACTAATTCCTTAAAGAAATGACGCGCTTTGGTGCTATTGTTCCGTCAGAATCAATTCTGACATATCGCTGGGGTGGTTTTACCTCTTCCATTGACTGAATTATAAATGACCACTATCTTTCAATTTCACCCAAATCCCAGTACTCTTTTAAAAATTGTTGTCGTTGAATCTCCGTTATATTTGCGTGACATTTAAATTTACAGGTTTCTTTACAGGGGGGCTTAAGTCTTCGTTCTGGAATATCCTTATGAGTTTTTGCAGATTTATAGGATTTCCCACTATTTCTCAATTTTTTTGCAATATACTTCTTCCAATTTGTTTCTTGTCTTGGCCTTTTTTTCCCTTTTTTAATGGGAGTTTCAACGATAGTTGGAGGATTGTCAGATTCTGTCACGGTGACGACTCTAGCTTCGATTGAAGGCGATTGATTTTCGGTCCTTATAGCATTAGGTACATCGATTAGTTTTTCATCGCAAGTAAAAAATACTGATTCGATGACCTTTCTCCTTGGTTTGTCCTTTGCTGGCTTGTCACAGCTGTAGGAACATCATGACTTACATCAGTGACGACGCGAGTTTCAATTTGAGGCGGTTGATTTTCGGTATTCATAGCATTAGGTGCATTTATTGGTATTTCATCAGAAGTAAAAATTACTGAGTTGTTGTCTGACCTTCCTGCTTGGTTTGTTGTTTGCTGACTCGTCATAGCTGTAGGGGCATCATCAAATAAATCATTGAGTGAAAATACGCGTCGGCGTTTTTCTTGAACTTCTTTATAGTTAGGGTCTTGTACGGAATCATCTCTGTCCTCGGAAAAAGATGAAGAACTTGAAGAGCTGCTACATGAGGAACTTGAAGAAGAACTCTTCAAAATACTGCGATGACAATGAGTTTGTGTTGTTTGTTGATCATCTACTGTTTCATTTTCGTCAACAGTTTTTAAGTCCGGGTTTATTACGAGCTACTGTGGTACTTAAAAACGATGAACTCGTCGATTCACTGAGATTGGAATGAGTTTGTGTCGTTTCGTGGTCATCAACTATTTCAACTTCGTTAACAGTTCTTGAATTTGGGTTTTCACGAGTAACTAGGTTGCCACTAGACAAACCTTCGTCCATTTTTGATTGTGCTAGCCGCATTATTATTTTAGACCTTGTCCCCATCTGTAAAGATAACTGAAGTTTCATATTGCTGCTTAGTTCATACAACGTGACAAGTATACATAATCATTAAATTTTATCAATAGGTATTCTGCAACAACAGGACATCAATAAATGACCCACAACATATTTCCAGTATAATAAAAACGTGTATCATCTTCAACGTTACAATTCAAGATGACGCAGTGATACTGTGAATTTCTTACAAGAAAAACGTGACATTAAAAACATGTCTCGTTAGCTTCGCTTTATGTTTTACAAGAACATTGTGATAAGTATGACGTGCCACATTGTCGAAAAAAGAAAATTATTAAAAGAGACTTACCATTATCAACTAAATCGTGGTATCCTCGTGATGTCACGTTCTTCATGAAAACCGAGAGCACTTCAAACCTCAAAGACCAGGTGACAACTGAACTGTCACTGTGTTGAAGCCAACTAGATCACCAAACGAGACAGCGCTATATAGTGATAGGTTGTCTCTTTCTCTCAATAACTCTGTTGTTTTTGTAGTAAAAAATATCCCGTTTTTGTAGATAATAGAACGAGAGATCGCGATTCAGAATATCAGTAAAAAAAAATCGTATATTTCGAGATGTCACACTGTCGTCGCAAGTGGACGAAATGTTTGTACGATCTGCAGATATTTGTTCAGGGTGTTCTGGGTGTTTTTCTATGTATTAATAAAAAAATCTATTTAAGTAATGTATTGTATTATGTATATCAGTTATCTAGTAACCATATCACAAGCTCTGCTTAGCTTGGGGCTTGATAATGCTGTGTGAATTGTCCAGCATTATTATTATTATTATTTTTATTTGCTAAGAAACAGAGTGTTTTGATACAAATTGATTGAGGCACCGAGATCCTATCTAATATTTTAATTTATTTTACTATTAAAACTATCGTAGATTGACAAATTAATTACGGATGTAAGCGGGTTAACTACGAATCTTATTTGTGTTGGAAGATGAAACGTTGGTCTTCTTTCAACACAAATAAGGTTCGTTGTTAAGGCGCTGTGCATGGAAAACTAAGACTGTCAGATTGCATGTCAATATTACCAAATGTGGTCGGCAGAGGCGCTTATTTTTAACATAGACTTATGCAAAATTTATCTGTTGTAGAAGAGGCAAACTTTTGTTTTATTTTGGTTGATAGCACAATCACAAGGTAATAATGTAATGTTAACTAACATTTGCCCGCGGCTTTACTATCGTTGCATGTAAAATACCTTAATAAAACCTATGTCGCTTGAAGCTTCTCAATTATAATAAAAATTACATTCATCGATAGTTATTCATAGAAATCAGAAACACTTAAAAAAATAATATCATCTTCATGCATGTTAAAGTGCCGACAATATCACCGACCATTATGATAATACTTTATACATTAAAAAAATATACTAATTTAGTCAAAACAACTGAGGTCTAAATGGATTACAAAAGTGTCAATCGTTGAAGATATTTCGATTTGGTTTTGGAGGGCTTTCTCAAAAAAAAATTAAAATATAAATAATGCTGAACAAGCCACACAACATCATCTAACCCCAAAGTAATTAGAGCTTGTGTTATGATATACTTATTAAATACACTACACAGATAGATATTTTTTATATACATAAGACATCCAGAACACCTGGAATAAATATCTGCAGATGGTACAAACATTTGTCCTGAGGCGGGAATCAAACTAACTGTAACCTCCTGTGTCGCAGGTGGACCTTTCCCCGCCGCGCTACAGAGGTCGTCAATCAAATAATCAGATATAAAATGAAATATAACAGTGATTTATTTCCTTTACCCCTTACAGGAGTCTTGGACACGTCAATAAATTCAAATAAGGTTCAAGAGTAAAACTGGGAAATAAAGTGATTACTTTAATTTATTGTTCACTTCAATCTTTTTAAGGTAAAGTAAAGAAGCGAACAAGAAACCTTTACCTTGTTAGGGTGTTAGTTTTCGAGCTGGAGCAATACTATTAGCAATAGGTACCTAAGTTTTTTATCCTCTAGAGATAGTCTGATATTTTGTAGTAAGCCTTTTTAACAAAGGATATGTTTTACAAATTGTTTGAAATTATTTTTTGATAACTTTTAACTCTTTAGGAGTTTTGTTGTAGAATCGTATACATTTCCCTTTAAAAGATAATCTATAAATCGATACTATAAAAATATATAAATATATATCTATAAAAATATTCGTAAAATAAAATACGTGAATGTTGGAATGCTGAATGATGAATTTCACGGATATAATTTTGTACACAATCTCAGTACTACTCGCTTACATAATTAATTTTATTTTCCGGAAATAAAACGCAACAATCATGAAGATAGTTTTAGTTTAGATTGTAATTCTACAAAATAATCATAAAAACCACAACAGACCATGCCTTGCTATCCAAATTGATATTCATACCGATATAATAACATTTATTCATAGCTAACATTTACCTGCCCGGAAACGCTAAGTGTCATTACTTCACTAGTGAACTGCTCCATATCTACCTCTCGATTCCCGGACATATGGAAAGTAGCTATTGTTCGGCCATTACCTAAAATAAGTAATCCCGCTGAGGTAAAAGACCTGAGGCCTATAAGTATTTTACCGTGCCTTTCCAAAGTAGCTGAAAAAGTAGTTTGCCAACAAATGACCAGTTATTTAGAGAAATACAATATCCTTCCTGAAGTACAGTCTGGATTTCGGAAAACCCGTAGCACAGCGACCGCGTTATTAGATGTAACTGATAATATCTTGAAAGCACAGGATGAAGGCATGTGTACTCTATTAGTTCTTTTAGATTTTTCACGGGCCTTTGATGCAATCAATATAACACTGCTTTTAGCAAAACTAAATTACTATGGTTTTCATGAGAAAACGGTTAAGTGGTTTCACAGTTACTTGGAAAATCGTTTTCAGTCCGTTGAGGTGAAAATGGTGGATGGAACTGTCGCAAAATCAAGAGCTGCTGCGGTTTCTAGAGGAGTTCCTCAAGGATCCATTCTAGGTCCTTTGTTGTTTATTTTATATACTGCAGACATCACAAATTGTATTTTAAAATCTAAATACCACATATATGCGGATGACGTACAAGTCTATATCTCGTTTAAGGAAGAAAACGCAAACTCAGCCGTGATGGACTTGAACGAAGATCTTCAGCGAATAGCAGAGTGGGCTGAAAATAATAATTTAGTCCTTAACCCGTTGAAAACTAAATATATGCTTCTCGGTAGAAGACATAGAATGAACAACTCGGCTGGTCTATTTGCCCTTGACGTCAAGCTGTTGAACGAACCCATTGAGCGCGTAGATGAAACGCGTAATCTGGGTTTGTGTATAGACTCAAGACTACACTTTGAAAAACATGTGGCCGACTGTGCGCAGAACTGTTTTTATAGATTAAAAATTCTTTATAAAATTCGTCCCTATCTCAGTGAAGACCTACGAATACAGCTAGTTGAATCACTTGTGCTGTCAAAACTTAATCACGCTGATACAGTATATGGCCCGATGCTGCTGGCACGCACACAGTGTCTGATTCAACGGGTACAAAACGCTTGTGCTAGGTTTTGTTTCAATGTCCCTCCGCGAAGCCATTTGACGCCGTATCTAAATAAGCACTTCATTCTTAAAATGAAGTCAAGACGAAAACTTCATCTAGCATGTCTTCTTTTCGACGTCATAAACCATCACAAGCCAAAGTACCTATACGAAAAGTTGACCTGGTTCGCGTGTCAGCGCTATGGGAGAAGGCAATGCTCAAAGCAGCTTGCAACCCCGCAGCACAGATCCGCAGCTTTTCGTGGTAGCTTCAGATACGCAGCCTCCAAGTGCTGGAATAATATACCGCCACCGATTAGAAACCTCGGTAATAGATTTAATTTCAGAAAAAAACTCAAAGCGTTTCTTGTTGATGAACAGAGGAATCTTGGCAACTTAAATATAAATAGCTCGATTATCTAGCTAACTTACATAAAATAAACCTTCTCTGGTCTTCAAAAGCGCATGCAAGTATTTTTACTTACTCAATACTTCTATTGCAAACATGTTGTACATAGGATCTTAAAGATGCACATTTATTACCTGTATGCACATTTATTACTTACCTAAAAAATAAGTTGTAGGTGCGTCATCTAAGTACCTATAACAAATTACGACTAACCTTTCAAATATATTTTAAATAATTTATAACCACACTTATTTTCCGTTCGTTTATTATATTTATTACTGTTTACCCATATAATATATAATTATTTGTACCAATATTACCCGAGACCTACCTGCCAACAGCGGGGTGTAAAAATAAGAGGTAAACCTCTTTTATTACCTATGTTTACAAACCTACCTTTATTTAAAATTGTTTTGTTTGTTTTAAAAGCTTAATTGTCACCGACTAGTCCGTAACGCCAACATAAAGGTTTTTGGCTGAAAAACAGCGCTGAGCGGCAACCGCTCAACACATGCTGAGCCAATGCCTATTTCGGCACAGGGTCATGGGGGCAAAGCTCGATTTGACGGCCAATATTTGCATGTACCTAATTTAGCTCCTAATCCTTTGTTTGGTTGTTTTATATTGTGTGTGTCGAAATAAATTCTTTTCTATTCTATTCTATTCTATTCTATATAAAGTATTCTTTATTATGTTGCTGCCTTCCAAGAACTCATGAGTGATTATGATTAACATGAGTGATTAACAATAATTTTGACAACTGTCATTGGAAATACAATTGTTTTGCATGTTTATTACGTTTTTAGCGTCTTTAAACATCTCCTTTACTTGACTTCTTTGTTACGCTAAAAAAAAAATATTATATTGATGTCAATGTACACATATTGCCAATAACAAAAAAATTATGACAAACCGCTCCGTTGAGGTTTTTCTATGAGTTATTAAAAATTTAAAGTAAATTATTATTTTTGAGTATCTGTCCTTTTGAGAATCTCTCTTCTCTAAGAGAACAAACTGATAGAACTACGAGTAATTTAAATTTGCCTGTAGTTCAACTGGTAGAACTACGAGAAAAAAAATGCAAATGGTTGGTCCTAAGTAAATCAGTTATCTAGTAAGTACCCATAACAAAGCTCTGCTTAGCTTCGGCCTTGGTGATGATGTGTGAATTCATCATCATCAGCCTATATAAGTCCACTGCTGGACGTAGGCTCCTATTTTAATTTTTCAGCATTATTTATTTATATATAAGGTCATCAAAATCGCCCTACCTATTTAACATATTTTAACTCGACCAATACTTTCCGTGCTGTAAACATGTTGAGTAGTACCTACCTATCTAGCTACCAGAGAAAAAACCACTATAAACCTATTCTACTTAATTGGTAGGTCTGTCAATGAATAAAATTCCTGCAAATTTCTTTTGGCTTAGCTTCAATCAAATATAGACTTTATTTCAATGACAAATGAACCATTTAACCCGCAAAACAAAAGTTGTCGAAAATCGTAATTCGTCCGTCGAACCCAGCTGTCATCGCGAAAAAAGTTACATAACCTCACGTCCGTCCGAGGAGGCATCCAGCCTCCGAATGAAGCTAGTGGAAGCTATTTTGAGCATATATTGAAAGGGATGTTTGAGTAATAAGGTTGAAATTCTATTGGCAAAATATTATAATTTTTGCAATTACTTCGCTAAACGCCTTACAAAAATGTGTTTTTTGGGTTTTATTATGTTAATGGTTTTATTTATTTAAAACTTTTTACATATGTCTTTAGTTGATAAAATTTCCTTTCATATAGTATTAAAATAATTAATGGTTGTCACTCAAAATATTGAGCATTTCGAGACGAAAAATTTTTTTCTTGTTCTTTCTTGTGATTTTTTTTTTCAAGATCCTAGATCGTTTTATAAAATATTTTTGTATAAGTCTTTTTTCCATACATTTGACTATACACTGTTTTTTTTTTGGGCTTGTAATATGTCGGAGAACGGCTAACGGTGCGACGAAAAAGTGTACTTTCTACGGTGTCGCTGTTTGGGCAGCGTCTTAACCCGCTTACATCCATAATGATCAATAATCATTTATTTCATATGTTTCTAGATCTATACGTCACTTTTTAGGCATAGGTTAGTGCCAACGTATGTAGATACCTACAACTATAATAACAATAAATTTCAAAAATAAAATTAAATAAAAGCAACACATTAGCATTATTCGAAAAGTAAGTACAGTTTCAACGATAAAAATATTAATAATCTTACATTTAACTTAATATATTAAGTGAGATAACTTATATTACTTTGAATACCTAAGTAATCTAGATACATAATACATCAATATGCAATGCGTCACTTTTACAGGCTAGGAACTCTTCGTAGCTGTTATGTTCAATTTAGTATAGGTAGCTACTTGAAAATAGATAGGTACTACGTACCTACCTACAGACTTCGTAGGTAAAAGATAAAAGAGAAAGAGTTCTTACATTTCGTCAATACAAGAATAGATTGAAATTTATTCAAGCTCCGCAAATCTTTACCGTGAATTTGCGTCTAAGTGCCTATTTTTCCCTAAATAAATCAAACCAATACCTACTATCCGAAAGGGAATTTACCGCGAAAGAGGAAAAAATGGCGGCCGGATATCCCGTTACGCACTCCAATCAAAGATGGTTGGCAAATTGTGCGAAGCTTAGAAAGATCAGTCAGTATAAAGGGTGACAAAATTCCAATTTTCCTTAACGTTCCGAAGAGAAATGGATGATTGAGTTGTCTGCCCTTAGAGGCTGCAAATGTCAGAACAGAATCTAGGGCTGCGTTTCTTTAGTGAGCAAAAGCCGTGATAGCTGCTTTCTTTGTAAAATCCCCAGCATTATCTATTTAGCAGGAATCAGCTGAAAGAAAAGTTCAGACATTAAAAGAGCGTCATAGCAAGAGTTGATCTTTGCTCTAGCAGTAACAGGTTTGATGCAACCTTTAGGAATATCATTGCATGAAGCGTGACGAAGATATATTTACTTGCATCATATTTATATATGTTTATACGACTGGCTCGTTGGTCTAGGCGGTCAGCTTGTTTAACCGCTGAGCTCCATTATGAGATCCTGGGTTCGAATTCCGGGTCGGGCCAATAGTAGTGATTGGGGTTTTCCTAGCATGGAAAAATCACATTCAGCCCAGAGTTAGGAAGTTGGCGGCGTTACCTCGGAAAGCACGTTAAGCAGTTGGTCCTGCGCCTGACCTCTCCCCGGTCATGTCGGTCTGTCGTCCCATCGTATTATGCGAGTGAGGGAATACAATGTGCACCTGTGTTTGCGCACACACTTGTGCACTATATTTTTTCCTGCGCATCTGGCTAGTCTTCGATGAGACAGGCCGCCGTGTTCGAACTTCGGCTAGGAGGACATTATTATTATAATAGGTACGTTATGAACTTTGTCGTCTTCGATACTACAGAAATATTTCTGTAGACCTAAGTATGACACAGGAACCATAATACAAAGTCTGAGAGTTATCCTAGCTAGGACGGCAGAGGCAACCCTATTGAAATCTATGGCTGGAAGGAATAGGCTAGAAAACCGTATCACATGTTATGATTCACTTCAACTCTGACACACTCACTTTTCTGATGTCATGGCTTCTTCAGATGAATCATTATTTTGATCCTGTGTCTTTCGTCAAATGATCTGATTTGCACACACTACTCATCTGTTCTAAACATCTATAAAATCTGATTATTTCCTTCATGCGAATACCTAAGCAACATTGTGAATCGAGAGGGTCCATGCTCCAACCAAGAAATGTCATTTATCACACCAGCCTAATAAATACGTTGCTTGATGCGTACAATGAAAACAAAACTCCGTTCTAGAATGCAGCAAAAATACTAAATCAGCATCATCATCAGACTATATTAGTCCACTGCTGGACATAGGCCGCCCCTAATGAGCGCCATGGTGCCCTGTCTTCAGATTGCCGCATCCAATATCGTCAGGTCGTCATCCCACCTTGCTGGAGGGCGTCCTACGCTACGTTTGCTAAGTCCTGGTCTCCACTCAAGAACACGTTTCCCCCAGCGCGGTTGTCGGTTCTTCGCGAGATATGGCCGACCCACTGCCACTTCAGCTGGCTAATTCTTAGAGGTATGTCGATAACTTTGGTTCTCTGTCGGAAGTATTCGAAATTATACTAAACTAGTTTATGCTCGCGGCTTCGCATGCGTTGTTTCTATGGAAACGTTTAAAGGTGATTTCTATCCCATGGGAACTAATTTATGGGATGGTTTGATTCCAGGATTAGAATTACCTGCATGCAAAATTTCAGCCCGATTCGTTCAGTAGTTTTGGCGTGAAGAGGTAACAAACATCCATCCATCCATCCATCCACACTTTCGCGTTTATAATATTAGCACAGCCTACCTATATGCACACAGTCGTTCGATGAAGGCATTTTGACGTGGTTTTGACAGAGAAATCGTGCGGAGGGCAAGGGACGGGACGGGGAGGGACGCTCCCGGGTAGTTACTCGGGAGCGTCCCGCCCGCGCGCCCCCCCGACCCGTTCCTTGGGCCCCGCACGATTGACCTGTCAAAACGCCTTCGTCGAACGACTGTATGCGTATAGGTAGGCTGTGATATTAGTGTGATAGTGTGATATACCGTTATACTAAATGTATACTAAAGTGGGATTACCAGATACAGTAACAGATTCACACGTAAACAGCAGCGAGCGTGTCCCACGACCACTAACTGCGACCGACCGCAATCACTCGGCACCGCGTTCATTTCATTACAGGGAACGGGATTGAACCGGGTGGTAACGTCACTGGATTCGACGGAAAATACATCCTAGGTATTACATCCGAAAATAGAATAGAATAGAAGAATAGAATATCTTTATTGTCACAGGCAAGACACATGAAAAATTATAAGTTTACAACATTTCTGTGTCAGGCTAAGACTTGTCAAATTGACATACAAATAAAATGAAATAAAAATACAATACGCATTTGTTTTTTAAGGGTGATCGTCAAATAAATAATCTAGTTGCTAGTAACATTGTGTAGGTGCGTACTGGAACCTTTGTTCAACTCTTTTTGTAGTCTCAAGTAATGTTTTAAAGGCTAAACAATAATTTAAGTTTGCAGAGTGATTCATTTGAAATGTATTAAGCGTTTGTAGATATGAATCTATATTTTACAGGAAAAATATAGAGAAATCTGTAAAAACAACACTTTTTGAAAAATGGCCAAAAAGGAATAATTTTCAAAAGGTACCCCACCGAGTGGGGTATCAAATGAAAGGTATCGGTTTGGAAATTTCAAACCAGTTTTTCAAATTTCTGTAGGTTTCATAGTTTTTAAAATATTATGAAAAAAGTCTAAAAAATTTACCATTACTCACTTAAACCGAAGCATGCAGCGAGATCCATCTAAAATGTAGGTTGGTACCTACTATTCTTAAGTATTCGTTAAATAGAAATAAAAAGTCTCTAACCGGTACTTTTGGTACATATTTATTGAAAAACGTTCGAAACCCTCGGCGCGCGAGTTACACTCGCACTTGACGGATCTTATTTTCACTTCTTTCCACTCCAGGACCCACCAGCATGATGCCGTACCGACATATGAGATAATGTGGATGCACCGTCGATAACTAACCTTTACCTTAATCACGAGGAAATGAAATTCCCAATATTCTTTCAAATAAAATTGAATAAAGAATCATCTGAAAACTATTTTTATTTGTTACATTACGTTAATATCATTTATGTGAGTTATTAGTATATTATTTTCATAAATGGAAGAACCCTTGACGGATACAAGTTTCCCCCATGTCACATCCAGACGCCATGATATCCGAGTAACTCACAGTCTTTCCCAGTTTTTGCGGAAACTGACCATTGTTCATCCCTGCAACAGAAAGCGATAATTAAATCGTTTATATCCGATTGTCAGTAAATCGATTATTATCGGACGGTAAATCGTTTCTGGGACTGATAGTCAGTAAGTAATTACTGCGTGAGAGTGTTTCGTGGAAAAATTATTTGCGAGTGGCTGTTAATGTGAATGCTCTGATTGAGTTTTTGTTTACAAAAATAAAAGAAAATGGTCAAAATAATTCTTCGTTCACATGGGTTATGTTTAATTTCATGCTTGGCATGCAGAGCTGTGTGGTGCCGGCTTAGAATTTGCACCACCCCAACTCTTCCCGCGGGTGTCGTAAGAGGCGACTAAGACTACAAATATAACCACGGACTGAGACTACACATCTAAGACCCGAGTTCACCAACAGATGGTTAAATTTTAAACAGTTGGTTTGACGTTTTTGACACATGTTTTAATATATTAAACGTCAAAATTAACAGACGGAGCTGCCTAATTGTACGATTAACTTTTGGCGAACACCAGGCTAAGTCGGCGGCCGCTAACAAGTTGACAAAACACTGTCGGCTGCCAACTATATTCATACACTGAAATGTTGGTGTAGCGGTTTTCGCACCAAATTGTTGGTGCAAATAACGACACAAGCCAAAAGTAATAATAATATGTTGCACTAACCCGCCGGGCTATATCGTCGTCGTCGCCTTCGTTGTTTAGACTCCATAACAGATGTGGTTTCAGATTCACGGGCACACCGCTACCGCACAACGGAAAAATGTACATTAAATTATGGGCTAGCTCGTAATATTTAGATGCATATTATATTGACCGCATCAGATGACAAACATCGAGAGCCACTCTTTTGAAGATTGTGGGAAGTCATTTTGTCACTTTAAAATGTATGTAAATTTAACGAGTTTAAGCCCATATTTTACCCAGTAGTGGGTAAAATCTGGCTGTGGATGATGATGATGATGATGAAGCCCATATTGTAATGCTCATTTTTGTGCTGTGCTGTAGAAGTGTTCACCATCACACTAATATTATAGATGCGAAAGTTTGGATGGATGGCTGGATGGACGTTTGTTACCTACCTCTTCACGCCAAAACTACTGAACGGATCTGGCTAAAATTTTGCGTACAGGTAATTTTAATTCTGGAATCAAAAATAGGCTACTTTTTATCTCATAAATCAGTTCCCGTGGACTAAAAATTACCTTTAAACGTTTCCATAGAAACAACGCGTGCGAAGCCGCGGGCATAAACTAGTAACCTACAATGTACCTACAATAACCTACAAATTAATGAAATAATGTTGTGAAATCAAATTCTCCTTAAAACAATAAAATTTACCTAATCCCACCTCAATCTATCTCAGCAATTTTACTTCAGACTATCCTCAATAAATTTCGCTGACTTTACAGTTCTCTAGAAAAGCAATTAAGAATATTGTGACTAAGAAATAGATATTAACTGAAGCCTTAAAAAGAGATTTATCGTCACCGCAGTACAAGTTATATGCATTCTGCTTAATATTAGTCACAAAGGTATCAATGAGATAACAAAATGAAATTTATGGGGATTGATACAAGGCATCGTAAATTAAAACTAGAGGTTCTGAGGACTGATTCATTCATGGTTTTAAATGCCATTGACCTTGAGTGCCTGATGCTTCCTTAATTTCTTATTTCATTACCTCTTCATTATCATCCACTGCCAGATTTTAAACAATGGGTTAGGCCTCAGGAAGTTTGTGCCGTGCCGTCTACCACGGTCCTGCGCTGGAGGGCGATTACCGTGTGGTAAGGCACGGCATTACGGCTCAAACGTTAGCAGTTGAAACGTTAGGGTGAGCGTGCGCAGGCCGGCATCGGACAATCCGCTGACAAGTGCATCCACCGATCGGCAATCCGAATGACGTCATTTAGATTAAATGGTAAATTTACCTTCAAGAATCCCCGCTGGCATTGCCGACAGTCCGCTCCATGCGGTACGGATCTTTGATGTCAAACCATGGATGGGGCCAGTTCGGATTGTCCGATGCCGGCCTCTAACGCGCACCCTAACGTTTCAACTGCTAACGTTTGAGCCGTAATGCCGTGCCTTACCACACCGTGATCGCGGCCCTGGTCTAATTCATTGACACCCCGCGATGCGTATTTGTGTCAACAAAACTTGCAATTGCGCATCCGACGCTTCGCAGAATCATTCACAACTAGTTTTAGTTTCTGCCCGCTTTTCCATGGAAACGATTTATGGTTATTTCTATCCCATGGGAACTGATTTATGAGATAACAAGAACAAAATTAAAAATTTTAAAACAGATTTTCATGTTACATGACTAAGAACACTTAGGATAAAATTATCTATGACATAAAAAAAAAACTAAACGAAAATCGGTTCATCCGTTTGGAAGCTACGAAACCACAGATAGATACACAAATACACAGATACACAGACAGACACGTTAAACTTATAACACGCATCTCTTTTTTCGTCGAGGGTAAAAATGTGTTAGTCTTTGGGTAGCCTATGTGTTATTCCAGTTCAAGATTTATATTTGTGCAAAATTTCAGCCCAAACCGTTCCGTAGTTGTGGCCTAAAGAGTAACAAACATCCATACATCCAAACTTTCACTTTTAAATTATTAGTGTGATTGCTAGGTATATGCAAGGTGTCAGGATGTCGGTCCCTGTTTAAAGTCCGCTCTGGTTAACACTGCTCACTGTCTACCGACCCTTCCACCTTTTATTGCCAGACAAGAGTTATTATTTCACTTTCTCGGTTACTTTACGACCAGCTTTTACGTTATCTAGATTTCTGTTTTAGGCAGTTAATTCTCTAAAGCTATCAATTACAAAGATTATTTTATTTGATTTGAAACCGAATGGAAGTTATCTGTTTCTTTCTCGGTGTTTATTCGGTTATTCGATATTTTAATGTCAAAATGGATGATAGGGAGGAAATACCGGTAGCTTTGATTTCAGATAGGGCTGGCTATAGGCTCTATTAATTATTTTGAAGATTAGATTGTTCTGCTTTCATTTAGATTTTTCACCGGAAATTGATAACTATCAGTTCAAAGTAATGAGCGTTAAAAATTGCCTAAAATTGTCATTTATGTTATGTGGATTGTCTAGCATTATTTATATTATACTATGTCCTGCCCGTGGCTTCGCACTAGCTTTTCAAGTAGGCTATGCCCGTCTTCTGGATACTGTTTACCTCCCTACCAAATTTCAACACACTACAGTTATACCAACATTTTACATTCGCATTTATGATATTAAATGGATTTATTTAAAACAAATCAAATACGGTAGATAAGGAAAGTTACGAACCAATGTGCTACCTAGAAGTACCTACCCCGCTAGAAATACGACGACAAAGCACCAGCCAACATTAAATTTGTTTGTTTGTTTATTTAATTACTTTTAATTATTACTCTGTGTAAAGATTTATTACCATTATAATTAAACTCAAACAACGTCATATATCATAAGTTACCTACATAAACATATTCAACTTTATCATATAAACAAATTCAACTTTCTTTAAACTTTTACTTTTTAGGAATTCTTAAGTTACTCAATAGTACTTACTTACTTAAAGAACACGGTCTGTCACACATTGTATCGGGTATTATAGTAAGAAAGCCCAGAGGGTGCATATCTATGTCACAAATACGGGAAATTGGCTCCATTGGCTGGGCAAACTTTCTGTATTCCCCTGCTGAGCGTGACACACAGAATATTTACAAACAGAAGGTACACTTGACAGAAGCCGAAAGGAACATGTCATGATTAGAAAGAGCATAAAATAATGAATAAGACAAGCTTAGAATTCAAAAAGCCCATCAATCGCTTGGAGAAGTGTGTAGTGTACGTAACAATGTTAATAAATTACTTACATGGTCTGATTATGTATAGGTATAATTGGATATTTTGAAATGATTTTACAGCAGAAGATAGGTAGGTATTAGTAGGTACTTATGATGACGTAGGCTGATGTAGCTGTGTGGTGCCGGCTTAGAATTTTCACCACCCCAACTCTTCCCGCGGGTGTCGTAAGAGGCGACTAACGGATATCCACCGGGGGCGGGCAGCAGCGTCCCCTGTAGAACAATTCTACCACCGAACTGCGATCAGCATGCCCGGCGTGGGGATTATAGGCAATACCCCCATTAGATAAAAGCCAACAAGGCGCTTATCAGGGGGAGGCCTGCGTCCAGCAGTGGACCAATACAGGCTGATGAGGTTGAGGTTGAGGTTGAAGGTATAGTAGGCTAGTTTGGGTCGTTACAATTTGTTACAAATTATAGTAACAAAAGGAGGCATGTCGAGTGGTGGAATACTGCTCGACGTGCCTTCTTGGGGGAGGCAGTTTTGCCCAGAGGTTGATGTTGAGTAGGTACTTACCGATGCGTGTGATAAGTTTCTGCAACAAAAAAGTGTGCATGTGTAATGAAAGGAGTTCCAAAAGCTTGAAACGAAAGTGTCACTACTATTTGATCCACCTTTACTGTGCCAGGAGCAATGTAAGTTTTCAGACTGCTACATACAGTCGTTCTTAGACTCCAATTTCGATGTAGTGAATTATTTATTAAAGTTTCGCAGGACCGGTGGATCAAGTTTTTCGCAAATCGCACCGTAGGTCTACTAGCTAGGCAAAGTTTGATGGCAGTTCGTGAGACAGTGAACTATTTCAGGAGAGTTCGATTTGTTACTTGCCAATTTTCTGAACTGAGTTTGCATTGATTTTTGATAAAGGTGTTCCTTATAAGAACAACGGCACAAAAGACACGATGTCTGCAGTGGGAGCCAATAGGCCGAATAGAAGGTGATGATGAATAAATAATCAAATGATGTAAATTGTCCATAGAACTTATGTTATACGTACTAGATGACAGATATTACATACATAGATATTTTTTATTATACAATGAAAATACCCAGAACAATATTTTCAGATCGTAAAAACATTGGTCCCAAGACAGGAATCGAACCCGCAACCTCCTGAGTCACAGGTGGACCTTCGCCCGCCGCGCCACATCTGTTCATATATATCGCATACCTATCGTAAAAAATTTTGCAAAGCTGCTTTTCTCTCGATCAAAAAGAAATTAAAAAAGAGATTGAATATCAGTGTTCAAGAGTATGATCTAATTTAAATCAACATGTTGGCTCGCAATCAGGATGGCATGATTTACATCCGACACATCACAACAATCACACAGCTGATTGCGAGCTTAGCCGGGTAACTGTTTAATTAAGTTAAGCCCGAATAATCAAACGCATCTCAGCTCATCAACTTGGCGAAAGGAGAGTGCTAGTAAGCCGGATGAATGCGCCGGAAGAGGTAGCCAAAATAGTGCATTTTACTGAGTGTGTCGTTTTCGCCTTAAAACACACGAGGTAGGAATCGCACTTTCTGATAGTGCTTTATAGTAGTATAAACCCTTCGAGGAAAATAAAAAGCAGAATTAATTATTAATTGAAATTTAGAAGAACTTACCGCGCCCAATGATGTTGGTAAAACCTCATTGACCGCGCCAGCCTTTGGGTTCTTTTTTAATATTGTTCGGAAATCGGAGGAGGCCTCTCGGACTTGGAGTAAAAACTTATTGTCGTTTGACCGAACGAAAATAACCATAGCTACCGGCCGATCTATAAGGAAATTAAAAAAAAATAACACGTTAGAAATGGATTTCCATACACTTTTTCCTCCCGCTAACACACGTGAGAAATGAAATTCCATAGAGTTTTCCTCCCGGTTTCCTATAGGCCTTTCATACTTTCTATTCTATAAATGGAAAAGGAATAGGCAACTTTCCGAGCAGGTGTAGTATAAAAGTCTATTAAAGCTGTGCGTCCACAGAATCGGAATCTAAGCGTACGCAGCGTACTGCTACGGCCACACTATCGCAACATGGCCGAAAAGTTCGTCTTATCGCGAATCATCATCGTGACAACAAATGCCCTTCGCGTCGCTGTCGGTAAACTGCCGCACATCAAAGGGTATTGTCGCCGCCATAAGCGCAACCGCCTCTTCCATTTTTTGCGTAAAATTAATTATCGCGACCGCGAAAAGACGTTGCGAAGTTTTTTTCAAATGTGGCCAAACACTTCGTCGTAGATGAACACGAAGTTTTATCACAACAACGCGAAGACAAATCTTCACCTTGTAATTTCTGCCAATTACGTCATTCGCAACAATGTCCTCGTCACTACTAGGACATTGCCGTGGTTGTCAACGACAGAAATACCGGTCATTGGAGTTAATGCCGATGCTAAATCGGAAAGCAGTGGACGCACCGTATCGGCATATGTAAATACCAACGATGCAGTACGCCAAGTACGCTGCATACGCATATGCAACTTTAGTTAGCTGTAGGATGGCGAAATATCGAGTAAGACAAATTGTTAGAATCCATTTCGGCGAGGATATGTTATTTGATGTATCCCATAAATAAGGAAACAAATGTACGTGGAATAGAAGATCTGCTGTTAATTTTATAAGCTATGTGCACAAGATTGCAAAAAGTTAATTAAAGACGACGCGGCGCAAGGACATTGACGGGGCGCCACGCCCTTCGCAATCCACCGCTCGTCTGCACCAGCCTTTTGCTTTTCTGTATCAATAGTGACTTATATTTTAGAGTCAGAATATCAAAGAGTTTAATAGTAGGCCTGGTACTAATTGCTAAAACTGTTTTGAAACAAACATGCTTTCAAATGCTTTCAATCATGTATGAAATTCAATTCGATAAAAGGCTATAAAAATGCTGAATAAGCGAATAGGTCCGATCAACGCAGTTCAACATTCTTCAAATTCAAATTCAAATTAATTTTTTTTATTGATACTACCATGTTGGTTGTTTGTTTTATATAAAACAGTTCCAAACCGACATAGGTAATTATTGTAGTCCCCTAACCAGGTCCATGGTTAGGGGAATACAATAATTACCTATGTCGAAAGTAACAAAAATAGCTAAGTATTTAAAAACTTAAATCTAACACGACACGACATAGGAACAAATGATGAAGTCTACGGTTCTTTAGATCCTTTTAAAAATGCTCCATAAAGTTCGCCACTGTTTTGCGATTATCGTTATTGATTCTACAAAAAGATGTACCTACAAAAACAATCGCAGCGTAAGAGAACTTCACTCCACTCAGAGAACCTACCAGGGGAAGAGCAGCAGCTTTTTTCTGTCTATTTTTAGCACCTCTGCTGGGATCACCAATCCGCCTGCCAAGCGTGTTTATTATGACAAAACCCTCATACATATACAAAACATCAGTACATTACGGATGTAAGCGGGTTAACTACGAACCTTATTTGTGTTGGAAGAAAATTTGAAGAAGAAGGGATGAAACGTTGGTATTCTTCCAACACAAATAAGGTTCGTAGTTAACCCGCTTACATCCGTAATTATTTCGTCTAAACCACGATCGTTGTTATAGTAAAATATCAGTTTAAAAGATCAGCGACACATCATGGCGATCATAATCTAAAATAAATTACTGTCACATATTAAACATTTTGAAAAAGATACAACTTTCTGCACAAAATTAAAAGAATATCTAGTATCTAAATGCTATTTTAATATAAAAGAACATTTAGCATAGAATAAAATAATACAAATTTTAAGAAATTAAATATCATCGCAAAAATTTACGACTTCGGCGGGACTCGAACCCGCATCCTTCCGTAAGTACCGGAATGTGCTAACCAACTACACCACGAGGTCGAGTGACGCTGGAGTCGAAAATCTTTGCGACTTTCTACGGACTGTAGCGCCGTTAGCTCCACCTACAGGGGAAACATTAAAGTTTATCCATTCCTGTTCAAAGACTAAAGTTACATTTAGTTCGTTTGACGAGAGGTGTCGCGTTGCTCAAATTCTAAAGTTTTTGTTTTTATAGTGCGTAAGCCTCACACTCTGGCAAATTTCTAAGAAATTAAATATCATCGCAAAAATTTACGATTTCGGCGGGACTCGAACCCGCATCCTTCCCTAAGTACCGGAATGTGCTAACCAACTACACCACGAGGCAAATTTTAGCTGATTAGAATTTCGTCAATAATCTTAAGTACCTACCTACCTAGATTAATTTTACGTTGTAGAGCCCGGACGCATGGTTGGTGTTATACTCATACTCATATATTTATTCGCCGTAGGAGCACAAGGCACACTTGGTTAAGTCAACATTTTTCATTTCATGTCATGATATCAATATATTAGGTCCTTACATATGAAATTGGCGTTTTTCGTACTGGCCACTTTAATCACAAATTTCTCCTCTTTGGTAAGGAATTCCAAATTCAAATTTGTACAGCTATAGACTCGTGTATTTGTGCTTCGATGATCGTCATTCATTTGTTTTTTTTCTTCTGTTTTTTTCTGTTTGCGTCACTCATTTTACAAAATGGAAAACTTAAAATATCGCATTATTTACGAGTACGAGTTCCGCCGTGGCACTAGTGCTGCGGAAACAACTCGAAGGGTGAATGATGTGTATGGCGGTCGTGTTGCAAAAGAAAACACAGTTCGTTTTTGGTTCCAACGTTTTCGTTCTGGAAATTTCGACTTGCAGAACAAGCCCCGTGGACGGCCTGAGACTCAAGTTGATAATGAAGAGTTGAAGGCTATTGTGGAAGCGGATCCATCGCAAACCACGTCCGAGTTAGCTGCAGGCTGCGGTGTTAGTGATAAAACTGTTTTAATTCACTTGAAGCAAATTGGGAAGATTAAAAAGCTTGAAAGGTGGGTACCTCACGAATTGACTGAAGCAAACCGGCAAACGCGCGTCGACTGCTGCGTTACATTACTAAACCGGCACAATAATGAAGGTATTTTAAACCGAATCATTACCTGTGATGAATAATGGGTTCTTTACGATAATCGGAAGCGCTCAGCGCAATGGTTGGATCCTGGCCAGCCAGCCAAATCCTGCCCCAAGCGAAAATTAACCCCAAAAAAGTTACTTGTAAGCGTTTGGTGGACTAGTGCCGGTATTGTTCATTACAGTTTTCTCAAATCTGGCCAGACTATTACGGCTGATGTCTATTGTCAGCAATTGCAAACCATGATGGAAAAGCTAGCGGCTAAACAACCTAGGCTGGTCAATCGCTCCACGCCACTGCTGCTTCACGACAACGCTAGACCACACACTGCGCAACAGACGGCTACTAAATTAGAAGAGCTTCAATTGGAAAGTCTAAGACATCCTCCGTACTCCCCGGACCTTGCTCCAACAGATTACCATTTTTTTCGAAATTTGGATAACTTCTTGCAAGGGAAAAAATTCAACTCCGATGGGGCAGTCCAAATCGCCTTCAAAGATTTTATTGATTCCCGTCCGACTGGTTTTTTTAGTAAAGGGATCAATGAACTACCTATAAGATGGCAAAAGTGCATAGAAAATAATGGTTCATACTTTGATTAATTAAATATATTATATTAAAAAATATTCGACTTTTTGTTCCTCCCATACAAAACGCCAATTTCATATGTAAGGACCTAATATATAAGAATATAATATCTTGAAATGTACACATGAAACAACTGAATAAATATATAAATAAATTGATTGAAGGACACACGTTCGGCAAAGTACGTGTGTGTGCTGAACAGTAGTACCTACAAAAAGAAGAAAAAAATCGAAGCAAGTGACTCATGTACAAACATACATCACTGGCCCCGCTCCAGCCCTTTGCATGCCGCTGTAATTATTTTTTCATGTCCGTCACTTTCTGTCATTAATTCTATTTAGATGAAAAATTGCGAACAAGGCCTGGGGCGCTGAAAATATTTCATGTGTACAGGCCTTATTTATATGCTTGTCAAGTGAGTTATGTGTCTTGGTAATTTTGTTTGACAAATCGAGTTCGTTTTGATTCAGTTAGTGGAATACTTACGTCATCAACATAGATCCAAGTAAAATTTTGTAGATATGGTACATTCTCCCAGCGCTAACTCAACAAATGGCCTGTATATGTGTAAATAAAACCATTGAGTATATTTATTCTAGTTCTGAGCCCATTTCACTGGGAGTTCCTCAGGGCAGTGTCCTAGGACCACTTTTGTTCCTAATATATATAAATAATTTACCGTACATCACAAAACATCTTTGTGTCATGTTTGCAGATGATGCCACTATCTTCGTACCCCAAATAAATGATAATATACATGATTTTGAAAATGAAATAAATAAAACCCTCGATGATATAGTAAACTGGCTAAGTGTCTTAAATCTAAAAGTGAATATTGATAAAACTAAATTTCTTAGATTCAAAAATTACAAGACACAAGCTATTAGTTTAAATATAACAAACAAGGGCAATAGCGTGGAAGAAGTCAGTGAAATTAATTTTCTTGGAATAAAAATTGACAGCTGCTTAAATTGGAAATTTCATATAATTAAAGTTAATAATAAAATCGCTAAGTACTGTTATGCCCTCTATATCTAAAGTAACGTTTCATCTAAAATAGTAGCAAAAAACGCATACTACGGACATGTTTTTCCTCAATTGTCCTACGGTGTGATTTTTTGGGGAAACTCAGTGGAAGTACAATCAGTGTTTATTATGCAAAAAAAATGTATTAGAGCTATCTTTAATTTAGAAAGTACCCAATCTTTACGCCACATATTTAAAGAAAATGATATCCTTACTCTTACAGATATTTATATTTTAGAAATTTGTTTATTCGTTAAAAATAATCCATCTTTTTTTAATATTAAATCAAATCGTCCAGAAAGCTTGAGAAATAAATATAAATTTAACTTATGTATACCTCAAGTAAATAATACCATGTTCCATAAAAGCACATATATAACAGCTATTAAAGTATTTAACAATTTACCAATAGAAATAAAGCAGCTTAATGGAAATCTGTTCAAAACTAGATTAAGGAAATGGCTTGTAAATAGTGTACACTACAACCTTAAGGAGTTTTTTGAAGGGAACTATCCATCCTAGATCTATTCTAGACTAGGGAGCAATTTAATATAATTGAATGGTTATAGTATTATAAATTATTGTATGTCCGAAATGGATACGATTGTTGATACTCACTTTTATTGAATTTAAGACCTGATGTACACAATTTTTACAATAAAAATATTCTAATTCTTATTCTTATTCTTATTCTTATTCCTGTTTTGTGTTACAAATAAACGGAATACACGCTATTTCCAATCTTTTGCAATATACCTACTAATGAACCATAAAAATGGAAAGACGCACCTAGTAAGTGCGACCGAGACAAAAATACGCACGCGAAGCACGAAAAAACGGTTTGAAGATTATAGCCCTAACATCGGTCACCATTTTTAGAGTTTCGAAGATCGAAGATCGGTTTCGAAACCCTTATGGTCTCGCTTTGTCTGTCCTTTTTTCCCTCCTTAATAACTCAGCAACTACTGCAGCTATCAACTTGAAATTTAAAATAATAATACATTGCGTACGCTTGTACAGATTTCCAGAAAAATAAATGATAATAAATGAAAAATTAAAATGAATATTTTCCATACAAAATGTGATGCCGAAATTTTAAAAGATACCTACAGGGTCATGTGGGGTATCAAATAAAAGGTATCGGTTTGGACATTTCAAACCAGTTTTTCAAATTTCTGTAAGTTTCATACTTTTTGAAATATTTTGAAAAAGGTCGTAAAGTTTTCCACTACCCACTTTAACCGAAGCATGCAGAGAGATCTGTCTAAAATGTAGGTTGGTACCTACTATTCTTAGGTATCCGTCAAATTGCGAAATCTCTAACCGGTACTTTTGGTACATAGTTGTTGACAAACGTTCGAAACATTCGCACTTGACGGATCTTGTTTTCTCAGTGTCACCGCGCACAATAAAATTTAAATATTTGGATAGAAATAACGTCTTGTATAATGATGTCCTAAAGCGTCATGTTTCTGAGATATTCACATATGAAATTTTTGATCATTTATGTGAATATCTCAGAAACTTGACGCTATACGACAATGTTAAAGACCATTTTTTATCTGTCTTAGTGTCTTTTATCCAAATATCTATTGTGTTTTTTGCGTGGATAGTGGTCCTAACTTCGATCACCATTTTGTTTTTTTTTTTGAAACGCGTCATTAGGGTTTTGATGATCGAAGATCGGTTTCAAAACCCTTATGGTCTCGCTTTGTCTGTCCTTTTTTCCCTCCTTAATAACTCAAAAACTACTGCAGCTATCAACTTGAAATTTAAAATAATAATACATTTCGTGCGCCTGTACAGATTTAGAGAAAAATAAATGAAAATAAATGAAAAATGAAAATGAATATTTTCCATACAAATTGTGATGCCGAAATTTTAAAAGATACCTACAGAGTCATATGGGGTATCAAATGAAAGGTATCATTTTGTACATTTCAAAATATTTTTTGAAATTTTTGTACGTTTCATACTTTTGAAAATATTTCGAAAAAAGTCGAAAAAATACCCATTCCCCCCCCCCTATCTCCGAAGATTGCAGAGCGATCCATGTAAAATGTATGGAGCGTTTATAGATATTGATCTATATTTTACAGGAAAAATATAGAGAAGTTTGAAAAAAGAACACATTTTGAAAAATGGTCAAAAAGGGGGGGAATAATTTTCAAAAGGGGGAGCTACCTCACCGAGTGGGGTATCAAATGAAAGGTATTGGTTTGTAAATTTCAAAACAGTTTTTAAAATTTCTGTAGGTTTCATACTTTTTGAAATATTTTGAAAAAAGTTGAAAAAATACCCATTCCCCCCCCCTATCTCCGAAGTTTGCCGAGCGATCCATTTAAAATGTATGAAGCGTTTGTAGATATGGATCTATATTTTACAGGAAAAATATAGAGAAGTCTGTAAAAAGAACACTTTTTGAAAAATGGTCAAAAAAGAATAATTTTCAAAAGGGGGGCTACCCCACCGAGTGGGGTATCAAATGAAAGGTATTGATTTGGACATTTCAAAACAGTTTTTAAAATTTCTGTAACTTTCATACTTTTTGAAATATTTCGAAAAAAGTCGAAAAATTTACCATTACCCACCTTAACCGAAGCATGCATAGAGATCCATCTGAAATGTAGGTTGGTACCTACTATTCTTAGGTATTCGTTAAACTGCGAAGTCTCTAACCGGTACTTTTGGTACATATTTGTTGACAAACGTTCAAAACCCTCGGCGCGCGAGTTACACTCGTACTTGACGGATCTTGTTTTTTATTTGTTTTAGTGACTTCTACCCAAATATATAACATTTATGTGTCGCATGTGCGCGACGATTTAGAAAAACAAAAACAAATGTTAGAGCCATTTTGTGACCACATCGACAGCTTCTTAGTTTGTAAGTTTGTAACCCAGTGACGAAGTATAAACAAAAAACACTTCTACGTTACGAAACTTTGTTACGTGGATACAATAAAGGCATGTACGTAAGCTTCAGTTTACTTTTAAAAGTATAAAATTAACTTACCTATCTAAGCTTTCCTTAGAAAACATGAGCATTAACCTATTTATCATCTTTTGTGTTAGCTTTATTCAATCAAAGTGAATAAGCTTGCAGAAGCAAACTCTGTGAATAACAAGTCTTTGGCTTGAAGCAGACTTATTAAGCAACACAATTGCTTTCTGTTTTAAAATCTTCATATTTTAATACGAGTACCTGCATTGAAATAACGAGGTTTAGGAAAAGAAACGATATAACTATAACGCAAGTAAAATAAAATTTGGTTAAATAAATGCAATTTTATGGTTTTTTTGTTACTATAGTGCGTAACCCCACACTCAGGGTAATTTCTAAGAAATCAAATAATATCGCAAAAATTACGCACGTTACTTGACCTCGTGGTGTAGTTGGTTAGCACATTTCGGTACTGACGGAAGAAAGCGGGTTCAAGTCCCGTCGAAGCCAAAAAATTCTTTTTGATTTGCAATTTTATGGTCCTTTAAGTAGCAATAAATAATTAAAATAATAATAAATAAATAAATAATGCTGGACAATTCACACAGCATTATCTAGCCCCAAGCTAAGCAGAGCTTGTGTTATGGGTACTAGATAACTGATATACTTAATACAATACACTTCATAGATAGATATTTTTTATTATACCCAGACCAACGGAACAAATTTCTGCAGATCGTACACAAATTTGTTCCGAGGCGGGAATCGTACCGGCACGGAGGTCGTCTCTGTGACTCTAATGCTCTGATATTTTTTTTTTATTTATTACTTAAAATCAAAGACAATTACAGACATGAAATGGCATTATACTAGTGCACAAGTGTGTGCGCAAACGCAGATGCACTCTCTATTCCCTAACTATCGCAATCCGATAAGACGGACTAACCGGACCACCTACGGGCCTTTGGGAGAAGCACGTTCAGCAGTGGACGTAGGCTGCCTATAAACCAAACTCAGACGAAGTCAGGGGCATTTCCCTAGTCTACAAAACACTGTCCGCACCAGCTGCTCGATCCAGGGTGTGATCTTCTTAATTAAGGCGCGACAACTTTCCTTACGGGTTCAATTATGTTCGTTCCAATTTCACGGGGATCGCAAATTTTACTGACAGTCTAACTTTAGTGTAAAGTTTCCGTTTTAGTGCTTTCTATTCTACTCTGGCATAGCTAAAAACTAAGGGTAGGTAACCTATATTCCTCAAGTATATTTTCAATATATTTTTTTTTGCAACCTAGCTATATCGTCTCTTTATAGGTAAGTCTTTGCCTGCTGATACGATACGGCCACGACCGCCCTTAGAATGGTAGCTTGGAATGTAGATGAGAAATCAAAAGTATGAAAGTGTACAGGACCTGCCACACTACAAGCTTCTAAATTAACTCGTCGCTTGAATCGAGGCGATATGGCCGTTAACGGATTTTGAGCTCTACTAGCCGCATCAAGAGTAACCAATCCGCTAACAAACAAGATCTTGTCCAAAAGCTACCGAACAAACAAAAGCTAGCGTTTGTCTTGTGTTCTCTCAACAGCTTTGTCCACTTTTGCCACAGATTACATAATGTTACTTCGCTTTTGCCCCGAGAAACAAACAAAAGACAACGCGAGACACGCTTGACAGAAGTTTTCATACATGATACTTTACTGTAGGTAAAGGAGAAATCAACCGCCGATTATGCTGCTGTTTGACAAAATATCTTTGAAAGAACACAACCGTTTGTCGAAGTCATTATAAACATCATAGCCTCAATAGCATCATGAACCCGTGTTAATCATTCGTTTCGGGTTTGTACCGGTGTAAAATGCCATTTGCATCAAAACGACACCAATCCTACAGCTGATGTCCGAGAGACGAGTTTTGCATGATACATACTTATCCTTCGGGATCATCCCCTATACAACTGCGAAATAATCTTCCAAATAGGTCCATAAATGACTGATAAATCGACGGAAATAGGTACTTACATAAAAATCATACATACAGCTAACATAGAAACTCCTTCTTTTTTCGAAATCGGTTAAAAATAAACTCTCACCCCCAGACATATATATAATTCACACTTCAAAACATTCCCTTGCACCTGCCGACTACATTTAAAAACTGGCCGAGCAAGTAACCGACACTAAATAAAGGCATATCGACCATCTTCGTTCAACATTCATTACCGATGTTTTAATTAAAGCAGGCGATTAATGATCATTCACTGATCGGCGTAAGAGAGGAACCTTAATTGATAATTTCAAAAAACTTGTTTGATCATGATCAGATCGAGGTAATGGAGCATAATTAAATTGTGCCGCTACTTGATATTTAAGAAAACTGTACAATTTTGTGTAGGTACTGTAAACAGGACGTTAGGTGGTAATTTTGATTCAGGATTTTAAGACTGTGTGACCTAGAACACCCCCCTACTTGGTAGTTACCTATTACATTAAATGAAATCAAATAAAATGAAATTAAATTTATTGTAGAAACTGTTTACAAGAATGATCTTAAGAGCTAGGTGGAACAACAGTTTATTCATTAATTATGGACGTACAATATACAACTTATAATCTAACTAGGTAATTTATTGATTACAAAATTCCTTAATGTCTTTAAACATTTATCTAAGAACCACCTAAGGAGTTTGATTTTAAATTTTCTGGTAGTAGGCAGTTCTCGTACACTCATACTCATGGTAGAGCAATTTTTCCCAGTCAGTGCAGTTTTTGTGGGGGTAATATAAACCTAGTGGGATCTCTATTTTTTTTTTACTTATTTAGTGTCAATATGAACTAAAGACGATAAGATCTAGTTCTAACTTTTTTTTATGAACTTGAATTTAAAATCATTGGAATGAATGAATGATCGCTTTATTGTACTTATATATAAATAACAAATATATAAAAAAAAATTGTATCTTAATGTAAAATATAAACAGTAAAATACAAAAGGCGCCTTACCGCTGAAAGATGCAATGAAATTTAAAAAAGACGGGTTGCACTCCGGGAGTGCCGGCAGAAGTGAAAACTTGATTATTAACGTTGAGCATGTTTGATATTTTGGAATGGTTAGGGAATAATTTTGCACCAATTGCTTTATCAGTATAAAAGTACTATCATTTATGTGGTAGAATACAATATTCATTTATTGCGCTATCGTACACAAACATGACAACCTAAACGAAACAGTAGGCCCAGGCATACATTTTCGCCGCGCCCGCCGTAGACAGGGGATAGCTGTCTACTCTCCATCCGTCTTACGCTTTTTCGATCAGGTCACGTGTCTTGACGCGAGTTTAAGATTTTATACCCATTACAGAAAAAGTGCTCAACGCCGCTAAAGAAGTTTTCACTTCAAAAATATTTTCTTTTGTCTATAGTTAAACTGTAATCGCACGGCGGCAAAATTGTAGTCATCTGAGAGGCTGTAACTTTGCCATTCCAAATGACTTACTCCCTTTGTGTCTGAATGCACTATCAAAGTAATTCTTCCAATATCATTAAAATCGTATCTCAGGCTCGATACAACTCGTTACTCACTGCTATCTTTAAGATCTTTTTAAATCTTCTATAGAAGGCTATAACTTTGGCTTTATCGCGGGGCTTTTCACGCGTCAGTGGATGAGGCATATTTTATTTTATAGACCGGATTCTTGGCACCTTTTAATCTTGCTCTGAAGAGTATGAGACAATGAACCCTTAGGCGCCTAAAAATATCGTTCCTTAAGATTTTGTATGAAGGGAAAATGAAAAATTATTTCGACAATCTTGATTGGCAGGATTTATTTTGTTATATACTCATAGAAATATAAATCGGTTCCATAAAAATAGCGATAAACATAATTTAAAAACCAGAAATAAACATAATCTCGTTGTGCCCACAACTAGGCTACACAAAATTAATATAATCTTTTAAAGAGCAATGTATACACTTCTACAACAATACTCCTAGTGAGTTGCAAAAATTGACAAAACCTTGCTGTGCAAAAATGCTTACTTTCTAATATCAGATTATCTAGAAGATAAAAAAACTTGGGACGAGTTTTGCTCCATCTCGAAAAATAACAACTAACAGGCTAAAGGTTTCTTCGTCGCTTCTTAACTTTAGTCTACGTACCGAAGCGACAGAAATCAAAAATATCACTTCTTTTCCGTGTCAGGGTTTAGTTTTATAATTTGACCTTTTCTAAGTGTACATTTATTGTATTTATGGAAATAAAGAGTTTTTGATTTTGATTTTAAACTGTAAAGCCGAAGACTGACCTGTGTTACTTGGCGTAATGTAACATGTTACATAGCGAGTGTTCGTGCAGTCAGTCACTGGGAAAGAAGCGCTCGCAACGAGCAAGAAGACGGATTTTAGCACACGGCGGCAGAGCGTAACGTATCATGCTCGCTGTTAACACACACTTGTACATATTAAGAGGGCTTCCATACAAAAAAAGGTTTTTATTTTTGGATATTTTTGCTCTACGTTTGTGGAGGCTGTATTTTTAACCCCCGTCGCAAAAAAGAGGGTGTTATAATTTGAACGTGTCTGTCTGTGGTATCGTAGCTCCCAAACGGATAAACCGATTTTCGTTTCGTTTTGTTTGTCTCATAGATAGCTTTATCCCGAGTGTTCTTAGCCATGTCTCATGAAAATCTGTCGGGGGGTTTTAAAAATTTTAATTTTGTTTTTGTTTGAACCGTGATGGATAGACAGTTGAATTTTTGACAGGATGTAGATTACTATGTCCGCAATATAACAAGCAAAATAATTAAATGTACTACAAAGGGGCGCCAACGTCCATACCACGTTGAGTACCGTTCACCGAAGTGAAGCAACGTTGGGCGCGGTCAGTACTTGGATGGGGTGCCCGATTCAGGTTGGTTTTTTGCATTTTCTTCGCTTTATCATTAAATCCGTTTTAGGGTTTCTTTTGCCAAATAGTTTTGTACGGTGATACAGAACCGTCCGTATGCGAGTTGACTCGCACTTGGTCGGTTTTATTATGATAATCTTTTGATACTGTTATTTAGTAGGAAGGTACACCAATACAAAACAAGGAAGTTAACAAATGTCTCTTGTCTTTTTATCACAACAGTGATAAATTTACTTAGATTGTTATGCAAGGGCGCGTGAAAAAGCTATAAATCAATATTCAAAACATCCAATATGCCATGAAAATAATGCACCTACCGCCTCTGTACAGCCTCTTAATATGCAAGGCCATGAGTCTCATCAGCGTAAATCGACTTTATCGTCCTTATCTATAACTTTTTGGCACAGTATAATAAAGATTAGCAAAAGAATGATAATATAACAGGTAAAATAAATATCCAAGTAATACGCAACATCGGTTTCGGATTCCTATGTAACATTTTTTACTAATGCTCTAAAAAAGGGTTTAACGAGAATTTAACCTTCTTAGGGTTTCGAGATCGGTTTCAAAACCCTTAACTCGCTTTGTCTGTCTTATTCCCCTCTTTAATATCTACCGAAGCTGTTAACTTAAAATTTTAAATAGTAATATATTTCGTGCGCCTGTATAGATGTTAAGAAAAATTAATTAACAATGAAAACGAAAATTTTCAGTTGGTACAAATTGTAATGTAGAAATTTTAAGTCAAGTAAGGTAAAAAATGAAAGCTATTAGTTTGTAAGTACATCTCAAAACAGTTTTGTAATTTCGGTAGGCTTTACTACATATTGAAGTATTTTGAAAAAGTTCAAAAAAACGACCAGTAATCCCTAATCTCCGAAGTTTGCAGAGCGATTCATCTGAAATGTCGTTGGGGTCTTCATTGGGGCGGCGGGTTGGTTTTCAAAGCAGGCCTAGATCTCACTTCTCGCTGGATCTCCGTGGAAAAAAACTTGCATTATTAGTACAGTAATTTAGTCGAGATCTCAGGAACCGTGCGGGCTATTTAAATGACTTAATGTTTTGATTCGTAGGTTATTTTATTACTAATTATTTGGTTCCTTGAACCATTTTTTTATGAGTTGTTTAATTTTCTAGTAAATAAACAAAATTTTCATTTTTGCGCTCACGCCGTTCCAGGAACGTATGCTCTGCCCCACTCTGAACGCGAAATCCTATATCCATTTTCACAAAAAGCGCCCATTGCGCCCTCTTAAATAGCAGTCTCTAACCGGTACCTTTAGTACACGTTTGTATAATTGACAAACGTTCGAAACCCTCGGCGCGCGAGTTACACTCGCACTTGACGGATCTTGTTTTTTAAGAGGATGGTTTTACCAACATTGTTTAATCGAAACTGGAGCTCAAGCACAGTTCTCGATAAGGATCGACATGTACTGATTTGACTCTGGTATTGGTAAGATTAGGTAAGAACAGTCTGCTTTTGACAAATTTTATCGACATCAGTACCTAACAAAATCGGTGCTTATCGAGACCCGTGCTCGAGTTTCTGAGGTGACACAGAAGTAGTCACGGCGTGGCAGTATTTACCCAAGCGTTTCTTCTGGTTATAAAATTTCTTACTGTGTTATAAAGAGATCAAAATAAACAAAATAACCCGATGTCCTGATGTATTCGTGCCTTAATCAAAGGTTCAGATAAGCTCTCTGAAGATTAAAAAATGCCAATGGCTGTAGGTGAATATTTAAATCTATTTTAAGTCTGGTGCCTAGATAGAGAAAAAGGACAAAGTCAAAGCTATATAATAATCTGGAGATCTATATTTTATGATAAAAAGCAACACAGGGACCTTCCATCATGAATACATTCGTAATGATTTATCAATGTATTCTATTTATTTTTAGTACACAAAAATATCTTGTCATTTATTTGGGGTATACAAAAAAATCGGCAGATAAAGTATTATCGCTTATAAGTAGCGTTTGACCCACATTTTCATCGATATCGATGTCATTATCAAATCCATTCTAGTTTTACAAAATAACTACAACGGAAGTTTACCTGCTCATCGATAAATAGTAAAATCTAAAATATTGTTTTTTTTTCATTGGGCTACTCGCAGGGACTGATTCTAATGAATTGTAAAATATAACAAATAACTATCAACGGAGACAACCTAATACTTTAATTGCCCACGACACTACGCACATGGTTCTAGCACTGCTTGTAGCCGGGTAGCACTGCTTGTAGCCGGGTAGCACTGCTTGTAGCCGGGTAGCACTGCTTGTAGCCGGGTAGCACTGCTTGTAGCCGGGTAGCACCGCAGAGGATGGACAGTGAACGCGTTAAAGTGCAATCGTGTATCTCCACACGTTTGCACTTTACAGTGCGCACGCTTTTACATTGCATACGCATACGGTGCAATTGAGTAAGTACTGGCTGAAATGATGATTTAAAAAAAAATCAATTCACCAAGCGCTCAATAGGCCAAAACTTTAAACAGATGACCTATCCGCCTATCAATCAAATGAATGGTTACCATACCATTACTTTACACAAAGTATGCCAGTATCCAAAAACACAGTTTAGAATTCGGGAAAGCTATCAAAACGATTTCATCACTGTAATTGAACTGAATCAACGTGCGGGTAAAACGAATATCGCATACCAACGAAAGCCATCCAGTGATTGAATAGAACGACCTAGTTCCCGGATAGTTTGCCAAACTTTGCCAATAAATATTTCGGATTCGTTTCAAATTACTCTAATAAAATGCTAGGTACTTAGGTACTACTTACATTTTGGGTTAACGAGATAAAATATTTTTACTTAATGCATTTTAATAGAGTTTTAACAGAAAGTAACAAAAGAGCGCGAGATATAAGGCTGTTGTCTCCTTTAAACGCCATAAGCCGCTTACAGCGTCACGCCGCCGCCGTACGCCGCGTCATGATGCTTACTATAGAAATGTACTGTTGTGTTCTCTTTCACCCGCTATCTTCGGCGTGTGGACGTCGTGGGCGGCATTCAAACGCTTTGCGCGGCGTCTCTAGTTAGTTCGAACCATTTTGCAGCGTGAAGAAGAGCGTGAGATATAAGGCTGTGGTCTCCTATAAACGCCATAAGCCGCTTACAGCGTCACGCCGCCGTACGCCGCGTCATGATGCTTACTATAGAAATGTACTGTTGTGGTCTCTTTCACCTTTTGTCTTTGGCGTGTGGACGTCGTGGGCGGCATTCAAATAACTCTTTGCGCGGCGTCTCTAGTTAATTCGAACCATTTTGCAGCGTGAAGGTCGTATAGCCATGAGTGCAAAATGGCGAAATTAGATGACGTTTACTCGCGAGTACTGTTTGTCGACTACTGTTGTGAACGAGACGTCGTCGTTCGCTGCTGAGATGTACCTACTGACGCTGTGTCTGGCGTGCAGACGTCCATCGGAACGTTTATGCTGAAGTCGGACGTCACATATAGCATTTAATAGGAGAGCGTAACCGGACAGACGGAAAAACGCCTGACGGCACAACATAGCATTGGCATGGCTTAGAATTCACAAAATTTGAGACAAAATTATTTTCCAAAATGATTTAACTAGCTTTATTCAGGCTAGCCCTGGATACCCTGGATAAGATAAAGTTCAAAAGGATTACCGCCGAACTATAGTAATACGAGGCATATCAAGAAGAACAAAATGATTAGCTTAACTCACAGTAGATAAAATATCTCATCATCCACGCGCGATCAGAATTTGATGCAACCGTTTTGAACAAAAACGAAAGCAGTATTAACACACATACCATTTTGATAATGCTTGGTTTGGTTAGAAAATAGCGTAACATAATTTACTTGGACAAGGTTCCGTCCCATTCCAATTGCACACGGCTATATCATCGTCTCCTTGCTTGCCCTTATACTGGATTATACCGAACAAATAAATCCTTGCCACTTTACTCGAGCCATCTAGACGAGTTTATTGTTAGACTCGTCCTTTAAAGACACGTCTCCTGCTTTATTGAAAATCCTATTTTATTACAAAACGATACAGTCCTTTTGAGTAACTGTGAATAAGGGACAATAGCGGGGGTAAGGGGAGGGCTAGTTATGACCAGCAGTGACTGAATGTGAGTAAAAAATATGATTGTCTATAGTGCCACAATAATATAGGTAGGTAGGTACACGTGCTAAGTCCAGAAAAGGGTGATTCCGGACTCTAGCAGGGTTACTTTAATTCATTCGATTCGTATCCGAATCGAATCCGAAGGATTCGAATTCGATTCCGACGGATCTATAAAACGCTATTTTGATTTCGCCTCGGGTTGATTGCTCAGCGATTAGTCAACAGATTCGCTTCGGACTTTCGATCATCAACCCGAAATCAAATAGCGTCTTAGGAATCGAATTTGAATCCTTCGGATTCGATTCGGAGACGAATCGAATGAATTAAAAACCCCTGCAGAAAGGTCAAACGTTCATTTTTTTTCGCATTGTACTTATTATCATTATAAATATGTACCTTAAATTATAACAGTAAACAGGAAATTTTTAAAAAATATCCTGTCATTTTAAGAATTTTTTTTCACTTCTGAATGTAGATAATTATGTCTTATGTATAAATAAAGTAAGTTTCTAACCGACTAGACGTCAGTAACGCCTACATAAAGGTTTTTGGCTGAAAAATAGCGCTGAGTGGCAATTGCTCAGTACATGCTGAGCCAACACCTATTTCGGCACTAGGTCATGGGGCAAAACTCCATGATTGACGCCCAACATTTATTTAATCACACTTCACACTATCATCACACTAATAACCCGGAGTTTTGGCCAACATTTTAATCAAATAATCTATTAAAATAAATGTACAGAATAGTTCTTTTGTATTGTAATAATAATTAACACACACATATTTTTTATTTAAATAAATAATTAATAAAAAAATACCTCCAAGTGAATCACCCGTCACCCGATATAATATAAATGCGAAATTTTGGATGTATTAATGGATGGATTTTTGTTACCTCTTCACGCCAAAACTACTGAACGGATCGGACTTAAATTTTGCATACATGTAAAACTATTCCTGGAATCAAACATAGGCTATCTTTTGTCTCATAAATCAGTTCCCATAGGATAGAAAACGTTTCTATACAAAAACGCGTGCAAAGCCGCGGACAGAAACTTATATATGCGACATTTTGGATGAATGGATGGATGGATGTTTGTTACTTCTTCACGCCAAAACTACTGAACGGATCGGGATGAAATTTTTCATAGATATAGAGGCCTGGAATAAAACACAGGCTACATATTGTCCCATAAATCAGTTCCCATGGGATAGAAATAACTTTTCAACGTTTCCATAGAAACAACGCGTATGAAGACGCAAGCAGAAACGAGTTTACTATAAACCACCTTGTTCTTTGTTTAGTTTTGTATACTTTCTATGTACCTACATATGTGTGTGTCGAAATAAATGCGATTCTATTCTAGTGATTTTTGAAGATGGCCTCTGAAGGTGATCCCAATCATATGACTCGAGGAAAACTTTCTATATGATTTAAAAACTTTGTTTAATGCATTATTTCCTTGAACTAACCTACAATTTTGCCGTCAGCCATTTTCTTGAACTTCCTTTTAATTTATGCTGCAAAAATATTTACCGGAGTTAAAAACGAAGGACAAAAAACCTCTTTGCTTTTTACCACAAATCTAACAAAGACTGCAACTTTCTTCACCCGCATAATCATCTACGAGATTCACAAGAAGAAATAGAACAGACCTTTGTAACCAGGCACTTGGAAAAAGCTAAAATAAGTATCTACTCTTTGCAAGACGCCTCGGGGACGAGTTTTGAGACGTTTTGTAAATACCTTTGAGGGTTGGAACGTAACTCGGGTAGAGTTACGTTACGTTTTCTTATCTCGTTAGTTTGTTTGTAAAAGTATAATTTCTACCAGGACTCAAACGTGTCTGAAAATCCAAACTAATATGTTAGTAGTTTAAATTGAAAAGTAAATCTGCCTTGTTTGTTACATTTTTACTACTCATCTGTGGAATCATTATGAATATTCACGGGTATTTGATGACCTCCGTGGCGCAGCGGGCGAAGGTCCGCCTGCGACGCAGGAGGTTGCGGGTTCGAATCCCGCCTCGGAACAAATTTGTGTACGATCTGCAGAAATTTGTTCCGTTGGTCTGGGTGTTTTCTATGTATAATAAAAAAATATCTATCTATGTAGTGTATTGTATTATGTATATCAGTTATCTAGTACCCATAACACAAGCTCTGCTTAGCTTGGGGCTAGATAATGCTGTGTGAATTGTCCAGCATTATTTATTATTATTATTTATTTATTTAGATCTTACCTACCCCCATGTACATATCCGACGATCCTACCCATACCAGGCTGTCTGGCAGAGATCGCTCTTGAGCTATAAGACCGCCAATTGTCACTTAGGTCAAAATTATTTCATTTTTTATTGTTTCTTAATTTTAAGGTGTGCAATAAAGTATTTTCTATATATCTATCGCGTTTATTTATCGTGAATATTTATAATAATGTGTTCTGATCGCGCAAGTTTTATAAAATTCATCTGTGGAATCTCAATTACGTTGACAAAAAGTAGTAGGTAAGGGTCTATCTAAGTAAGAAGTTAGGGTCTTTGTTCACACACGTTTCTACGGTTAGTTCGCCATTAAAATTTGTATGACCACGACGAAAAACCAACAAGTTTCCATTGTGATACATAAAACACTAACGACCGTGCCTACACACGAAGCGTAGATTTTTACGCCGAAAAAAAAGTGTATGTACAAGAACCCTAAGTCCTAAGGAACCATAATAGTCAAAAGGGTGGTAACGAAACTTTAATCCTACCTTTAATAATAAGTAGTAGATGTAAAAAAAATATTCTTCTAGAACCAAGAATATTAAAATATTAAATATAGCTTAAATATAAAAAAAAATATGTTTATTAAAAATAAGCTTTTTAAGCATTGTCATCCAAAATAAACGTGTATACAAAATATCAGCTCAATTGGTTTAAGATTAACTGCTTCGAAATTGAGTTGCAAGATTCCATCCGTACAAACATACCTAGTTACATACATACATCATCATCATCCGCAAACCGACTTCACCCACTGCTGGGTATAGGCCTCCAAACTTTTGTGCCACTCTACAGTGTAGGCGAACCTGGATGAGATTGGCGCAGGACCGTGTAGAGTCTCCGGGTTGGGACCCAGATGAAATATTTGGGTCTCATCCTGGATGGGAGGTGGACTTTTGGGGCCCATTTCGCCCAACTGGCCACAAGAGTCCTGGGAGCCGCGGCCGCTTTAGGGAGGCTGCTGCCCAACGTGGGCGGCCCGAGCGCCACATGTCGCCGGCTGTACTCCGGGGTCATCCGGAGTATGGCCCTGTACGGGGCACCGGTCTGGGTGGACGCCCTCAGTCGCGCGAACCTGACCCTGCTGCGACGTCCGCAGCGGGTCATCGCGACGAGGGCGATACGTGGTTACCGGACGGTGTCCTGGACAGCAGCATGCGTCCTGGCCGGTGATCCCCCCTGGGCTCTTCAGGCAGAGATCCTCGCCGAAGTGTATCACTTCGTGGCGGCGAGGAGATCTGCCGGGGAGCGCCCAGTGTGGGAGGAGGTCACGCGCATGCGGCGGCTGGCGCGGGACGCCTTGTTGCGGCGGTGGGCGGAGGACCTGGCACCACCGGTCCCTGGTCAGTGGACGGTGGACGCCATCAGGCCGGTCCTCCGAAGGTGGGTGCGGCGGCGGTTCGGGTCGCTGACCTTCCGATTGGTGCAGGTACTTTCCGGGCATGGATGCTTTGGAAAGTATCTGCACCAGATCGCGAGACGGGAGGCGACCCCGGTCTGCCACGAATGTGGGGCGCCGGAGGATACGGCGCTCCACACGCTGGAGGCGTGTGCTGCGTGGGGTCCCATGCGGCACACGCTTTCAGCGTTCCTGGGCCGGGACCTTTCGCTGCCGAGCGTGGTGAGCGCCATGCTCGACGGCGAAAGGGAGTGGCAGGCCATGGTCTCCTTCTGCGAAGAGGTTATGTCGCAGAAGGAGGCCGCTGAGCGGGTCAGGGAGGATGACGCCCAATCTGACCCGCTCCGGCGCAGACGTCCAGGGAGACGAAGGGGGCGGTTCGCCCGCCTCCTTCGTCCCCCGTAGTGGGGCCACTGGTGGAGAGTCGGGGGACTCTCTGCCGGCTAGCACGGCTCCACGCGTCTGAGGGGTGACCTGTGTGAAAGGGTTGCTCCTCCTTGAGGCCGAGGCCCGGACCGGTTCCCGGGCCACCCGCCGGAGCGAGATGGTGAATGCCAACGCGACCCCATCTCGCCCCATGACGGCGGTGGACGTTTCACGGGGGGGTTTTAGTGGGTTCGAGTCCCACATACCCCCTTCCGTCACCCCCATGGCGGAAGGGAAGTGCGAGGGCATTTCCCCCCTCCAAAAAAAAAAAAAAAAGGACCGTGTAGAGTCTACACGGTCCTGCGCCAATCTCATCCAGGTTCGCCTTACATACATAATAAATAATAAATAAATAATGCTGGACAATCCACACAGCACCATCTAGCCCCAAAGTAAGCTACTCAAAGCTTGTGTTATGGGTACTAGATAACTGATATACTTAATACATTATATACATAGATAGATATTTAATTTTTTTATTATACATAGAAAACACTCAGACCAACGGAACAAATTTCTGCAGATCGTACACAAATTTGCTCGGAGGCGGGAATCGAACCTCTTCCTCGCAGGCAAACTCTCGCCCGCTACGCCACTGAGATCGTCAAATACAACCAACAATAATACATAGATTGCAAGTTAAATAAAAGCTGAAGCTGAAAATACTGGAAAGATTATAAACGTGTAAAAGGATAATAATTGTCAAACATCACTTATTTTATTTTCTAGACGTTTTTATCACAACCTTGTGAAGATCATTTCACTTCAGCAAAATATTAGATTCAAGATAATTTGAACTAGTCTCTAGTTCGTATCTTAGGCCGCTCTGACAGGGGTCTTCATAAAAATTTAATGGCTTTAATCTCCCAAGGGTTCCGAACTTTCGGGACGGTGATAGCTGCGTTTACGATGAAGTCATAAAAGTTTGAATATGTACGCGTTATGTACTGCGAACTTTGTAGGGCACGAACTTCATAAAACTCTTTGAAGCTTTTGAATTTGAATTGGATAAGGCAAAGTTAAAGAGTAACTTATATTTACAACATATAAAATGGATAAATAACATAAAGAACAGTCATTATTGGCCGAAGCCTGAAAACATCAACGAATCAAGGTTTGCTATGCTCGACCAACCTCCTGGTCTATGCAGATGCATTCGTGATCACTGAAACTATTTTCGCCGCATTTATTTGTTATATTTTTTTTTGTTTATATGTAATCAATATTCAGGCAATGAGTGTCAAAAATAGTATGACAAATATATCATACTACTTATAAGATCCTATCATAATTATTATGATATAAATTACTTTATATTTAATTTTAATTATATTTTGACTTACTTATATCTAATTCTTAATTTTATATTATAGGACTCTTCAATATCTCTTATGATAATTAAATTGTGATTGATTATTGTTTATTATTTGACATGGTATGTACCTAACTATTTCTAGCACTAACTACACTAATATTTAATTTTAAAATCTACTGTAATTAGTAAAATTGGCATAAAGCCCGTTCTAATTACATCAATAAATCAATCAATCAACTTCTGATAAATATACTAATTTTCACCGCTCACTGAATGATAAAATATAAATTGATGTTCTGCTTTTGAACCTATACATTTCTATGTAAAGGAAGGTATGAAATGAAGGTACCTTTATAAAAAGGCGCTTAACACGTTAGCTGTCGGGTGCACCGAATACTATACTATATACCGAATACTATATAATACCGAATACACTACACGCCGCCGTGTGGATCCATCACGTCTGTGTACCGTAAACAATAGACGGGCACCTGTCTTTTTCTACAACCTCCAACTTCATGGACTTCTGAGTCAAGTTGCTGTATTTTTTAGAACTTGTCAACAGAGCACTAAAGAATAGAAAAACCATAAAATAAAATAATGTACATAATATAGTGACTGAAGCAGTTTTTGGAATATTTTATTCCAAAAACTGCTTTGGTCATTTGAGCTTATACATTATATTATTATTGTCTCCATACAGTTAACGTGTAAGAAACGAAATCTGATGAGAAACAACAGCCGTTTTTCAACCGACGAAAAACGGAGGAGTTTCTCAAGTCGACGCGTAGGTATATGGTTTTTTTATTTACCTATTTTTTTTATGTACCTTTTTTATGGACCACGGATAAAAATTACAGAGTGGTCCGATTTCGACAACTCTTTTTTTATTTCAAATTTAAATGGGAACACAATCGGGTTTATACACCCGATTGTGTTCCCATTTAAATTTGAAAAAAAACAACCTGAAGGATAGTAAAACAGGGGATGATTGATTGTTTACTCACTCCGATTTTGATAATTCTTCTTTTATTGGTTAAGGTATACTTCGATGTGTTATCAAACTAAATTAGACTCGAATTTTAACAAGATATTGCCACTAGAAGAATTTGAAGTCGGTTTATCGTTTTTTTAAAACACGCAAAACTATTCCAATGAAAAGTTTACTTACACGTAGTAAAAAGCAGTAAAGAAATCTTCAGTCCTGTCTGCACTCCCCGGCGACGGTGACGTTGCAATGATAAGGGCCAAGCCAGACAGCTGACTATCCTTTTACGATCTTTCAGTGCATCCCTATCTTTTTTCTTATTATTTTACATTTCTGCTGGGTTTCCCTCCTAGGAAAATTGGTGTGGTCAAACAATTTTTAGAAGCAATCTGCAATTTGCAGCTCTTGCCTGGAGATCTGGGCACTTTTTTGTGACAGGCAGGTTTTGGTGACTTCTAAACTGATACCAATGTACAAGATGCAATGGTGTCAGTTCAGATGTCACTAAAACTAAACTTAACTTATTGACAGCATTAAAATATAACGTCAATTGCGAGTTGGACTCGCGCACCAAGGGTTCCGTATTGTTAGACCTTGTTTCTTGCCAAATATAATTACTATATAATTATGTACATTCTAGGTGAAGGAGAAGTAGGTCCATGGCGAGACTAAAATTCCTTTTGAATTAATTAAATTTGATTATTCCTTTTGAGGTACGGAATCAATTATTTTTCATTTCAATCTTTTTTGCAAAGAGTCACCAAGATTACCCAAATCAGTAGTTTTTGGTGTGAATACGAACCATCTTCGTCATATGATGCTATAATCAAGCGAAAGTGACTTTAATGAAATTGGAGAATTGAAGGTTCATCCCATTTTCATCATACTATGTTAAGCCTACTTACTATGTAACTCACCTTGCTACTTTACATAACTTGAGTAATTTACATATGTTTACCTCCCACGGAATGAGTAACACTGGTGACCTGTGCTACAGGTTTTTCATAAACCTTTAACAGGCACCAGTCTCTCACAACACAGGTAGATAAGCATTTAAGGAATCTGTTTTTACTCTCCCACCAATAGCTTTAACACGACCTAGCCTAAGCTGATTTATAAATATGTAAGCTTTATATATAAGATACCTTTGTGAGAGAAAATAAACATTTATTTATTATTTATTATTATTATTATTATTATTTTCGCCCCGGAATATAACTTATTGATAAAAAACGTTTACATTGCATTTATTTCGTCAATAAAATGCATAACTCTTTATGCATGTGTACTGCATAGTTTTGTGCTTGCAATTGTCTTGAAATAATAAAGTCCACTTAATCTAATCGTATTTTAAGTTTTTTAAAATCATAAACCAAAGCTTTTAAAATGCTTAGTACAGAAAAATGCAGACGTTTGCTCATTAAAACAACATTTTCTTTAACTAACCCCAGTTAAGAAAAAAGGTTTTCATAAAACGCTTCTCAATAAAAACGTAAGGAACTTAGCGGGCCGTTATAAGCACGTTCTCGGGCTCTTTCAGGCGATGTTAGTTCTTCGTAGTATTGTAGAGGGAGCCAGTGCAGTGTTTCTTACGTCATTACTGAAATTTTCCTGTCTTCGGCTTCGAGATCAAGATCGAACTTCACTTGGTAAGTTCGTTTGATCATTTAATAAATCTGTATTCACAACGAAAATCACAATTAAATAATATAAATATATTAAAACTAGTATTTACTATTAAAACAATTGAGGTAACTGCAAACAATCTACAGGTAGCTCATCTGATCCATATTAATACCAGTCGGAAGCATCCCCAAGACGCTGGCTGCATTGCCCCGCTGTATGGCAATGCTGATGCCTGCGCCAGATACTGACTAGCTCTCGGGTCACGCGTCGCTTCGACCAGACGCTCAGATATTTTTTTTAAACCCTGAAGAACCTAAGTACCCCACGGTCCTAGGGTCTCGACTCCAAGGGCTGTGTAGGCTCTGTCGAGATCTGCATATTACTACTTGCATCTATCGTTATTACTATCTTACATTCCATTGCTTATCTAATATACAAATGTTTTTATTTCGTTCACAAGGTACACAATTAGGCATTCTATACAACATTTCGAAGCCTCCTTTTAAGTTAGAATACTTGTAGGTACTAGGAGTTTTCGCTCTTCCTTAGTTACATTATCCAGAATTTACCAAAACCTTTTTTACGATAAAACATTTTGGTTAATACAGAGAATGTTAAAATAATTAAAAAGAAAAGTTGAGGGTAGATAAAAGGGGTTATTCACTAACTCGACACAAAAGACAGGACACACGTGTGTCCAGTTGGTGAAACTCAAAATTAGTATCACCTATTATTTCTTCATCTGGACACGCCAAGGCTTTTACGCGTGTCCACAAACACAGTTGAAGGAAATAGTTGAGTTGTATTGTTCGTGTGGTCAAAGTGCTTGATGCTTGATGATGATGATGTCTTCTTAGCCGAATTTCGACCACGGCGGCCAGTTTCAATGGAGACCAGCCAGATGCGCAAGACATATTATAGTGCATAAGTATTTGACGCACTCTCAATTCCCTTGATAACATTATCCGATGGGATGTCAGACCGACACGACCGAGGAGAGGTCAGGTGCAGGACCAACGGCTTAACGAACTTAATGCGTTTGTATAGGATAATTTAAATTAAGTAATTAATGTTTTATAAGGTTATGTAAAATAATATTAATGGCGGACACTCCACACAACATCGTCTAGTCTAGCACTAAGCTAAGCAGAGCTTATGTTATTTGTAATAGATGACTGATATAAATCAATAATACAATACATTACATAAATAGATATTTTTTATACTACATAGAATACAACCTGAAAACCCGAGACAAGTATCTGCAGATCGTACAAAGATAATGTCCGAGGCGGGAATCGAACACGCAACCTCCTGCGTCGCAAGTGGATCTTCGCCCGCTGCGCCACTAAGGCGTAGTAAAGGATTATATATCTATCTATCTATCTACTACCTGGAAGAGATCGCTTCTAAGCGATATGGCCGCCCATTTGAAATTGTGTCTTATGTAATGTCTCTTGTATTGTATTTGTTGGTGTAAAATAAGGTATTTTGTATTGTATTACTACCTAGCCACATTGACGAGACGAGACGATTTGTATATACCTTCGACTTCCAAAGGTATAATAATAAATAATTTATTTCAGACAACATTAGAACAAGTTATAGGTCCTAATAACTTATTTTACGGTCCATATCATTATATACCTTAAATCTAACATACATAAAAATATAAAAACTTATTTTAAATACAATTGCACACGTTATTAATTACGACGGCGACGTCTATGACGCAATCATGGTAAAAAAATAAAATACACTGTAAATAAACTATAAAGCATCCAATATAAAATATTACATTTCAAAATGATGTAAAGAAATCTTTGCTATATCCTAAACTATTTGCAAGAAAGGCTACGTAACAGGATTGCGTGTTTGAAAAGCATAAAGCATTGGTAGGAACGCGCGCTTATTGTTTTAGATCGCCACCCGCCCATAATGTGACAGTGTGGGCGGATTGCGTAAAAAGGCGGAATTAGAAAAAATGTCCTACGTTTTTGCAATGGGGTTGTTGACTTCGTGGCATTGACTGAAAAATGTTTAGTGTAATAAGAAGAGGCTCTTCAGATCTTATGGGTAGATTTATGTGTCATATGATGTCCTCTACACAGTAAAACACAGACAAAATAAGAAATTTAGCAAAACATGCCGATAGAAGGTAGGAAATACAAGGAAAAAATCTACATAAAATACGCTACAAAGACTCAACCATTATATTCAATTTCAACTCAACCATTAAAATGACTCAACCATTATTTTTTTTACTAAACCAGAACCGACATATTTGCTCCCCTTGGAGTCAACACCCTAGGTCCGTGAGGTACCGAGGCTTTTAAGGTTTTTAAAAAATTATCTAAGCGTCTGGTCAAAGCGACGCGTGACCCGAGAGCTGGTCAGTATTTAGCACATCGCATCGGCATTGCCATACAGCGGGGCAATGCAGCCAGCGTCTTGGGGACGCTTCCGACTGGTATTGATATGGATCAGTTGAGCAACCTGTAGATTGTTTGCAACAGTCTGCAGTTAGCTCAATTGTTTCAGTTGTAAATACTAGTTCTAATTTATTTCTAATATTTTATTGTAATTTTCTTTGTGAATTTACTACGCAAAACCGAAGAATAACCTCAACACAATAATTTCCCAATACGCACATTTGGTTCTTTCTAGCACTGCTTGTGAGTATCTGTGCTGAACCTAATTTTCATTTACCGTGGCAACTGGCAGCATACATTTTATCTATGTAAAGCGAAACTATTTGTAGCGAGCTGGCTTAATTAATTTAATCTACTCGCATAACCTCATATTAGATGTAACCTTTTGATTACCGATGAATTACTAAAGCTCCACTTACACTAATTGTTTACGTTGAATTCAGAATTAAGGTGACTTTCACACTATCGTTCACCTCAAAATGTCATTCACTCCTAGGGAAAACTATCGTGGAAAATACCTTGCATTCCAACGACAACGAAGTATTATAAAAACTGAGTATAACGCCGAAGAAATGACGGAATCAAAGAGTCATTTGAGCAGACCATGTACTTCTCGACGACCTCTGTGGCGCAGCTGCGGCGAAGGTCTGCTTGCGGCGCAGGAGGTTGTGAGTTCGATTTTCGCCTCAGGATAAATGTTTGTACGATCTGCAGACATTTGTAAAGGGCGTTCTGGATATTTTCTATGTATAAATAAAAAAATATCTATCTATGTGTAACGGTGGTCCCTAGATGCCTACTACTCAGATCCCAGAGCTGGCATTTGGCAAAAATCACAAAGGTTTAGAGCATAGGAGGAAGGAGCACCTGTACTATAAACTAAATGAAGAATGGACGGCACGGCGGTCGAGAAGACGTACTAATTCGGGAATTTCGTTTCAAAGGAATGATTACCTACATCTTGTCAATACCACTCTGTCCGTCGATTCGGCAAAAACTATTTGACAGAAGCTTAGGTTATTTAGCGTGTGAAATACCAGCAACTTATCTTTCAAACAATGGTGATCCATTATTAATTTGCTTTTATGATTCCTTTGGATATTAACGCATTCACTGGCCAGCCACATCCACCCGCCGCGCGGCGCCGCCGCCACGCGGGGCTGCAGGAGATAAGTGCGTCTCGTAAAATATTATCAACGATAACGACAAACAAACGCAACAGAAATCTTTAGAGACCTAACGTTTTTGTTTGTTTGTCATAAAGTGTGGTTAGTGCTTACCTACATAAATTCGTAGGCATGATATAAAACCGACTACCTATAGCGCAATGTTGCTCTTATCAAAAAACCTTCACAGTTATTATTTAACAAAAAGCTGTAATTTAAACCCTGTGCGGTCGTAATAAGAATGCAAAACAGTTGTTACGAAAGTATGTGGATACGCATATTTCCGCGGTATGAGGAATGTAGCGTGCCTCGTTTCGTTTGCGGCTAAGTTATTTCAATGGTATTTTTTATTAGTAACAAAGGCGTTTGCTAGAAAATAAACAGACTTATTGACATTTCGAGTTTTCCTTTACGATTCTGCTCAACAACCCCACTTCGTTCATCAACCATTGCCGTTCTGCTTGCCAAATCCCACCAAGCTTTTTAACAATACGAGCAATGGACTTGAGAGTAAATGAACGTTCGTCGTTTAATTGGTAACAAAGGCTTGTAGTACGGAGTAGCGTGCCTTAGTCGCGTGATTTGTACTACTTGGAGTCACGCTTGTCGTTCTAAGGAAGCCTCCCCAAGTGGGGTCAGTGAGGCCCGCATTCCACCCCGTGCAGAGCCGTGGTGGGCTTGACTTTCAATGCGATGGTTGGGTTCTAATTTCAAATGGCTAACTTCAATATTTAAGTTTCAGACGTTTAAACAGGGATTGTTAGCTTATTTAATTTAAGCGCCACTCATACAGTGAGTTGTAAGTAGTTAGAGTAGCTAAACCAAACAAAAAATGTGTCGGAACTTGATGACAGCGGGGGTGCCTGCGCGGCGCGCGCTCGCCCCCGCACGCAAGTATTCGCTGCAGCGCTACAAGATTAGAATGTCGTCTAACCATAGTATCAAAACATGCAGCGCTAGATCGCTAATAGAGTATAGTTTTCTCGCGACCAAAACGTCGTAAGCGTCGGGAATTTGGTGGCGCTTACGCGTTTCGTTCAACATAGTGTAACAACATGTCGCTCTTATAGATTTTTTCACCACAGAAAGGACACTTCAGACAGCTATTGTGCATACAAAACTGAATTTCAATGCAGTAGGCACCTATGAGTATAATATATTATAAAACGTGAAAATATTTACAGTAAATTAAAATGAATTGTTGAGCGCTTAAATCATTGTTTTGCTTTTTTCTTCCTCTCTAGTTTTGTATCTTGTTTTGTAACCTGTGTACCTACTCTTTGTATTCTGTTTCTTTGTATTGCTGCCACACCAGGACCTGTCTGAAAACCAGCGCCGCTACTAGCTTCGGCTTGTAGCGGCAAAATGCTGAGACAGGGACCTTTTTGGCCCGTATATAACACACTTTCTAATATGTATCTGTTTTCTTCTTTCTTTGTTTTTCTATGTAATACTGTGTTCTTTGTAAGTATATATGATTGTAATTTGTTGTGTTATGTATTGTCCAAATAAATGTATTTTCTTTCTTTCTTTCTTTCTTTCTAACATCTTAAATATTTATGGAGAAAGTTTACGAGTAAACATATAGGTAAGTCTTCTTACAGTACCTAACACTAAAACTCCTAAACGGATCAGTCTGACATTTTAAACAGGTCTAGTTACAGAAGCAGCACGAAACGTATTTACGCTTATTTTAATTGGTCAGGTATAAATAATTCCACGAATCTGCCTTTGACTATCTGATTTTATAGATTCTACCATTGATCTATGTAAAAAGGGGAGATGAGGCATTAGCTTCTTGAAAGTGGAAAGCACAAAATTAGGTCCACACACCTCAGCCATAGTCAGACCGGCGCGCGTTTGTATTACGCTTGTGAGAGAATCTTGGGCTTTACCTACCAATATAATGGTCTTGTTTCGATAGAATCGTGGAATTACCTACCTTACAATGCAACCTCACATTTTGGGAATTGGTATTAATGAAATCAGAAGTCAGAAGTCAATACCTCAAGATAAACACATAGACAAGTCTAACCATCAATTACTATCAAATAAGAATTAAAGTGTTATTGAAATTCTCTTCACTTCAATCTTTTGTCCACTAGTGGAAGAAGTGAAAAAGAAATCACCAGCACATACATATATATTATCACTTATGTGTCTAATACTTATCTACAGTGTTCCTTATAAAACAAAAGCAATAAAACATAATAATAGAAACATTCTAAAAGAATAGATAACCTTATAATTTAATCTTGACCTTCAATAATTTCAGTGCTAAAACAAACTAGGACACATTTAGTAAAAGGTTCTACATTGTAAAACATCTTACCATAATAAGAGATGCTTCCAGCTTACAGCAGGGTCATCAAAGAGTGGCAGAGCCAGCTCACCATCTTTAGGTATATGGCATCAGTTCCATTCCAACGAACGAACAATTCCGCCGTTACATTTCGAGTGATCCCGCCAATAATCGGCTAGGGCGTTTCGTCATAACATTTCACAACTAAATACATTGAAAATCTTCTAATATGATAAAATATCCATGACAAATGTTCTTAAAAATTAACAATAAAGATACTACTAGTACATCTATTATAATGCAATATGAAATAGCATAATCATTAAATGAATCTGATTTGTACTAGAATTTGAATTTGAGCGGGGAAAACAAGTAGGAAGTCAGGCCTGTTACATTTTAGTATTGAATATCTTTAAAACCTTATTGTTTACCACTACATATACTTGTTATATCATAAATGTATTATTAAATAAATAACAATATCTCGCAAGTAGCTTATTCATTTAATGAAACTGATTTGTCCTAATATTTGAATTTGAGCGGGGAAAACAAGTAGGAAATCAGGCCTGTTACATTTTATTATTGAATATCTTTGGAAACCTTATTGGTTACCACTACATAATACTTGTTATATTATATATTTACTATTAAATAAATCTGTACTATTAAATAAGTCTGGTAGAGATCGCTCTTGAGCGATAAGACCGCCACTTGTCACTTAGATTTTAAGCTGTTTTGTTATATGTTTCTATCGATAAGTGTGCAATAAAGAATTTTCTATCTATCTATCTAAATACAATATCTCGCACGTGCTTGCAACGATCTATATAATTATTGCACAAGATTGGAAATGTAACTGTGAGCGAGAGTGTTTGCGTGTAATTGTAACACAGGCCAGTTGTTGAGTAAATGCCGGGAGAACGTACCATATCTACAGCTTTTACATAGATCTATGGATTCTACTTAACATGTTGATTTCATAAAAGCTAAGCCTGACCCCGTTAAGCCGTAACGCGACAGCTTTATTCCCTCGACGAGACAAGAGCTAGAAAACTGATTTCTCGGTGCCTTATTCAGGTTGGCTTCGGGCTAGATTGCTTTAAAAGATAATGCGCTTTGAAGAAGCGAGGCGCTAGTAAAAGTTACAATGTTAATGTTACAAAGGTTAACTAATTTCTCTGGTGCTAGGTAGAAATATACACTAATAGGTACTCATAGATATTGATACAACCAACGCTTAAAATCTCAAAACATTTTTGTACATACTAAGCGGTCAAATTGTTCAATACATTACCTACTGACATAAAAACCATTCACAATCCAAACATTAAAATTGAAAAAATATCTGTTGAAGATGTGTTACTACTCAATAGATTAATTTATTAAGGATGTCAAAGTATTATGAAAATTTTGTGTTTTCAAACATATTTAATTTATTATTACACATTACTTTTACTCTCAGTTTGACATTATTTAATTTAATTTTTATACATGACATTATTTTCTACATAATTGCTATTTTTATTTATTAGCCATTCAGCCGATTCAAGGTTCGGAAGGGAGTTAGTGGACCATCCATGTAGGTATGTCTTTTAAATGCATCATGGTTATTAACACTAAATACACTTATAACGGGATATTTACCTTGTTTTGAGTTTTGAGCTTCCCAATATTTCGGCGCAGTTACATGCGCCATGATCACGGAATTACTGTTATTCCTTGATCATGGCGCATGTAACTGCATGTAACTGTTATAAGTGACTTTAGGTTATGTCTATTATAAATCTTCTCAAATCCTTGGAAGACAGCTTAAATCCCCAGTTTATATAGGCACCTAAGTTTAGCCTAATTTCAAAAGCGTCCACCGAAGCAAGAATAAAACGAATGAATATTACAAATGATTCAATTTCGAGAGACATTATTTTTTGTTGCGCCCTTCCCGAGCTCGCGATTTCTCCAGATGAAATCACTTATTCGTCTTTTTGTATAATGGTAGCAATGAAATTTTGTGGAGTTAGCGAATTGTTGTGAAGGCCATAATTTTCATACTCAGCATTGAGCGATTATTTTTCAGGGTTCCATAAAAGACGCGCATTGAAATTGAGAGTGGATTTTGTTACTAAGTAAAGAGAAGGTTTGTTATTAAGTAACTCTAGGTATCACTGAATGTTAGAATTATCTTGTTTTATCAGAGATGGTGACTGTACCTATCACCCATTATAAAAAAGATTGCGAGACGAAAACGTTTCCCAAAAGGGAAGTAGCCGGTTCATAGTGCTTCCTTGTAATAAAATTTAATTAAACCTGGAGAAGATAACAAAAAATAACTAAGTTAACATGCAAAACACACCAGCTCATACAAAACTTGATATTCTGTGCGCATTTATTCCCTAACCTAATATTATTAGATATTGTCCTGCAATATTAATTTGAGTAAAAGATAAAGTTATCTCTTTAGTTAATTCTTTGGAGATGCATTTAAGTAGTCCAGTTGCTTCAAGATTTCAACAATTTTAAACCCCAGAGTCGAAACACACCTACACTGGTAACTTGAAACCTGACAGCAACGCCACTTCAGCGCAACTGAAATATAACAGCGACAAGGTAACGTATAACGTAATCCAGGCAAGTGGGTCACTTCGGAGATCCCTTGTCAAATTAACGCTTCCCTCTGTCTCGAAGTGACAAACGACGTGGGGGTAATAAAAACTCGGACGTTTCTGAGGAGCAAGGGATGGTGAGGGGGCTTGGCTTTGGAGCTTAGCAACAGTTCATTTATTTTAATAATGTCAAGAATTAACAGAAAGGCGACTTAGTAATTGCATATAAGGAGTTTTTATTTGCAATGTCTATAAAATATTTGCGTTATATCTCCATATACCCAAATAGGTAGCAAAATAGGCTTTACCAACAAAAACTGTCTAAATAGTCATTGACGATTTTTACATCTAGCGGCTGTCGACGGAAAAATATGAAACAAAAAGGTTTCGGGGATCTTGCAAAAAAGAAAACACTTGCAAAAGACGGCCATCATAGGGTAAATAGTGATTCATGGCCTTAAAGTATAGCCTTCATAAGTTAGCCCCTTAACACTATCATGGCCCAAGACGCACATTCCAGTCTACCCCCCCGTGTCACGGCGGCCCCGTGCCCCTGCGTATGCACCACCGGGGCTGGGTAGTGAATGCGTTAAACGAGCACTGACGAGCCCACTTTCCTCCCTTGACTACGTACCTGTAAACGAGTGCCGAAATAACGCCATTTCTCCCGTTATCCGACTAGAGTTACATTTACCATATAAAATTAAAAAGCAACGTTGTTGTACTCAAAGAAAAGTGGTATAAAGAGATGCAAATTAAATCCGTTCTGTGTAGAATATAAAACGTGGTTATTTGACTTCTCTGAGCTTTGTTGAAAGTAATTTAGATGATAACGTTATACTGTCCACAGAACAAAGTAGGTCAACAATATTTGCAAATAGAAACTCGGTGGTGAAACTGATTTAACAAAATTTTACCCGGATTTACCAAATCAGTACCGTTTGTTAAAAAGTGCTACCAAATCACTAACTGTTTGGTGTAGCGCTGTTTCGCATCACAGGTTTTCACCACAGATTCGTTTAGGTTTAAAGATATTTATTCTCAAAAAAGATATAGTCATGAGACAAGTAATTCAGCTTAATGTAAACATTTAGAAAAAAAAATTGTTCAGTAATTACTGAGTACCTACTCAGTAATTACAGTTTTAAATAAATGAAAAGATACAAAAAAGGTTGAAGGTAGATACACATTACCAATAATTTATTTAATATGAATGGAGTTTTTTGTGATTTAGAATAATGAATTATAAGTAAAGTAAAGTAAAATTTATTACATCAAATACATAAAAATAAGGTCAATAGGTGGTATATGTTTAAATATGACACAATGTATTTCTACCGTTGCGGCGTGCAAAATCTGGATACAATAATACCTAAGTATTTCATTATAGATTATTATAGATTAATTATTTATATTAATTGAAAATTTGATTAAAAAAACTAGAGACTTGTCATTTGCTTATTATATGTAAAAAACGTTTGTCCGTCATGGCATTTACCTTCCAGAGTGGTTTTTAACTTTTTCCGAAACAGTGTGACTAGTAGTTCTCGAAATGATTCTGGCAGTTTATTTAAAATATTTACAGTTTTTGAGATTGGCTGACTTTATATTGATCTTGTCGATTTCGAGGAATAGCATCGGAAAGCTGACAGAATAAATCAGGGTTATTTTTCAAAAACATATAAATGTACAATTGATTATTAGTCGTTAGATTTGTTTTTTCGTAAATATTCCTTGTAGGTGTAAGGGACCTACTTAATGTAATGATAGTTAAAAAGTAGTTTGATTATTTTATTTTGCAGAACTCACAAAACTTTTTATCACTGCAGAACTGTTTTCGTTTCTCTTCATCAGCACCCATAACATCCACTGCTGTTAACCTCAACCTCAATAGCCTAAATTGGTCCACAGCTGGACGCAGGCCTCCCCCTGATAAGCGCCTTATTGGATTTTATCTCATCGGGGGGTAGTGTCCATAAACCCCGCGGTAGGCATGCGGGTTGGGGATCACAGTTCTGTGGTAGAATTGTTCTGCAGGGGGCGCTGCTGCCCGCCCCCGGTGGATATGCCTTAATCGCCTCTTACGACGACCTGCTACCAATGCCTCCCGCAAATGAAAGGAGTTTTGCCGGAATCACCACGCTTGGCAGACGGATTGCTGATCGCATTAAAGGTGCTAATAAAACGTTGAAGTAAATTTGCTGTCCGTTCAGTGGGAGGTTCCTCCGTAGACTCTCTCGTCATTTAAGGGCTAAGTTTAAAAGGAGTATGGAAAATGCCACTGCTGACCAGTCCTACCACCGGGCCTACCCCTGAACGACATCATACCACTATAGTGCTTCCATCATTTTCCAATACAATATTTAACTACCAGGATAGAATAAACGTGAAGGAAGTAGGAACTTACTTTTGATTTTTCCAGTAAAACTCCAATCAGCTCTCAGTTTCTCCAAAAGCCTTCTGCTCTCCTGGTATCCATGAACAAAATGATAAATAATCAAGTGACTAATTTTATTATTACTACTATACAGGGCGTCCCACAGCCATGCCACATGTTGGGAAAGTATCTTAAATATTGTAGACAGAAAATTTAACTTCAAGAATCTTTGAATGCAGTTTAATTGGTTTTCAAAATCAAAATGAAGTCTTCTTACAGTAAAATTTTCTTTCTTAAATATTTAAGTTACCTTCGCTCCATGTGACATGGCCGTTGGACCACCTGTATAGTTAATGTGATTTATTACGTACCCACCTTCGAGTATTAACTCACAATTCAAAACATATCTATTCAGAATCTGCATCTCTGTTTTACCTCTTACATCCAATCTCCCAAAACAATCCAAAACACCTAAACCACTTTGTAAAATAAACAACTTGATCTCGTCGACCATAAAAGTTGGTCCACTACATCAACCTTAAGAGCTCTAAATATAAAAGAGCACTCGTTCTCAGGTTGGCACTCCGCCAGACAGAAGCCTGACTTCCAAGACCTGGCCCAAGTATGTGAATACTGGAACGAATATACTTCTGGACCTCATTTTCCTGGATCTAGCTTTGGGTATAGCTACCAGCGGAAAGCTCATCGTCATCATCAGCCTATTGCCAAGACCAGCTTATAGCCGTGGGGATAGCCCATAGAAATCATTTCCATCTGTATCAAAATAAGTTAAAATATTTAAAAAAAAGCAGTGTTAGGACGGACCATCAACTTTTTTATTTTTTTGTTCGTAATTTGTTGCCAAATGCAGAAAAGAAATTCACCCATGGATGAATAATATTTATTATAATAAATCTCTTCTTATTCTTATCTCTAATAATTATTAGAGAGCCGTACTAGATTCTAGTAACTGGTTGCAGAAATAATATTGGCTGCGTTCGTTGAAATAATAAATAAAACTGAACGAAGTTTATGGGCTGCTCTAGTTGCCGGGACGTTCAAAACAACATTTTTTTCTGCGACTATAGTTGCCTGGACGTCTGAGTGGTTAATGGAAACACGAAATAAATTCGAGCTTTAGGATTAGATCTATCTAAGTTCATCACAATGGCTAAAGTGCACTTAAATCAAGAAAAGAATTAAGCAAAATCGAACCAGCTTTCAATTTCCTCATTGGTGTACCTAAGTTCTTTGTTTGCTCTGAAATTAGCTTGCTGTAGGTAAGGCCTAGCTGTGTGGTGCCGGCTTAGAATTTACACCACCCCAATTCTTCCCGCAGGTTTCGTAAGAGGCAACTAAGGGATATACACCGGGGGCGGGCAGCAGCGCCCCCTGCAGAACAATACTACCACCGAACTGCGATTCCCAAGACGCATGCCCAGCGTGGGAATTATGGGCGCTACCCCATGAGATAAAAGTCAATAAGGCGCTTATTAGGGGTAGGCCTGCGTCCAGCTGTGGACCAATATAATATGCTGTTAAGATTGAGGAGAGCTTAACTACAGATAAAATTTAACTGTGTGTGGGTTGGTTTTTATATGCTGGAGAAATATAATCACAATGTTGATCTTTTTTAACTAACAAGCTAAAGGTTTCTTCGTCGCTTCTTTACTTAAGTCTACATACCGAAGCGTTAGACATCAAAAATATCACTTTATTTCCGTGTCAGTGTTTAGTTTTATAATTTGACCTTTTCTAAGTGTACATTTATTGTTTAAATGGATATAAAGAGTTTTTGATTTTGATTTTCGATTTTTGTTATTTTAGTATAAAAACTATCGCAGTTTGACAAATTCATTACGAATGTAGGCGGGTTAACAACGAACCTTATTTGTGTCGGAAGAACACCAACGTTTCATCCCTTAACGAGGGAGTGTTCGTCATCTTCAGGGTGAGTGCGGTTCTAGACGCGCGCGTTCCCGTTGGTATTCTTCCAACACAAACAAAGTTCGTAGTTAACATCCGTAATGAATCTTTTGGTCTTTTATATGGTAAGTAATTTTGCATCAAATTATCCCATTTTACACAATTATAAGATCAAAGTTCCTTCGCACAATAGATGAAACGAACAAAGCAAAGGTCGATGCCCTTACAGTTATTAAAATACATACATTCAACATAATTCCCTCATGTAAAACTGACAGATGGAAAGTTCATAACTAGGAAACTAATTGGGCTTTTGGGCTCCGATAGTGGTTGTGGATGGCTCCCTAGAGCGGGTAATGAGCCTGGTCGGAAGTTTGCTACTTTCCAATTTATTTGTCTGAATACCTATCTTGTAACTGAAAATGTGTATGACAGATATTAATAAATAAATAATGCTGGACAATTCACACAGCGTTATCTAGCCCCAAGCTAAGCAGAGCTTGTATTATGGGTACTAGATAACTGATATAAGTACCTAGTTAATACAAATACACTACATAGCTAGATATTTTTTTTATACATTGAAAACATATAACACCCAGAACAAATATCTGCAGATCGTACAAACATTTGCCCCGAGGTGGGAATCGAAACTGCAACCTCCTGCGTCGGGTCGGAAGCGGACCTTCGCCTGCTGCGCCACTGAGGTCGAGGTGAGGTCGTAAGCTGTTCACCCGTGTAGAATTTAAATTTTTACGCGTAACCATAATAATTGTTTGATTAGTTATTCGTTGAGTTATTCTGCTATCTCGGACAGAGACAAATTCAACAAAACAAAGATCTTTGAAATCAGTTCAGCCGTTATCGAGTTATCAATGGTGTAAGATATAGATGTAGCTCTAAGCCTTCAAACTACTTCTACTTTGTACTATAAATCAAACCCCATGGGATAGAAATAACCTTTAACCGTTTCCATAGAAGCAAGGCGTGCGAAGCCGCGGGCTGAAACTAGTGCATTATATTCAATTCGATTTATCTCGCGCGTTCTGCAACGATTTTACTTCAGTTTAACATCGCCTTTTATTTCAATCACACAACAGATAAAAACTTTTGACATTACGAACTGCAGCCGACTGTAAAAACCCTTCATTCATAAAACTAAACGAGCAGAAGTAACATCATTATCTTCAGACACCTATACACCAAAACAGCAACCACCATACACGAGCAAAACACAAAAACCAAACAAATCAGACACCTCGTATATCCCTTAATAGGTCTAAATAAGGCAAAGGAGTTACGGATTCAGAGGTCAAATTAAATCAGTCGAGCATTCAAAGAGCCAACGCGATTTTATGATCCGTGAATATCGCAGGCATTTCTAGATGTTCGGATCACATTTTTATTGTTATGGAAATACGAGTTTTCCGTTAGTTGGAATTTCAAAAGGGTCGATTAGGGCGTCTGGTTTTGAAGGTTCTGTACAATGAGCTCTCCCTTTATTTGTAAGATGCCTCCCCTGTGTAGAAGAAACTAAATATGTATACTCAGAAATATTTGCAGTGTTGGTTGTTAGTTTGGTTGCCTGTTGTTGGTACGATGATTATTTATTTATCTAACACTTTCAGGGCCCAATATGCAGATGTCTTCCTTCAGCCCGGGGTGGAGCGGGGACTGGGCACTGAATGCGTTATATTAACTTATCTGTGGTCTCTTGACAACGTCAATTGGGCAAGTATTTAAAAGAGCTTTGAATATTTCATTTACCGACCTATAACCGTCTGTTATATCGGTACAATTACTCGTTAGTTTCAGGAAGTTTCTACAAATCTCATAACAGGGAAGGACATATTATTCATCAAATAAGGAATTATATTTTTATGATAACGTTACTGCCTACATCATCATTATCATCATCAGCCCGTTTACGTCCATTTCTGAACATAGGCGTCCCTCGAACGACCTACATTTTTATAAAATAAAAACAAGCCAACAAACCTACCAATCCACGGCCGCAATCGCGCTCACACGCGAAACAAAGTTTTTTTGTAAACAGACGGTTAACAAAAATATTTGGGTCACCGAATTGAACATACTGCCTTTACTTGGTACGTATGTTTGTATGTTTTATGTATGTATGTTTTTTCATAGTTCTTTTAGTGATCTGTTTTATAACAATGTCCCTTTACCTTTCCACAACCCCATAAACAAAGTCAGGAGCGTCTCTCTACCTTGAAACATAACTTGCTTGAGCTGCATACCTTGGAGGGGTTGCTGAATTTTTACTGGCAGATTTCTTTACGATTAAACTGACTTCCGGTTTCGTTATTGAATTATGGTTTATTCACTCGATTTATTTTTACTGCATTCATAATTTTCCAGAAGCTTCGTAAATGGCCTTTTATGATTAGTAATAAGGCATGCACAGTTAATTTAGTTTATTTTTTTTATTTTTTAGCTGTGCGGTGCCGGTTTAGAATTTGCACCACCCCAACTCGGGGTGGGTGTCGTAAGAGGCGACTAAGGGATATCCACCCCGGGCGGGCAGCAGCGTTTTATGCACGATCTAATTTGACAATAATTAAAACCCCTGGTGACCTCGATGTCACAAATAGACACACAGAAACACCTATTCTTGAGAAAAGACTAAATACGGATTATATTAAAAATTAAGTACTTTGTCGCTTATCTAAAAACACTAACAGTAAGAGCAATCTTGTCAACACTCATGCGTCAACTTTTTTTTCATTTATTTATGATATTTACATAGTATTATCTTATTTTATCTACAGCTAACATAGACCGTAATTCGGTTAGATAGATAGATAGATAGATAGAAAATACTTTTATTGCACACTTAAAACTAAGAAACAATTTAAAAAGAAATAATTATAATCTAAGTGACAATTGGCGGTCTTATCGCTCAAGAGCGATCTCTGCCAGACAACCTGGTATGGATAGGATCGTCGGATATGTACATGGGGTCAGATCTGTGTGCATCTATTATGGTACTACTTTAAAAAAAGAGAAAATATTACTAGGTAGTAAGAACTTTGGTTCCTACTCAAAAATAAATAATAACATACTTCAATACAATTACAAAAATACAAACATACCTATACCTATTCCTATAAATAGTCTATAAATAATATATAATATATATAATATTAGTCCGTCAGGCTTCCTGTCTCTATGGTACCTATAGTTTATATAATTAGTTGGTATGTACCTTCCTACGTATGTAAGTAGTTATGTACAGTCAACTCGTACACTTATTATCTTAAACTAATAAAAATACAATAGACAATTACTACTACTTACTACTACTAATACTTGAACGTGCTTGCCCTAAAAACGGGGGTTTTGCTATAATCATCACGCTTGGCAGGCGAATCAGTAACTGCAGTATAGTAACATTAAATTTAATTAAAATATAAGCAAATCTACTGAGGTTGGTAATCCTCCGCAAAAAGCGTTATTTAACGCAACCGAAACGAATGAATCACACGCTCAGCGCGAACTATGAATCGCATGATAAAATTTTATTGAATTTTCCATCCAATATGAGGGACGGGTTATTGATGGATGCGGCGTGACTGAGCAACGTTCCAACTTCACATGTAAGTAGAGTTTGAAGAACATTTTGAACAAAGCTTTTCGGTGTTTCACTTACTCAATTGGCATAGGGACCCATCATGTCAAGATATGTATCATCATCATAACAAAATATTAAATATTCTATGTGAGTATAATAAAGTAATTTAGAATTGAAATATCATTGGCCTGACTGTACAAATGCACAAAATTAATAGTAAAACATTTGGTATTAATCGTCGGGCCGAGTCTAAGCGGGCCGAGTGGGCACGGACCCAAGATAACTAGGTTCATTCTATATTTGTTTCACCTGTGTCAATCTCATAGTTTAAAATATTATCAATAAAACTTGTACTTAAGACGCTACCCAAACAGCGACACCGTAGAAAGTACACTTTTTCGTCGCACCATTAGCCGTTCTCCGACATATTACAAGCCACTATCACTTAAGAGTCCGCAGGTATGATCCCTCCCGCCTGAACACAAGAGTAAACTTAGTTAGAGCGAGGAGTCATCTTAAATTTGAAAGGTTATGTTTAAGTACTACTTAATTAAATAAATAAATAAATAAAATACTGCTGGACAATTCACACAGCATTATCTAGCCCCAAGCTAAGCAGAGCTTGTGTTATGGGTACTACATAACTGAAATACTTAATACAATACACTACTAAGATATATATATATATATATATATTTTTTATTATACATAGAAAACACCCAGACCAACGGAACAAATTTCTGCAGATCGTACACAAATTTGTTCCGAGGCGGGAATCGAACCCGCAACCTCCTGCGTCGCAGGCGGACCTTCGCCCGCTGCGCCACGGATATCGTCGAATCGGAATCGTCAATGTAAGAATATTTTAACTGTACAATAGTTTTAAATACCTAATTGTTAACCTTTTTATGAACTTCTTTTAGAAACTTCCTGACGATGCACGGCGAGTCCAGGAGTACCGCCTTTTGAATCTGGCCCTTGATCCAACTTCGTAGCGAGAGTCTCTTGAGATGTTGAGCGAGACTCTTCGCTATTACGCCGTTAACCGAAATGACTATCGGGATGATAGTCGCTGAATCAGCATCCCACATGCTGACAACCTCGTTAGCCAATTCTCAGCTTTAACGAGGTTATTATTATTAATATTATTATGTGAGTATTAGTTTCTGAAGAATTCACCACCATCTAAGCACGAAAGCTAGTCACCTCTTATGGCGTACGTATTGTTTTTACACGCCGTTGACTGTACATGAAAACGTTACCGGACTATGGTGAGCGCAAAGAACGCATCACCGGTTAAAGTTAGCTTGAGGAAACACGCAAAAGGGCCACCACTTATTTGGAAACCTGCACGAGGATTGTGAGGTTTCGCCTTGGGGGCGTAAGCGGAGCATTATTCGATGAGATGGTTCCAGCCCATTCTGATCACGCGCGAATCATCTTCATCATAAATAAATAAATCTAATTTATTTCAGTAACAGATTTACAATAATTACCGTAGTGGAGACCTTCATTTAATTAAATACTTGTGTTAGAAGATCTCGCTCTTCTTTAGCAAACATTACAGATTATTTATTTAATTTTGAACAGAAATATAAAAAGAAAAAGATATCACAACAAAAAGATAGTATCATAATCAACCTACATTCACCACTGCTGGACATAGGCCTCCCCGAATGAGCGCCATAGCGCCCTGTCTTCAGATTGCTGCATCCAGCATCTGCCTGCAGTCTTTCGCTCGCAGGTCGTCATCCCACCTGTCCGGAGGGCGTCCCACACTATGTTTGCCGAGTCGTGGTCTCCACCCAAGAACACGTTTACCCCAGCGGTTGTCGATTCTTCGAGATATTGCCGCCCTACTGCCACTTCAGCTTGCTAATTCTTTGAGCTATGCCAATAACTTTAGTTCTCTGTTAGATGTATTCGTTACGAATCCTATCAGAGAAACTAAAAAAACAAAAAGCTATGCTCGGCATAGCTTTTTTCATAGATCACACGGATAATTACTTTCAATGCTTATTTTTTTATTTATTGGAAAATCAACGGCTTAAACTAACCTAATCAAATTACGTAATAACATCAGAGAGCCAACTAAAGATTTTCACGTATAGTGACAATTTAAATAATGACATGTAAAAATAAATAGAAAACAGCTCAAACGACAATGACGTGGAATAAAAGATAACCAATAACTATCTACATAAAATTTATGTAAGCCTAAGTACCTACGTCACTATTAAAGTAACTTCTGAGAGCCTAGCCAAGACGTTAGTCGCTGTCTGGCTGAATTGATGTTCGTGCAGATAAGATCTATGTCTAAATCAGTTATGTGAGTAATCTGAGTCACATAGTCGCCGAAAAAACCTATCCACGAATTAAATAAACTTTTCATTTCGGCTTTTAAATTTCACTAAAAAGCAGAACTGTTTGAATGCTTGAACTAAACGAATGAAACGTTTGGTACGATGCGAGTATCAAATAAATCAAAAGCGCAGACGATTTGTTTGTTTTTTAACTGAATAGTGCTTCAGATGCTTGAAATTGCGAGAGTTGTTTCGGAAAAATTGCAGGCATTTCTTTTATGCGTTTATTGGAGGGTTACGCCAATATGCAGACGTCAATTGAACTGTTTTTCCAATGGTTATATTCTAGCACGAGAAAACCCACGACAATAAATGAGTAAAAGACGGTAAAAGACGATGTCGTCTATGCGATCTTTATTAATTGCCTTTGGCACCTAAGGACCCAGTGGAACAGTAACGGCTAAAAATTAATAATTGAACCTGCAATTATTTATTTTTAGCCGTTATTGTTCCACTGGCCAAAGGCGTCAACATCAAGACGTTAAATAATTTGATTGTTTAAAAAAAAATAAAAACGGAATTCGAATCCCTGAGTTCTAAACTGTTTTTAAGTTTTGCGGGATACAAACTAATTCCTGGTGAATATTTTTTTTATAATTGTAACTATAACTAATATTTTTTTTATACAGGGTGTAACAAAAATAAGTAACCAAACTTTCAGGTGGGGTGTAGAATCGAACACTGAATTCAGGAAAAATATTGAAAAAAAATCCCGCCCTTTAGTTTTTGAAAAATTTAATAAATAGGTACGAAATTTTCACAACATTAGGCAATAGACTATAATACATGTGTCGATTTGGAATAAAAAAAAAATGGCCTAAGTACCAGTATTCATCTCTTTTATAAGCCCATAACACCTAAACGGTGCCCTAATGAGCGGCCACCGCGGTCATCGACCCGCGACATCATTGCAGCGGAAGCGAACAGGCTGCACGGCGTGCTTAGATATGGAGCCTACGTACAACAAATACATTCCAATTTTCCTCTAGGAAATAAAAAATAAATAAATTATTTTAAGTCTTTACACACGTTCTTTCGCGAAAATGCATAGTTAGTAGGTACATTCATTAAGCATGCACCTTCCTACTAAAAGATATTCACTACTAGCTTTTATTTTTTCATATCGTTGACTACCTAAGTACCTACCTTCACATTGACCTTTAAAAACACGGTGAGTAACTTACAATGAACCCCATAAAAGGTTGTTACAATTTGCATTTCCGAAGCACCAGATTGAGAAAAGAAAAGGCACAAACTTTTAGCGCGCGAGAGCGAGATAGGTATACAAACTTAGTTCATCCGAATGTTCACCCAATGCTAGGCTTATTGTTAGTTTTGTCAAACTGTCATACCACAGGAATGTTATCATAGGGTCAATGGCGGTTTAGTTGCATCATTGCAAGCGCAAGGTGAAGGTCGCGGCGGCGCTTATCGGTTTTTGTGCGTAAAAATGGCTCGTATGCGTTATTCAGATATTGAATACCTACCACGAGATGAAAATTGAAATGGGAAAATTGGAATGCATTGGCTAGCTTCCTACATAACTATAACACGTGCAGCCCGCCGCCGCGCGCGCTGCTGCGATATCGCGTGTCCGGTCGTGGGTGCCCCCCGTAAAAAGATGTTTATCTGCTAAAAAGGTGTACACAAGGTACGTAGACCTTTTAATCATATTTTAATGTCAAATAAACACGTGCATCAGTCGTTTGCGTAATGTAGTGAAAATTCCGTATTCATTTTATTTTTCGAAAACTAAAGGGCGGGATTTTTTTTTAATATTTTTCCTGAATTCAGTGTTCGATTCTACACCCCACCTGAAAGTTTGGTTACTTATTTTTGTTACACCCTGTATATTTTAAACTATGTACCACTCTTTTGTGTCACTTACGTCCTTGTTAAACCGTTTTTGTTTTCCGTTTGATTATTTATATATTTTTTTGTATCTGTGTCCAAATAAATATTTTTCTATTCTATTCTATAGGATCACCTCGGGACCATTTTCGTTTTATCTGCAAAATAATCATCCAAATAGGATCATAATGACGAAGCAATCGACGAACATACATAAAAAAACATGCATACAAACAGCCGAACAAAGAACCTCTTTTTTGAAGTCGGTTAAAAATGTGGTTTATCGTACAGTACAGTCACAGAAGTTACAGAGAAAGAGTTAAAATGAGTTGGTAAGTTAATTTTACTAGTGTACCACGAACGAATTACTTACCCAAAAACTGTACTGTAGTGTGTGTACTGGGGTAATGCAGCCAGCGTCTCGGGGCCGCTTCTGACTGGTATTGATATGGATCAGTTGAGCTACTTGTAGATTGTTTGCAACAGTCTGCAGTTAGCACAATTATTTCAATTCTAAATACTAGTTCTATTATTTGATTGTATTTTTCTTTGCGAATATACATATTTATTCTTAGGTAAAACTGTACTTTCACGCTGTTACGTCTCACTTATTTTTTCCGCATGCCATAATTATGTAAATTTGTAAAAACACGCCCAAACAAAAACAGTACCTTCTAGTCATGTTAAAAGTACTAAGTCTCCGTGTAAATGTTTATTTTACCTGTATAACCGACTAAACCTAAACGAAGGTAGTAAATTACGTTCCGTTATCACTTTCCGGCCGAATCGTTTGCGGCGTGTACAAACTGTAGTGATCTATGGTAGTGCACTAAATTAGAATAAGCAAAGGAATTAATAATGCGGTTTTCGTTTAAGAGCTCTTAGCGTAACTTAAGCCTCATCGATAATCGTGTTTAATCTCTTTACCTCCTGCAGAACTATTCTATTAACGAACTGCGATGTCCAATACATAATCCCCACACCGCATGCCCAGCGTGCGGATTATGGGCATTTCTCCTCCCCCGACCAATGAGGATGGACCAATATAGGCTTGAGGTGAGGTGAGATGAGGAATCTCATTTTACAGTAGGTACACGTTACCTTTTTTTGGCTTAGGCAACACTGCGGGCTCCTATATCCATACACTGGCATTCAAACGTGCTGATTATGGACCGTTTGGTTCTCAATGGATAAAGTCCTTGAAGGTATATAGTCCTCTAATTATAATATCGTCCGTCAAACGAAATCGACCACAAGGAAGATAGGCCAGGAAGCAAATCGTCCTCAATTAAAAAGGTTCTTCAAGCAAGTCGCCATAAAAAAAATGTCATGAACGCAAAACGCTAACGCACAAAGAAACAATCACGGTTGATTTTTTAAATGGGCCTCCTCTATTCAAACTCGTCTAGTTTTTTTCAGAACGTTCGTAAGTGCGCGCTTCAAAACGCCTAGTATAGTATGTACCACTAATACGCTCTTACTAATATCACAGCGTACCGTCGTTCGACGAAGGCATTTTGATAGGGCAATCGTGCGGGGACCAAGGGACGGAATGGGGGGAGGATACTCCCGAGTTACTAAGGCGGTGATGTACTCTCTCTCGGAACTAGGCAGCGTCCCTCCCCCATCCAGTCCCTTGCCCTCACACGATTGCCCTGTCAAAACCACAACAAAATGCCTTCGTCGAACGACTGACCGACTGACCGATCCATATAGGTAGGCTGTGCTAATATGACAGAAGCAGTAGGTCTCTACCTACTGCCTTAATAGCTAAATACGGTCAAACTTTCAAAATACCTCCGTAACAGATTCGGCTATGAGTTTATGAAAATTTTGACATTTCAGGCGTTGACGGAGGTACCTCTATAAAATTTGCTTTATAGAATTACATTTGGTACAGAATCTGTAATAAACCAATAAACTAAAAAATAATACATAATAGGAAGCTCATAATTGCATTACAATGCAATTAGCAGAATTATCGTTTTTACCTAATTTCAAATAGTCCAATGCCAATTAAATTTACTGACAATCACACATAATTTCATTATGTTAATGACCACCAACGTAGGTTATTAAATTGCTGATAGAAAAGAAACTCGAAGTTAACCAGTTACTTATCTTATATATATAAAAGAAAGTCGTGTTAGTTACACTATTTATAACTCGAGAACGGCTGTACCGATATGGCTGAAAATTGGTGGGTAGGTAGCTTAGAGCCAGGACACGGACATAGGATACTGTTTATCCCGTTCGACAGCGTTCCCGTGTGACTTGATATAAAACGTCAGTTAGTATAAAACGTGATATAGCAAAAACGAATCAGACTTGGAATAACAAAACGCAAATGACAGCTATGTAATGGACGTATGGATGACGTATGGATGCCGGGGGCCGATTCTGTAGTATATTTAGTATCAGCATTTGCACCCGTGCGAAGCCGGGGCGGGTCGCTAGTATTAGATAAACCTTTCATTTTATCAGAATCATACATTTTCGTGTCAAGGTCAACAAGTATGTTTCTGATAAAAAAAGGAAAGGTCACCAAGTAAGATTGTAACAGCCAACAACGGGGGTGATAGCAGTTAATAGTCGACGATCACAATGAATTACAAGGGCCTAAAACACTCCTATTTAACAGGCGTTTGCGCATTGTAAATAATCATAAAGCAATGAATAGCTTACAATTTTATCTTATTTGGAAAAAGATAAATATTAGTACTACAAGAAAAATGTCATACGCAAATCGCGTGTTATACAATAGCTTTGGTCTTTCGTAAATATTCAAAAGCGAGCTCATTAAAATTTGTCGAAATTACTTCTGACTATCGTTTTCTTCGTCAAAATCCATGGTGAATTTCACATCTAACCTAACTATATGACTCCTGTAATATTATTGGCGCATTGTAATCCGAACAAAGTAAGCTTACACAGCGACAATTATATGAGACTAACCAACTCATAACGACCCATTTGTATGTAAAACAGGCTTTTAAGATAATTTTAGAGTATTTTAGAACATTAAACTGTAGTTAACTATTATGGACTGAGTTAGGAAACTATAATATGCCTAAGTTTGGCTAATCTAGATGAAGATGTCACTGTCACCAACATCATCTTCAGCCTATATTAGTCCACTGCTGGACATAGGCCTCCCCGAACTATGAAGAGCGCCCTGTCCCCAATGCTTCCCGCGTGTGGTCGTAAGGCGACTAAGGGATATCCACCGGGGGCGGGCAGCAGCGCCCCCTGCAGAACAATTCTACCACCAAACTGCGATCCCCAACCCTCATGCCCGGCGTGAGTATTATGGGCATTACTCCCCATGGGGTAAAAAGCAATAAGGTGCTTACCTGAAGAGGCCTGGGTTCAGCAGTGGACTAATATGGTCTGTTGAGGTGAAATGAGGAGGTTTAGGAATGCCCTATCTTCAGCTCACCACTAAACTTGAACACGTGACTGTAATATTGGCAAAAGTTTGGATATTTCAGACATTGTTACGAAAGTTAGGATAGATGTTTGGATGTTTGTTAGCATGCCAAATATACTGAACGGGGCAGGTTGAAATAACAGGCAGAATTTGCACAGTTTTACACCTGGAATAACATAATATAACCTAAATTTTAACCCAAAAACGCGTCTGCAGCCGCGGGCAAAAGCTATATACAACCTAGCTAGTACATAAATTACTGATAGGTTTTATAACACCTAGATCAAGAATAAATCCTTACAAGGTATCTGATTTTGTAGATGACCCTATACAGTGTGGAATTTTTGGACGGGGCAGTAAAGACCGAGGTACCTTAACCGCTGAAGCTACATGAAAATGGTCTTTGGTAACTAGCCATCATTTTAGAAGAAAATATCATCCCCATTCACAGATTTTCAAAAAAGTTACAGATTACGAGTAACTGGGCGTTTTTTCATGCGGGTTGGGGATCGCAGTTCGGTGGTAGAATTTTGCCTTATGCCCAGAGTGGGGATTATGGGTATTACCCCCCAAGTGATAAAAGCCAATAAGGCGCTTATCAGGGGAGGCCTGCGTTCATAGTTGTCCAATACAGGCTGTTGAGGGCGATTTTCACAAAAACTTTTTTTCATGCTTACTCTTCCCCCTCAGACCCTCAAATAGCTTCAAAGGTTAAAGTACCTGCCCTTTCTACTCAGTCCAAAAATTCCACCCTGTATACTCATACACGAGCAGAAACGAAACCCGTTAAAAATATAGCAAAAAAGACACCCAAAAGCGTTTAAAACACCATGTGTGGTACTGATAATGGACACCTTTTAAGATAATGGGATCAGCCCCTTTAAGATCACAATCGAAATAACCAATGTTTAACAAACAGGCCTCGCGAGTCATCAGTCATCTCAAATTGATTGATAGTGGTGGTGGAGTCGGCTCGGTCGGGAATCGTGGTCGGAGTCAAGTCCACCTTGCGGTTTTTATTAATATTTTTTTAAATAATGCTGGACAACCCACAAATCATCATCTAGCCCCAAGCTAAGCAGAGCTTGTGTTATGGGTACTAGATGTCTGTTAGACTTATTATTACATTACATTAGTCCTACGGACCTTATTCTGCTAAATTATGCGCATTGTTACTTTTTATTTCATGGAGGATCCATGAGATAAAAGCCAACAAGAAGCTGATCAGCAGTGGACCAATAAAGGCTGTTAATGTGAGGTGAGGTGATTTTGCTAAACTAATTACTATAGTAAAGTGATATCGATATCAACAGTGATATCATCACAGAATCGTTACTATCTAGAAACATTTTACTATTCTGCTTTAGATTAAAAAAAACAACAGATGGAGGGACGCACGTCCAAAGTGTTGAGGTTGAAACCAATCTAGAACTATTTTTGCAATTAGCACTACATGCAAAAATCTGGACTTTTTAAACCTAGGATTCTACTCGGTGATTCTGCGACGATACCACTGTCACACTCACAGTGAAGCGATTAGTTAACAGAAATGGGCCCCTGAATTGTTTTGCAAGTATTTTTTTTTGCCACAGCGTTACACTACTTCGAAGGTAATTTTCAGTACCTTTTTACTGTCAGGAGTGAAAATGTAGAGCATTATTTTATGCTAGTTGCATTCACTGCAAACTCTAGTTCTGTAACCAACAAAAAGGTAATTTGATCATTGTTTTCAGGTTGAATTCATTTACTCGAGGCAATTTTAGTTAATGCTTTCTGAAAATGCTTTAGATAACAGTTTAACTAAACGATTCCGTACACAGATTCATAGAAATTAAACATGTAAACGAAGCTACCTATGTAAAATAGCCAAAAGGTCCGGAACCACAGACACAGACCGCGTGTAGACTCTATTTTGTTGACAGTAATGAATTTTTACGCCCGCATTGGCATCAGCTCTGGTAATTATCTACTTGTAGAGCGAGTGGATACTAGTAGATAGCACTGCTATTTGCTTTTAGTTGATAAATGAAGAAGCTTTCTTTTTTTTTTCGTCATCTTTAGCCTTTTTTTTGGATCTTAGCCCAAGCTAAGATCCAAAAAAAAGGCTAAAGATGACAATCTCTATTAATATTATAAATAGGAAAGATTTGTTTGTTTGTTTGTATTGAATAGGCTCCGAAACAACTGGACAGATTTGAAAAATTCTTTTCCCATTAGAAGCCCACATTATTCCTGATGAACATAGGCTACTTTTTACCGCGGGAAAATGCTTCATTCCTACGGGAAAACGGGTAATAGGACAACGGGTAGTAAGAATGCAGCTAGTAATCAATAATTCAGGCTAGCGATAACGATGCTAATTTAGAATCCTGTTAAGCCCCAACCTAGGTACCACAGATTTTTTTGTATTTGCGTTAATGATGCCCTGAGTTCAGTTTTAGTAAACTATCGAAACGTCATCTTGACGCTTCATTGTTGTATCAGATTCACGTAGTTCCACGTTCGCACGGTAGAGGCGCTGTACCAAATCCCATATAAAATATATTATTTGATTTCTTAAAAATATATACGTCATTGTGATGTCACGATGTTATCGTCAAGTAGAACGCCTCGGATCGATTTTATCCCGAGTCGCCCTCCCGAATTAGGGAAACTTACTAAAGGTATTACTAAAGGTAATATATATGTACATTATATATATTACATAGGTATATATATATTCTTAGATCGGTTCATAATATATTCTCAGATCAAATATATTCGGTATATTCCTGACGACCTGTGTGGCGCAGCGGGCGAAGGTCCGCCTGCAACGCAGGACGTTGCGTTCGATTCCCGCCTCGAGACAAATATTTGTACGATCTGAAGATATTTGTTCGGGGTATTCTGAATGTTTTCTATGTTATATAAAAAAAAACTATGTAGTGTATTGTATTAAATATATCAGTTATCTAGTACCCATAACACAAACTCTGCTTAGCTTGGGGCTAGATAATGCTGTCTGAATTATCCAGCATTATTTATTTATTCTCAGTTCAGATCGGTTTTCAGATCCGAGTTGGATCTGCAGCGGTTTCAAAGTTACGTAAAGTTTTAAGTTTATATAAAGGTAAAAATAATCAATTCCCATGGTTTAATTTTTTTTGTAAAGTTACAGAATCCAAAAACGTTACATCCGTCATAAACTTACTAAAAAAATACTGTTATGTTTGCTGCACTATGTTTATAGTATTAACAAACAAAGATGATTCGCATCAACAAAAAATAAATGTTTTGACTCTGCATAATTGCATTAAGCTTAATTGATTGCAAGTCTTATTAAATTAAAATCCTTATTAATATCCTTGATATGGATCACCTTCGCTTGTCAACCTTTTAACGGACAGACAGACAGAACACCCGTGAGTTAATAAGACAGAATAAAAAGATTATATCGAAACTGCAAAAGGACATATAAAAACTGACAGAGACATGGATATGTACCCTCTCTGTGACAGCATATCCGAAAAACAAATAAAAGTAAAAAAGATCTTATGACTATTGATATAAAGGTGTTTGTAGGTCACACGAAGGAATGTAATGTTGGACCATAGATTAACACCATTACGTACAGAATGGACATTTTAATCAGCCATAGAATGAACTTCATTCGACACCCCGTAATTCTTACAAGAAGACAAAGTCCAAATTAAACAGATTATAATTCAACTTAATTTAACTATTAATTCATTATAATTCAGGTCAATTCTTCTCTGATTTCGCAAATCGGAAGATGAATTTTTAGGTTTCTTTGTGCAAAAAGTTTGGACATCCAAAACGATGGATAAATCGGATGCGACGGCCCTTATTAGCCAACTGTAAATCTCTCTCTACAAACGTAAGACTGATACTTCCAGAACTACTAGGTACATAATAAATACTATTATCGATGGGGAAAATAGCCAGGGATAAAAGCATTATTGAATCTTGGAAGAGATTTATTTATTTATTTACTATTCACAAAATGTACATATACTCTATGTTTACAGGCGTACCCAATGCAAGAGAGCACCTAGTCTTAACATTAATTAACATTTACATATTCATTAAAAGCTTTCATTACAAAAAATTACCTACCATTATTAAATTTATCACATTTTTAGAAAAAACCTACATTTAAAAAGATAGAGGGTGATATGCTTCTTGCATTAGGGTTGTCCAAGACACCACATGCCAAGACAGCTAGAGGTAAAAAAAGTACGAAATAGCTGCAAGTGTCCGAGATAAGTCGGGTTTTATTTTCGACGTCTTTAGGTGTAAATTATTCACAGCCAGCTCATCCGAAGACGGTTCTCTTTTTACCGCCGTAAGCCTGACTTAAACATAAATGAAGGAATTATTTAAAGAGGCCGCTCAGGAATTAAGATGACAAGGTTGGAGGTGGATTACTTGCGATCAGGGTAATGGCAATGGGAAATCTCGGAATTTTGAAAAGAATATAAATATCAATTTAGTTTGTTGTATTTATCAAAAAAAAATAATCTACAATCTAAAAATAAATCTATAAAAAATAAATGAAGTCAATCAATCGTTTGCTTAACTTACACTTTTCTTCGTTCTACGAGTAGAGATAAACTATTCTAAAAATTCACGCCCCTGTCAAAAAACGATCGTAATTTGGCGAATTCATTACGGATATAAGGGACGAAACGTTGGTGTTCTTCCAACACAAATAAGGTTCCTAGTTAACCCGCTTACATCCGTAATCAATACACGCCCCCTCCACAAACGTCATGGGTAGGTACCTACACTCGGCGTGCATTTTTGGAATGGTTTATCTCTACCTATTATATATTATTATGTTTATCTTCTACCTATTTGATTTTATCTTTGATTGTATTATTTGACTTTCAACAACATTTCAGGCTAAATAATCAGTTCTGTTTACTAATTCTTAGAGCTATGTCGATAACTTGTAGTATGCATTCTTGAATCTCTAATTGTAGTATGCATTCTTGAAACAGGTTTGATTTCAAGTAATTGCAGGCTATTATGGACGTTTTCTATAATTACAGTAGAAACTGACCTCGATTCGAAAGTGCCATAGAAATGGTCATAGTTTTAAGTGGTCGTTTATATTTTACGGTGTGCTATTTTCAGTACCTACTCAAAAGCAAAACAGTTTTGCTTAATAGAGCTAAGAATAGCTTAAACCTGAAAGAAATTATTTACTACCTACCAATGAAATTGAAATTTATGAAAACGATTTAGTGGAATTGATAGATAACTTTAGATTTGTTGACGATGTGTCTATCTACACACCAAAGTAGGCGACACCACCCGACGCGGTGGATTGGTGCATCTCTTCAGTGTATAAATATCGAAGGCAACGGACAGTGTTTTGTCATCTTGTCACTGGCCCGCCGACTTTGGTGTGTAGACTCCATTACATAGATTTTTTGCCTATTTTGCCATTTTTCTTACCTTATTTTTATCTCAGGCCTGAGATAAAAATTGAAGCTGGCGCTGGTTTCTACAATCGCTTCGTCGAGTTTGGTGTGTAGACTGCTTTAGATAGATTTTTGCCTATTGTTCCCTTTTTACTTACTTTCACTTAGCAAAATATACACTATTAGTTTATGCCCACGGCTTCGCACGCGTTGTTTCTATGAAAGCTTTTAAGGGTGATTTCTATCCCATGGGAACTGATTTATGGGATAAAAAGTAGCCTATATTTGATTCCAGGATTAGAATTAACTGTGTACTAAATTTCAGCCCGATCCGTTCAGTAGTTTTGGCGTGAAGAGGTAACAAACATCCATCCATCCATCTATCCATCCATCCATCCATCCATCCATCCAAACTTTCGCATTTATAATATTAGTGTGATAGTTAAAAAGCACACAGCTCTAAAAAGCTTCCAAAAACGCAAACGAATCTAAAAAGCTAGTAGATCTTACAATACAATGATAATAAATGAACTATGACCACAATTATGCATGCCTTAATCTAAGCAATGCACCGCTTCCCATACCAGAAAGCGTAACAAATAAGTAACTTGTATACACGCTATACAGTAAGTTCAGTGTCAGGACCTATCCTAAAATGGTGACCACGAGGCGCGCAGTTGCATGGTCGCCGACGGCTGTCCCATAAAACAGTGTGTGGTACGAAACGAATGGTCGCATAGTCACGATGTTCACCTTGGCCGTTATTATTAAACGTGAAATTTTGCTATTGTGATGTGCAAGAATTTTGTAGTATTTTGATTCACTTTCACTTGCAAATACTGATTTGTAAGTATAGTGTTAATAATAGTAGTAGTAATATAGGTTTTGATACATTTTGTAGGTAGTTCTTTATGTATATAAGAGTAAGAATTACACAATGTCATTATTCAGTACAGATTTATAACCATGTAGCGTCTGTTAGTTTGTTTGGTACCTAATCGTCGAAACAAAGGATCCAATTAGGAAAATTCTGAATATTTCATTTGGATCTTCATGACCTCAGAGTGCAAAGCTACCTTCATGTCCGTTTGGATCCCTACGGTTTTCCGAGTTATAAATGAACAACCTGGAAATAAAATTGCAATTCATTGAATTCAATGGTTGTTTTGTGTCGCTCGGAATCTGTTGGATGGTTGAAAGGATTGCTCCACTTGCTATCGTGAAGCTTACTTAACCAATGGCATTTCGTGCTTTATCTACAATTCTAGAAAATACTTGAGGTGTAAAAATAAGTTTAAGTGCTACAGATTCTTGGAAAAAATCTTTTACTCGAGGCAAGAAACCGCTCAGATTCTATAAAGGATTTTTCATAGTCGCAGCGCAACAAAGAGCATTCGCTTTTGAATTTCCGTGAATAAAATACAAGTTTTAAAATTTCCCGCGTTTTGAATATTAAAAACATTTCATTCGCCATTTCAGTAGTCGTTCTACCAGGCGTGCAGAGCTCGGCAGGAGGTCGCTTGAGTGCACACTACAAAGGTCGACTCTGATGTGTTTTCCTTTTATTTATTCCAGGGAGTAGTTTAGTAGTTTGATAATTTGAACCTTATTCTAAATTGGATACGTTTATATTATCTTTAGGAATGTTATCATTTCATGTGGAAGTAATTTCACATCTGTATCCTTAGTCCGAGTCAATACAAAGAACATTCGATAAAAGTAATCGAGAACCATTGATGTCTTACAAAAAAAGGCTTAGAATGGTAGTAGACACAAACGGGATGTAGCCAAAAAAATGCGACAAACACGTCTCAATTTCCTATGCGTATTCATGTGCTCGTATGCATCAAAGCACTGAAGTTATAGTTATGCTTGTCAACTCACACATAGATTCGTTTTTGCCTTAGAAATCAAAAGAATTGTTGAGTGAGCGTGTTTTACCTCTATGATGGACGTGTTGGTACACGCATAGATGTACGTAAGGCAAAACTTAGTTTCTTTGCAACTACCGAGTGAAATGTTTTCCTGTTTATTCTTATTTTTTTAAAGCACCAAAATGAAGGTATTTCTATGAACAAGCTATGTTGGGTGCTCTATCTACGGCACAAACGTGACTGCCGCTGTCATGTCAAAGTGCAACAAATCACTCAAAATCATTCGAAAACTATCATCCAGTTTGTAAGAAACAATTATATAGTTAAAAGTAGTTCCTCTCGATCCGGTAGGGGTGCTGTAAGGCGCTAAATGTATAAAAAGGACTCGAAAACGACGGAAGTACTCCTAAAATAATGCTTACAAATACCTATTAACTAAACACTCTGTAATGGAGCCTTGATTACCAAATAGGTTAGTTTTAATAATTCACCGACAATGAGGGGTTTACGATTTGCATAAAAAAAAAGTTAGTTCCATATTCCTCGATAGATGGCAGTGTCTCAATTGGCAATTAGAGTATAATATACTCTAATTGCCAATTGAGACAACAAAAATTGGTTTTCTTTCACTATTACATTGATATTATCAATGTAATAGTGAAAGAAAACCAATTTTTTCAAGTTTCTAGTTTGTGTTTCCAATTTAGCATAATTTTTTGTTGTTTTTGTTTTCCTTTCATTTGACATTGATATACTCAAATTGCCAATCGACGGCCCTGCCACCTATCGAGATATTTAGTACAAATTATTTTCTTCATTAAAAAGCAAATCGAAAACCCCTCATTATCTGGAAGTCGTCTTCATTATTTTTACTAACGTATACGTTTTATTCTTGCTACATAAAAAACCGATATTACCTCAAACCTTTTTAAACAATAAACCATAACAGAGTGACTGAGAGTGAAAAACCTATTAATTTTTACGGGCCATTTAATTCTCTAAGCTGGCGGAATCGATTTATAACAGTTTTATAGTCGGGTGAGATTTAAGGCAACTTGTAAAGCTTCCGACGGTGTCTCACGGATTTTTCCGCACGCTATAATGGAGTATGGAGTGGAGTCGTGGGGCCCCAGTAGCTCCACTTTGAACATTGAATTAAAATTTTAAGACGATTTTGTAGAAAATTTTGTTGATTTCTTTTTGGCTTCGACAATGTTTTATTGATAAACCAGGTTGCGTAGACGCAGTCTGGATAAAAAGTTCTTGTCCCATCGGAATGAAATCTTTGCATTATTGCAGAGGATAGGGTCATAGCTTATTAGGCAGGTACTGTGTCCTGTGTTGTGATTGACTGGTAAACTAATATTATAAATGCGAAAGTTCTACTATCCATCCAGGATGGATGGATAGATGGATTGATGGATGGATGGATGGATAGATGGATGGATGGATGTTTGTTTCCTCTTCACGCCAAAACTAATGGACCGATCGGGCTGAAATTTTGCATACAGTTCTAATCCTGGAATCAAACATAGGCTACTTTTTATCCCATAAATCAGTTCCCATGGGATAGCACCTTTAAACGTTTCCATAGAAACAACGCGTGTGAAGCCGCGGGCAGAAACTAGTAATATTATAAATGCGAAAGTGAGTGTGAATGTTTGTTACCACCTAACTCCGTAACTACTTAACTGATTTTGATGATATTTGGTGTGTAGATAGTTTAGGTTCTAGAATAACATACAAGCTAATCTAAGTGGTAAAATTTCGATGGAAAATTATTAAGGAATAATAATTTTTCGGTTCAATTCACTCAAAACACGGCATAAATAAAATAAAAAGTAAATAACTAACCACGTAAATTTTTTTACAAAACTACCCCTATGTGCAATAAATTTCCGAAATTTCCACGCGGGCGAAGCCGCGGGGCGCAGCTACCTACTGTTAATTATAATAAATAATAATAAATAAATAATGCTGGACAACTCACACAGCATTATCTAGCCCCAAGTTAAGCAGAGCTTGTGTTATGGGTACTAGATAACTGATATACTTAATACAATACACTACATAGATAGATATTTTTTTTATTATACATAGAAAACACCCAGACCAACGGAACAAATTTCTGCAGATCGTACACAAATTTGTTCCGAGGCGGGAATCGAACCCGCAACCTCCTGCGTCGCAGGCGGATCTTCGCCCGCTGCGCCACGCAGGTCGTCAATTATAGTTCTAGTTTCAGCTTCACAAGCTGTCATTCATTCAGATTCACGATAAAAGTAACTTTACCTTTTCTTTGCAACCCTATTGTGCTTACAGCTACTTCGCAGAACTGCTAATTGGATTCAGCACTGCTTCAATAGCCGTGTACCTAATAGCTAATTCCAGGTGAGCAATCATAAGACTTAACGCGCCTTCAACCTTGAATTTCACTTTTCTTTTTTTGCAGGTCTCATTAATGTCTACTACCATTCTGGACATGAGACAGAGAGGAAGTGATGAAAATTAGGAACATTATGAGTCAATAAGCAATGAGGGGGTTGTGCTATAACTCCCACGCTGCTGGGCGCATGTCCATGCCCCAACCCGCATGGCTCCCCAACCTAAGCAGTGGAGGCGTTAAATTTACACTAAATAAGCTGTTGTCCTTCCACTGGTTGATTTTCTTATTCGCCTCTTACGATATTTGCGGGGGGTTCGATTCTAACGCCACGACCACCAGCTCTGCCGCGGTATATACCAATCGGGATAGAATTCCATAGAAAACAAGTTAAATTTCGCTTGTACTTCCATCGCAAACGCGTCCTAAGGCTGATCAAATCACTCATAAGCAGCATCATATCTTCTGATCTCCTGACCACTACTTAAATCCGTTACCACTTCACAACAGATGAGCCGTCTACTACGCCAACCTATGACATTTCCGACACGGAATCCGCTGCTGGAATGGAATAATACCAAAAAATCCAAATCAATCTAAACTCAATCAGCACAAAGCCTATTTTACAATAGCTTGTGTAACTGAGCCGGGTCGTGCTATTCAATCGTAAATCAATGGGACTGCATTCACTTTGCATAGCGGCTATTAGCACGAACCGCTTTTGTCTACTTTTGGTGTTCGCGAAAAAATAAAGTTGTTTTTATTATTTTTATTCAAACAAATAAAATTTAAAAATTATCAGACATAACATTTTTGCTGTATTTAACAGAATAAGAATTTATAGCATTTTTAGAAGTACTTTCACAGGAAGTGCACTATGGTTTACGGGACTACCAATGGAAGTATGAGCTTCCTATTTTTATGTGTCGTCTATCGTTCGTAGACATCATATTTGCTGCCTGATGGCTTTAACTACAAAAATCTTCGAAGATTCTTGGAGCGGAGGTACATCTTCATAGCCTTTAGAGATTTCATCGTGGAAGTACGATGAAGTCTTTTTGCGGGCTATGTCCCTCATGAGTGTCACATCTCTTTCGCCGATGTCTAGAATATTGCTCTATAAAATCAATACAAGCTACTACATATAAAAATACATTTAATGAAAATCATAACTCATAAAAATAAACTCTATTCACTCATAAAAATAAACTCTATTCAATCGGCACATAACAGCACGAACCGGTGGTGCCTACAACCCCATGATAAAATTTAAAACAAACAACAATCCATATCAATTCCTCTGTAGTTGAGCAGCATGAAAATGGAAATGAAAACAAATATTTATTCAGCACCAACGTTAATTCAATGTAAAACACTCGACGACAGATGACACTACAGTGGTACACTGCAAAAGTTTCACTTTTGACGAAAATTCCTGCACAGATTCTAGAAATATTTGGGAAATTGTCAACGGGTGCATTATAATGTTCCAAACAGCAAGCATTGCAGGAGTTTTGCATTTCGTTCTGGTTTGAATGGTTTTACTTTTGTTGTATAAGCAACTCTGATGTTAAATAAGTCCAACTAAACTCTACAAAGTTTCACGTCAATATACTTACCTTATATATGTAATAAAACTTTATTTAAAACAATTAATGGGACAAGCTCGAATTATTCGACGAACCTGCTTGACCAGCCTTAATGATACAATGGTGGCAATCTCAAAAGCTGGAAACTGGTGATAATAGGCTAATTTATACTCTAAATCTTTTCGTTACGCTATCGAAAACTCCAGTGGAACAAGCTTCGCGAAATAGTCGACGTAATCAAAGCGGATCGTTCCGATCGGCGGGTTTGCAGCACGCATTGAAATCATAAATCAATTGGATAGCCTATTACTTTGTGTGCTCAGCCATTAGCGTAGCTTCCATCGATGCAACGGAATGGATTCAGGATGGAGGGTAGTGTAGCGATAAATTAGTTAGGAAAAAACAGTCTTACAGCCGATTTGATCTATCAAATAATTAAAGTTAGATTTAATTAAATAATTATTTAATTTCTTAGAAATTACTCAGAGTGTGAGGGCTTACAATAATAACAAATAATAACTATAATAACAAAAACCTTCAAACTAGTCAGATATTTTGTCAATTGCTTGTTGGGTTGGTTTTAAAGGGAAATTATTTATAAAAATATTTACCAGTCTGCCAAATCATGAATCAAAATCTTTTGATTACCAAGAACGCTGAATAGGCATTTATTGTTGGTCCTAGGGGTTGTCAAACTACCGATCAACGATTTAGTATAAAAAACTTTTTTGAAGAATAGCCATCTATTGTCATTAAAAATATAATAGAAATTTCTTAATTAGTTATCCAAGTTTGTGAAGAATAGCCATGGCTCGTCATAAATGTCAACGGGATGAATAACTTCAATACCCTCAAAACGCAGAAATTCAAATCTAGTTTTGTCGCATCGGTATGCAATGTCGAAAATGATACATGTACTGTAGAATCATATATTATTATGTGTAGCAGAGTGTCAGCTCCCTGGTAAATCCTGTCTACCTCTAGATTAATCCTCCTTTCAACCCTTAGCTAAGTCCACCCCTGGCTATAGTGCTCAACTTTGCTACTCCATGGCTAACTAGGGGTTGATAACTATGTTTGTGAACCTACTTCGATGTTAGGCAGTCTTTGAAGAAGTTACAGCCGGTAATTTATGTGAGGCATTTAGGCCGGTGAAATAGTCACTAGTTAGATTTTAACTAGGTTGCGGAATTATGCAATAGAAAACTGGAGGTTTTAATGAGATTAGGTACCTGTTTACTAGAGGTAAAAAGTATTCAATAGTCTCAAAATTCGAAGGGCTTTTTTGTAACAGGTATGGTACGGTAATCATTACACAAATTACGTTTATTTTGTAGTCAGACGAGTAATAGAAAAAGGAAATCAAACCACAATCTGTTAAACTTTAAACCAGACCTCTACATAGAATTGAAAGTGTTGGTACCTATAGGCGATTTATCTCAGAAATCTATTCCGGCTTCTCTTTGTAACACAGTTAAAAGTTTTATCAATCTGACCTGTATTTTTTGAAACAAACACATGCCAGATTTTAGAATGCAGAATAGAAACCATATTCCCGAATAAACGGGTAAAACAAAAGCGTTTTTATTCAATCTTCATCCGTTCCACATGAAGTGTTCTATTCAATGGACTTCGTTACTGTGACATGCAGTATTTTAACAAAAATCTATTGTCTAAAATAACGGTGAAAAGTCGCCGCGAGTGTCGACAAAAGGTAGCCATTGTGTGCACCTACACAACGTTATGACTGATGGTGGAAAATCAATTTTCATCGACCCCTGACGTCTCACTTACGACCCCTATGGGCTTTTACACGACGCACCCGCTACTTCCGTGCCGTTGTTTTGTAAGGATCGTTGTCTCTACTGATCTACCTTTTCAGTCCGTGAGTACCTGTGAGTACCCGGCCGGGTATAGGCCTCCTCTCCATTTTTCACATGGTTTTTGTCTAATAAACTAATTTTTGACAAAAAATGTGCTATCACATTCATAATTTACGACAAGCGGCCTAACGAATAAGGGGGTAGTCATCTCCTGTTTTGTTGATAATTGCCATATTTGAGGTGTTCAACTCTTTAAAATACAATTGAATTTTATTAGTTACTAGTTTATGCCCGCGGCTTCGCACGCGTTGGATTGCTATCCCATGGGAACTGATTTATGGGATAAAAAGTAGCCTATGTTTGATTCCAGGATTAGGATTAGCTGTATGCAAAACTTCAGCCCGATCCGTTCAGTAGTATTGGCGTGAAGAGACAACAAACATCCATCCATCCATCCAAACTTTCGCATTTCTAATATCAGTGTGATCAATACAACAAAAAACTGAAACGTAGATACAAATGCAATTTCATTCTGTAAGCTATGTAAATTCAATCAATCAATTGTCATCAATCGTTTATTTTTGCAATGCAGCAATGATTTCAGGGATTTGCCCCGGATATGCTACGTGCTTTATAGGGTTGCAAGTTTAAAGTTCACTTTGATGTGTTTTTATTTACTTTCGTCAAATGATCGTAAAGTCTAAGCGGTAAGTCTCATGTGCTTTAGCTAGGTACTTATTTTATCGACCTTTATTCCAATAGGTCTTTCTAGTTATTCATTAATCACAAATAAATAATGCTGAACAATTCACACAGCATCATCTAGCCCCAAGTTAAGCAGACCTTGTGTTATGGGTACCACTGATAATACAATTATACTACAAAGATCGATATTTTTAGTATAACACTCAGAATACCCGGAATAAATATTAGGTTAAAGTTTTTACTTTAACAATTAATAACTAATTCTAGGTTACTGCAGTGTGCCACAGTCGTGTATAAGAGCCTCGCTCCCTGCCGCACCCTCTACTGTTCCAACTGTTTTTCGCCTTCGTTACACATGTCAAAATAACAACTATGATGAATGGTACAGTTTTGAGGAAATCCTAATGCTGTGTAAGAAGCGGAAACATTTACTGATTGATTCGTTCTGATGATTTGGCAAAAATAGTACTTCATAATGTTTGATGTTACGTCAGATATCGTTGCGCTGGTTTATGTAATCGTTGGAAACACCAAAATAAACGAACCTATTTATAGAATCCTATTAACTATGGCAAGGTCAAGCTAAGGAAGTTGATGGGTCGGCGAAAGTAAACAGATGAAGGAATTATTGAAATGAAACTATGAGTGAAATTAATCTTTATGATGATCGATGGTACATAGTTACGCACAGGTTTTTCTTCACCACCATGTGCGGAATCTGGTATTATCATATGGATAAATGGAGTTGAACCAATTTCATAATTCATAATTCTTTATTGCACAAAATAGGTACAAGTAAAACATATAGCAGGAAAAATGGTGGCAAAGGCGCCCTTTTATCCCTAAAAAGAGTTCTCTTCCAGCAAACCTTATTGGGAGGATATAAGATTTAATTTTAATCTATTTATTAAATAGACTATTAAATAATATAATACATTACATAAAATTACCAATCAACGAGTGCATTAATAAATCTCAGGCGACTTTCAAAACTTTGCCAAAAAAACGTTTTACTTTAACAAAACAAACTAATCCCTTTAGCCAAACATGTCACACAGTCCGGACATCGCCGCCATTTGTCGCCTCGAAGTTGGTCGTGCGCGTGCGAAGGGGAAAAAATAAATATTTCACAGCGCCCTTCATGCCCTGTTGGAATCACGCGTCGCAGCCTTGTCGTGGCGCAAGATGGATCATTGGCGCGCGACAAAAGGGTGAGTAGACGGGCGGTAATTAGCTAAGCGGGACACGCGCGGTAATGTTTGATAGCGCAAAAAACGCAGTGTAAGAAATCAAACCATATGGCCTTGTCTTCGGTGACCAATCGGTTCCAACACATGAATGGCGTTGTATTCATAAAACAATGAGCTAAGTGGCAGTAGGAACTTATTGCCTTTGTTCGTTTTTTACATTATAATTTATCTATCTTTCACAGTTCAGTGTTTTCGTGCCCTGAATCAAGCGTCTTTCCTAGCAAAGGAAACGTTAGATGGTCCGGCGGGTATCAGTGGGACTTGGGTTGAGGTATTATGATCTTGTCCTCAAGGACGTAAACAATGCTGTGTTTGTTAAAAATACGCCACCACGTTAACGTTGGGGGCGCAAACACGATTCGCATGATATTCACGACCAATGGACAGCAGGTGCCGTGCCGCGCGTCTACAAAAAAAATGTGCTAACATGTTGAAGGTGGTAAAATAAATAGGTAGGTAAAACAAACCTTGACAACCCTTAGTTAGTTTTATAATGATAATGACTCACGAGTTTTACACAGTGAAGTACAATATTTTGCAAATGCGGTAAGACTACAAACCGCCCGTCTGCAAAAACCTCGGCTCCCTCGAAGATGGATCATCGAGAACGGCGGGGGGCGATCGCGATAATGCCGCGATATGGAAAACTGCGGAATGCAACCGGTTCTGTACGAAATAAGCAGCTTGTATGCAAGCGGTGTAGATATTCGGTGACAATGGCGACGCTTTCATAACTTGAGGGGTGTTGGAGGCAAAGGCTTTTGGAATATACATTTTTTCTTTGATATTTTGGAATATGCTCGATTCGAATTCTTATTTTTCGAGACTTTCAGCAATTGGTAATATTTTGAAGTGCTTCACTTAGAAGTGGATTTTAATAAAAGCTTTTTAGAGCCTACAATTGGCTCACTCAGCAAATACCTATACACAGTCAACGTTATAAATCGTAGAACAGGGTGAATCTTTAAACAGCGTAAAGGTTTAGGTAGGTATTATCAACGTTCGCAACTTTTTTGATTCACCTATTATAAATAACTGATTAGTTTCTGCCCGTGGCTTCGCACACGTTTTGCCGGGATAAAAAGAAGCCTAAATGTTAATACAAAATAAACGTCTAGAACTACATCTATCCAAAGTTTCAGCCCGATTCGTTCAGTAGTTTTGGCGCGAAGGAATAACAAACATACCTACATCCATTCATCCATCCGTACAAACTTTCACATATAAAACCCCCGACGCAAAAAGAGAGGGGTGTTATATTAACAGACTTTTGAGAGAAACGAGATACTTTCCAATTTAAAATATTCGTATGGATACTGTGATAGCGTAACGTGATTGTGATACTCTAGAATCGCTAAGCCGCCCAATGCAATTTAATAATTTCGTGAAAAACTCTTGCCAACACATATCGCAGAAATCCGAAGAGTCAAAAGCCAAAATAAAGTAACCCATAAACCCATAACCCTCAGCAATTAAAAGTTAGCATCATATTCGGGTTATTAAACGGGTATTCGAGCCGTGAGCTTCCGGAAACGCATAAATTACCCGCTGCGATTAAATCGGGAGTGGATCACGCATATTATTTTCCGTTTATTTCCCCCCTTTACAGTAAACGTCTTTGAATAACAGAGGGGTTAATTTTATTAGCTATGAAAGGTTAGATGGGCACGCGCGGTTTGTTTTATTTGGAGAGGAAAATAAAGGTTTCAGATGTTCAATGACATTGGAGAAAGATGGTAATGTCACGAAAGTTATAGGTAGGTACACTAAAATATCTAACAAAGACAAAATTTATAATTTACACACCCACCGACAGATTTCCATGAAACATGGCTAAGAACACTCGGGATAAATTATCGATGACACAAAAAAAAACTAAACGAAAATCGGTTCATCTGTTTGGGAGCTACGATACCACAGACAGATTCACAGATACACAGACAGACACGTTAAACTTATAACACACCTCTCTTTTTGCGTTGGGGGTAAAAATTGGTGACTTATCTAATGACTAAGATTTGAAGTACCTACTTACCTAACTATTATTTCAAAATCATTTTCAAAAATATTTTGGCCATATTTTTATTCATAATTCTTATCAAAGCCTAACATACTTTGTTTGTAGAGTCTGGCTACTGAGAAATTGATACTGGCCAGTTTTTTATCTCCACATTACAGCGTTTTTACCCATTTCGAACCTAAAATGGTAAAATGAAATCACTACAAAACCATAACATCGACCATTTGTTTTGTAGAATTCGAGTTGTCATTAAAATATTTTAGATTTTAAAAGTTTGCAAATATTTCCAGTTTCACTTGATAGCCAGACTATATTGTTTTACATATTACGTAATAGTTACTACCTATATGAATACTTAATCGTTCGCCTGAACCAGCGTGTGATCTGAGTGAGAAAACTTGTTTACACAACAGAACAACAATATGCTTTCAAGAAAATTTGAATATACAAAGAAATTGTAGGTAACAATTTCTCAACCTACTAAGGCAGCATAACTGCCTTAGTAGGTTAAGAACACTAGGCACTAGCTATTTAGATAATACCTCAGTGTTATTAGTGAGTCAGACTTATTCGTTAGTCATTTATTTCTTGTCTTGTCACTAACACAATTAAGGTAAATAGTACAAGGACGAGTGACAAAGTACATAATTCAATTTCGTTTATTGAAAAAGGTAGGTAGGTATCTAAATTAAAATGAAGGTTACTCTTATATCAAAATTAAGGTTGACGCACACTATCAAATCGAAAATAGCATCATTAACAGCAACAACACCTTCCTTCGCCATTTAAGGCTTGAAGTTTTTTTTATTGTTTTATTTACCAACTTAAACTAATATTACATAGAAAAAACTTATATATATTATAATAATAACACTGAGTGTTACTAACTGAGTGTCACTAACGAGTGAAACTAATTATCACCAAAATTCAAAAAGCTTGGATAACGATTTTGATTTGAAATTTCATAACATTTGAACAGCTGCACCGATTTTAATAAAACATAGCTCAGAACACTCGTAATAAATTTACCTTTCAAATGAAACAATCAAAATCAGAATCAATTTAGATATTTGGGAGCTACCCTATCACAGACCAAAGATCCTATGACTACGTTGGTATACAATATCTTTGTCACAGACAAACACACAGACTGACATACACGTTTAACATCTCTCTTTTTGTTTGGGTTTAAAAAATCAGCGAGGCAATGTCATTATGACGCTAATGCATTACATGCGTAATTATTAAAGAGTTTCATAAAAAAAAGACTCTAGTTGAGGCAGTTACTTTCCTCGGTTTATTTAGGGTACAAATTATATTACTTACCTATCGATCTACCAATGCTCAAATCAAAAGACGAATGCATTTGACACGCGCCCTTCACGATCTAAGAATATAAAGTACTTAGTAAATATTAACATTCACTTAGGAAGTTGCACTCCCCTAGCGAAATGCCAACTGTTACCATCTACCAGCTAGGGATGTGTAATATTTTACGGACGGATAAATTATCGATAAACAAATACAATGAGGAGTCGATAGAGCTGATTATGTATATTTTTTACTGCCATTTAATGAAATAATAGAAATTAATTAGAAATAAACTAGTACTTACAATTGAAACAATTGAGCTAACTGCAGACTGTTGCAAACAATCTCCAGGTAGCTCAACTGATCCATATCAATACCAGTCGGAAACGTCCACAAGACGCTGGCTGCATTGCCCCGCTATACGGCAATGCTGATGCGCTGTACCAGATACTGACCAGCTCTCGGGTCACGCGTTGCCTCGACCAGACGCTCAGATAATTTTTTAAAAATCCGAAGAGCCTCGGTACCCCACGGACTCGACTCCAAGAGGAGCAAATTTGTAGGCTCTGTCGAGACCTGCATATTTGCGCCTCTCGAGATCTTCGGCCAAATCTGTAGCCGCGCCTGCCCTCACGGATGTTAATTAGATGTCAATCGGCACATCATAACGAGAGATATAAATTTATTTGGTTCTGATTGGATTTTTCCAGAATTACTGGTCCAAATATTAAGATTCACATTATTTTCCTGAGTGATATTTATTGATGACCATGCACGGTCTATACCAGGGATTCCCAAAGTGGTCGATATCGACCCCAAGGGGTCGATATCGGTTTCCTAGGGGTCGACATAAACGAAAACTGATTTTGGGGGTCGACCAGGTCTAAAAATCGACCCCTGTTAAATTAACACAAGTTCTTATTTAAAACTTTCAAGATTAGGTAGTTACTGTATTGTTTATGTTGTTGTTACCTACGTGTACTAAGAATAATTAATATTTTTGTAGGAAATAGCATTGTTGTAGTAATGTAAAGTCTCAAGTTCGTAAAAGATGAAAAACTCGGCAAGTCAGTGAGGACAAGTTTGCGCAAGATAATGAGTTCGAGCGTACGTCTTTCAGGCGCGTTACGACTTGCTCTCTATTTGACGCTTACGCGATTTAACAATAACGAATTCATGATCAAGTTGAAGTCCAAACATGTTCCTGATATTTTACTATTTAACGGCTTGCACTAAGGTTGAAAGTTCATTTGCGTTTTGAAATTCGTTCGAGCTTCAACGATAATAACTCATATAAGTACTCATTTATTTCAAGAGATTACAAAGTTATTACTTAGCTAAAAGTGACTGAAAAATAATTTTTTTGGACGCATTACACAAGGATTTTACGAAGAGGTTTGAGGATCTTTTAAATTTAGAAATTCCTCAATGGATAATAAATCCGTACAATGCCACAGCCATAGAAGAAGCCAATGTGATAATGCAAGAAGAGTTGGTTACCATCATCACAGACGAAGAGCTTAAGCAGAAGTTCAACCAAGGCTATCAGAAGTTCTGGTTGCAACGCAACATTGAAACACAGTATCCTACATTGTGGAACATTGCTGAAAAATACCTTATCGCTTTTCCATCATCATACCTTGTTGAAAAGAGCTTCAGTGTGGTAACAAACATTTTGACGAAACAAAGAAACCGTTTGAAAATCAACGAACGTGGAGATTTAAGGCTGCAACTCACCAATATTGAACCGGATGTAGCTATATTGGTAGATAGTCACCAGGTTCATCCATCACACTGAATGTTTTATTTTTTCTTTGCAAATTAATACTTTTTTAAATATAATTTCCTACCTACTTAAGATTCTTTAAGTACTTAATTTGTAATAATCATTATAAATTAAACTTGATATTTACTGAATCGTATGTCTTTTTATTTTGGTAAATTTTGATGAGCAAAAGAAATGAAATCTTCTCTACTCACTAAACCAAGTGCAAAGTTTTATAATTGGTACCTTAGTAGCTAGGTATTTTGTATCAATAGGAAAAACCTAAAGATAAGCCCCCTTATTCATAATAGTCTGCTTACTTAAAGCATTGCTAATTCTCACGCTGTCTTTTTCTATTGTCCTGAGTCAGAATGAAAAATAACACTCTGTAGCAGCTGTTTTAAGTTAGCGGACGGACCATTATGAATAAGCGGGTTGATCTTAAAAGTAGGTAATTTGGTCATGGGGGTCTGAGGTAACAGTTCATTTTGGAAAAGGGGTCACTTGTCCAAAATAGTTTGGGGATCCCTGGTCTATACCATTCAAAGAACTTGTGGGTACGGCCTACGGTAGTACAACTAGAATGCGCACTTGCGCCAAAAAACAGTCATTGTGAAATAGCAAGTATACAGGGGTGTCATTTAAATTTGACAAGCACAAACTCAAAGCGCCATCTTTTCAATCTGGTTAAACTATTATGAAATTTATTTTATAACAAAACGCCGCATTGTAATATTGATTTTTGCACATCCCTATCAAATACCAACACGTACTGTACCTACAAAAAAATTTCGTAATGACAAAGAACACACACTCAAAATGGCGTTATCTTTTTTATTTTTATACTAAAGTAGAAGGAAGTCTTGTAATCGCCTTAAGCTTTCATCATTCAGGGGAGGATGACATCCCCTTTGTTAAGGAAAAAAACTTTATTTGGAAAAGTTTTGTTTTGAAGAATTTATTAAAATATACGATGACCATTGCTGCTGTATATATTTTCTACTCTTTCTTTTAAAAAAATTCATATTTCCATTTTTTCTTTGAAATCTTTCATGATTTGAAGTGTTACTTTCATAGAAATGTTTGCGAATCTTATTTAATTTACCCAAACAACTTTTACATCAGTCAAAGCTCTATGAAAAATTTAAATAAGATATCCAAAGCACTCAAAATAATAAAATATAAGTGTCTGAAACTTTACGTCTTCAGAGACATCCAAATGCTTTCAAAATAATGAAAAACAAACGCTCTATCGGTGGTGTTTTTTACGAATTTATACAAAACGTGTAGGTATACAATATGCACATATTTTGGGGTAGAATTGGCAACCCCAAGTCACCTGGACCTTCATGAATTATACACGACAATTTGTTGCCACAGTTATAAGGAATTTGTGTCCGAATATAGACAGATAGGCCGGAAAAAGTCTCTCCAATTTGTTACGGTAAATGCTATTTCAGTGAACATTTATATGAAAATAGTTTGAGCGAATTTTAGATTGCACTTTATGTGACACAGAGTCTTTTACCTTTATTAACGCTTACACCACGTTTTATTGTGCTTTTTGGTCTTTTTACGTACTATCGTCAATTTTGTGGAAATTTTGTCGAACATAATAACATGGACTTGTAGGCATGAAAGTAGCTATCTTATGTCTTCGAGTTCAAGCTGTGATTAAAAAAATAGACAATATCTAACGGACCGATCAAAAGAAAATCGGAGTAATTTGTACATATAAATTTCACTATTCAATCGCCGTTTCTTCAAGTGCTGGGATTCAATTATACTGAAAGGGTTCGGACACCCACGATAGGAACTATGAATTCAAATGAGTTTTCCATAATATGTATTTTCCAAAATTATCGGAAAAACGTTTATTGTATTTTATCGGATTCGTTTTTGTAGCATTTTATTAACACTTTTTGCATTTGCATGCAAATGGACACTTTATTTTGGAAATATTTTTCAGTGGATCAGTTTTTAAAATTTAAGCAAATCTGCCGCTTCAAATGAAATGAAAGAAATAATATACAAAAACAAAAACGAAATAGTATCTAAAGGTTTCTCGTATTTGCAGATAGCGTCTCTTTTTAACGACTCAATCAATGGAAACTCGAAGCAGTTTCTTAAATTACTCGAGCGAATTTCCCCGTACAAATTAGCCTCTTTCGCAAATTAAACGTAACTATCGGTAGAGTCTGCAAAAACGAACAGAACGAAAAGTTGAACGGTGATGTGATACGGTTTGCAAAAAAACTAATTTTCCCTCTTTCATTCATGAGTCACTCAGCGTACATACGTGGAAGTTTTCTTGTTAAATTTCGTAGACGTCGCGTCCGGACTAAAAACTCAATGCAAATTTATTAAGTGACTCCGAAAGTCGTGCGTAGTGTCGCATCATCAAAACGTGTTTATTTACTTACTAGCTTCGATGTCTAGCTTCTGCCCTCGGCTTTGCAAGTTTTTTTCCGGAATAATATGTAAATCCAGGTGTAGAACAACCACATAATATATGCAAAAATTAAGCCTTATCCGTTCAGTAGTTTTAGAATGAAGAAGTAACAAAAATATACCATCCATCCATCGAATCGTGGTAAATATCCCGTTGTGAATTTCAAATAATTTACGCATTCGATGACAAAGTGACGTAATTTTTCTCTATTCTACCCTAGACAACAAACATAGCGCTGCGCTGGCCCTCTGTTTTTCTACCTAAAATTATTTTCTGTTGTTTATTTCTTTTCTATGATTGTATCTTAAATGCTTTCAAAATGTTATTAATTTAAGTACCTATTAGACTTGACTAAGTCTTAGTGTCCCTTGTGAGACCATGATATTAATAAAATGATTTTTTTTTTAATTAATCCAAACATTATTTAAAAAATATGAGTGTGATTAGTCACACTAAAAGCTGCAGGTGCTAGTACTAGTAGGTACTACCTCCTACCTGAGTCATGGGAGTCATGTCGAGGTGGGAAGACGACCTATTATGCAATTAAATACTATCATTTCATTTATGATAATATCCAATCACGGTAAATAATATCTCTACCAAACACAAACAATGTACTTTTCCTGTCCCTTTATAACAAAAGGTGCAACTTCTTCATTACTTTACTCTGACTCACTCAACACGTTTTCTGCAAACTTCTAAACCTCAAACTATCAAGTAACGACACTATTTTGCATCACAACAAAGCATATTTCTAGACAATTTGCCTTGCACCAAGGGAAACGTCGAGTCAAAGAGCCAGAGCTACTTTATTATGCTAACAAATAATATTCTCAGGATTTTGAAGAAAAGTTCATCCTGTAAAAACATCAGGGCATGCAATACCTTTATTAATTTTTAATTACATACATACCTTTATTAAGAAATTTACAATTGAAACAGTTGAGTCAACTGAGGCTGTTGCAAACAATCTGCAGGAAGCTCAAGTGATCCATATCAATACCATACGAAACCGTCCCCAAGACGCTGGCTGTATTGCCCCGCTGTATGGCAATGTTGATGCGCTACGCCAGGCATGGGCCTGTATGTCAACTTTATCATTTAAAATTGACAATGTCGACGTCAGAAGGCGTTAATGTAACCTAGGAGCCGAGTATACGAACAGCATCTTGGAGTCGTTGGAATCGATAAAGACTATAATTTCTTGTAAATCAACCACTTATGCTTGTAAGCTTTGAATATCATAAATGTAATGATCCACTGCTGTATGCAGGCCGCTCTCTGATAACCGCTATTGGCTTTTATCTCATGCGTGTAGGTAATACCAATAATCCCCACGCTTGGCATGCGGGTCGGGGATCGCAGTTCGGTGGTAGAATTGTTTTGCAGGGGGGCTGCTGCCCACCCCCGATGGATATCAGTCATTTGTCCTTAGTCGCCTTTTACGACACCCACGAGAAGAGTTGGGGGTATATTTTGATCATGGAGTAGAAATAAATAAATACATGTTGCTAGGCAGGTAGGTGGAGGTAATGATGGAAGAGACTGGATAGATTTCCTACTCCTCATCAGCTGCTGGGCATGCCTCCCCCAAAGGAGGGGGGGCTATGCCACAATCGCCACGTTTGGCAGACAGATTGGTGATTGCAGTGAGGGTGTTAAAATACACAGAAGGAACCTGCTGCCCTTCCCCTATGCGGCGATCACGGTGTGGTAAGGCACGGAACGTTAGCAGTTGATTCGTTAGCGTGCTTAGTGCGCGTTCACAGGCCGGCATCGGACAATCCGCACTGACACCATCAATGGTTTGACATAAAAGATCCGTACCGCACGTAACGGACTGTCGGCAACGCCGGCGAGGATTCTTGAAGGCAACTTTTCCATTCAATGCGAATGACGTCATTCGGATTGCCGATCAGTGGACGCACTTGTCAGCGAATTATCCGATGCCGGCTCGTGAACGCGCATACTAACGTTTCAACTAGGTACTAACGTTTGAGCCGTAATGCCGTGCCTTACCACACCGTTATCGCGGCCCTGGTTCCCTTACTAGACTCTTAAGACATAGGCGTCTCGAGTTGGATCGATCCTTACGCCCTTACCGCCACGGCCAAACTTTGCTAGTTATAATATGTGAAAGGAGAATAGAAACCTTTAAGGAGGCTCTGTCGACGGTCGACACGACCCAGCCCTTTAGTTAATTATACAGAACATAATCCACACAGCACCATCTAGCCCAACGCTACGATGTATAACTTCTTCGATTGGCTTTAAGACTACTTGGAAACTTAGAAGATAGATCTTTAACGGTCGATAGAGTTTTGAAATATGCCGGAAAAGAAGTTTCTTGAGGATAATAAATACTTTTCACTGGAAACTATGCATGGACGAGCAAAGTTGGACCGTTAGCTAGCGCCGTCCAAAGAGATGTTATTGTAAGTTTGGATAGGTTTTAATCTTCCAAGTTTCTTCGTCGATATGTTATGTGGTTTTTAATAGAAATCTAATAATATTTAAAGGGTAGATTGATTGCGCCGTCTGGTGCCGGCTAAGAATTTGCACCACCCCAACTCTTCCCGCGGGTGTCGTAAAAGGTGACTAAGGGATGTCCACCGGGGGCGGGCAGCAGCGTCCCTTAAAGAACAATTATATCACCTCCTAACTGCGATCCCCAACCTGCACACCCAGCATGGGGATTATGGGCAATACCCCCTTGAGACGAAGGCCAATAAGGCGCTTATCAGGGGGAGGCCTGCGTCCAGCAGTGGACCAATACAGGCTGTTGAGGTTGAGGTTGATTGAAAACGACTTACTTATTGAGTCTACACACAAGTCAGCGGGCCACCGACACGTTGACAAAACACTGTCGATGATTTATTAGCAATTCGTCATTCATAATACAAATTTTAAGATAAACGCGTTTCGTCCAATTTGCATTTCATCCGACTCGCCACAACAATGACTGTTAATTGCCTACGATATTCATACACTGATAATTCGCGGACGTTCCCTGCTGCTAAAATTATCTCTAGGCCACCACTGGGTTAGTGCTTTGGTCCACCTGCCGAGATCTCTTCTACCGGCGCGATGGGTCGACGACACACGCAAGCCTGGCCTAGGCCAGACTAACACAGGACTCCAAATTTGGTGTGTAGACTTGCCATGCACCGCACAAAAAAACAATAGCTAGGTATTTTTAGTCATTTTATGATTACCCCTTTTTCAATCACGTGAATTGTTTCAGGTTCACAGTTCTCTGAGATTTTTTTAATTTAGATTGCTTTGGATTTGTCAGGAGAAATATTGACGCTACCCATATTCAAACTAACACTTAGTTTTGGTCTAAAATATCCTAGATAAAACTACAATCCTCTTTTATTCAAGAAAATTTCCAATGCCTGGACTGAAGTAAGTGCTTACCTAATTCAATATATCATGCACAATTTACTCACTCATATTAAATCCCTATTTATATCACTGCCTTCTAGATTCCGTTCAGATTTATATACCCAGCAACACTTTCCGACTATCATAACATGAGAAAACCATTTTAATATTATCTTTTTGAGGAAAACAACGTGGAATCCTCACAAGGAAACAAGTTACTTCATATTTCTCTCGCAATAAATCTTTTAAGGGGGGACACATCTGTCAAAAGTGTAAAATATGAATTTCTGTTACAATGTCTTTCTTTTCAAAACCTTTCCTGTACCCATTTGCTATAGATTGTTTTTGAGAGGAACACAGGTTTTTACTAACTTAAAAAAAGGGAGGTTCTCAATTCGGCACCTCTTGCTTGGTAAAACACATAGACTTGAATAATAAAATTTATCTTTTATTTGTTTGCGCTTCTACGCAAATTAACATTTTAACGTCTGAGATTTAGGACAGTTTAGGACAGCTTAAAAACTTCTGTACTTTGTAATAGAGATTCTTACGAAATGACTTTAATTTACCTTTCATTTAAACAATCCAAAACAAAGGTATCCTACTATAAATTACGATGCGCCTGTATTGCGCCCCGTCTAGTAAACTTCGTAACTTACTTACAGGGGTCCATTATTTTTCTAACTTATGCATACCAGCTGAGGGGATCCTTTTTTTCTGGATTGCAAATTATTTTAAGTTAAAACATGAAGCTTATGCTTCAAAAGATTTATGTTGCCCCCTGAGACTGTTTTGTTTTCTTACTTAAGTTTTCTAGAGATTAGAAATTTAATGAAGTTTTGAGAAAAAGTAATTTGATGACTTTTTAGAACATTCTACCTACCTAATCTGGAAATTCTGTTCATAACCATTATACAAGAAGGTAAAATAAAACAAAGATGACATACAAAAAGTGTCGAAAAATCAGGTTTAAATTGTCTTTGTTCGTAGTTTTTAACCGACTTCGAAAAAAAGAGGAGGTTTTATTTTTGGCGGTATGTATATTATGTTCGTCAATTACGGACCAATTTTAAAAAATATTTCACCATTTCCCATAAAATTATACAATATAATCAAAATTATTCCCGTGGGGATATTATATGGCCCGCAAAACTTAAAAACTGAAAAAATTACCCTTCAAAGGTTTTTATGAAAGTACGAGAATATCCCTCAAGGATCGAGCCGTCAGAGGACACGCGCGCGTTTTTTTAACCCCCGATGCAAAAAGAGAGGGGTGTTATAATATGTTTAACGTGTCTGTCTGTGTATCTGTGTATCTGTCTATGCTATCATAGCTCCCAAACCGATGAAGCGATTTTCGTTTGGTTTGTTTGTGTCATAGATAATTTTATCCCGAGTGTTCTTAGCTATGTTTTATGAAAATCTGTCGAGGGGTTTTAAATTTTTTTATTTTGTTCTTGTTATCTTACATTCTAGTTCACTCAGATTCAAGTACAATACCAATTTTATCGAGAATTTTTTATATAAATACGATTTAAATTCGCTCTTTGTCCACGGTCCAATTGGTCCGCTTGAAGCTTGAAGGCAGGAAGAACATGGAGGACCAATGAGACCACTTGATGCTCTAAAGGTAGGGACTCAAAGTTGGTGTTTAGTTTTTCAAAACATCGAATTATATTTTGGGCGCTATGCTTGTTCTTAGAAAATGCTTGTTCTTGGCTACTATTAGAAAGTAAGAATGTGAGCTACTGCTAGATCACCCGCAGCCTTGCGCGCCCGTGCAGAAGTTATCGCATATTGAAATCGATTCTCGGGCATTTTCCCTGCACTATTCCCATTTTTCACTCCACTATTGTATGAAACTACATATATGCGGCTCTATTCCGTAGTGACGTCACGTAGCTCCTATCCAATACACGGAGTGTTTGCATAGGTGCATGAAATATGTTTTTGTGTGTATTGCTGTGTGATATACAGTATGTTTGTTCTGTTTGTAGGTAGTTTGCATGTTGATTGTCACGCGCGTATTATTTTATCAGCCTGAAAAATATCAGGTCATCGTTGGTGAATGTTTTTTGTTGCGGCAAGCTGAAAACAGGGCGCTATAGCGCTCATTAGGGGAGACCCATGTCCAACAGTGGACTAACATAGGCTGATGATGATTGTATTTATTTCTACAGATTTACTATATGCCAAACAACTATTACCTATTTACTTCGATACCATTACGGATAAAGGATACGAAGTATTTCTTGACTTGAATGCTATAGAAGTTAGAACGGATCACATGGCATTCTCTTGCCGAAAGAAGGCATTTCCACGTGAGATTTGATAATTGACTATGCAGATAATTAAAGAAATGATCCGCATACCTACGAACAACAGGCCGTTAGGCACGTATAGTTCGCGTCATGTAAAAAGAATGCTGGCGGTCAAGCTGCGCCGTAGGCGATATATGGGTCTATTTGGTGGTATGCAGCGGGGCGCGGGGCGGACGGGTCACGCGCCGCATGCCTGCTGGTACGCTATTGGTTCGTCGGTTGACATTTGCTTTCCGCGTTGTGTCCACGTCACTTTTTTTGTAAAAATACCATCGCGCACAAAAGTTTACGAAATGGTTTCACATAGAAAAGTGAGAAAAATGAATTAAGACATAATTATATTGTTTTATGAAGAGAGACGCAGATAATAATGCTGTTGATAATTTAAAACAGTGAATAAAACGTTTTCACGTCACCCAAGACGACTTAATGGATGGAGTTGCTACATTACATAATTTTTTTGTAATTATATTATACGTTCTAAACTGAATCGAACATGTTTTGAATTTTATCTAATATTATTTTCTATAACCAATACCAAGCCGCGAGCAAAATATGAGTTAAAAATAGGCTTAGCAAATTGGCATAGTACTATCGTGCGCGAATGTACCCATGCGCGAACACACCTCTTCCACTTTCTTCCAGCGTTCTTTTTACGTGACGCGACCTATACAGGTTGTCAAATCTAATAAAGACGAGGTTTGTGATGACTTGGCCAAGGTCCAATTATATCATTGCAATTTAACACGTCAATATAAAATAAACTCAGTTTAGCGCTTAAAACGAGTTCACGCATCTTACAGACATAATTTTGATCAGGTTTAATCGTATAACGCAGGGGTCGGCAGACCGCGGCTCGCGAGCCGCATGCGGCTCTTGCCATAGGATTATATGGCTCTTACAACTCACTCACTGCGTAACTGCGCCGCCTTAGCACAAATAAAACACCTAAAAAACAAGAACGTCAAGTGCGAGTGTAACTCGCGCGCGGAGAGTTTCGAACGTTTGCCGATCGCTATTTGATGAATACCTACCTAAAAATAGTAGGTACTTACCAAACTACATTTTAGATGGATCGCTCTGCGAGATTAAGCCAATTTATTGACTTTATTCAAAATAATTCAAAAAGTGTACTCTACAGAAATTTCAAAAAATGTTTTGAAACGTGCAAACCTTTCATTTGATAACCCAACCGGTGAAGTATTGAGGTAGGTATCCCCCTGTTTTAAAAACACCCCCCCCCCCCTCCTTTTTGACCATTTTTAAAAAAATGTTCGTTTAACAAACTTCTCTATTATTTTTCCTGTAAAATTTAGACCTATTTCTACAAACGTCCATTTCAGAAAGATCGCTCTGCAATCTTTGGAGGTAGGGTAGGGGGGTGGGAATGGGTAATATTACGACTATTTTCGAAATATTTCAAAAAATATGAAACCTACAGAAATTTCGAGAACTGCTTTGAAATGTACAAATTGATACCTTTCATTTGATACCCCACATGACCCTGTAGGTATCTTTTCAAATTTCGACATCTTGTTTTTTTTCATTTGACAATTTGTATGGATATAAATATATTTTTCATCTATATGTTAATAAATATATTTTTCATTTCTTACATGTTTTATAACTGTAATAGTGTCAGTATATTTTTATTAAGATTTGTAGCATGAAGAAAATTAGACTCTTATTATTAGACTAATAAAATTCATGTTGCGGCTCTTTGAAGGCATGGGAAAATCTACGAACTTGATATTTGGCTCATTTGGTTGGTAAGTCTGCCGACCCCTGGTATAACGGTCCAGTTTATGCTGGCTTGTTCAATTTGCAAATATAGAAACATTTAACACTTTCTGATATAACTTGTAACTAGACCGTTACAAGCGCGAAACCGAGTGCAATAGCTCCCATATCACACAGTAGGAAACCGAGATTTGAACTCTATCAAGCTTTTAGTTTTCTTGATGTAAGTTTTGGCAGAAAATGGAGAAATTGGACCTAAATAGATGGATCATTATAGGTACATTTCAATACAAAATCTGTGTCTTCTTTCTACAAAGAAAAACTAACTGAATATGTGTTCGATAATTATTTTAAGACGCATTGGATGGGGAAGTAGGTAATATATTATGCTTATGACCCTTTAGAATAATAAAAAAATCTTTTGTAAGTGACATTGTATCTTTTTGAGAAGACTAATTTTTATACCGATATACTGACGTTCAGAAACCTACAGGACAAGTCATAATAGTAGACTCAAGTCCGCCTGAAGACTTTTATTACAATACAAGACAAAAATTATTACATTTTTTTGTTTTATCATCTGTAAATTCAAACCTGATTTAACAATAATCATACGTTCTACCTAATTACTCGTTGTATCAATTAATCGTAATCTGATTGTTTGCTCGTTTGAACATTGCTTGTCGATATCTTATCTAGGTAAGTAAATTCAGCTAATTTAATCTAATCTAGCTGCGACTTATTAAACTTTAAGTCACCTACTATTTAATAATATTGTTACGAATAAAATACGTAACATAGTATGACTGTTCTACGGAATACCGGAAGTCAAAATACCGTATATCGAACAGTCTATCGAAATTACACGAAACCGCAGATCGAAATACCGAAAGCACGCAACACCGAAAAACTGTAGACCGGACGATGACAATTTCGAATGTACGCTATACCGAAAGATCACGAAATCGAAAGTAAATAGAGAACAAGCTTCTAGCAGCAGCTTTGCAAGCGCTTTTCCAAGGTGTGTCTGGTTTTTTCCGGTATTACTCCAAGTCCAGTATTAATTTTATTACATAACTTACGTAACATTCAGCCCAATCGGTTCAGTAGTTTTAGCACTGTATTTTGACAAACACACAACTCCACATCATACAAAAATTCTAACATATTCACAATCTTTCTCCTAAGAATAGTGCCTTACTTAAAATATATAAAACTAATATTTTATCAAGCCGAATATACAAAACCTATTCGAAGTATTAAAACGAATGAATCTTGAAGATTCGTTGGAATAAGCACCTGGTTCGGTTCCGCAATTGTACCGCTTTGTAGCGTATACACGTACAACGTTAATAGTATATCTACAAAAGGCAAATAAAGCCGAATATTGATAGAAACCCAGCTGCTACAGCTCGCTCCGTTGACTCAGTCACCTCGTAGCTCCACATCAAAGGGCCTCTTTTGATCGGCTTCCACGGCCCTAATTAGCAGAGCCCGAGCGCACCGGGGTGGAACACATTGTTAATACGTACAGGTGGAAAGGCTTATTGGCATGGAAAATTCGAGGAAAATCAGAGTGCTTCTGATACGCGAATAGTTGGTCTTTTCAGGAGGATTCGATGATGCAGCAATGGAATCGGCATAGATTCTGTCACATTAATAATTTAAATGAACATAAATTATAATGGTTTCAAGCTTGACGCTTTTGACACCATGACCCTCTTAAAAGTTTCTATCGTCAAATTTGCTTATGGAATTAATGAACTTGATTGAGATTAAATTATCCTCTTTTTATTTTGTACAAACTCAACCTCCTTAAATTTTAGCAACGTTAAAAAAATTAACAATTGAAAACTGATATTGGCAGAATTGTGTCAAACCTGAGGTCAAACCATGATGCAGAGCCAAATACAAAAGAAGAAGAAGAAGATAGAATGCCAAAATGTGTCATTTTGAGGCCATATAGGTATGATGAAGCGATTAGTTTAGTGAAATTCAGCTGCTGGTCTCAAGGGCGGCCCTGGGGCAAGGGTAGTACCTACTGTTTAAGGGGTAAATTATTCTTCGAGACTCTTGTCGTGTATATTAAACGCATAACTTCAACTGAGAATAATAAACTAGGATAGTGCGTGGCTTTCCGAGTTATAAAGTAAGTTCTATAATCTTCGACACGCTATGAATACTTGAACAAGACGGAAGTTTTCAGGAACTATGGGAAGTCTTAACAATACTTTACACGGAGTTTTGTTTGCTCCAAACTGCTACAGTTTATGAAATAACTTGGCTTCTGTAGAGGAATGAATAAAGTTGTATGAAAATGTTTATGTCTGCGAAACAAGAACTGAAACGAGAATGAGAAAGCTTTAAATGTTATCTGAAATGAAGTCTGTTAAACGAACACTTTTTGAAAAATGGTCAAAATGGGGTGAATAGTTTTCAAAAGGGGGGCTACCCCACCGAGTGGGGTATCAAATAAAAGGTGTCGGTTTGGAAATTTCAAAACAGTTTTTCAAATTTCTGTAGGTTTCAAACATTTTAAAATATTTTGAAAAAAGTCGATAAATTTACCATTACCCCCTTAAACCGAAGCATGCAGAGAGATCCATCTGAAATGTAGATTTGTAGCTACTATTTAAGGTATTCATTAAATTGCGAAGTCTCTAGTCGGTACTTTTGGTACATATTTGTTGACAAACGTTCGAAACCCTCGGCACGTGAGTTACACTCGCACTTGACGGATCTTATTTGTATTGGAATACATAAAATAATTTTTTCCGAGAGAACCATTAACATTTATCCGGATTCTGTGCGTCGCGACAACGTTTATATTATGTGTTTTTGTTTTTTGTCGGGATATCGTGCGTCGAGATGCCATAGTAAGTCCCGTCAAAATCCAAAAAAATTGCGATATTATTTGATTTCTTAGAGATGCCGTAGTTTACCTGTTTTTTCTCTATCATATCACACCACTCTAGCCCAGGATCGCCCTTAGCTGGGTCTTTTCCTTTAGCCAACTTTAGTTGTCTCGTGCTCGTCGCATCTAAGTACACCATGTGATCTTGTCGATGTCATCCACCCTTCTTGCAATACGAAGACTCGGAGTTCTACAGCCTTCTACAGCCCAATCATGGCCACCATTCGAATAAGGCTACAATAGTCTGACAAATTTCAAAAGGAATGGATTGCTACTTGTATATAATAGCTTTTCTCTACGGTAGAACCTAAAATGTGAAGAAATATAGTAATTGAAATCTGAAAGGCATAACTGAGAAAAATAAATCGACGACCGAGTGGTTTGTGTGTAGTATAATAGCAAAACAAGATACGTCAAGTGCAAGTGTAACTCGCCCCGAGGGTTTCGAACGTTTGTCAACAAATATGTACCAAAAGTACCGGTACCTACTATTCTTAGGTATTCGTTAAATTGCGAAAAGACTTCGCTAGAATAGTACTCGTAGGTACCAAAACCTACATTTCAGATGGATCTCTCTGCATGCTTCGGTTAAAGTGGGTAATGGTAAATTTTTCGACTTTTTTCAAAATATTTCAAAATCTATGAAACCTACAGTAATTTAATGAACTGTTTTGAAATATTCGAACCGATACCTTTCATTTGATACCCCACTCGGTGAAGTAGCCCCCCCAAAAGTGTTATTTTTATAAACTTCTCTATATTTTGCCTATAAAATATAGATCCATATCTATAAACGCTTAATACATTTTACATGGATCGCTCTGCAATCTTCGGAGATAGGGGGGGGAATGGGTATTTTTTCGACATTTTTCGAAATATTTTACATATGACACCTACAAAAATTTCAAAAACAATTTTGAAATGTACTAACTGATACCTTTCATTTGATACCCCACATGACCCTGTAGGTATCTTTTAAAATTATGGCATCACAATTTGTATGGAAAATGTTCATTTTCATTTTTCATTTATTTTTCTTTAAATCTGTACAGGCGCACGAAATGTATTATTATTTTAAATTTCAAATTGATATGATAGCTGCAGTAGTTGCTGAGTTATTAATACTTATTAAGGAGGAAAAAAAGTACAGCCAAAGCGAGTTTTCGAACCGATCTTCGATCTCGAAACCATAGCAACGAATAAATAGACTTATTAACGGAAGATTTCAGTGTTCTGGTACCCGTAACACACTACCTACCTGGTCTACCTTACCGATGTTGCGTGATTTTTATTGTCATTCAGATTTTTTTATTTATAGGCATACTAACTTTATGTTTTAGTGGTGCGTTATGCCCATTGGTCGCACCTTATGCATATTAAAATCAAAATCATTCAATATAAAAAAACTCTTAATTTCCATAAATACAATAAATGTACACTTAGAAAAGGTCAAACATTAAAAATAAACACTGACACGGAAATTAAGTGATATTTTTGATTTCTGTCGCTTCGGTATGTAGACTAAAGTAAAGAAGCGTCGAAGAAACCTTTAGCCTGTTAGTTGTTATTTTTCGAGGTGGAGCAAAAGCCGTCCCAGGCTTTTTTATCCTCTAGATAATCTGATATTTCATTCATTTTTACGGGGCACATTGCATTACGAAAAGTGCCTTCCATCTGGAAGTCTTTTGCAACAAGCCCTTTAAACACCATTAGAATGATTTCATACCCCATAATTAGATATGCTGCAAGTCAGTTATCAAATTGAAAAATATTACACAGCCACTAAACCCCTCTAAGAAATAAAGAGCCTAATTAAATTTCCGCTCCTTTCCATAAAGCGCTCACCACGTGGCATTTTATTGCCAAATTTTGGGACTTATCACAATTTATGGGCGACTGTGAATTATCCAAAATGTTTAAATTAAAAATCTTGTTTAATGGTGCTATTTGAAAATTATTATGGTTAAAAATTGTGTAAAAAAAAGTGAGCATTGGAAGAAGTTAAGTTGCATCTTTCTTTATGTACATATGTAAGTTCCTAATGGAACATTTACATTCATGATTCAGCTCAAATGCGGATATTATATAAACTACCTAGATAGACTTTTATTTATCGAAAACTGATTAGCAAAATGTAGAGTCACAACGCACTGCCAACCTTCGGACAATGATGACATAAGCAACTTGGTAACGAAAAATACTTTGGGTGGTGTTCATTGAAAGATTATCGGAAAATCAGCAGCTTCGTCGGTTTACTTTGTATCCTCCATACTATTAACAAAGCGAAAAAAATTGTCCGTCTGTTACCTTTCGCGCATGAACGGATCATAATTAAATTTGACGGGGGATAGACGGTATCCCGTAAATGTACATAGGCTACTATTTATCCCAGAAAAGCCTGTACGAAACCGCAAACAGGAACTAGAAATGTAAAAACTTCTGTCAAAAACATCAATCATTATTAGTTGTCCGAGTATCGTTTCGTATCAATATGCGTAAAAGTACAGATCGTCCAAATAAAGTAACAAATTAAGTAATAAAACATGTTGTAAAACATAGTTGACTGCCTCGTTGGTCTAGCGATCAGCTTGTTCAACCGCTGATTATGAGATCCTTTGTTCGAATCCCAGGTCGTGCCAATAGTGTTATTGGGGTTTTTTTGGTAAGGAAAATTCACAGTAGCAGCCCGGAGTCGGGAAGTTGGCGGTGTTACACCCCCGTGCCTCTAAAAGCTCGTTAAGCCGTTGGTCCTGCGCCTGGCTTCTTCCCTGTCATGTCGATCCGTCGTCCCATCGGATGTAGAGATATGAGAGTGAGGGAAAAGAGAGTGCACCTGTGCTTGCGCACACACTTGTGCACTATATCCTGCGCATCGGGATGGTCTCCGATGAGACTGGCCGCCGTGGTCAAAATTCGGCTAGAAGGACATTATTATTATTAAAACATAGATAATTGACTGTTGTATAATGTGGATGTCATTTTAATCTGGAAGCACCTTTAGAAATAAAGTTGCAAAAATTATGTCAAGCCAATAACGGAATACCAGCTCTTGCCTGAACAGAACAAAGCCTGAAACGCTTCTGTAAAAATACGTTAAGCCTCGAGACAATGCCGCTCTACTTTTAAGAGGCTATCAAATCTCCTTGATATACCCCAACGCCTTATAATTCCCATACGACGACGGTACGCGCCCAACCTTAACTGCTTATAGTTTCCAATAAGCCATATCTTCCAAATGAGAGCACGTTGCCTCCAGCCATTTATTTACTTTGTGAGCAAATAGAAAGGTAAGTATGAAAGGTGAAATAAAGGAACGTTTATGAGACCGCTTAGGTTTCATTACATTTTATTGATATGGGAGATGAATTATATGGGGCCTTTGCTGAGTTGGGTGCTCACAATAAAGTTAGTTTATAGTTCGTTGATCTCAAAGGGCTTACAAGTCAAATTTTACACTATAATCATAATTAAATAAAAATTAGGTGTCATTTTGGTTTTCTCTTCACTTCAATTTGTAAATTTTTTTGCACAGAGCTCGTCAATATCTCAGAAAAGGATAATGAAATAAATCCTAAAACTTTACAAACACGTGTTCGCTTCCCAGCGAACATTCAGAAGATTTTTTGGGCGTAAAAGGCTCTATTTCGAAGTGCATCGAATGTTTATTGTTGTACATCAGGTTTGGGGCATATCGATCGGTCGGACGACGCCGTCGGGGACCGTACTTCGTCAATTATTCACCTCTTCTACGCGAGTTACTGGATCTGGTGGAAGCTAGAACAGGTAAGTTTGTCCAGGTTAATTCTTTCTACGACATTTCCAGAAACTAATGGAGACTTGGCCATTGGTTGCCATACAGCAATGGCATAAACAACAAAGGCTGCAAAGGCAAAAACTGTCGTTTGTGCGTGGTTTCTGTGATAATATTTGTTGCAGGTGGCAATGGCAAATTACGTAACTAACGACTAACAGTAAGTTAGTCGTTATTTATAAATCGCCTTATTTATAAATCTTTTTTATTTTTCTTATGCACTAAGCTAAGAGTCGTTTGTATTCTCCGGTTGACTAAGTCAGAGTGAGAAAAAACTCTCCTACGCAACAGTAATATCCCAACCATCCCATCGGATTATGAGAGAGTAGGAATAGAGAGTGCACCTGTGTTTGCGCATTCACTTGGGCACTAACTAACATATCCTGCACATCTGACTAGACTCCGTTGAGAATGGCCGCAGTAGCCGAAGACTCGGATAGGAAGACATCATATTTTCCAGATAGTATGGGTCCTGTAAACACCTAGCTCCAAGATTACCTATATCTGTGAAATCGTCAACTTGAGAAATTGATCAGAAACTTATTAAGTATATAGTATTTATTAGCTTGTAACGGTGAGCTGTCCTGGTTAATCGACTTCGAAGTGGGTCTTGGCCTCCGACTCAAGAGATCACCATCTGCTTCTGTCCTGCGCCGCCTCCATCCAGTCCGGTGAGAAGGAAGAAAGAGAAAAAAATCAATTTATTGGCTCCCACATCAAATATACAAGATTTATTTTAAAAAATCATAAAAATATTAAAATGTATTAATTCTATGTGAAGTAAAAACGTCCTGCCTTAGCTTTATGTTGGTCTACTGAAGGAAAACTGAAGGTGAAGTTTTAGTTTAAGTTAGAAGAGTTGAAGTGAGCCAAGGAATCAGAATCAGTTGCTGATCAGTTAATATTATCAGACCAGAATCTCAAAAATTAAGTTTTTGAGATTCTGATCTGATAATATTGCTTCTCCTATATTTCTATTCCATACCATTTCTCCATGTTCTATATCTCGGGCACGTCTGTAACTTTCGGCTCACCTGAGAGTATCCTTCCATTTTTATGGGAGGAAATATTCCTGTTCTGGTATGCACCCTTGACGGGCGATTTCCACTGGAATGTGTTTGTAAAAGTCTTGGCGTTGAATGTTGTATGAAAATTCAGGTGTTTTGACAGTCGTATAAACTAGAAAACGTGATGTGTATCAACGTGCTCGTATGAAAGTAATCTCTGAAGAGAATATTCTAGAAAGGTAGGTATTTTAATATATTATTTACATATATGCGCGCCGCCGCAGGTATACATAAAAAGTTTCAGTGTTTAAAAACTTTTACGATTGTGCATACGCACATACGCTCGATACATCAAATTGATAGTCAAACCATGTGACTAATGTTGTATTTTGACATCCCGTTTCCCAGTTTTCCTAGAGCTACGACAAAGTTTATTTCTTTACTAGCAGCATTCTTACTACCGGTTGTCCTATCAAAAAGTAGCCTATGTTCATCAGGAATAATGTGGGCAATGTATAAGAATTTTTAAAATCGGTCCAGTAGTTTCGGATCCTACAAAATACAAACAAACAAACAATCAAATCTTTCCTCTTTATAATATTAGTGTAGATTACAAAGTCATTAACTGTTGCTTCCATTTGCAATTCCAGGCCATTTTTCAATATTTTTAGTCGACTTCAAAAAAGGAGGCGATTCTATGTTCGAATGTTTGTTATGTATGTTGGTCGATTCTTCCGTCTATTGAAAATGGACCGATTTTAAAATTTATTTCACTATTGAAATCAAATCAAAAACTCTTTATTTCCATAAATACAATGAACGTACACTTAGAAAAGGTCAAATTATAAAACTAAACACTGACACGGAAATAAGGTGATATTTTTGATTTCTGTCGCTTCGGTATGTAGACTATTGTATACCTAGTTTAAAGAATGAACCCAAGTTCATCCCATAATTTTATTCTATTGTTATTTCCGAGGGTTTAGTATTGTCTCGCAAAACATAAAAAAACAGTTTTTTCTACATAATCAAATAATTCAGTGGCTACTGGATAAACCAAACATGACTACTGTATTACACAGTGAATTTTCTACTAGGTACCAACTAAACGGGTTATGAATATTCCGCAACCCTAGCTTTAGCCTCCAACCACATCTTAACGATGTCCACCCGATGACCCTGCAGTCCACCTATTACTTCAACCAATAACAAGCTGGAAACTGCAGATGGAGCCGCTACTATTGGTCAATAAATGTTTTACAGCCTGACTGTGCTTAGGTACCTATTTCCACTTAATTCCAATTTCACCGTTTGTTAAATTAAGTTCAGCTTGAACCGAATCAACGTTTGCTATGCGCTGAACGCGTTCAAAGCGCTGAACCAAGTTTATCTTTATGATGATCAATGGCTGATCACGTTCAATTGGACGACCGATGTGGCGTGACGGGTGAAGATTTTATGCAACGTCTCCTACGTTCCGGGCTCGATTCCAGCCTCGATTCCAGCCTTGAGACAAATGTTTGTACGATCTGAAAATATTTGTTTTGAGACTTATATTACTTTGGTATTTTCTATCGAAAAATGACCTCTCTATGTAATGTATTTTAATAATCTATATCAGTCATCTAGTACCAATAACACAAGCTTTGCTTTGCTTGGGGCTAGATGATTCTGCGCGGATTTTCCAGCATTATAAGGTGGCGCTGCTGCCCGCCTCCGGTGGATATCCCTTAGTCGCCTCTTACGACACCTGCGAGAAGAGTTGGGGTGGTGCAAATTCTACGCCGGCACCACACAGCGGAAGAAGTAACGATAGGAAACAATGTTCTGAATTTATATTCATCAGAAAAAACTGATTTTTGCTTTCGAATGGTATTGATTTGGATTCTTTTAGCTACCTCTAGACTGTAATTCGTAGAAAACAATATTCTGCTTTTAAATTCATCAGAATTAATAGCTATTGCCTTCAGTTGGCATTGATTTAAATTAGTTGAGTTACTTTTGGTTTGTAAGTAATGTTTCTACTTTTGTATAAGTTGTTATTTACTGAGCTGTAATTATACTTTTTTTTTAATGTTGGATTAAGATTGCTCATAAATGGTACATCCCTGCCTTTCTTAAATTCACATAATTCTTTCCATCCAAAAGTTATCTGTAAGAGATCGTTTCAAAGCGATAAGGCCGCTCATTGCACTTGTGTCTTATGTAATGTCTCTTGTACTGCATTTTTGTTGGTATACAATAAAGTATTTTGAATTTTTAATGGCTCTTCAATCGGCATAGCCTCAATGCAGAACAAATCCTCCGGAAAAAGGCCTCAGTCCCTGTTTTCTAGTTTACTCTGTCCCTCAATTTTATAGACCAGTCTGTAAGGTACACATCTAAATCGTCTCGAATGGTCTCATGAAAAATTCAATATACCTCGTCTCGTTCTAGTTCCGCTAGTAAGGGCCACATAAGCCAACATGTAAGGTACAATGCTGCATCTACATAATGCTATGTTAATACCCCTGCTTACGTAGTGTTAAACAATAGGTACATAACTACATATAGCTGCCAATTGGATACACAAAGGCTTTCTATTTAATTTTACGAGTCAATAAGGTTGTATTAGCAACTGGTATTGTATGAGGTGGTTATTATTTGCATAAATATGAACATGTAATGCAATTGAATGACTATTTACCGATTGCCGTGTGAATTTGAATTTTCTCCACCCCAACTCTTCCCGGTGTTGTAAGAGGCGACTTAGGGATATCCACGAGAGTGTATCAGCAATCAGCAGTGTTTCTTAAGCAGAACAGATCCAGCACTGAATTGCGATCCCCAACTCGCTAAGAGCCATTAACCCGATAAGAGCCATTAAGGCACATATCAGTGGAGGTCTATGTCCAGCAGTGGACAAGCATAGGATATAGATGTTACCAACACCGACCTAATGGTTGGTCCACATGTTGGCCGAGTCTTCGCAAGCGTCATTTGATGATGATGATGACCTATTTGACAAATATGACTGTGTAACCATGACTTGGCCAACATGTGGACGGATAATTTACTTATTTATTACTTGCCTCTGCCCGCGGTTTCGCCTATATGTTAATTCAGGTCTAGAACAACATCTATGAAAAATGTCAACCCGATTCGTTCAGTAGTTTTGACGACAAGAGATAACAAACATCCAAACATTTACATGTAAAATATTAGCGTGGCTTCAGAGGCTATTTCAATGTTGAAGCCGTTGAAGCAATGCATAAGCATGTCATTGACGTATTTCTCTATATAAACATTTTCTCGATTCAAAAAATACTCAGTCAAAAGCACATTGAAATTCGCTTAGAAATAGTCAAATTTCCCAAATGCACAGGCGTCATAACTCAGTGGTTCCAATATTGTATGCGCCCTTTTCGACTTCATTCAATAATAGCATAAGATAGAATAGAACAGAAACACAACTACGCTTTTATTGTCAACTAGCTGTACCCGCGACTTCGTTCGCGATTGCCTTACCTGCCGACTAATTAAGTTCACATTTAACCATAGTCTCTCATATTATGAAACGCCGCCGTCCAAAAAATCGTGTAGGGTCTACGGGGGATAGCATATTGTCATCTTCAATCCCATTCTTTATCCACACGACTTTTAGCTACGACTCGGCCAGCGTCAGTGTTAAGAAGTGTCCTACTCGTTTGACTTACTCACAGCTGGGGCCCTATTCTGCTATACTAATCGCTATCGACTACTACTAAGGGCTATCGTCACAGAATGACACTTTTTGGTATTCCACCTTGAATGAAAGAAATTATGATGAATGCAGATGGAGAGACGCGCGTCAAGTTTGAAACTACATATTAATTTATCTCGCGCGCACTATCTGGAATTTTATTAATCTAAGGATTCTACGTGATGATTCTGCGACGATTCCATTGTCATACTGAAGCAATTGTTTTGCAGAATTGGGCTCCTGATCCATTTGACTGGACCACCGTAATTTTTTTTCGTTAGTAGGTAGGTACAATTGGCTGTGTACCACAATAAAAAATATTTTTCTGCGGTCCAGTTAGTTTAAGTGGACCACAATAATTAATTAATTTAATTGTACACGAAGTTTGGTTGGAGTAAGACTCCAACCAAACTTCGCTGGACCAGCTAAACCACCATATATCATGTAAGGCAGGAACCTAACTTATTTTTCCAAGACCCACCACCTTAGTAGGTAGGAACCTAACTAATGGGTGCGTCTTGGAAAAATAAATAGATAGGAACTTACCTACCCTTTATCTACTAATTTTTTTCTTCAATCTACAGATAATTTCATCAATCTACTGATTTTCTACTCGACTTTCTACTGATTTAGTCATATTCGATCTTGCATCTCTGTTTCTAACAAAAAGAATGCATGAAATCGGACGACGCGTAGACCCGTCGTGATGCGCGGTTAAAGAATTCTACTTCTACCTCTTTCCCAGGGGAACCTTACTGAATTCCAGGATAAAATGTATTCCATGTCCTTTCTTGTAGTATGAACTCAAAACGTGCCAAGTTACATTCCAACTCATTACCTATGTAGTTTCGGCGTGATGAGCGGTGAAGGAATTTAACTTTCATCCCCTCTGCCAGGGCGACCTTACTGAATTCCGGGATAAAATGTATCTTTCCTCATAGTACGAACTAAAATCACGCCGAGTTGCATTCGAATTCATTAAGTAGTTCCGTCGTGATGCGCGGTTAAAGAATTTTACTTTCATCCTCTCTCCCAGGGGAACCTTACTGAATTCCAGGATAAAATGTATCCCATGTCCTTCCTTGAACTCAAATCGTACCAATTCAGTCCAACTCATCCAGTAGTTTCGGCGTGAACGTGATGCGCGGTGAAGAAATTTTACTTTTATCCCCTCTCCCAGGGGAACCTGACTGAATTCCGGGATAAAAAGTATCCTATGTCCTTCCTCGTGGTATGACCTAAAATCGTACCGAGTTTTATTTCAATACCTTAAGTAGTTCCGTCGTGATGCGCAGTTAAAGAATTTTACTTTCATCCCCTCTCCCAGGAAAACCTGACTGAATTCCGGGATAAAAAGTATCCTATGTCCTTCCTCGTAGTATGACCTAAAATCGTGCCGAGTTTCATTTCAATACCTTCAGTAGTTTCGGCGTGATGCGCGTTTAAGAAACAGACAGACAGACAGACAGACAGACAGACAGACAGACAGACAGACAGACAGACATGAATGAAAAAAATTGCAGTTTTGGCTTCAGTATCGATAATAGAGTGCCCTCCAAAAAAAAATTTCAAAATATCTTCAATGTACAGAATTGGACCTGTTACAGTTTTATTATAAGTATAGATACACCTTCGTTTAACACAATCTTACCTGATGGAAAGGGTATCTCACAAGTATCAAGTAAAACCAATTACGTATACCTACGGACGACCCCAGTGGTGCAGCGGGCGAGAGTCCGCCTGCGACGCAAGAGGTTGCGGGTTCGATTCCCGCCTCGGAACAAATTTGTGTACAATCTGCAGAAATTTGTTCCGTTGGTCTGGGTGTTTTATGTGTATCATTAAAAAAATATCTATCTATGCATATAATGTATTAAATATATCAGTTATCTAGTACCCATAACACAAGCTTTGAGTTTTGGGGCTAGATGGTGCTGTGTGGATTGTCCAGCATTATTTATTTATTTATATATATAAACCACCTATTTAAACACACCTTCGTTTGAAAACCATCTCACCTGATTGAAAGGGCATCACACACAGGTCTCTAATCATTTTTCTATACAAAACAATTTTTATAAATTATTTCTAAAACCAGTTATATACCAATTTACAATGCTGGTACTGATTCCAATTTATAAAAACCGTATTGAATTAATGATGTCCTCCTAGCCGAAATTTCGGCCACGGCGGCTAGTATCAACAGAAACTAGCGTGTGCAGGACATTTATAGTGTCCAAGTGTGTGCGTGCGCAAACACAAGTGCACTCTCTATTCCCTTACTCTCTTAATCCGATGGGACGGCAGACCGACTGCCTCGTTGGTCTAGCGGTCGCGTGTTCAATCAGTCAGGCCAAAGTTGTTATTTGGATTTTTTTTTGCAAATTCGCAATAATAACGTGGAATCAGGAAATCAGCGGTGTTACAGCTGTGTTATTAATAACCTCATACCTAAAACCTACAACTCTATCTTTGATGTCATCAAAAGTTACGGCGAGTTTTGGCGAGGCCACGCAGGCAACACATAATCTGAATGTTGGACAATTGTGTGGATTCTGAAGGCAGATTATTTTATCACAAGCTGTATTTATTTTGGTGATAGAACACTAAATGTGATTGCATTAGTTATTGTTGTTTGACAAAAACTTGTTGTTTTAGTTTCATATCTACTTCTGAAGCTTACTTTATGCCTCAACCGTGGGTAATGTAGCGCATTGGCGTTCTAAAGTGGCCTGTGACGTTTTTCAATCGCTAAATGGGCCATTATTGGCTCACGAGGTCGGCCATTGCCATAACGGAAGCCACGGCTTAGACGATATTTCAATATTTAACCAAAATTGCACTGTTTACAATGAAAACTAGTCACACTTATATTATAAATGCGAAAGTTTGGTTGTTTATTATGTTTATTATCTCTTCACGACAAAACTGCTGAACGGTTCGGGCTGTCATTTTTCTTAGATGTAGTTCTAGACCTGGATTAACATGTAGACGAAGCCGCGGCCAAAAAACAATTGATTATATTTACATATATATGTGAAATGTAAAGCTCCGGGCAGAAGCTAGTTTTCATAATTTTCCATTAATATTAATTTTTTTAGTCAAGTACAGACCAATAAATCAATGTGTACTTAAATAACGAATTTTTCACATAATTCGTTATACGAGTTATTTGATAACAGAAACCAATTTTTTTACTCTCAAAAAACTTTATTCAGTACATATAAAAACATTTAAAACTTTTTATTTGAAAATCAAAATAATTCATAAGTACCTAAAGGAAATCTGAGCGCGGCTTATCGCTGAAAATGACTCGGTCATTATCCATATCAGGAGATTGTCCGATTTCTGAAGTTCCTCGATTAAAAGGCGAGCAAGTTGAACCATCAGCTCGTGCTCAGATAAAACTTGGGAAATCAACGGCCACGCTAGACCCGTTTCAGATTATCATCTACTGTAAGCAGACTCGAAGTTTGGCACCGAAACTATGTCAAAAGACATGAAAGTATTTTAGTTTTAAGTGAACGAGAAACTTTAAAATATACTGTAACTTGACGGATACCATGTTCTATAAAAGATCATTGGAAGAACGATAAAGAGATAGCAAAAAGGCGTTGTATGAAAAAATTATGTACTTTAATCTTCCTGACAGTTTCTTTACAATGTTTAGATTTCACAATCTGTAATTCCCGTGGAAGGATCTGCGGCCAGCGCTTGACACACCAAGTTCACGAAACGAGTGTATGCTTGTTCATGCTGATCCACATCATACTCATCGTTTATGACAATTGAAGGTACGAAGCTAAACACTTCCATGTGCTTGGATCCAATGATCTCGTCTCTAAGTTCCAGTTTGTCTCCGGTGTGGGAGACGCAATAGTCTAGATCTACAAGACTCACGCCTTCCGCATACGCGCAATTGTAACTTTGCTGGTTTAACGATGGGTGTGGAGGAACGTTTTCACAAGCCATATAGCTGATCTGAGCGTCTTGGTCACCTTTTAAAAGCTCCAGCGCGCATCTTTGAACACGATTCGCGAAGCAGTCATTCGGTCCAAACTGGCAAACCAAAGTACCATCCTCGTCTCTCGATGCGCGACCCCAAGACACAAATTCTATGTCCAAAAAGTCTTTGTATAAATCGTATGCCGGCACAAGTTGATTCGTGATGAACCTGATCGTATCTCCGCAACCTGCTGTGATTTGAATTTGAACCTTCAGCCTTCCATCGACGGTTTCTAATGCGGTGGCGTAGATGCCGAGGAAGAGACACGCTACCGCAACGATTAAGAACTTGGCAGCCATGACGTCCGCTCACTAGTCGCGCACAAACCAAACTGTGCAATGAAATACTCCATTTCTGTAGGTACGTTCCTAGATTGCTATTGACAAGATAAGAAAGAGATATAAATAATCTTTCCCTGAATTAATCTGTCCTGATTTAGTAGCAGAGTTTTGTTGTAATATTAATTTTCGTTTTTTCCCCAAGCCCCTTTCCCCTTTTAAAAGTATTTCAAGGTAATCTCTTAAGATTACATCGCAAAAAACTGAAACTCTTTAAGCCTTCATATTTTTTTATGCGAAAAATGTGTTTTGCGGCTGGAGCTCGCCCTGCTTGCTAGAATAATAAACACCGAAACTTATTAACTTTTCTGACAAGAAATACATTTAAGATTTTGGGGATTCCGCCGTGTTATAAATCAGCTCACGTTGAGGGTCGGCTAATAGATTTTGGTTTTTGATCAGGCATACAGTTTATTGACCTTAGTGCTTATTGATTAATGTATATAATGTAAATATTAATATAGCTTGCTAACTTACAGTTGTGTTTCAGTTCATTCATTCTTCATATGCTAATATCAACACAAGACATTGTCCTGGGTTCAAACATTAAATTCAATTGATTAGCTTTATATAGTGACGTCAATGATAAGCAATTTTGCATGACATGACAAGAGAAAGATTATCTATACCACATATGTATATTATAATACTATACTAGAATATTATAAAGAGGAAACATTTGATTGTTTGTTTGTATTAAATAGGCTCCGAAACTACTGGACCGATTTGAAAAATTCTTTTACCATTAGAAGCCCACATTATTCCTGATGAACATAGGCTACTTTTACAGCAGTAAAATGCTTCATTCCTACGGGAAAATGGGTAATAGGACAACGGGTAGTGAGAATGCAGCTAGTCCAAAAATAATTCAAATTAATAGAGTGATACGTAATCGCGAATGGTTCCCTATAATGTAGCGTCTCATTTCGTATTGAATTTTTTTCCATACTAATTTCTATGCGAATCATTCCCGACGCGTAGCGATCTGCTGAAGTAGAGTCAACGCGAAACCGAAATCTTGCCATAAAGCCCAAGACATGAAGTTCGACTTTGAATGTTAAAAACACTTAGGCTAAAAAAGAAACTAAAATAGTCAAAAATTAATTCTTTATTTACGTATACCATAGATGAGAGTGCACCTTCACTTAAAACTTGTTTTAAGGATAGTTTTAATCATTTGACTTGTCAAATCCCAAGAAAGATTGAGCCGCTCTCTACAATCTAAATCGTTGTTATCGACAAATAAAACCGAGCTTAGGTCTTGAATTCCATTAAAATTTCGTAATTTGAATCAGTAGCTTTTGTCCTCGGTTTTGCACGCTAGTTTCCGGGTTAAAGAGGAGCCTTTCTGTTAGGCCATGTCGAGAACTAAAAAAAAACTCGAAATTAAGGTTTTCAGCAGTGCGTCCTAACCGTCATGACCAACGGAGCATAGACGTGGACACTCACGGTAGGGCTGGTCTACCAGTTCAAAGTCGCTCAGCGAGCTATGGAAAGAACCATGCAGGATTCGTTACGAATTCTATCCTACAGTCTCTCTGTAGGATAGAATTCGTAACGAATACATCCGACAGAGAACCAATGTTATCTACATAGCTCAAAGAGTTAGCAAGCTGAAGTGGCAGTGGGCCAGCCATATCTCGCGAAGAACCCACAACCGCTGGGGTAAACCTGTTCTTGAGTGGAGATCACGACTCGGAAAACGTAGTGTAGGACGCCCTCCGTCCAGGTGGGATGACGATCTGCGAAAGACTGCAGGCAGATGCTGGTTGCGGCAAGCTGAAGACAAGGCGCTATGGCACTCATTAGGGGGTCCCCCGTAGTGGGGCCACTGGTGGAGAGTCGGGGGACTCTCTGCCGGCTAGCACGGCTCCACGCGTCTGAGGGGTGACCTGTGTGAAAAGGTTGCTCCTCCTTGAGGCCGAGGCCCGGACCGGTTCCCGGGCCACCCGCCGGGGCGAGATGGTGAATGCTAACGCGACCCCATCTTGCCCCATGACGGCGGTGGACTTTTCACGGGGGGGTTTTAGTGGGTTCGAGTCCCACATACCCCCTTCCGTCACCCCCATGGCGGAAGGGAAGTGCGGGGGCATTTCCTCCAAAAAAAAAGGCCTATGTCTAGCAGTGGACTAATATAGGCTGATGATGATGACGATGATGATGTCGAGAACTACCTACATCTATACAAAATGTTTAGAAATATCCGTTCAGTAGTTTTGTCTAAGAATTTCAGTTTCAGTTTATTTATTCTCAAAAAAATAGATTTGTATCAGAATTTTTTACAAATAATTGACACGAAATCAAATTTCAATCACCCAAATAGAATCACAAAATGAAAAAATGAATAAGATGTCGCCACAAAAAAATAAACATTAACACACGAATATTTTAAGAAGACCTAACAAACATCCAAACTTCTAACCAACCTAACTTTCGCATTTGATATACCCTTAAGTACAGGGTTAATGACACATAAAAGTTAACCAGAAGACAATTTCACCTGATAAAAATACTCAACCAAATAAAAACAGTTTAACGACCCTTCAAAAAGTTAAAGCCATAATTTGCACCAACAAAGGGGTCCCTTAAGAGAAACAAATTACCAGCGTGCCTGCATACCCGGACATCTTAATCTCAATCCACAGAGGAAAAACAGAAGGTATTCTATTACGGTTAATGCATTTAAAAATGTACCTACCTAGTACCCCCTTAAGGCAAGGTCTTATGAATTACGGTTGACGTCATAACAACAACGAAATGGAAGTCTACACACAAAAGTCGGCGACACAGCCCGAGACGGTGGGTTGGTGCCACAGTTCAGTGTATGATGATTTTCCGCATTCGAACTACTTAGGTCCTAAGGACGTGAATAGAGTAGGCAGCCGATAGTGTTTTGTTCTTGTTGCCAGCCGCCGACTTTGGTGTGTAGACTCCATAGGACCGGGTAGTCCAACATCTGAATAGAATAAATTTTATAATTTATTTCAGCCTATATCATCGCATCCCATCGCTGAAGTCCTCTCAACAACGGGGGTAGCTATCCCTCGCTTCAATCAAACGCTTTTCGAAGTTGGGCTTCGTTGGGCCAGACAGGTATAGCATCAGTTGGTCCCGCCATAATTTTTAGTAATAATAATTATGTAATTACAATAAAAACCAATTTATGAATCATTCTATTTTGATAGCATTGCTTAATCATTGATGCTAAACGAAAGTTTATGTAATAATACAACAATTTCCGCATATCTAGATAAGAAAACAAATTGAAAAACTTGATTGCACTTTTGCCTTCGCATTTTATTTAAAACCACTAACAGAGGTTACACAGTTGCATCATAGACGAAGAAAACTATTTTTATTCGTCCATGATTGCATACACAACAAAGAAATGGCATCACCGATCGCGATTCCCTTATTACAGCTAGCACAAAAAAACATAGTAGTCGAGGTTTTAGTGTTTCAACCATTGTTTTAATGCCCTCATATGTTGTCATCTTATCATGTGTACTTAACTGGCTTTACTTATTAGGTAGGTACTAGGTATATACCAATTGATAGTTGGATCAATTAATTTTGTCATTTCTTTGTTGAAAATAACGAACGCTAAATTCACCAACCGCAACTTCTGCGAACAGGACCTTAAAAGCGTTCCTGGAACCACAGTATTAATGAAATTGACTTCCCTTGGGGGCAGGACCCCTTGCTTTAAGGTACCGAGGTTCTGCTCAGCAGTAAAACATTGCAAGGTACAGTAGAATACAGACAGTGTATTAGTTCTTTTTACTTCGGTAGGTGTTTATTCCGTACAACAAATCTTAAACCGAATAATTTAGGTATCCAAAATGTACGACCTAGACGGGACCTAAACCTGCAACCTTTTACAAAGTACGGGAATCAAGTCCCGTCTAGAACTGAGGTTTAGTCTTTTCCTTGAGTATGGGTAGCACAATTTTAGTAACAAAAATAACTCAAAACATTAATTCCTTGTTTTGAAAATGTGTACATTGTATTCGATAAATATTAGATAGAAAATACCTTTATTGCTCACTTAAAACTAAGAAATAATTTAAAATTAAATAATAATATTTAATAACTTTAACATGTGACAATTGGCGGTCTTATCGCTCAAGAGCGATCTCTGCCAGACAGCCTGGTATGGATAGGATCGTCGGATATGTACATAGGGTAAGAACTGTGTGCATCTGTTATGATACTACTTAAAAAATATTTCTAATAATACTATTATGCAAACAAAGAACTTAAATCTCTAGCCATAATGCAGAATTTATACTTACCTATACTTTAGATGCTCCACCCAAGTCTGTTTAAACCAAATTCAAACAAACAAACTACGCTAAGTCCTCTGTTGCCAATATAACAAGAACAAAATAAAAAAAATTAAAAACCCCCCGACAGATTTTCATAGAACACAGCTAAGAACACTCGGGATAAAATTATCTATGACACAAAAAAAACTAAACGATAATCGGTTCATCCGTTTGGGAGCTACGATACCACAGACAGATACACATATACACAGACAGACACGTTAAACTTATAATATAACACCCCTCTCTTATTGCGTCGGGGGTTAAAAACAAAGGTTCTATCACCTATCAATCCAGTATCAAATTATGTCAAAAGGCAAAGCATCAAATGATAGAGGTATCTAGTGTTGAAAAGTTTCGAGATATTAATGATTTTAATAGACAGTGACAAAGGCAACGTGATACCGACTCAAATAATAATTGATGAGGAGAAATTGGAGGATAAAATTTTAAACAGCTTTATGATAGGATGAAGTTTGATGAAGGCGTAGGGATTCTGCGAAATCTTATTTAAAGTTATACCTAGAGATATATTACCTAGAGATATAGCTTTTATGAAAAACAACTTAGATTCCAAAGTACTGCTAACTACTGAACCAACTAGCTGTATTCAACGTTGTACTTCTAAGATTTTTTCATGTTTATATATTATATACGATCTTTGAATTTTTTCATCTCTCCCACTCACGATCCCTCCGAACCTCTGATACTCTTCTCTTGAAAATCCCGTCGCACACGACCCAGTTCTATGGTGATTCCTTCACCTTGCAAGCTACCAGACTCTGGAGCTACGCCCTTCCTGTTTCCATTCGGCATGCCAAATCCCTTCATATCTTCAAAGGTTTGGTTCATCAGCACTATCTGTCCACTCATCATAATATATTCTCCTAATAGGTAAAATCAAATAATTTTATAGTCCTTGTTTTTTTAGTATGATAAATGCTTTATTTTTCATATTATTGTTTCAATAATAAAGCACAACACCTCCTGCCGCTGCGGGCCGCCGATTGTACCATACTAGAATTAATTAGTAGTTTGTGAGATATTTTATAAGCATTGATGATACAATAAAGATATTATCTATCTATCTATAAGAATAAATTTAAATCATTTCATCATGTCGCCGACCAAGCCGCCAAAATCCAACAAACAAAGGGGTTGTGTCAGCAGCGATGGTGACTTTGGTGTGTAGACTCCTTTAGATTTACATGCTTGAGTCATCGTGTTAAAGATACTGCTCAACTATTATAATTATTCTCAAAAGTTCATGTTCAACTATTTTTTGGGTTCCGTACCTCAAAAGAAAAAAAGGAACCCGTATAGGATCACTTTGCTGTCCGTCTGTCTGTCCGTCTGTCAACCCCCTTTTCTCAGGAACGCGTGTACTTATCGAGTTGAGATTAACGTCAAATATTCAATTCCGTAACTTCTTGAAGCCGTGATATAAATAAAACTTCTAAGTCAATGCACTCAAAAGTAACAGCCGTTTATGTCCGAATATTTGGAAATTTCCAAGGGAATCACATGCACACAAAACCTATTGGGTACTTAGATCTAGAATCATGAAATTTGGTGAACAGCAAGGTCTTATAGCACAAGTCAAGGGAAAAATCCGAAAACCATAAATTTGTAGTTTACACATAAAAAATAATTTATGATTCTCACCATGGACGAAAACCTACCTACAGGGTACCTACTTCCCGTTGACCTAGAATCCCCTGGCAAGACACAAAGTCTTACGGAACCCTTAGTGCGCGAGTTCAACTCGCACACGCGTTCCGAAGCCCGTATTGCGAAAACCTCAGTCATAGACCTAGAGTGACGTTTATGCCATAGAAAAGCGTTAAGTTAATAACCGACTAAGCCACGCAAGCAACGTACGCTACGCATTATGAGATCTGGCTAGACGTTTGAATTTGTATGACACACAGATGGCCTAGATACACACTTATCGTACGCCACGTCATCCGACGTTACCTTCATTTCGTCGCGTGCGTTAAGTGGCGTGATCTCAGACTGTATCTAGCTTTACTCAAGCATGTTTAGATGACTGAGCCAGTTTTCTTTATACGGGCCTAAGCGACCACACATAAAAATCTTATCACAAATACGTCTACTAAATTCCCAAATACACTTATCTCAGTCAACATCACAGTCTCAGCCTTTACGAGCTCTATAAACCTCAGTAAAAGCGAAACTTTCCCAACTAATAACCAAATCTGGTATAACTTTTTACGAGCGGTACACCCATAGGGGAACGCGTCGCTAATTTTAATTAATACAAACTGCAAAACACGAGTCTCTTCTCGAGCTCGAATGAGGTTCGTAAGTTAACGACTACATATCCCTTTACGGTGGGCTTATATTTGCAGTCGTTTGGAGCACCGAATTGTTAATCGATCTTTGAAGAAGGTTTTCCTATACACCTTAAAAGCATATAAAAGACCTGACTAATAGTTGGTTCGACAAGCCATGAACGAGGAAAACCCAAGATAGAAAGGAGTGGAGAAGGCTGGGGGAGGGAGTTCTTTGGCAAGCGGCAAAATAAATATTATTTTTAATTTTGTAAATAGTATGTTTTTATGTAATGTTTGTGAATACTTAGTTTAAATAAAGGCTTATATATATCCCATTACTAGTTTATGCCCGCGGATTCGCACGCGTTGTTGCTATAAACGTTTAAAGGCGATTTCTATCCCATGGGAACTGATTTATGGTATAAAAAGTTTGTTTGATTCCAGGATTAAAATTACCTGCATGCAAAATTTCAGCCCGATCCGTTCAGTAGTTTTGGCGTGAAGAGGTATCAAACATCCATCCATATATATATCTATCCAAACTTTCGCATTTATAATATTAGTATGATGTGATTATTTTGGTGGATTGGTTGGTTCATCCAAAAGCTTACATATGTAGTCCAACCACTAAGGGTACAATGGCCCTCGTAAAATTAATACCTCACCTCCGAATTGCCGGGTACCCTTAAATATTTAAAGTTTTCACTGCACCCTCCATCCGCAACAAGATTCAATTTCATGCCCTAAAAAGGGGAGCTCTGGGCGATTCTCGCTTCCTCAAATGTCAGGAGACATCACAGTGACCAATTAATCTAGAGCCTTGCAAATTAACGTGGCCGTTTCAGAGGCAGTTAGAGTTAGTGGGAAAGTTTCGAAGCAGGGTGGGCCATTTTACCCTGGTGGTGGCATTGAAGAACCGTTTGAAGTATTATCCGGTTGTATGCAGGATGGAAATATCAGGAATCAATTGAATCAATCTGCCGTTAAATTGGTAGAGCATTGAATTGCGGTGCACATTTTGTGTTGAATGCAAATGGAATTTTATTTATCCTGAAATTTCCATATAAGAACCGAGTAACCACAAATGTGCCATTCACTGGGTGGGTCCCTCGGCTTCGCACATGCATTTCTGGCATAAAGAAAATGATATGTCCGTCCGGATTTAATTCATTTAGCTGTTTGTAGAACGTAACCATAATCACTTTATTGATTGCGTCAATTAAGGTCATCCAATTGCAAGCTATAAAACCGCGAGTTCCCTATTGCTCACCTCAATAGCGCAACTCAGTTGAGCAAATACAGCAACGGGTCCTTATCAAACTTATTCTGTTCCGCATTGCTCAACTCAAAAAATCAACAAGATATAAATTAGTAAATTTAGAAAAGATATGGCAGAAAATTACAGAACAGCTAGTGACCTATTTAAATTTTAGAATGTTTTGTAGTCTAAAAATTATGATTGTCTTTTAGATACCTATATAAATTTTGATGGAATATCTAACTTTTGAATTCTCAGACCATAAACCTCGCAATCTCTTAGCAAATTCTAGCTTCAGCCCACAAATCTCCAAGTCAGCCATGTATCAGCGGCTTCTTCCATACATCTTCTACGTGAACTACGTTGTAAACTCAAATTACGTAGTATTCTGTTCACGTATTTGTATGACCCTTTAAATCACGTATAACACTATCAAACCACGTGATTAATTTGATTAGGTACGTGGTCGGTTTGTATGATCGTGAATTATGGTCTGGGACATTGAAAATGCTTTGGCAGTTGCAGGGGTTTCTCGGTTCAATATATACATTATCTGTGACTGTTCAGTCAGAGATAATGTCCATATTGACCTATAGATAGGTTCTCGCATTTTGTGTAGTGAGATATTGGAGTTATAGGCTCCTACCTACTCGCATTTCGTGTCCTAAGATTTTTGAGTAAACGTGTGTGGTGTCAATTTCTAACAGGCGAAAAAATACGTAGGTACTCGAACGTTCGCGTTTTGTGTTCCCAACACAATACGCGAACAAAAAAAATAGTTTTAGAAAAAAATAGAAGATTTGTTAGCGGTTCGTCCAAAACGCTTTTCGTCCAACAAGCGTTTCGTCCAACAAGCGTTTCGTCCAAAACGCGTTTCGTCCAATAAGCTTGTGGTCCAATAGAAAGAAGAAAGAAAGAAAATCCATTTATTTGACCCAATACAATACACATATTAAAAGGAATTAAAAAAAGGCGCTGATTTTCAGACAGGGCCTAGTGTGGTGGCACAAAGATGGTAAAATATACAACAATACAATTAAAACACAAACAGACAAGAGTAGATAGAGAGGTTTCATACAACACAGGAAACAATGAGAGAAAAAAGAAAAGAAAACTGAAAAAGATACGCCGTTCGTCAGGAATCCATGAGCAGTTCGTCCAATTCTTAATAATGTATACGTGTTTTACTTTCGAACAAAATAGTTTACGTTTCGTATTTATTGTTTTACTAGCTTCCGCCCGCGGCTTCGCACGCGTATTTTCGGTATATTAAGTAGCCTATTATCTAAGTTAGGCTTTGCCTTAAAAGTACGCCATTTTTTTTTTACTTTTTTTTTTGATAAACATTTACCTATGTCCGTCTCCTGGCTCTAAGCTACCTACCCACCAATTTTCAGCCATATCGGTACAGCCGTTCTCGAGTTATAAATAGTGTAACTAACACGACTTTCTTTTATATATATAGATTCATACTTTTTGAAAAATGACAGTGAATGTCAAAAATAACAGCTGATGTCAAAAATGACACCTGATGTTACTCAAAATTAGATAGATATGTCAATTTAATAAAGTTTGAAAACAAGCTGATGTCTGTTTTTATATAGCATTAGGTCACGATAGAAATCATGTTTTCTTAATGATACAATTTCATCTCAACTTTGAACTATTTTCGTATTCATTTCTCTTATCCACCATCCCTGTTACAGAAAGACTGAACTTGATTTAGTAGGAAAAAAAAATACTCAGGCCAAAAGTTGTAGAGCCACCATAAATATTGAAACCGTACACTAAACTCATTCCCACTACCTATTCAAAGTTGTATCCATACTATGCCATACGCAGTCCCACATCATTTCTGCAAATGGGACAGCCCTATTAACATTAAAACACGAGCTATTACCATACAAAGAGTACGGTCGCCACAAAGTGCACTCTGCACTTATTTGGACAACCCTAATAAAATTATTCCAATGGCTCTAGTTATTAATTTCTAGAACAATTCGAAGAGCTGGAGGAACGAAAGGAATGAATATTTTCATTATAGATTTTAAAGGGTTGATAATTATCTTTCTCGGCGAATACATGGATAGGTACCATGGTTTTATGGCATAAATACCATGACTTCTAGAATCTTCTTTCAAAAAATAAATGTATACTGTTCAGTCAGGGACAATCTGGTACACGAGTTGTAAAGAGTATCTATCATCTGACAGAAGCACTTGGACGAAGGTATCTAGCTGTTCTGTGAAGTAATTTAAGTAATTTATTTAGTAACTAATTACATGGTTGTAGTAACTATTGGAATTCGATGATGCCGTCAGTAGTTTTTATGAAAAGAACAAAATTAAGAATTTTAAAAACCCCCTACAGATTTTCATGAAACATGGCTAAGAACACCCGGGATAAAATTATCTAAAACACAAAAAAAAACTAAACGAAAATCGGTCCATCTGTTGAGAGCTACGATACCACAGATAGATACACAGATACACAGACAGACACGTTAAACTTATAACACCCCTCTCTTTTTGCATCGGGGGGGTTAAAAACTGTGTCGCAGACACCAACGCCCTCCTCACAGACAGGGTGTTCCATTGCGTCATTTTTAGGTAACAATATAGTATAATCTAAGTACCTATAATTAATGAATAGAAATCTCATAAGTTAATAATCTATGTTTATAAAAATTCGAAGGTATCTAGGCATCTAGCTGTTCGCAGAAACTCTAGACTGTTGGAAAGGACGGTGAAGTGGACTTTCGACACCTTACAACGAAAATATCGATACGCACATACGCTACTTTATGAACTATCAAAATCTGCTTCCGCTTCCAGTGCAAATCCACCTCTATCCTCTACCGTCAACACTTCATTACCGACCGACCCACCATAAACTTAGCGTATTCACACAAGTTCTGGAATCTGCGATTACAGCGTACCCTGAGGCAGCCTGGCTTGGTGCCTAATAGCCGGCCGGGCATTAAGGACACGGACACACTGCACGATGGTAGCTTGTATTGTAAAGTAGTTTCTGCCCGCGGCTTCAAACGCGTTGTTTATATTAAAACGTTTTGTATCCCATGGGAACTGATTTATGGCATAAAAAGTATGATTCCAGGATGAAAATTACCTGTATGCAAAATTTCAGCCCGATCCATTCAAAACTTTTGACGTGAAGAGGTAACAAACATCCATCCATCTTAACATTCAAACAATATGCAAAAGATTTTTTGTACCTATTTTTTTTATATGTGTAATGAGAAAACAAGGGTTAGTGGCCATCTCGTCCGCGAAAAAACGCGCCTGCAAGTGAGTTGTCCCTTTTATAAAAACCATAGTGTGCAATTCGCCCTAAACATTATGAAAATGTACGGGACCGACCACTGTATAACTTTAGCATACACAGGGTGCCACGTAACATGTGAACTAAGCCGAAAGCGGTCCCTTCGGGGTCCAGAATCACCCCCTTTCGCCTTTGTATACGGTTTCGTGGCACCCTATAAGTCGCAAAATAATCTAGAAAACCAGATATTGCCCTACAACTAACTACATTCAGGTAGCGAGGTGATGTCTTGTTTTCTAGATTTTTACGTCGATGGTCGGCTCGATGGCCAGCCTAAGTAGCTAAGTTGCGCGCGAAGCTACCATCAAAGCAACCATCCAAGCTTCCATCTTACAGTGCGGCCTAAGGCTTGGGATCACGCAGAACTGGCCTTAACTTGTCCGTTAGTAAATTTTCGATAAAGGAGGTCTGACTCTGTCTGACGAAGAGAAGAAGCTCAAAAGATTTGGTTTGGAGTAGATGGTGACACAAACAGTACCTTTTGTCTTGTGCAGATCGAACTTTTAAATAACTAGACACACCTAGATGTGAGAAACCACGTAGGTATATACATAAAGTAAAAATTATTTTTGTTATAATAAGTAGCCTATTATCTATGTTAGGCTATGTTATAAATGTACGCACGTAATTATATCCAAAATATTTATTTAGGTATTTTTGTAGTATCATATATACGCCATCGTCAAGTTCTACATCCAAAGGTTGCCTGTAAGAGATCGCTTTAGCGATAAGGCTGCCAATTGTGCCATACTAGATTTAATTAGTAGTTTGTAAGATATTTTATAAGCATTGATGGTACAATAAAGATATTATCTATCTATCTATCTATCTACGCAAAATTTCATTCTGATCTATTCAGTAGTGTATGAGATCCTAGGTAACAAAAACATCACAGTTCACAAACTTTCTCATAATTAATATTTGTAGGATACTTCCTCTTTTTGGACGACTCTTTGAAAAGCTTCTGTTTTGGGCGAATTTGCTTGTTAATTATTTTGTACTTACCTATAGAAGTAGAAAAAAATACGGGCGGAATATTTTTCCTGCCAAAATCCATATATAATTTTATCAAAATTGCCCTTCATACTTTGCCTAAAAATCAGTTAAGGCACTAACCCGACCCAAATCAGCGCCCCCACCTATTTTATCCTATTATTCTGTTAAACGAAGGAATTTTCATATATCGATTCGCCAGTTTGTGATACCTATCATAAGTTTTTTTGAATGCCTCTGGAAATGTTTTATTTTCTAAACTTTATGTAGAGATGCGATGTTGCTCTTTTTGGTCACCATGGTGGCAAAAAAGAGCAACTTAGCAACTTCTGCCTACAATATATAAACTAAAACTTTTAGAATGACATTAAAAATAAGGGTTTTTAGGCGAAGTATGAAGGGAAATTTTGATTTGATTTTGTTGTTGATTAAGACAGAATTCGCACTATTTCAGTGTATTGCCTTCGGCTTGACCTTTCGGAGATCACCTATACCTTCTTAGCTACACACATATGCTACCTACTTACCTTTCTTCGTCTCTATGGGTTCCGCGCGTCATCCGCGAGTTGCGGGGCGCGCGGGGGGAGCGGCGTTGACAGGTGCGGGAACGGAAGACCGCGCTTCATCAGTACGCTTGTATTTTCTAGTTTGTACACACGTGCTATTCTATAGATTTATGCAACGCTGTTGAAGCGTTTATTTCTTTATTTCTTTAGTTTTAAAGTGTTATTATTATATACCTTGTAGTCATAGAACAAGTGGTTTTGGATTGCTTTTATAATAGCGGTAAGTGCTTGTTTTAATGTGATATTTGTCTCTATATGTGGGTTTTTCAGGTAGTAATAGATACCACTTGCGTATGGTATTTATTATTTTCTCCTTGGTTGTCGGTCATTCACCACTTCCGTGATACTTTCAGATATTGATAAGTGTAACCAATTATAAGTATTTTGATCTGTCGGCCTCTGCCACTATCATTACTTTGGTGGCTAAATTGCTATCCCATATAAAGCCGCTGTCGATTTCATCACTCGGCTTCTTCCGCTAGTCCAGATTTGTGAATTCTTTTCAAATCTTGAGCGGTTGGCGTCTCAAAGAGTTCAGCCTGACGGCTCAAAAGTTGAGCCGCGTGCGTCTCGAAAATCGAGCCGCACGGCGCAGAAGTTGAGCCGCGTGCGTCTCAAAAATCGAGCCGCACGGCTCAGAAGTTGAGCCGCGTGCGTCTCGAAAATCGAGCAGCGCGGCTCGATGTTTCAGCCGCGCAGCTCGATATGACAGCCGCGCGGCTCGATGTGTCAGCCGCGCGGCTCAAGGTTTCGAGCGGTGGCGCTCGTTTTTCGAACGGACTTCTCAAAATTTGAGCAGTGCATGCCGTATCATAACTCTCAAACAAGATTATTTTACGCAGCAAATCTCCAAGAGCCTAATATCTCACGTTAACGTGATTGTCAATGTCAAAGCTTCTGAACCTCACCTTTTCTTTATTGCTTTGCTAATAATGCCTGCGCATGTTGGGTATGCTTTGGCTGTGAGCTTACAGCATGCTTTTCTTCTTTAAGATGGCTCAAGGTGGAGGTTTTGTAACCCTTGGTGAACCTTTGGAGGAGAAGGCTAAATCAGAACAAGAGGAGATAATTTTGGAGCGAATAAAGCTACTGGCTCAAGAACATCTTCCAGAAGGATGGGCCCAGTGGGAAGTGGCAAATTTGGTTAAAGAAGAGGTTTTTGGCCAGGAATTAGACAGCAGAGTTCTTAATAAGCTGGTGTTTGCCCTTCCAACCGTGGGCTTGGCCCTAGCTTTCAACCCAGAAGCGGAACACCTATCAGAGAAGGGTTATAGGGATATGCGTCGAAAATTGCTAGACTGGGCGTTCTCTCGGGCTCTCCTATTAAGCCCACCTGCAGTGGCAAACCGGATCCGAGGGTCCGCAGCTCGCACTGAGTTGTTCAAGCAGTCTGTATAAGTTTTACGGCCTCCGATGTATACACGATCAGAGGCAGATAGAATTTTGGCTGGTACACTACCAGAGTCTGAAGGGACCGGCCGGAAAAGAAGGAGTACCTAATCAAACGGTAGCGAGCATTACCGTAATAAGAGGCCCCGTCCTGATTATAGATACGAGACTCTTGAAAAGAAGATGGAAAGCATGTTCTCTATACTCATAGAAAAGATTGAGCGCCAATCTGTCCCTGAAACGAGATCAGCGGACGATGAATCGGATACGTCTTTCGATAGTTCATCATGGAAAGCCTCAATGAGTCCGCTCATGGACGGTTACGGTTACGCCCCAAGTTAAGGAGGCAGATCCGCTAGTCCCTGAACCTACGGCCCAATTTAAGAAGGAGGGCATAGGTTGCCAACGCTTGGGCATGGACGGGAGAGACGGATCCGTTACAAGGAGGTTGAAAGGTCGCTGCAAACATCTCCAGTCTTCAGTGCGCTAAGAGTTAATTCTGAGCTCAATGCATTCGTGCAGTCATCGGGATGGCTCCCTAAGTTAGATGGGGTACTGGGCACAGTAACACACGGCCTCCTCATGCAACGCAAGGCTTTATCCGAAAACTTAAAGGCGATAGCAAAAGATTTTCCAAAAGCCGCTGATCATATTATAAAGATTTTAGGGGAAAATTCCCAGTTCAGAAAACTCTCAGACAACCTACTGCAATTTGTTTGTGCTCATAGAGCTGAGGTTTTTGAATTGCAGACGAAAGACTCTCAATACACGTAATGATATACTGAACGCAGCTTTGCTGCAGATCCCACCATCTGAGTCTCACATTTTTGATGAACAAAGGTTCTCGACCTTTGTGAAGGAGAATGGCGGGGTGGACCGTATTTTCCACGGTGGGGATCGAAAGAGACAGATGCGCAGGAACACTTTTCGCAGACCAGCAGTTCCGGCGAATGAGTCCAAGCGAGGAACTTCCTTTCGTCGACAAAAACCATCGAGGGCTCAGGGGAAGAACTCGTCAAATACGCCTAACTCTCGTCCTGGCCAGTTTAAGCACACAGGCAGGCAGCGCGGCCAAGGTGCCGGCAGAAAATCTTAAGGTTACCGTAAGTATTGACGGTTTTCGCGACGGCCAACTAACGAATTTTGCTTCTCAGTGGTTGGATTTAACGGCCCCAAAACCTTTAAAGATAATAACAGGCTATGTGATACCGTTTGTAACAAAGCCGCCGTCCATTTCTCTACTGAGGAAATCCAGGTTTACGACAAAAACTGCAAGGGCCATGACCAAAGAACTAAAAGGTCTTTTAGCAGCAGCGGTTGTGGAAAGATCAAAAAGCTCTACCGGCTTCCTATCAAAGATGTTTCTTATTCCAAAGCCAAATGGAAAAGTCAGGCAGGAATTCGATCTTCGTTGCTTGAACGCTTTTCTCGATCCTCAGAAGTTCAGATTAATCAACCAGCAACAAGTGCCTCAGTTTCTGCAAACGGCGACTATCTAGGCAAGTTAGATTTCAGCCAGGCGTATTTTAACATTCCAATAAGGGAGAGCCATCGAAGATATCTGTCATTCCATTACAAAAAGGAAACTTTTCCAGATGACCTCTCTACCGTTCGGCCTTTCACTGCAAATGCTTGTGTGCAATGCTTGTGGGGCACTGGCCCCACAAGCATTTTCTCGTGTCAGCAAGTGGGAAGCGAGCATTTTGAGAGAAAGAGGATTAAGAGTTCTTGTTTATTTAGACGATTTTCTCTTCGCCCATCAGAGTCCGGTAATTTTTAAGGTTCAGTTAAAATTGGCCGTAGATCTTCTACAGCAGCTAGGTTGGTGTGTGAACATACAGAAGTCAGTTCTAAAGCCGACGCAGGAGATAGAATTCCTGGGCATTATTTGGAACACGGAGATAAATCAAACGAGGTTACTGGACGCGAAGGTAGCCGACAAAGAATCTGAGAGAAGTACTGGAAACAGGTCAATGGTCATGGGGATCAGGCACAGCTCTGCTAGGCAGGCTAGGCTTTGCATCCCTAGTAACTCCTATGGGTCGATTGAACACCAGACGTATTCAAAGAGTCAGTCGACATCTTTCTCGCGATTATCCGAAGTCAAGAGGCGCTACACCTTCGTCAGCTCTGTTGGATTGCCAGTGGTGGACCAAAAATATCAGGGTGCCAGGAATTTTCTTTTTTTTTTGTGCCAAACCCAACGGTCTTCGTATCCACAGACGCATCCGACCAGGGTTGGGGTGTACATATAGGCGATCAGTTTCTCTCGGGTCTTTGGACAGGAAACCAGTTAGGGTGGCACATAAACAGGAAGGAGATGTACGCGGTGCTCATCGCTCTGTCAATTTGCCAGGAGACAGTTCGAGGCAGATCGGTAATGGTACAGTTCGACAACAAAACGGTTGTTTCATACTTGAGAAACCAAGGGGGAACTCGCTCAGTTATCCTGATGGAAGCGACTAGAAAGTTGTGGGAATTGGCAGGCGATCTGGGTGTATCTCTTCATGCCTCCCCGGTCGTTACAACACCATCTCCGACTGTATGTCACGAGGGAACATACTTCCAGATTGGCATCTCCAGGAGGACATTCTGCTAAGGATTTTTCGCAAGTGGGGCATACCCCAAGTGGATCTGTTTTCCACAAGTCAGTCAAAGATTGTTCCGTTATATGTGACCATAAAAGCGCGGGATGTGAATGCCTTATTTATCAACGCTTTCAGCCGTCAGTGGCATTACTCTCTAGCGTGGGTATTTCCACCTCCGCCTTTAATTCCCAGAGTTCTTCATCACCTCAACGAATCGTCAGGGATCTTCCTTCTTGTAGTTCCTCGATGGGAGGGAGTGTTTTGGAGAAGCGACTTAAAACGACGGGCTCTGGAAGCTCTGTTGCAAATTCGCAACTTGAAGGACTGTCTGATAGACTTGGCGGTCAATCGCCCTCCGCCACAATCGGAGTATCTCTGTTTAGAGGTTTGGAGAGCACGGGGTGGAGTAAGTTAGTTGAAGGCTAAGACCCAGAAGACATTATGCTCTTACACTCCGCATGGTGAGACTCCTCCTAGCGCACTCATGCTTCGGCATGGAAGCAGTGGGTTTCTTGGTGCAAGGTAAAAGGTTTAGAGCCAAGTAATCCTTAACCACAGGCGGTTGTTTCTTACTTAGGTTTTTTATCGCGATCTAAAAACTTGGCGTATCCTACAATCTTAGTTCACAAGTCAGCAATAAACTTAAATAAATGCGTCTCTTCGAATCCTAAATCTCAGATTTGGGACGTCCAAGATCTTTTACAGTGGTTACGTGCACATGTCCCGGCTAGGGACAGCATTTTTCAGGTTTCGAGGCATGTAGCGTTTTTGCTTTTAGTAGCGTCAGGGCGACGTATTCATGACTTAACTCTCTTAGATATTGATGAGCAGCAGTGAAATGATGGAAACTTCCGTTACGTTTTGGCCAAGGTTCGGTTCTAAATATAATGGTTTAAAGTACCGTCAATCAGGTTGGCACTTGACTTGTTCTGGAGATACGGCGCTTACCTTAGTGAGTTGGACCAGGTGTTTAATCGAACTATTATCGGCTTCGAGGAGGAAAGCGAAAAAGGGTCTTTTTAACCTTTTTATTACCACTCGAGGAGAGGTGAAGGCGGCATCTAGATCGGTAATTGCAGGCTGGCTTAAAACTGCTTTAAAATTGTAGTCCTGGATCAATTAGATCAGCAGTAGCCTCGAATGATTTTAAAAACAATGTTCCCTTAGATAATATTCTGGCGCGGGGGAATTGGAGAAGCTCACGGAACTTTCTCAAACATTATTGTAAACCGGTGGAACGGTCGCAAGGCGGTAATTCTAATTTGCTAAATAATTATTTCTAGGTGGCAATGTGACCTTTGAGGTAGTAGAGTAATTATCATTTTACTTGCAACGTTTTGTTTGGAACTGGTCATACTTTTTTTGACTTCTCTAAGAGTTTGGAGTCTGGCTATTGGTTTACTTTTAAGAAACGTGATCAATTTAGAAGTGTCTAGTTATGTTATTTCCTTTGCAAAGGTGCTCTTAAGAGAATATATTTGTTATTTGATAAACATATTGGGCTTTTCTTTCGATCCCAATATATATAGGTACTTATCGACAGCAGTGAGTTGATAAGTTTCCCCTTAGTCACAGTACGCTTGGGGAGCGCCGGCAGATGATAAACACGTCTCCGAAAGGTCAAGCCGAAGGCAATACACTGAAATAGGACCGTTTTCCATCCCGAAGGGAAGAAAACGATTATTTCAGGTCTTGCCGAGGCTTGACCTGAGCAAGTCCTTGCCGGCTTTCTGGGACGTACTGATGAAGCGCGGTCTTCCGTTCCCGCACCTGTCAACGCCGCTCCCCCCGCGCGCCCCGCAACTCGCGGATGACGCGCGGAACCCATAGAGACGAAGAAAGGTAAGTAGGTAGCATATGTGTGTAGCTAAGAAGGTATAGGTAATCTCCGAAAGGTCAAGCCTCGGCAAGACCTGAAATAATCGTTTTCTTCCCTTCGGGGTGGAAAACGGTCCTATTTTTCGATTTGAACTCTCTCCCAATGCATTATACATTGGGAAAGAGCTCAAATCAGTAACTCATTAACAAATTGTAAACAAATTATATCTCAAACTAGCCACAAGCAGAATTTTAATTTTTGTGTTGTGCGTTTTCTATAAACATTGTACCTTGATAATGTCTAGAATACAGAACCATCAATGTTGTTCCTGATACCGTAGGTATTACTCACTACCACATCATATTAATTTGCATCAACACACGCTAAACGCAAACAGCATTCTCCCTGAATATAATTGAATTTTGTTGACACTACCAACAACTCTACTTAATTACTTGTGCATTTCTACGTGGATTTATGTAGGCTTGTTTTATTTAGTAGGAGTATGGCTGGGTTGTTATGGTTTGTTTACTAGCAATACACTTAGGTTGACGCGATACAATGGCCTTGCTTATGATTCATTTGTAAGTACAATGATTCATGAGATATTGACTCGTTAATCGTGGTCGATTCATATACTCCTTTCGCAGCTTATTGGTTGTATTTTGATTCATCATCATCATTATCAGCCTATATTGATCCACTGCTGGACATAGGCCTCCCCTAATGAGCGCCATAGCGCCCTGATGCCCTAGCTTGCCGCATCCAGCATCTGCCTGCAGTCTTTCGCAGATCTTCATCCCACCTGGCCGGAGGTATTTTGATTTCGATAAAAGAAAAAATAAATGAACCAATGAGTGGTGAAAATAGTATGAGTGAATCATACATGAATCGACTTAATATACCTGCTGTAACATCTGTCAAACATTACCTGTGATGACCCGGCTAAAATAAAATAATAACATAGTATTGAGATCTGCAATGATTTGAGCTTCTGCCAAACCAGCGCGTCAAACACGCGGGACGCGAAGTGGGAGCGTCAGCTGCGCGTCGGACGCTGTTATGACGCCCATATGGTACCTTGCACTACGCGACCGAGACGCGGCTACTTATTAGTGAAAAAGTTACGCGCTGTTGCCGCTCCCGCTTTGCGTGCCGCATCCCGCGTGTTTAACGCGCAGGTTTGGCGGAAGCTAAAGTCTAATCGCATTATTAAGTAGATTACGGTAAAATAATAGAGAAGAATAATTTGAAACCATCTTACAGAATCATCTGACAGCATTCATCATCGTCATCGACCTACATAATATATTAGTCCACAGCTGGACATAGGCCTCCCTAAGCTGTCTTCAGCATCTCAACTACGTTTGCCCAATCGCTGTCTCCACACAAGCACACGCTTAACCCAGTGGTTGTCGGTTTTTCGCGAGATATGGCCGGCCCACTCCCACTGCCACTTCAGCTTGCTAATTCTTTGAGCTATGTTGATAAGTTTGGTTCTCTGTCGGATGTATTTGTTACGAATCCTATCCTTCAGAGAAACTCCGAGCATAGCTCTTTCTATAGCTCGCTGTGCGACATTGAACTGGTTACCAACCCAACCGTGACAACATTAAACGTTGATAAATACAGCTTACAATTTAAGTTGTAGGGTTTCGCTGATCAATCCTAAGACAATCCAAAGAATCGTTTAAAACCAAAACGTCCGTGTCCTATCAGTCTCAATGATCCTCTAATCAATGTAAAGTATGTAAAATGGCGCAGATCCAACGGGCCATCGGCGCCATTATTTAGTTTGGTGTATTCCAGTAACCCACTTTGTAACGGCATATTAAATTAAACTGTACTAGGAGGATAAAGATAACACGGAACGAGCAAATGGAAAATGGCACAGGGGAGGTGTGGAGAGGATTCATTATCAATAACTTTTGTAAAGGCCGATTGAATTGCTGGTCTGGTTTTAAGAAGACAATAGGCATTGTAACACCGATGTTCCTTGTTTTCATTAATTAGGTAGCCTTGGATTCAGAATAGTGAAACATGAATATTGGAACAACTTTAGCAGCTTCAACTCTAGCAGCTTAAAAATTTATATAATAAATAAAGATAGCCTTATATTTAATAACGGCATGGAAAGACTGGTCAGCTACAAATAAATTATGAAATACCTTTTTACTACCTACCAACGAACTGCACAAAAATACATTATACGTTTACCTTCCAGCTTAGGACCTGGCCATCAGCTGGGACTATACACCTGTGTAAATATAACTTTTCACCGATAAAAACCGTAATATATTTAATAAATTGTCTCATACTGCCAGCAACGGACTTATTTTACACAATATTATTCAAAGATTTCTTGCGTGTGCCAAGTTGCACCATTGTCGCCTGATCATTTTATTCAATTTGCGATTACCATTTAATTCAATGAATCTCCACAGTTTTCCTATCCCCAAGAGTTCCGACGCAGAAAGAAGCATATTGTTGGGGCGCAGCGGGTACCATCTAAGTATAACGTAGGTACCTATAGGGTATTGATGCTGAACCGTGGATTATCCTCGTAACCGACACGTTTGCATAATGACAGAGATAACATTTTGAAAACTTTAATAGATTTTGAACTGCGCTTCGGTGGAAAGTTCGGTTTAACTTATGAGGTTGCCTTAGAAAACACTGGTATCAGAGCATGCATGTTATATGCGTAGGTATTGGAGATATGAAAGTGATTTGTAAAATATTTTGTTGGCAATGCTTTACCACCACGAAAAAACATCGGAAACGTAAATGACACGAATTTAAATATTTTTTTAATTCAGAGCCTGGCGGGCAAAAACATTAATAATTTATAATTCTCATTCCTAGAAATGTACTCATAATAATATTTCTACATTCTGTGAATGCACCCTTATCTGGGTAAGTATAGTTTATTTCATGATTTATCTATTATTTTACGTACCTTATGTCAATGGTTATGACTATGTGACGAAAAGCTGTGGACATTTAGAAGAAATCATATAAAATGCCAATTTTTTTGGATACACTTCAATGTTTCCCTTATAAGTGGAGCTAACAGCGCTAGAGTCCAAAGGAAGTCCAAAGTTTTTCGACTCCTACGTCACTTGACCTTGCAAAGCAAGTTCAAATCTGATTGTGAGAGCTTACGCACTATAGCTCTTCGGATGCAGCGACTCGTGTGATTATGATCAAACTTCACTTATGGTAAGATTGTTTAACCTTCAAAAACTAGACTTAATTTTGGTTACAAGAACAAAGTTAAAAATTTTAAAAACACCCTCGACAGATTTTCCATAAACATGGCTGAGAACACTCGGGATAAAATTATCTATGACACAAAAAAAAGTAAACGAAAATCGGTTCATCCGTTTGGGAGCTACGATACCACAGACAGACACGTTATATTGATAACACTCTTCCTTTTTTGCGTCGGGGGGTTAAAAATAGACAAAATGAGACTTTTTTATTGGGATCATGGTTTCCAATTTTTCCTTTGGTTTCTTTGATAGATTATATCCCTCAACGTAGAAAGCTTATAAAAATACCTACTCAAACATAAAACCAACGTTACAACTGGCTCCCTAAAAATACTATTCATTTAGCACGAAACCGTACATGCTTTATTCAATCCAACAATACAGCCAAACTGATACAAAATTTAATACCACGCTGAAAGGACCACGGCAATACGATTCAACACAGATGAATGCCCGTGACTGAATCGCAATTAGATTGAGCAAACAGGACCACTCGTATGGAACAATATGAGAAAGGGTGAACAGGCCTACAAACAAAAGCTAGGGATGGCGAGATATCATCTTCAGGGTGAATACGGAATCCCTATTGATTCTGTCAAATGGGAGATATTTATATGAAATGAAGCAGAAGCTTGGTTGGAGAGGATAGATCTGGCAAACACAGGTACCTCCACGAACTCAGGGCACAGAATTATTAACCCGGAGTCCTTTTGATTCATGTGTTAGATATCATTTATTTCTAGTAGTATAATAGTCATTCTCAGTCTGCAGTTAGCTTAATTGTTTCAGTTGTAAATACCTACTAATCTAATTTGTTTGTAATAATGGAGTGTACCATTAAGCGTTTCTTTAGAAATAAACGCGTGAGAAGCCATAGGAAGAAACTAGTTCAAAATAAAAAGCGACTGGTTCTTATGGAATAGGAATCATTTGTCTTTCACAAAATACTGTTCGTTATAGGACTAGGACTACTTTCTGCCCGCGACTTCGCACGCGTATTTTCGGTATAATGAGTAGCCTATTATTATCTAAGTCAAGCTATGCTGTAAATGTACGCCAAATTTCATCAAGACCTGTTCAGTACTTTTGGATATCTTAGGTAACAAAAATTCACATTTCACAAACTTTCGGCTTGATTATATTTGTAAGATTCAAAATTGAATTGACATCAGAAGACAGTTCTTTGTAGGATCATTTCATTCATACATATTTTTTTCTTTTCAGTGTATTTACCGTCTGATGTCTAGTCCCCAATCATCTGTCCTAAGTTCAAAGTCTCCTCTGTAAGATCTTTCCCAACTTTTCCATACCTTTTAGCCTCTTTCCCGGCGTATTGTATTTCTACCTCATTATTCCTGCTTTCCGATACCGTAACTATGACTTGATACCCGTAGCAGCCCTTACTTCATAACTGCACTACACAATACTGATACACATAATACGAGGGAAATTTACCTTTGTTTAGCAGGCTATAAGGTTGAAAATTGATATCATTGCATGTCATATTATGCTAAATCGAAATATAATAAGATGATCGCCCCTATTCAGCGGGCCGTACGTAATTTTCAAACGAAATGGTCACAATTACTGTGATTTCAATTTTTCAATACAAAAGGCTAAAAGGCTGTTTTGTTTACTATGTGAACGTATCTGTATTTCATAGCTATTAACAGCGTATTTGATGGTCGTTGGTCTATTGGTCAGCTTGTCAACCGCTGATTATGAGGTCCTGAGTTCCAATCCCAGATAGGGCCAATAGTTTTTATTGGGGATTTTTTAGCAAGGAAGTTCACAGTAGCAGCCCGAAGTCAGGAAGTTGGTGTTGTTACACCCCCGTGTCTCGGAAAGCATGTTAAGCCGTTGGTCCTGCGCCTGACCTCTCCCCGGTCGTGTCGATCTGTCGTCGCATCAGATTATGAGAGTGAGGGAATAGAGAGTGCACCTGTGTTTGCGCACACACTTGAGACTGGCTGCCGTAGCCGAAATTCAGCTAGGAGGACATTATTATTATTATTTGATGGTGAAAACTATGGTTCAATTTGATGATTTTTCTGGTCTGCATTTATATGTCCACTGCTGAACAACAGATGCTGAGCAACGGATTGGTCATCGCGAAAAATGGAACGAGGTGTTAAATAAACACACAGAAGGAAAATGCTCAGTTAGCAGCAGCTTAATTAACGCCCGTAGCACACCTCCGACGCGGAACATGAGTAGCGAAACCGCTGGATGAATTAATAAAGAGCACACGACAGTTTCGAAAATAAAATTCAAGATCAAACAGATGACGATCACAAGTCACAAAGGCACTTTTATTTCTTGGGCGCTTCTGCCCACCCCGGTGGATATCCCTTAGTCGCCTCTTACGACACCTGCGGGGAGAGTTGGGGTGGTGCAATTCTAAGCAGGCACCACACGAGGAGGCTTCATCTAAAGGCAATCCAGGTCCATAATCGTTTACTCAATGACCACCCAACCTTGCGAATCTAACTATTTGATAAGGTAAGATATCTTTATTAATTACTAACAAACTTCGTACCGCTCTCACCTTTTAAACCTTCCTTGGACTTCTACCTCTACAAATATTTCAAAAACAAAATTAGCCAAATCGGTCCAGCCGTTCTCGAGTTTTTGTGAGTCTAACAAACGTTAATCCATTTTTAAATATTTTTGTATACATATGTATGTATAGATAGACGTAGAAATTATAAAAACAAATGCTAAAACTAAAAAAAATTAAGTGCTTGAATTAAATAATATTGTCTTTGTTCAGTATCTTTGAGTAACATTGTTTTTGATACCTAAGTAATATTAAATTGATATAAATAGGTGCAATGTATAAGTATAAATTATATAGAAATTATCCTATCAGTTGATCCCCTCAGGGTCCAGAACTACCCCCTCTCAGCTTTGTACACCCTTCCGTGGCACCCTGTATGGAGTTTCAAACGGATAGATATCAACAAGACACAAAATTTTACGATGTCGGCTATCGAAACCTATTAAACTTAAACTAGGTTTATCCTGTAAGTCACAATAAAATAATAGTTAAAACACAATAAATTAATGTTATTTTATATTAACAAATTAAGTAGAGTACGGTTTATTCACTCAGCAGAAAATCATTTAAGTTATTGCCTTTCAATTTAATGATTTGTGTTTCAAGCTGATAAAAGCCATTTACCACGATCACGAATAATTTTAATTCTATTTTGAATACTCTGCTTGGTCGTCTAATAGAATTATGGTTAAAGTAATAATGGCTTACTAACTTTTATAGTTCTATCTGTCCATTTTACTGGACAAGTCCTAGAGTCAAGAACTCTCTTTGATCCCAATATTTGAATCCAAAATATATTTATTTGCAGCAAAAACAATAAGTTTATTTTACAAAGCACATCCTAGATAGAGGTAAGAATCACGATACATTATTACAGCATATGAAACTGATGAAAAGACCTTTGAATTTGCGTTTAAAATTCTTTCCGCAACATCTACTTATTTCCATTTTCTCTCTGCCCAAGGATTTCATTCGCCTAAACCCTGTCTGCGTAACAAAGTTTAATACCTCCAACGGGTTAATTTGTACTGCAGCGTTTTGCACGCAACCTTAGCCCTGGTACTACCTACTACAGTACATATTATCTAATCTGTGCCTTTAGGCCTTCAACCTGACTTCAGCCCGGACATAACGCGACAGCCTTTTTAATCAAAATGCAAATGCTACAGCCAGCCGTGGCGAGACGACCTATGCTTCTTGTTACATGAAAATTCCACAAGTTTATGTGAGGTTTTGAAATACGGATTTAAGATTTAAAGGACGTTTTATTAGGAAGGTTTTCTACTTAAACACGGTTTTACTTAGTTAGGCAATAATTGAATAAACAACCGCCGTCGTTGATTTGTTATAATCACAAAGTTACGTATATCAGGCTTCAGTGTTATTAACAGTTTCCTCACGATTATTTTCTTAACATCATAAGTAAATCGTCATTGCACGGGCTGGAAGAAATACTTAACATAAAGGCAGTTATTTACCGGTGATACGGGGCATAATGTAACGTGTCACACAGCAAGCGTTCGCCAGTCTAAAAAAGAAAAGAAGGCAAGAAAAAAGAAAAGAAATTTGAAAATCAGTTTAATTTGAAAATCATTGATATAAGTTAAATTCTGTAGATATGGTACGTTCTCCCAGCGCTAAATCAATCAATGGCCTGTGTGGTTTTACAACCAAAGAGACCCTTTTTCCAATATTTTGCAAGATGGACCTTCTGAACAAAAAAGATAGAGACACGTACCAAGACCGAAGTGCGACCGAGACGACAACAATATGCACGCGAACACGAACGCCGACGGCGCCGGTACGACTATGACTGTGGATGGACCTGATTGGACCTAATTTGAGCTTTCCACTTTCGAGAAGCTAGTACCCAATATCCCGAATTTTATTTTACATCGATGAAGAGAATCTATACGACTGCAGCTGCGCAAAAGATCAAAGAGAGTGCATTACATGACATTTATATGAATACCACGTTCAGGTTATCGGTTTTATATCGGAATCCAATACCTATTCCACTGACTGACACCTGACGATTCTATAACCATTCGGGGGAGAATGAAAGTACTTTCGAGGCGGGAATCCACAATATCTTTTATGTGCTTACATTATGCGATTCAGTCTTTGAAAGTTTTCCGATAATTTCATGAGTCAATACTTCCGTTACGGTTTCTTTCAGGGTTTTTGAATAGAGAGATTTTTGCTGAATAACCTTGCAAATAAATAGGTGATGGAGATTGATTAGAAGATTGGTATTGATTCTTTGCTGAAACCATTCTATAGATAGAGTGGTGTGACAATTTACTGCGTTGAAATGAGAAATGAAAACATTTATTGAAAAAGAAATACACAATAACAATGGTTAACTCAATGTTAAGCTAAAGTAAGGTGTTATCAGTTTCTCGTCAAGTAAAATTAAGTATAAATTTAATTAAATTACATAAATTACCCAGTTAGTTTGCGAGAAGAGAAAGAATACTTATATTCCTCCTGCTTGCGCAGTTGAGTAAAAAGAAGCTAGTATGAAACTATGTAGAGCTAAATCAAATAATCTTAATAAAGAGATAATTGAATATTTGCCGTGTGTCGGCTTAGCACCACCCCAACTCTTCCCGCAAATCTCGAAGAGATATGGCCCACATACCCATTGTGGAGATTATGGCATTACCCTGATGATAAGAGCCCATAAGACGGTTATCAGGGCAGGCTTATGTCCAGCAGTGGACTGGCAAAGGCTGCTCAAGTGCGAAGATTGATAGTGAATACATATAATCATCTTGGCACATGTTTTTGTAAGCTAGTAAATTGAATAAAATTTTCTCGTATTTTCGTGAAAATGGAAACGTGTACAATCGCATCCCAATAAGTGTAAAGTTTCTGTTACATTTTCTCGAAATCTAATTTAGTTTTCAAACTTTTACACCCCGTCTAGACGCCAGGCGGACATTTCTGAGTGACCAAAACAATGTCCTTTGCTGATTTGTGGATAAAATGCACCGTTTTCGTTAGCATTCTTGTAAAACTAGAATCAGACGAAAATATATTTTGGTGACTTATGCGAAAATATCTTTCGCATTCACCGCCGAGCCTTGCCGGTGCGACCCCTAGGGGCACACCGCCGCCATACGTGATGGCGCTGACCGGACCGACAACGTGCGTCTTGGGCCATAAAAGTATTAATGAGTGTGTTCCTTATTATCTGAAACTCTGGAATGCTGCCCGACAGCAAAAACAGCTGTAATACTTTCTATGACGAGCCCCAAAGCAATAAAAACAGACAATTCCATAATTACTTACCTACCGTAAAAACTTTAAGCACCTTTCAGTTTTGCGTTGTTGAGTCGTGAATTTTTATCACACCTACCTTCATCTCTCTTCTCATAATGGTCCGAGTGCATGCTGACCTATCTAGCAAACGACCTTTGTGATGACAAAGGCAGCCTGAACAAGTCTTTGGTCTCTCGGCCCTAAAAAAATCACAGTAACAGCTCGAAGTCAGAAAGCTGGCGGTGTGCCTCGGGGGCACAACCCCGTGCCTCGAAAAGCACGTAAAGACGTTGGTTATGCGCCTGACGTCTCCCCGGTCGTATCGGTCTGCCGTCCGATCGGATTATGAGAGTGAGGGAATAGAGAAGGGAGTGCACCTGCGTTACCGCTTACGTTTGTGCACTATACCTACGTCTTGTGCACATGACTAGTCTTCGTTGAAACTGGCCGCCATGGCCGAAATTCAGCTAGGGAGACATTACTCGGCCTGGTGACTCGGCCAATTTATGAATTGACCATCAGGGAGCATTAAAACGTTCATCGTGAGTAGTAATGGTTGCGGATTTTTGACGATTGCCATTAAAAATCTTGCGCACAGCGGGCGAAAGTACATGATTCTAAGGTCTCTAAAACTTAGGATAAACAGAAAAACTGTTTCAATCTTACCAACAAACGAATAAGTATACAAGAGAACGCGCACTAGAAACGCACCTCTAGTAAAACAGAAAAAATCAATTCATAGTTACCTTCAAACGAAACACACAGACGAACAAACCTAACAAGGTTTTCGATAAAAGCGTGGTGATTGTGAATGAAGGTTGTTATTGTGAATGGAGTCTTATTCAGTCGGTTTTACGTTTCAATTAGCTCGACGGGACATTCGTTTTGACCGCATGTGGTTTATTTCTCAGCGGAGTATTGGGTTTCCACGGAAGTATGCTTTTGAGAAACAAAAAGTTTCAGGGCAAATAGGACCTACTCAAATGGTAGTTGAGTATGTGGTTAAAATATATTAGGAAATTACGTATTGTGGTTTGGAATAAATCGCGAGGTCTAATCTAAACCCCTGTGTTTAAAAACTGTAATGGATGGAAAGAAAAATGATGATGATGAAGTTTTTTTTTTTAAAGGGGCAGAAGCCTTTATCACAAAGAATAAAGGCAAAACTGTTTTTTCAAATTTCGGTACGTGTCATACTTTTTGAAATATTTTGAAAATAGTCGAACAAATACTTATTCCTACACACTTTATGTTACACTCGCACTTGACTGATCTTGTTTATTTAAATACTCACGGAGGATACATGGAATAAGGATACATAGGAACAACAAACGTTCATACACTATTCCACCTTCTTCAAACTCCTTATCATATACGTACGAACTTCAGTGAAACATCGATACAAATAGCAGACGCCAGCAAACAGCATATTTCTCAACACGTCCACATTTTCCAATATAACATACCTATCTACCTGCAGGTTCAAGTGGAAGTAAAAATATTGTAAAGAGCTGTACACCGGGTACCAAATTGTAAAAATTTTCCAACTAATATTTGTTTCGTTGTAACGCAATAGTTTTCAACCCAATCGGATCAACCCATTTTCCACGGCATGCGGATTGATGATCACAGTTACAGTTCTTAAAAATACACAGAAAGAAGAACAGAGGTTAGGTACCTATGATAGAGATTTTTTCTGTTAATAGGTAAAATTATAAAAAAAAGAAAAGATTAAAAAAATTCTTCCAATTAATTCGGAAAAAATTACTGAAATTGGACTAAAAAAATGTCTTCCGTGAACTTCTTCAGTAAACCAAATAATAAAAATACTATACGGTACTAATACACGATAAACCATTGGTATATCCTTACTCCACCTCTTACAAATCAATATTGTCAGCTTGTCTGCACTAGGCTTTATTTATTCCGCCTATGGGACCCAGACACATTCTGACACCACCGCCTTCAAAGGTGTCAAAATACACATTTTACAATGCATGTAAGGCGGAAATGATATGAAACATTTTCCTGTTTTGTGTTTGTTCCTTTTAAAATCTGTTCTTCTTCATCATTAGGTTTAGTGAAAATATGACTAAGTTTTTTGTTATTATAGTGCGTAAGCCAAGGTAATTTCTAAGAAATCAAATAAAGTCCCCAAAAATTTTCTACTTTGACGGGACTTGAAGAATGCGGAGAGAGAGAAATTATGACTCTTCAATTAGTACTACCATAAATAAAATCACACTAATATTATAAATGCGATAGTTTGGATGTATGGATGGATAGATGGATGGATGTTTGTTACCTATTGACGCCAAAACTCGTGAATGGATCGGGCTGAAATTTTGCGTACAGGTAATTCTAATACTGGAATCAAACATAGGCACGTTCCCATGGGACAGAAAACGTTTCCACAGAAACAACGCGAAGCCGCGGACAGAAACTAGTATGGCATAAAAGTCTAATTGAATCTTCATATGAAATAGATACTGAAAATTTTAAAACCTCGAGCCGTTAAGCTCTGGTAGGACTGGTCTATTAAAGAGCATTCCATTCAGAATATTGCAAAATTAACGACTTCATCAAATTGAACCTTGTAGGTAGGTACCTACTGCATATTACGAACCTGTAATAATAATAAAATTAGGTTATTTAACCCATTCACATAACATTAGTTTATTTTCGCAATCGCAGACATCAAGATTGAAAAGTAAACTCAGTTGTAGGTATCTTTTGAAAGCTGTGTGCAGGTTACCAATCTCTTTACTCCATTCCCAACCGTCCAAACTCTGTAAAGATTGCACGTGAATTTTATTTCAAAAATAAACTTTTTCGGCTTGTCCCTCGACATGCAATATTGATTCTGTGAGACGAAGGCGGCAAATAGCAAAAGTGGCTAGTACACTCGTGCACAATACGAAAATAGAAAATTTTTCGTTTACTACCACTGCGTTGACATTTCATAGTTTTGAAAATTGAATTGCTAAAATGTAACAAATCACTCAAAATCATTCGGAAACTGTAACCGAGTTTTTATACTTAGAAAAGTAGTTCTTTTCTATCCGGTAAATACATATATATATATATAAATTATTAAATATGTATACATGTATTTAGCTGTGAGTTGCTAAATGTATGGAAGGAAACGAAAACTTTTTTTGACGACCTCCGTGGCGCAGCGGGCGAAGGTCCGCCTGCGACGCAGGAGGTTGCGGGTTCGATTCCCGCCTCGGAACAAATTTGTGTACTATCTGCAGAAATTTGTTACGTTGGTCTGGGTGTTTTCTATGTATAATAAAAAATATCTATCTATGTAGTGTATTGTATTAAGTATATCAGTTATCTAGTACCCATAACACAAGCTCTGCTTACCTTGGGGCTAGATAATGCTGTGTGAATTGTCCAGCATTATTTATTTATTTATTTATTTATTTTATAGTATTGCTAACTATGCCGACGAACGCCGACGAACTCGTGCGTTCCGGGGCCAGGGGACTCAGCTGGACTCCAAGCCATTCTGTAGCATACCTAAAAGCCTGACTCTCAGAACCCCCTTGGATTCCTGCAGCGAGGAATAGTTCAAGCTCTGGGAGAATTCCTCGGGCAAGACCACTCAAAATCATTGATGAAAGCCTTCAATAAGCGGTACACCAACTGAATCTTAGCGTTAAGCAGAAGTAATCTTCGCATCATGACTAGAGCCTTAACAGGACACTGTCGCCTCAACAAGCACATGTTCAAACTGGGCCTAAGCGACAACCTAGCCTATGGGGATTCTGTGAGGAGGCGGAGGAAGGCCTCTTCATCTTCTAGGAGAGTGCGGAGCACTGATGCAAAAACGGAGCATCCATCTGGGCAAGCACCTGCACAGCCAAGACGAGCTACGAGACATCACTCCGAAGAAAATCCTACAGTTCCTAGCAGCAAGGGTTAGTGGCGGATTATGAACGCTGCTGCTTCGAGGCTGAAAACGCAAAGTGGCGATCACATTAGGCCTATCAGGGCCGCAGTAAAACGAAAGCCACATAAAGTAATTAAAAATTATGTATTTTTAATAAAGAACTATACCCAACACATTCCAAGAACTTGAAATTAGGTAGACTCCTCTGGGCTTAGGAGACTAGTCTGAAATTAACCTGGACTATCACACAGCATCATCAAGCCCCAAGCTATGCAGGGCTTATGGTCACTAGATAACTGCTACATAATGCAATACATTACTTAACATTGAATAATTAAAGATTTTTTTCGGGTATTTATCGCGTACGCGTGTTATTACAGAATATATATTTTTATAAACAAAGAAAACACCCAGAAAACCCGGAACATAATATCTGATCTTACAAATATTTGTCCCGGGGCGGGGATCAAACCCGCTGCCACAGAGGTCGACACTAATGTTTTCCAATCTAATGTGACCATATGACTTCGGTTACGTTTTATCCAGGTAAATAGTGAAGCGAAGAAAATCTAGCCAGACTATAAAGTCTATTTTCCTCTACAAAGCAGTTCACAAGCGGAAGTTTCGAGTAAGCCATCCCACAGTTCGATTTTGTCGACACTCGACGACGGTAAGGATTCGCAAGCTCTTTTTACGGGCTCACTGAGATTTCTGAATTGAGAATGCAGTTTATCGAAGTTTAGTTTATATACCGGGATATGAGAGAATTTAATCAATTCCTATTTTTGAATTTCTTCCTAAATTCTAATACAGAAGTTGGTATAAACCTAAAATTATGACCTGCACCGCCCTATCACCCCGTTCCTACCCCTGTGAGTAAGCTGGGATGAAACCATACTCCCAAAGTACTGTCACCATTTTCCATCACAAGATTAACTTTTGTTTAGTATCTCTTATGAACTTCTGCTCTCCTGGTACGTAGATGGCTGTATTACTCGTATTGATGTAAGTACTCTCTAGCGGAGTGGCGGAAGCCTAAGATGAAGAAGATTGCATATTCGATTCCTTCAGCGGGTCAAATGTGTAGGAGCTGGTTACGTAAATGGATTGGGACTAGGCATAGCAGCGATAATTACTATTGACACTGATTGATGATCGCATTAGAGGTGTTAAAAATACACTCAAGGAAGCTGGTTACTGTACTCAAAAAAATCATCGAAATCAAAACTCTTTATTTCCATAAATTCAATAAATGTACCTACACTTAGAAAAGGTCAAATTGAAAAACTAAACACGGACACGGAAAAAAAGTGATTTCTGTCGCTTCGGTATGTAGACTAAAGTAAAGAAGCGACGAAGAACCCTTTAGCCTGTTAGTTGTTATTTTTCGAGTTGGAGCAAAACCCGCCCCAATTTTTTTTATCCTCTAGATATTCTGATATTTTCTATGAAACCTTTTTGCACAGCAAGGTTTTGACAATTTGTTTGAATTTATTTACTGAAAGTTTTGTAACTCACTAGGGGTTTTGTTGTAGAAGCGTATACATTACCTAGTTCTATATTGCCTAGTTCCCACAACTAGGCTAGACAAAATTAATGTATCTTTTAAAGGGTAATGTATACGCTTCTACAAAAAAACCCCTAGTTGTGGGCACAGCAAGTTTCTGTTTAGTTTTACTGTTTCAGTGAAATAAAATCCCAAGTCAAACAAACTGAATTTTCCACAATCTCTCATTGATAATGAAATGCAAAATGCAACCGGTTGCCTTGCAAGTTGCAAGTCAAGAGTTGCAATTATGCAAGCGGTCTGTACAAAGCAGATAACTGGCAATTCCACTGAGATTAAGTCGTAATGTTTACTGGACTACCGCTGAGGAGGTATTGTGACCGTGTTTTTGGGAGGAAATAGGATAAATTGGGTGTAGCTATGCAGTCCAGCGACCTTTTTTTAAACAATGCATGAATCGAATTTTGCAAAAATAAGATTGAATGCATGTAAAGTTATAAAAAGCAGTTCGCTATATAATGCAAAAATTTCTTAGGTTTTTGTAGATTATTGGCGTCTTCAAAACTACGCCCAATCGGTGGTGCTGAATCTGTTGTATGTAATTGTAATTATTGTTGGCGCATAAACTCTGCACGGAAATTTTTATAGCGCTCACAACTGTCAAGTTTTTGTCAAGATTTTATTTGGTCAGGATATTGAAAGGGATTTGAGTGGCATGTATTGCTATGTAACAATGTTGAATCTGCTCTCTCGTCAAAAATTTTAGTTATCTTCTAGACTTCTAGACCTTCGAAAAATTATCTTTCAATAAAATCTAGAATAAACAGAAAAATAAGTGAAGAAAATGCATTTATTACTTCCTTACACTTCTAGATACCTTGTTTTTGTTGTAATAAATAATAAATTGTGAATAATGGAAATTAACAGAAAACTCATTAATTTAAATGTATTTTTAAAATCAAATAATTCTATACGAAAATCAGAAGCGTGAGTACAATTGACGTTAGTAACGAGGCGTGATCTTGAAGTTTTCTTTTTCTATACAATTTGGTACAGGAATATAGTGCAGAACGTAAAACTACGCTCTCGATCGCTTTTTTTCGTTTTAAATCATTTATTCTCAAAACGACAAATATTACATGTCACTTACTTGAGAACAGGGTTTTTACATAAAATTAGGTTTACATAAGTTATGGTCGTTCAAAATTTACTCGGTGTCAATGTGCTTATTATTTGAGAAGTGAATCAATATGCTCGGTTAGTTTACATTTAATCAAGTTGAACGAGGTTACATTTTAATTTGGGAGGGTAGGTTATTATAAATCTGTGCGCCATATTACGTGCGTGGCCTCGGTAGAACAATGATGCTGGCGCGGCCTGAGCTACGTTTGCTAATTTCTTTTACTTTAGTGTACGATAAGTTTGTGTGAACGGTGTGGTTTAGTATTTTACGAACGAGGATGCATGTACTAAATTTATACAACTGTTTAAGGTTCATTATATGAGTTTGTTGGGTGGGTTTTAGATGGGGGATCGCTTTACGTAACTTACGTAAAGAAATGTAAAAATCCCTAGGAAAATGACGGTTTTGACATGAATTGCGAGTCCGAGGCGAGAGTCTGGCAAGGTGTGATCAAGACGTCGACTTCTCACTTATGTCTCGACTGTTGGTAGTCCGGTTGCTATCGTGAACGTGTCGAGTAGCAGTCGAGCAGGGTGAATCTGAAGTGAAGTGTGAATGATTCTTGTCTGGAAGGCAGCTCACGAACCATTGATATTCAACACCTGACAACTCAAAGGCTAGATATTATTTTTATTTTTCTATTATTTTGTAAAAAAAATGAGTTGCTCATAAATTCTTCCTTATTATGTATATTATAAGTATAGGTGTATTTTATAAGTATTTTCACGTGTTAAATTAAAATAACACAAAATAAATAAGCGATTTTTGCGCCATATTGTGCTATTTTATAGAATTTCACGGTCTATGAACCTTTTCGCCTCGCCATGCCTTGCCAGACTCACGCCTCAGAACAGTAATAAAATACGTCAGGAAAATATCACAAGACAATATCCCACTTTTTGCCAACTCGTGGACACCATTTCTCACAATCTGAGTTCCAATTTACTTCGTAATTCACCAGACATGTTTATCATACGACCACCAGTGGCTGGATTATTTATTGTGTATTCCCCGATAATTACTACAAATAAGGATTGTGCAAGCGCCAACAATATTTATTTGACTTCCTTGAGGTGCAATATAGGTCTTTAATGAGAACTCTCACTGTCTTAAGGACTTAAGGACAGGTACTTGTGAAACCTCTGGAAGGCGAACTGGGAATGCGACGTCGATAGAAACTTTTGTTGTGCATATTCATATCAAATGATCTACTTACCTATGTGAGTTCGGATATATATCTATATATTTAAGGTTCTTTGTTTAACATAAAAGTTTTAAGTACATGCGTAGATTATAAACACTGTTTAGAACCTAAGTACAATACTAAATTAATAAATAACTCATCAAGCTAAGGACGCCTTTAAAAGTTTTTAGATAAAATAACTATCAATAAAAACTAACACTAAATCACAAACTAATAAAATTATACCAAATTTTTATCAGTAGATACTTGGATACATAAAAATAGAAACGTGATATGCGATCTTTGTATAGCGCGCATTTTTATAGATGAAGAGAGTTAAGATATTGATCTCTTTATTGATAAAGAAAACTAGAATCAAATAATAGAAAAACAATTGAGCTAACTGCAGACTGTTGCAAACAATGAGTGTGAGTTAATCACTTTCAAATCAATTTACTATAAAGTTTTCAGAATGTTCCGATGTAAAGTTATACATTAAGGTTGAGGTCAAACTTACGTAATTTTTTGACTCGCTGAAAATGAGTCGTCATTTTAAGCGAGTCAAATAGTCACACGACTATTTGGCTCGCTTAAAATGACGACTCATCTCTGTGACGACTCGTCGATTCGTTCACACAAATTATACATTGTTATTTTTGTTGAAAGTGCCAACTCATCTTACACTACTCACAACTTGGCGACCTCCGTGGCGCAGCGGGCGAAGGTCCGCCTGCGACGCAGGAGGTTGCGGGTTGTGTACGATCTGCAGAAATTTGTTCCGTTGGTCTTGGTGTTTTCTATGTATAATAAAAAATATCTATCTCTGTAGTGTATTGTATTAAGTATATCAGATATCTAGTACCCATAACACAAGCTTTGCTTAGCTTGGGGCTAGATAATGCTGTGTGAATTGTCTAGCATTATTTATTTATTTACATATTTATTTATTTATAACTTAAAGAATTACTTTACTAGTCCTCAGCCCTGGTCAGTAGGTATATGCTCTTAAAAAATGAACCACAATTTGTAGATATCTACCTACCTAAACCACAGCAGCGTCCTGCCAAACAAAACATACACAACAAACATAATATCCATCTCCATCGCACCTGACATCTCAAGATTACGCTGTATTGAGAAATATGGCGATTGGTTCAGCCAGTATATCGACGGGTAATGGAGCGTGTAGATATGAAACTCACTCAAAAAGGTTCTGTACAAAGAACTTTTTTTTACTGAGCCAACAACTGTACCTACACATCCTGCTATACCAGAAATGATATAAAACACGTCGCCAAAAGAATGAGCACTTCCTGTTTCATTCAGCTTATGTACTACTGACAGCGTATCATAACATAAATTTCAAAACTACAAACGTATCTTTCTCAATTCTTACAAATATCTTTTTTGTTGCAATTGAATAGAATATAACATTTATTTACTTAGAAAGAATTCATGTGTTTATCAATGTTGGGTTTGTGTTGGTGCCCACACTCGTCTTATACATAAATGTATAATATTATTAAATAGTAAAATGCATTTGGATAACTTCTTATCATCTACGAGACAAAAGGTAGAAACTCGATATTCCTCAATCGAATACTACTATAATAACATGTTTTACGACAGCTTGTAGGTAGGTACTTGAGGTGTTCCAATGAATTTCAATTTTCCCACTTGAAGATTAGCCTTATGAGGGAAAACTGCACTTAATTTTATTGGACTCCAGTTTTCTCCATTGAAAATCCCCCTTAAAGGGGAAAACTGGGCTTCATTTTTTTGGAATTCTGCCAGAATCAACGTTTTTATCCTGAAATGGGTTCTTCTCTCAAAAGACCGACAAATGTTTTTTAACTTTATCAGAAATCAACTTGAGTTTCAGTTCTAGGTACAGCGCGTCCCTCTTTGTACCCAGTGCATGTAAGCAATTTTCCCTTGATCCTCCAAAAATGATCGGCTATAAAAGCTAACGCAGTCCCCTCTGTGCCTTAAAACGTATTCAAAGCCTCAATATGTGCGGTGCATAGATGAAACCTGTACGGGGGTTCTACCACGGGCGTTCTACATAACATGTGGATGTCGAGCTATTTTATGAGGTTCGATTACGAGTGTTTAAGAGTTCCGTATTGATTTGCCGTGGTTTTGTAAAGCTCGAGAGAGCTGTGCGCTGTGTCTTTATACTAACATTATCATCATCATCAGCCTATGGTAGTCATAGGCCTCCCCTAATGAGCGCCATAGCGCCCTGTCTTCAGCTTGCCGCATCCAGCATCTGCCTGCAGTCTTCCGCTGGTCATCATCCCAACATAAGTCACATTAACATAATCAATGCGAAAGCATGGATTTAGGTTTGGTTCTTCTTCAGTTAATTAATTGCATGCTATAGAATAGTTAAACATGAGCTCATAACTAAATCTTCATCATCATCATCAGCCTATATTAGTCCACTGCTGGACATAGGTCTACCCTAATGAGCGCCATAATGCCCTGTCATTCAGCATCTGCCTGCAGTCTTTCGTAGATCGTCATCCCACCTGGCCGGAGGGCGTCCTACACTACGTTTACCGAGTCGCGGTCTTCACTCAACACGTTTACCCCCGGTTGTTGGTTCTTCGCGAGATATGGCCGGCCCACTGCAACTTCAGCTTGCTAATTCTTCGAACTTTGTCGATAACTTAGGTTCTCCGTCGCATGTATTCGTTACGAATCCTATCATTCAGAGAGACTCCGAGCTTAGTTCTTAATCTTAATCACAACCTATACCATGTTTTATGCAATAAAAATATAATTTATTCATGCCAAAACAACGGAATGGAGCAAGCTGAAATTTTGCGTAGATGTATGTAGGTGTTAGATATGGAGTAAAACTTGGCTTAAGTATATACTTTTTATCTCATTAACTACCTAGTTGGCATGCGATAAAAATAAAATGGGCAAATACTAATAAAATGATTGTATTAGGCGTTAATTTCTAAGGTATAGAAAATCATTGAATTTTTGTGTGTGTAGAGTCACCAAATATATCAATATAGCGAATACAGAGTTTTCCAATTAAATTGATATTTTTTTCGGTCACGGTCGTCAAAAATACTGAAACCCATAACCGTTGCAGCCTTTTCTATAGTTCTTATTAAAAGTGGCGATCACAATAGGCCTATCATGGCCGCAGTGACACGAAAGCCACAAAAAGCTAATAAAAAAAATAATAGTTCTTATTTGTTTCTATTATTTGATTGTAATTTTCTTTGATTTTAAGGATTCCGTACCTCAAAGGGAAAAAATAGGGTCTCATCGGCCCATCACTTTGTTGTCCGTCTGTCTGTCTGTCTGTCCGTCTGTCAACCCCCTTTTCTCAGGAACGCGTTGATGGTACGGAGTTGAAATTAATATCATATACTCAAATCCGTAACCTCTTGAAGCCTCGAGATAAATAAAACTAGAGTCACTCAATAAAGCGAATACATATTTCACCAATTAAATTGATATTTTTTTCGGTCACGGTCGTCAAATATATTGAAATCCGTTACCGTCACAGGCTTAAAATTAAGTACTACGAAACTCGGAAATTACGTCTAGTATAATTAACTTATATCTAGGGTACTACTTACTTTGTACTTGCTTACTTTAAATCGTTTAAGTAAGAGTAAACATTGGGTCATCTTTTTTTGCTCATCTACTCTACACAGGTTCAGTGAGCAAACACCCTAACTGCTTCCACAGAAAGCGACAAACATACCTACATGGCTCTCAGGTCGACAAAGTGAGAAAAATATGCTCGTTCAATATTTATAGCGGTTTTGTTATCGTCCGTGCGTCGTCGTTACGAATCGAACGCACGTGGTGCGGTAGGGGACATTGGTTGGGGTTATAGTGAATACTGGATACGGTAGTTGAAAAATCTCAACTAACAAGTGAATGCACCTGAGAATGGAAAACTCCATAGTATAAAGCACAAGTCATGCACACATCTAAAAAGTCGATTGGAGCCAAAATAATCGAATTAAAACAAGAATTTTGACAAGCTGTACCTAAATAGCGCGTGTCACACCAGCTTTTCAATTCAAAAGTTAATTAGTAGTAGTAGTACATTCATTCGTGAGTGTATCACTCCCATCATTTTCTCCGCTTATTGGTTCATTTGCTTTGTTTTTTATAATGCAGCGAGTAAACGGCGAAAATCTACGCCTCGATATTGCACGGTGTCTGGTTTTACCTGGTTGATACTACTACTTGTAATGTGACGCTACATATTGTCAGATTGCACGAAAAATGAACTTCTCTGCGTAATAGCAGATATTCTGGGATCCTTAAGACCCAAATCAGCGCCATCACCTATTTTATCTTATTATTGTGTTAAACGAAGGAATTTTCACAACTCTATTTTGCAGTTTGTGATACCTAACTTATGCTTATTTTTCATGACTTTGTAAAAGTTTTATTTTGTTTAGTGCAGGCGGAGATGCGAAGTTGCTCTTTATAGGCCACGATGGTGAGCAAAATGATCAACTTCGCATGTCTGTTTTGCATATCCGATTTTTGAAAATTCCTTCGTTTAACACAATAATAAGATAATAATATAGGTGGTGACGCTGATTGGGGTCGGGTTTGAGTAGTTATAATGAGCCAGAGCCAATCAAAGCTAAGGATTTTTGTCACATCTATTTTCTCTATATTCGATCGAGGGTTTTTTCTTCTTCCATGCATTTATTGTAGCGACTTAGGGCATGCATAATGCATACAGCGTGGGGACAACGGAATACTAGACAAAGATTTCAATGTTGACAAATCTTATTTTCTTAGTTTCAACGAAGTCCCCCCAAAAAAATCAAAGAAGGAATATCAAATCAATGAAAGCATTCATCTAATAATATAATAATAAAAAAAAATCTGGAACAGTTTAACAATAATTATAACCGTAGTGGAGACCTTCATTTAAGTAAAATATTTGTGTTAGGTCTCGCTCTTCTATAGCAAGCTAAGTGTATTATATAAGTGAATATCTCTCTCTCTATAGTATTACTCTATAATATTTTATTAATGTAGCCATATAGTAACTAACTTCATGGGCATGCACACTGCATGCCCAAAACCACTGTCAACATTACGATTTCTGCGAATGTGATTGCGATCAAATTTGACTCGCACTTGACGTTTTATTCTTATTGCAACAGGCACTCCTTAAAATATCTGCCAAGAAAAAAACTCAAGGGCCTTCTAAAGGTTCATTTTGCGACTTTCACGAAGCATTATCTCACACAGAGCTTAGAAAATAATCAACAAGTAAAATTACGGCTCCAATTTGGTCCGAAACAAGGAACCGGCATTTTCCGATGTGATGTATAGCTTAAACAGAAACAGCTTCCACACAGAAAAAAAATTGTCAGATTTTATTGCATTACCAACTTTTTCTATTCAAATATAGTAACTACTGCTATATAATGTTGCCAAATAATAATTCTTATCTTGTAAGCTTGAGTTCAGTCAGTTCTCCTGTATGGGATTTGGATATAATTTAACTCAAAATAATTAAAAAAAATAAAAAAAATAAAAAAATTATTATAACTCAAAATAAGTAGTTCGTAGGATATGTTAGTATCTATCCGGTTAAAGACAGTTAATATAATTATTTGGTTAAGGTTGCCTGGAAGAGATTGCTTTTAGCGATATGCAGTGTACATTATCTGTATTTTCTTTGTTTTTTTTTGTTTTCTGTGATTTTTGATTTCTTGGAGTGCAATAAAGAATAATTGTATTTGTAGTTGTAAATTTTATGATAATGTTTTAGATGGATGGAAGATATGTACTTATCCCACTATCTAGCTGAACCAACGTAAGATCAGATCAAAATTAACTAGGTACATTAGTTTTGGTGCTAATAAATTGTCTGAAAAGCTTGGTTTTACCAGACAGAATAGAGCCCGTTTTCAAAATTCGCACGTTCGCACTAGAATTCACACAAGCCGCGAATATTCGTCGCGGCTTTGCATCACGTTTGCGCCTCCTTCCAGTATGCGAGTGTGCAGGGCCTTGATAGTTTGACCGCGATCAAACGCAGTCAGATCCGCACCGCCTTTTTACGCCGTGATTCGCATGCGAGTGTGGAGAATCCTATAAGAAAAGAGAATACCAGCTGCTTTCTAATGACTGTAATACTGGTACAGGGCAGTTTAAATTAGTGAAGGTAACGACCACCCAGGCCGCCATAAACAAGGACTAAGGAAACGTTGTACGAAAAGTAAAATAACCGTTCCTTACTCCGTCGTTTCAGACCTGAGAAAAGCTTTGAGGAAAGTACAGTAAAAGGTTGAAGAAAACGTTTTTTTTAATTAAGTAAGTTCTACATATTTTTTTTAGTTTTTGCCGGTTTTTATCCTGGAATTTTAATTTAGGAATTTTAATCGTCAAAATTTTGGACGCCTGCCACGGGAGAGGTTATTGTAAATTAACGCAAAAACGACAAAAAAAAGATTGACATAAACTTTATTTTAATCGGGGGAGAACGGATCGGGTGAATGCGGGACTGGGGGAACGGCCCTTTTCTTTTTTAATTTATGAATTTTATTTTGTATTTCGGCGTTATGATGTTATTTATTATTATTAGTAATTTTAAACTTAGTGATTTTCTTAATGCGATGTTTAAATGTTTATGTTTATATGTATAGTACCTACCAGTAGTGGTGCTAAAATAAATGATTTTTATTTCATCTGTTTACTTGGCTGTTTAGCTACAAAAGGATATTGTGATCTGAGGACTTAACTGAGATCCCCAACCCGCATGCCCAGTGTGGGGATTATGGGCACTAATCCCCATGAGTTAAAAGCGCCTTGCTTTCAGAGGGAGGCCTGCATCCAGCCTCAACCTCAACAACGAGATATGTATACAATTGAAAAATTAAAATGAACATTTTCCGTACAAATTGTGATGTCAAAATATACCCCCCCCCCCCCCTTATCTCAGAGCGATCCATGTGCAATGTATGGAGCGTTTGTAGATATGGATCTATATTTTACAGGAAAAATATAGAGAAGTTTGTAAAAATAACACTTTTTGAAAAATGGTTAAAGGGGGGGGGTTGATTTTAAAAAGGGGGATACCTCACCGAGTGGGTTATCAAATGAAAGTATTGGTTCGCACGTTTCAAAACAGTTTTTGAAATTTGTGTAGAGTAAACACTTTTTGGAATATCTATATACAGGGTGTAACAAAAATAAGTAACCAAACTTTCAGGTGGGGTGTAGAATCGAACACTGAATTCAGGAAAAATATTAAAAAAAAATCCCGCCCTTTAGTTTTCGAAAAATTTAATAAATACGGAATTTTCACTTCATTACGCAAACGACTGATGCACGTGTTTATTTGACATTAAAATATGATTAAAAGGTCTACGTACCTTGTGTACACCTTTTTAGCAGATAAACATCTTTTTACGGGGGGCACCCACGACCGGACACGCGATATCGCAGCAGCGCGCGCGGCGGCGGGCTGCACGTGTTGTAGTTATGTAGGAAGCTAGCCAATGCATTCCAATTTTCCCATTTCAATTTTCATCTCGTGGTATTCAATGTCTGAATAACGCATACGAGCCATTTTTACGCACAAAAAACCGATAAGCGCCGCCGCGACCTTCACCTTGCGCTTGCAATGATGCAACTAAACGGCCATTGACCCTATGATAACATTTCTGTGGTGTGTGTTGACATGACAGTTTGACAAAACTAACAATAAGCCTAGCATTGGGTGAACATTCGGATGAACTAAGTTTGTATACCTATCTCGCTCCCGCGCGCTAAAAGTTTGTGCCTTTTCTTGTCTCATTCTGGTGCTTCGTGAAATGCAAATTGTATCAACCTTTTATGGGGTTCATTGTAAGTTACTCACCGTGTTTTTAAAGGTCAATGTGAAGGTAGGTACTTAGGTAGTCAACGATATGAAAAAATAAAAGCTAGTAGTGAATATCTTTTAGTGGGAAGGTGCATGCTTAATGAATGTACCTACTAACTATGCATTTTCGCGATAGAACGTGTGTAAAGACTTAAAATAATTTATTTATTTTTTAATTCCTAGAGGAAAATTGGAATGTATTTGTTGTACGTAGGCTCCATATCTAAGCACGCCGTGCAGCCTGTTCGCTTCCGCTGCAATGATGTCGCGTGTCGATGACCGCGGTGGCCGCTCATTAGGGCACCGTTTAGGTGTTATGGGCTTATAAAAGAGATGAATACAGGTACTTAGGCCATTTTTTTTTTATTCCAAATAGACACATGTATGTCTATTGCCTAATGTTGTGAAAATTTCGTACCTATTTATTAAATTTTTCGAAAACTAAAGGGCGGGATTTTTTTTTCAATATATTTCCTGAATTCAGTGTTCGATTCTACACCCCACCTGAAAGTTTGGTTACTTATTTTTGTTACACCCTGTATATAAAAGAAAGTCGTGTTAGTTACACCATTTATAACTCAAGAACGGCTAAACCGATTTGGCTGAAAATTGGTGGGGAGGCAGCTTAGAACCAGGAGACGGACATAGGCTATGTTTTATCCCGGAATTACCACGGGAACGGGAACTACGCAGGCGAAGCCGCGGGCAGCAGCTAGTTTTGAATAAATTCACTTAATCCAAAAGGAACCTATGCAGAGCTATCCGTCTAAAATGAAGTTTAGTGAGTACCTACTATTTTTAGGTAGGTATTCATCAAAAAGCGATGTCTCTAACCGGTACGTTTAGTAGGTACATGTATGTATAATCGACAAATCGACGTTCTTGTTTATACCTAATTCCTACTATACCCTGATTTCTTCCATTGATCTCTCCAACCTACCTCTATTTTCACAAAGTAACGGTCACTGACCTGACAAAGGGTGACCGAGACCCTCTACCAGAATCAAGTAAAATAGGTGCACACTCGGAGGTCAAAAATAAGGGCTATTATTACCGCTGTTTGTAGTTTACGCGTCATTATTTTCACGCTGACATGAATCTGATGTCCAAGTTTCGGAGGGTATTATTAAAAATCATAACCCTCCTTCTTGCGCAGTCAGGTAAATATAAAATACCTTATTGTACACCAACAAAAATACAAGAGACATTACATAAGACACAAGTACAATTGGCGGCCTTATCGCTTAGAAGCGATCTCTTCCAGGCTAAATAATGTTTGTTTGTCAAATATGGCTAGAAGAAAACAATGCTACATCAGTTCTTTTGACTTGACAGGCGATACAAGTCGGTATACTAAACTAAATGGGAGTTTAATCGGTGCAGATTGAAGCGCCCTACATTTTGTAATTGAAATTGTGGAAGTTACTCTTGACTCTCTGTCTGTTACGATTTCATACCTAAAAGCCTGAATGGATCATAATAAAATTTAGCTTAGAATTGGCAAAAGTTTGGAGGCCCAGTAGTAAGCGAAGTCGGGTTCGAAATGATGGTGTTGGTCCAGGGAAGGACGTAACCTTTACATCCCGAATAAATACGTGCAAATACGAGTCTAATTTGTGTACTTTACCACAGAAGAACTTTAAAGTACCACTTTGTTTTGGTTGCCAGTATTCAATTCGAGCCTCGAGCTCGATTTTTGAGTCCTTCACTTCACTTCACTTCGATATAAGTCGCTACCATTCGCTGCCTAGATTAGCTCTATTTCCGATCAGTAGGTTGGTAACCTATCTACCTCATAATCGAGCTTGAAGTGCTAGAGCAGGGGTGGTCAAACGGTCGATCGCGATCGACCGGTCGATCGCGAAAGCTTTTCGAGTCGCTCGCCAGCAATATACTCAATATACCTACCTAGTACCTACTCATACCTAAAATAATAGGTACCTAACATTGAACGGTGCGCGGCGACGATCGACGATCACACAGAATTTGTAGTTCGTAAGTTACGTTAAGGTGAAGTGAGTCCCAAAACCTACGTTTTTATTAAGCGGAAAATCAATTTTAGGGCAAAAAAACATTGATTTTTATAATATTTTGATAAGCCTCAAATGTTTAGGATTCAAGTTAGTAAGGTATGGGAGTCGAAACACGATTGACAAATTAGACTCCATACAAAAAATCGCAAAGTTTCCTTCACCTTCATTTTTGCACAAATACCTACTTCTACGGAAAAAGCAGTTTCATTTGCTAGTTACTTATCAAGTACTTTAGGCGATTATGGTTTTTTTTTTGCGAAAGAGTGTTATTTTAGTACAATAAACCAATTAATAACAAACGGCCAGTGAAATTGCGCGCGGGCTGGCCATTCCGCGTCTCTCGCCTTCCCAGCGCGACGTTAGTTCGTCCTTGTCTCGCAAAACCGATCCCACTTCGTCCTAAGATTCCTTCATTTTGTACATGTTAAATTTTAAAGTGCAGTAAACGGATAATAAATAAAATTGTTCCTACCTACATAGTAGCTTAGTCGATCTCTTGCTTTCAAAATATTTTTTGGTAGATCGCAGACACCATAAGTCTGAGCACCCCTGTGCTAGAGCAATTCAAGCTCCAGAAAATTTTCATTGTAAAAATTTTGGGTTGGCAAAGATACTAAGCATTTTAACATTCAGAGCCTCAGTGTCCTTTTGTAATAGAATGCCCAAATAGCGTCGTGACAATATGAATTCACAAATCCTCTCGTATCTCGAGACGGTTCCCTTGCAACCTAGCTTCCTTATTTATCCACCTTTAGATCTCTGCTAAAGAGTTGTTCACGTTGTCTGTATTTGTTTTGCAAAAAACATATGCTAGAAATGTCCTCTACGATGAACTATCCTGATTCCCTCCGGTGGGATGACGACCTGTGAAAGACCGCTGGTAGATGCTGGGTACAGCAAGCTGAAAACAGCGCGCTTTGGAGCTCATTAGGGGAAGCCTATACAATACAATACAATACAAAAATACTTTATAGTACACCAACAAAAATACAATACAAGAGACATGACATAAGACACAAGTACAATGGGCGGCCTTATCGTTTAGAATCGATCTCTTCCAGGCAACCTTTGGATGGAAAGAATTACGTGAATTTAAGAAAGGCAGGGGTGTACCAATATCCAGGAGTAGACTGTTTTGGGCTGATGATGATAATCCTGCTTCCGGCGACCCAAGGCATAGGTCGCAGCGCCTGTAGTTTCACTAGTGCTTAAAATAGAACACGACAATGTTGCTATAAAGCAGAAGGCATTGTTGGAACCATGCCCTTTACACTTTCTTACTTTGTTGTTCGTTTTTCTCCGGAGAAGCACCTTCACCATGGGTCTGACTATTCTTAAATCTAAAGGTAGTGTTAATTAATTACGGATATAAGCAGGTTAACTACGAACCGCATCTCTCCGAGCACGGAGAAATGCGCATCTAGTACCGCAGTCACCCTGAACATATCCCTGATGAAACGTTGGTGTTCTTCCGACACAAATAAGGTTCGTAGTTAACCCACTTACATCCGTAATGAATTCGCCAAACTTCAATGGTTAATTACATTTATATAATTAATTGAAACTTGAACTTTTTAAAAACTGTTCTTAATTTTTTTTTTTTTTATTGAGATATTAAAATTTTATAGTAAAGTAGTGTTAATTATCCACTACGGTCCCCTTTTCATCAGCACACGCCCATTGCTGAACATGCTTCCTCCAAACAAGTGGGGTTTGGCCAAAACCACCACGCTCGGCAGGTGGATTGGTGATCGAAGTGCAGATGTTGAGAAATTCACAGTAGAACGCTGCTGCCCTTTTTCTAGTAGGTTCCCTAAGTCCGTTCTTACAACGTCGACAGGCTGAGTAAACGGTGCCGATTCCTACGCCGGGACCGCCAACCCCACCACGGTCCCTCTGCAGTTCAAACAGGTACGAAGGGTACCTGTTTGAACTGCAGAGAGACCGTGACCTTTCTACTCTATCTAAGCGATTTAATAACTTTGAAACGTATGCTCAAGTCCAGCTAAAGTTAAACTAAAGTTTTTTTTTGTTTTATTCTTATTATTTAGGGGACTTTGAGTCATTGGTGAGTATGTAAATCCCGTATTTTAACAAAGTAACTACTTACTTAAAACTAAATTATATCAAAAACTAATCTAAATAAAATTATTTGGATAACACTAGTATCTTTTAGGTTAACATCGTAGAAGTCACTTAATTCTGCTCTTACACTCGCTCCGCTCACACTAATGTTAAAACCGATTTTATGTAGAATTCTATTTCGGTCAACGAATTAGCATTGCCTTTCAACGTGTCAATACTGCCAGCATTCTGGGCACTCTGCCTTTTGGTGACTCATACTCATATTACTCATACTCATTTATTCTCCGTAGGAACACAAGGCACACTTGGAAATGTCACTTTATATAAGGTTACAATTTGATGTGCTTAAATTATAATTCGAAGCCATAAAACAGACAAGACAGAAAATAATCAAGGAACTTAGGAATATAGGTATACATACAAAATAAGTAAACTTATGACGGTTTAGATATATATTAAAAATATATATAATATTAAATTTAATAGAAATAGGTGTAAATACTAGTTGTAATTGTTTTATGCTATTAATAGCTTCTGCCCACGGCTTCGCATGCTAATTTTCAGTATAATGAATAGCATATTGTTTAAGTTAGACTACGTTCTAAGTGTATGCGAAATTTCATCTTGATCTATTCAGTAGTTTCGGAGATCCTTGGCAACAATTTTTTTATTATGTAGGATTCTAATTTTCTACGTGTTTAGTAAAATGTGATTGAATTTGAGAATATAATTGTGAACACAGCTTTATATTACCTGTGGTTGTTACAGGATAAATTTAACGAGCCTGACCCATGTCACAAAAGAATGTTATGTCACCGGGCGGCGGTCGGCCGACTAATTCCGAGAGATCTTGCAGAAACTACCGCCTGTATTTCAGGGGTTGAGATGTTTATTTGGTTTAAAGAATGTTGTTTGGGAGGTTTTTGTGGGGAAGTCATGAGATTGTTATTTTGATTAGGATTTTGATTCATTTATTGGAGAATAGCTTGGGTAGGTACTAGCATATTATTATAATATCTGTGGCTGGGTAACGCTAACGTTTCGAGTGATACGATTACAAATCATATATCTTACTAGCTCTTTTCCGCGGCTTCGCACGCTTATTTTTGCTATAATACCTATATATAGCCTATTATCTAAGTTAGGTTATGTTTTAAATGTACGCTATATTTCCTCTTGATCTATTCAGTAGTTTTGGAGATCCTAGGTATCAAAAAAGTCACAGTTCACAAACTTTCGGTTTAATAATATTAGTAGCATGTTTGGAACAGTCTGCAGTTAGCTCGATTATTTCAATTGTAAATACTAGTTTCAATTTATTTATATTATTTGATTATAATTTTCTTTGTTAACAAAGATGAAAAAGTATTTTGCGGTGAAAATCCAATATCCAATTTGTCCGTCATTTTAGCTATCAAGATTACGACAAAAGTAGAAAAAACTTTGTTAATTTGTTTTGACTGTAGGTACCAGGCGGGGTCAAAATAATAAAAAAGACGGATTAACTATTCTTGGCACTAAGATATAAGAAAAATAACGAATTCCTTATTTTTGGAAACTTAAAACAATTCCATTCCAGCCTCTAACTCTACCTCTAAAAATAGCGTTTAAACTCAGTGCCGAATCTTCATTTTAAATTCAGAATCGCTAGAAATCTACCAACACTTTTACTACCAGGTTGGTATTAAACCTTTATAGTTACTGCCACAGGGACTTGGCATTCAGCACACGTCGGTCCGGACTCGGAAAACTATGCATTTAATGAAAATAATCCCATACTATTAATGACTAGTGCTTACGTGATGGACCGGTCTTTCCGTTTGCTATTGATTGGAGCTTTGCTTTACCTCAGCGCTTTATCTGCGTTGAATTAAAATGTATTGTGGTAAATAGAGATCAGTTGTTTTATTAATCTTGTTCTACACCGCACTTCGTGTTTCATGAACAGTGATATTTTGCTTACCAATAAGTCAAAACTTTTTTGACATTAGCGTCTCCTACGCTAATGGCCAAAACGAACCGTATCGCAAATAAATAAATAAATATATAAATAATGCTGGACAATTCACACAGCATTATCTAGCCCCAAGCTAAGCAGAGCTTGTGTTATGGGTACTAGATAACTGATATACTTAATACAATACACTACATAGATACATATATTTTTTTATTATACATAGAAAAACACCCAGACCAACGGAACAAATTTACTGCAGATCGTACACAAATTTGTTCCGAGGCGAAAATCGAACCCGCAACCGTCGCAGGCGGACCTTCAAAGATTTGAATCTTTAGATACGCCCTGACACCAAAACTGTAACATTGTCTTTGAATGCGTCTGTTAATAAAATGCCAACGCACGCACACTATGTGTAGTTAAAAATAGACTTTTTGCCAATAAACATAGCTGTTATTATTACCATTTACTATTATCATTTCTTTATTGCCCACAATAGCACGAATTTTAGTGAAAAAATACAGCACAAAAACACACAATACACTGATTCCAAGTGAACGAGCTATCGCTTCGCGACAATACCGCGCGGTCTTGCAACGAACGAAAAACGATTTAAATCTCTAATCATAAGGTCACTAGTATAGGCTAGAATTACATTGTATTTAAAATATCTTGATAAAATAACAGGGTTGTATACTAACGTTCTTAGAATATACTTTAAGATTTCTTTCTGAAAACAGCCTCTTTGGGAAAACACAAACCTTGAGTTGCCTGTGTCAAAATTAAAATATACCAATCCTCACTCAACTCGATTGCGGTAAAAATTTATACTAGAGAACATAAAAATCCTCGAAAAGAAATACATTTTCTAAAATAAACTAAAAAGGCTGGTTATAGAAAATGTTTTTACGAACTCAACGACTTTTTGACTGATAATACTTTGAGCGTCTCGTAATATGTTAATTTTAGTGTGGTAAATAATTAAGTAAGTATGTTCATTTCATGTTAGGCGTAATTCCTGTCCAGTCTGCCATTGCAACACACTAAATGGGGACACAGTGACCGTAATTTAAACTCACCTGGTCAATATGATTTCACTCGGTTTCTGCTCCTTTTTTTCCGGTCACTTACTACCTAGGTTTCTTCAAGACAAGGGTTAATAGGTATCTTCTAGACCTTCGTGATACACCGTTCGCTAAATCTTCATTTTTCATCAGGTGAGATAACGGTCAAACGAAAGTCTAATAGATAAAAAAAAAACGATGATGACTGCAATAAATAAAAATATTGAAATACTGAGCAAAAATAAGCCTCTTTCTTGCGCAGTGGGGTAATTATCGAGATTTTATCAGACTCAAAGGGAATCGAAATCTACCTAAGTCTCATTTAAAGAATAACAAGGTTTATGGGCCGTGGTCCCAATTGTCAGCTGAAAATATTCCAAGCAAGGAAAACCAGTCATAATTTCACGTTATCACTCTATTTGTTCAGGCCTCATCAAGGTCGCAATTAATTACAAGTAATTTGTTTAATGTACTTGTTATGTATCCTAAATTCTTAATAGAGTCAAGGTAGTAAATTGCTATCGGTGTAGTAAAACAACGGGATTGGGTATATAAGGTGATTGGATGGCAGCACGGCATCGACTATCTGTGAAGAACTTCTACGTGCAACATGAATCCTTCTGTGGTAAGTTTAGAGAAAAGGCATAATAAGCATTGACGTAAATAAAATTTGAGATATTGGGTACTAACTTCTTGAAAGTGGAACGCTCATCTCATCTACAGCATATACTGGTCCACTGCTGGACGCAGGCCTCCCCTGATAAGCATCTTGGCCTTTGTAACATGGGGGTAACACCCATAATCTCCACGCTAGGCATGCGGGTCGGGGCCTCTTACGACACTGGAAAGAGTTGCGGTGGTTCGAACTCTAAGCCACAACTAACGCTCAAATTAGGTCCAATTAGATCCACCCACCTAGTCGGACCGGCATCACCAGCGTCAGAATTTTACTTACATCTATGATAATAAGTAACTAATTAGTTTAATACGTTGCTTAAAGTGGCGTTTTCCTACCTAAAAATGCCTTTTTGAAATACACTAGCTCTTGCTTACGGCTTCGTGCCTGTGGTATCTAACTACCTGGGTAAACCGTAGCTGCAATCAACTACAGTACAACTATTGTTTATTGCACACCAAAAACAGAACGGTAAATAATTAAAAAAATAAAGGGTTGTGATTTTATTGACATATTTTAAAATTATTACAAAAATCGATGATAAATGCATAAAAAAACTTCATAACTTTTAATTGAGGATTGTTTTTTCACAATCTTAGTTTAATGAGGAGCTCCTGTTATTTCTAATAATTGCTTAGTTTTCTTCGTAGTAATTGATCGTTTAGTTTAAAAGTTACACCGTTTTGTCGTACTATATACGGGTCGTCGTAGCGAAAAAAATTTTATAAAAATATTTGAAAATAGATTTTTTGTACGCATTTTCCGTCGATAAAATAGGGCGTAGTTTCCTTCATTTTAATTTGTGCTGCAGACTCACACTGTATATCTAAACAGAAAACAAACTAGTCTAAACTAGTAGTAGTAATAACAAGAACAATATTAAAAATTTATAAACCTCCGACCGATTTTCATGAAACATGGCTAAAAACACTCGGGATAAAATTGTCTATGACACAAAAAAATTAAACGATAATCGGTTCATCCGTTTGGGAGCTACGATACCACACACAGACAGACACGTTAAACTTATAACACCCCTCTCTTTTTGCGTCGGGGGTTAAAATAACTAATCTGCCTTCTGCACGCACCTACAAATTGTTTTTGTTCTCATTTCAGATCTTCATTTGTTTAGTGCTGGTCTTCGTGGCTTTCACCGAAACCGACGCCGTGAGAGGAGGATGGGCCAGTGGCGCAACTGAAGACCGCGATCCCTCAAATCCCAATATTAGGCCGGAAGGTCAACAAAACGCAAAGGCCTCCTACTACTACGTGGAAGGCCAGAGAGCAGATGCCAAAGCGGATGGCGATCACCCCAGTGTTCACACTTCCACCATAAAGAAAGGAGCACACAAGGTCTCTATGGCTACGGCCTCGGGAAGCAACGCTGCAAGTTTTGCAAGTGCTAAGTAGGATTTATACTACCTTCAATTATTATACAGGGTTACTGGTAGATCTGGAGTCTTCACGAACTTGTTCGTGATGATGGGCAGAACTCGCAGTTCAGGCAGTGTTAGTGAATTACCAGTAACCCTGCATATTCTCTGCTTCAGATAAAGTCGCCATATTGACACCTGTTACAAAAAAAAATGAGCAATGGGTGGTTTTATAACTGGTGAAATAAGTACTGTCTTATATTCTACGAAATTGTCTCGCTAAAAACACTTTTAAGTGCTAATAAAATATTTTTCTCAATTAAATGTCTGCATTTTTATTAGACTAGCTTCATTCTGTGATTTCGCACGTGTTTTCCTTGAATAATAAACTCTAGAACTATGTTATTCAAGGTGGGGAATTTCATTATGCCCCATCCATTTTATCATCATCATTCACAGCCCATAGTAACCACTGTTGGGTCCTCATCCAACAGTGGTGTACTCACCTTCACAAAGAGAAGCCCACGCAGGTCTTTGTTTTCGCCTTCGTAATGGTCCTGAGTTTGACGCATCGATTAAGTAAATACGTAACCAATCCGCCCGTCAATCCCATATCCAAACCTTCACATAATACGCGTTTTCACGGGATAAAAAGTAGCCATGTTAATTCAGGACTAAAAATATCTATGCAAAATTTCAACCCTTCAGTAGTTTTGGCGTGATGAGGTAACATAGTTCCAAACGTCTAAACATCCAAACTTTTTATTTTTTTATTGTGGATGGCAAAGCATTTGATCAACATCACACTTAAGAAAGAGACAAGTGGCCTAAGATGGGGCATGCTTTCCCAGAAGGAACTTATTCACTTGGGATTTGAAGACTCCGAGATTGTACTCTTATAGTGTGATGTAAGTATTAGTTACTAGCGACCCGCCCCGGCTTCGCACGGGTGCAATGCGGATACTAAATATACTACAGAATCGGGCCCCCGGCCCGCCACGCACCGCCGCAACCGCTATGTCCCTGCATTTTAAATCTGTAATATCTTCGAAAATATTAATTTAAATTACATACTGTAAGGGGCCATATTGATTTATATTAAATGCACAATGTATTTATGGTACCTAATTGGATAATGAATATTGCTGTATAGCTTTAAACGAAAGCCATTATTTGTCGTAAAAAGTAAAGGATAAAAAATGGTTATTGTGGTCCCTAAGAGTTGGACATATACATATATTATGTATACCATCGCGGACTTTTTTGTAGAACTTTTTAAGGTGTACAATTATATACATTATTTTTATCTATCTCGTAGGGTTTAACCAGCGTTTGCAATGTAAGCGCAAAAAATTTGTTTATTTACGATATCACATTAGAAACCTCTAAAATTATCAGTGTTTCTCTACTATATTATGCATACATTACACATATAAACCATCCTCTTGAATCACTCTATCTATTAAAAAAACCGCATCAAAATCTAAACATACATAGGGACAGACAGACATACAGAGAGACAGCGGGAGCGACTTTGTTTTATTTTATACCATGTAAAGATTGAAGACAGGAAGTCTTAGCTACATGGGATAGATAAACCGTGAAACTGGCGAATTGCCTTATTCCCTAGAGATTGTGTTTTAATTGCACTGCATGTACTACAGCAAACATTGGCTGTAATTTGCGGAGCCAACCACTGGGATCCTTTCCTCTTTATCCCTGAGAAACTTAATCAAGAGCAAATACTCGTAGTTTGACTGTTTGAGCGTATGCTTTACATACAGGGTGTGCCAGAAGCAGGCCAAGTGGCCAAGTCAAACACGTACAACGCTAGTGCGTTTATCAAGTGGCAAGGCCGAGGCGTGTAGTAAATGTATATACATAAATATGCAGAGTTTGAACTATATTATGTATACCAAGGACTTGGTATTGATCTGCATTGTTTTGAAGCCTAATGAAACAAAAACTGAAGCTAGCCAGATTGTCTTCTATTTAATTTTCAAAAAACTCAGTCAATTAGTTCCCTAGAATCATTGAGGTATTCAGTTAGGTATTTAATAATCTAGTCTTTATTAATTATTCTTAATGTTACAGCTGAACACTAAAATGCTCTAGTCTTTATAAATTATTCTTCTCCATTTACAGTTGAGTACTAAAAAGCCCATACTAATAAGTTTTGCAAACGGTCGGTACAAAATTAAAATTAAACTAAATGAAAATAGAGCAGATAGTTAAACACGCTTTTAGCATACTCTTAAATTACTTCCTAAAGGATTGAATTAATGCGACAGATTTCAATATCGGTTAGGATCCTGGGGCAATGTGTACAACATACAATTTAATTTTCCACTTCAAACAAGTCTATGGAGCGACAGTTCGGCATCCCTCAATGGCCATTATTCGATTACAGACCGACTAGCAAGTTCTGGGGGCAAATAAATCTGTCTCGCGAATATTTCAACTAAACTGGATTAGACATGCACTACTTTATAGTTAACCCTTTTTTATGACAAAAAAAAGATAAATCTAGAACGTATCATGAAGGCAGCTGAAGAGGTCTATCAGATACGAGAAAAATCGTAGAAGAAACTATGAAGGTTCCAAAGACACGTGTAATTAAAAAAAAAAAAAAATTCTAGAACGTATCACGATAGCACTGAAGAGATCTATACAGATAGGAGAAAAATCGTATAAGAAACTATGGAGGTTTAGGAGTTGTGATTTTAAATCGATTGAGATACCTCTGGAAAAAAATTATCTATAAAACTTACGTGATAAAGCTGACCTTTTCCGTCTCGATCTAGTTTTGTGTTCATGTTTCTTGTTTTTGTAATTAAAAACTCAAAACACAATACTCCTTTATAGTTAAAATTTTCACAGTCCCTATTTTTTTAACCCCCGACGCAAAAAAAGAGGGATATTATAAGTTTAACGTGTCTGTCTGTGTTCTGTCTGTGGTATCGTAGCTCCCAAACGGATGAACCGATTTTCGTTTCGTTTTTTTTGTGGCATAGATAATTTCATCCCGAGTGTTCATAGCCATGTTTCATGAAAATCTGTGGGGTTTATTTTATTTTGTTCATGTTTCAATAAGGCTCACATGACTCGCATGCAAACTTTATCCTGCTTATATTCGTACCACATATTATTATATACCCGGTATACCCGTGCTTGTATCACAATCCAAAATATACCTATGATAAAATTTTAGATGTTGCGCTTACCATTTCTAGTACCTATTGAATCTTTGCTGCACCGTTCGCTTTAGGGTGAATACTGCAAGAGAATCAAGGTTTAATCCTTAGTAAATTGCTTACCGTCTGCGGAGCCGGCGATTAACGACGAATTATTTACCTTGTTTTGAACATTGTAGTCTCTTCAGCGGTTCTGCTACCCTGGTACTTAGTCGATTATGTCCCGGTTGAAGATGAATACAACTTTGTATGTAGATTAAACAAAGCCAAACCATTATTTGCGGTTTCCACCTGGAACTTTGCTAGACTATTATTATATGCAATATCGGAAACTATTTACCTTCTTTACCTAATAGAATAATGTTACCAAATAAAATAATATGTGTAGTGTTAGTAAGCATCAGTCCCTACTTGTCGTATCCTCAGAAGAGACGAGTACAACAATATTTCCACGCTGATGAATAGTCTTTGGAGAGATTATGCTTACACAACTTTTTTGCTTACAATCCTTGCAACAATTTTTCCCGAAAGAGGAAGAAGAATTGTTGACGTTTTTTAACATTTCGAAATAAACTAAACTTACTTAAGATCCACGGCCCAGTCGATCTTTCGAACATTCAAAAGGGTTCGGTTCCCAATATCCGTTTCATCCTATCCAAGTCAAAGTAAATATAATTACGACTGGGCTGGAAAAACTCATCGAGGCCATTCCTAAGAACAAAGAGAGCAAAATCAATAATCTCAAAAGGACCCAATATCGGATATGCCTTTCCACCGGCTTCCATCGTATGGAGGCTTCCTGTCGAACACCCGATTAAGGAAACTGTTGATGTGGTAACGCGATATTTTCAGCCTTACCTTAGATAGAGCCTAACTTACAGTTTATCTTTATGTCTTTGTGTGTTGATTTTTTGTTGGAATAAAGAAAAACTTTAATGTTCATAAAAAGAATTGGGATTAAAAAATACCAATCAGCACACCTATGTACGCAAACAAGGGCGCAGGAGTTTGCGGGTTCGATTCCTGCCTCGGGACAAATGTTTGTACGACCTGCAGATATTTGTTCAGGGTGTTCTGAATGTTTTCTATGTATCATAAAAAATATCTATCTATGTAAGTGTATTGTATTTAGTATATCAGTTATCTACTACCCGTAAAACAAGCTCTGCTTAGCTTGTGGCTAGATAATGCTGTGTGAATTGTCCAGCATTATTTATTTATTTTGCCATAATCACCATGCTTAGCAGGCGTAGGTATTGGTGATCGCAGTAGAGGCATCTTACGACATAGACGAGTTGGAGGGGTCGATTCTGCGACCGCCACGGCTAGCTCGGAAACAATCAGTTTTTATTAAGTCAAGAACGTTTTCGTGGCTTAACTTACCACCTCTATTTTCTTCAGACTTTGATGCCCAACAAAGAGGTTTCGTTTTGTTTTTTTTTTTCTTATTTTACGCGCGAATGCACTTTACCCTACTTGGCGATTACGGCTTATTCCCGAGTGCCATCCTTCTGAGTAGATATCTATCATAGCAAGTACTTATCTTGATTGGATACAATTTTTTTCAGATGTGCTCTTCTAATGTAATCTAGTTTCATAGCGCTCATATTTGCTCCGAAAACTTCCAACCGTTTAGAATTTTTTTATCTTTTTCATTGCGCAATATGAAACCGTAAAATTAAAAGAAACCAAGTAAATGGACAGAGCGCTCCAGAAAACTGGAATGTAGGTTAAAAAGCGCGCAGTTTCACTGAGAAAAATCGCAATTCCCTTTGCATTTTCAGTTATATTTTCTTATTTTTACTTATTGGGTGGAAGTATTGCGTTTTAATGTAATTTCCGAAACGGAAGACGTCGCTGGTTCCTTTGGGAATCCTAATGGATTTCGTTCAGGCTTCCTTTGCAAGTCGGAACTCAATCTATCAGTTAGCTGCCTCTTTAAAGTAGTGTCGCTTTTTGTTCTTTCCGACATTAGGGAAAAGAAATATTCAAACCGAACGAAACCTACTTTTAAGTTTACCAACATTGCATTACCTTAACTTAGACGACCGATGTGGCGCGGCGGGCGAAGATCCACCTGCGACGCAGAAGGTTGCGGGTTCGATTCCCTTCTCGGTACCAATGTTTGTACGATCTGCAGATATTTTTTCCGGGTGTTCTGGGTATTTCACATGTTTTTTAATAAACCTGTGTAATGTATTATTTGTACTGTGTATATTAGTCACCTAGTACCCATAACACACAAGCTCTGCTTAGCTTGGTGAAAAAGTAAAGTAAGTAAATCATTTATTTGTCACGTAAAACACACACATACAGTTTGTTTACTTATAACAAATTGGCAAAATTTAACATAAATATAAAAATTAAAAGTAATAACAGAAAGTAGAGGTACCTCATACCAGTGCTAATCCCGCCGCTAGGTTCCTTTTATTTACAATTTATTTCATGATTTTATAGTAGAAACCGGGATGAAACACTAAGTACCTGCTTACAATAAGTACAAAACGCTGTTGAGTATTTTAAACAATAATACGTGTGTGTAGCAGTGGCAAATGGGTAGTAGCTCAGTGATAATATTGCTCTATGAGCAAACACTGATTTTCAGCTACCACCTTCAGGGTGACGAGACAAGGCGGGCCCAGCGACACACGTCTGTCCATACCATAACACGGATTTTACGGCGCGCAGGGCCTGACAGCTGAGAGAGCATATTACACTACATACAAGACCTATAATCTATTACATACTAACTAACTGCAAATGTAACTATAAGATGGATGCACTCTCCTCTGAGAACACCAATCTCATAAGAGTCTGGGCAACATTGGAGAGCCAGCCAACTGAGCAGAAAAATAAATAAAATACCTATGAATTTATATTATACGCTTAAATACCTACCTACCTTTTTACGCTGAAAGAAGATCGTTTCGTGCGTAGCCAGCGAGTCAGCGATCGAAGTGTTTAGGAATTCCTTGTTTTTGTTTATTGAGTAAATGTATTTTAAGTTTAGATTTTAACGTGTATTTTGATAAAAGATTTCTAAGGGGTGGGGGAATATTATTCCAGCACTTCGTCGCCGCGTACCGAAAGCTACCAGTAAATGCTGCCGTTCTATGGTCGTGATACAGTAGCGCTGATCTTATGGTTCTTAGCTGCCTTGTGGAGTTCGGATTTGCAAAGTTGAGCTTCGTATATAAGTATTCTGGTTGCTTAGACTTTATAACATCAAAGAGGAGCCCTGCAAGATGCAGTTCTCTTCTTGAGTCCATGTTAAGCATGGACGCCCTGTTCAAAAATGGAGTGATATGACTTCTGGGAGGGACATCAAAACAGAATCGACAGCATGCATTTTGCACGCGCTGTAGTAATCGCTCCGTTCTCCTGAGCAAGCGAGGACCATAAACAACATCTCCATAATTAAGGCGGGATAAGACTAATGATTCGCAGACAGTGACACGTGATGCCTCCGAGAGTTGGTCTCTTATATGGTATAGCACCTTGAGCCGGAAGAAACAGGCTTTGACCATACTAAGAACATGACTCTCGAATCTCAAATGAGAATCATAAATTATGCCAAGGTTACGGGCCTCCTCTACACGGTCTAATGGTTGACCCTGAATTTTCACTTCTAGATCGCCACGTAGTCTACTTAACTGTGTCTTCGTGCCCATAACCAAGTATTTTGACTTGGTAGGATTTAAGACAAGTGCATTACGTGTTGACCAGTCAGCGATACTATCCAGATCCTCATTGAGGCGTGTCACAGCTTCTGGGATCTTACCTGCCGCGTCCGACAAGTACAGCTGTACATCATCGGCGTAGCAGTGGTACATGGAATGGTTAATAGCTTTAGAAAGATCTGCACTATAAATGATGAAAAGTAGCGGTCCCAGAATGGAACCCTGGGGAACACCGCGATTAATGAGCTTGGGCTGAGATCTTTCCATGGACCCATCACACTTTACCAAATTTACCAACTGATAACGGTTGCTTAAGTAACTGCTAAACCACGTGATCGAGTTTTTATCCAAACCGTAGTAAGATAACTTAGCGAGCAAAAGATTGATATTTAAACAGTCGAAAGCGCGGGAAAAATCCAAAAGTGACAAAACTGTGCTAAGACCTTTATCTTGTGCCACTAGTACGTTATCAGTGACATCTAGCAAAGCTGTAGCTGTACCGCGGCCCTTTCGGAACCCTGATTGTAGAGGAGGTAAAAGGTTATTATGACTTTCCACATACTTCGTAAGCTGTCCGCAAATGGCCTTCTCCAGCAGCTTTGAGAGGAATGGCAGGATACTAATGGGTCGTAGATCTTTGAGCTCAACAGGGTTATCATTCTTTGGTAAAGGTGTTATAAGTGCTACTTTCCATTTGTTTGGGACGATACCAGATGTTATAGACTTATTGATAATAGCTGTTATGGCATCCAGGGTGCAAGGGAGTGAAAACAAGACCATATCTCTGCTGATACCATCGCATCCGACAGCATTCGATTTGATGGACATTATATATTTACTGATGTCTGCTGAGCTGACAGAAGCTAATTTAAAAATTTCATCATGGAATCGATTGAGTTCGAAAAACGATAAAACTGCATCGGGAACTACATTTGCTCCAGGCACATTTAAAAAGTGTTCATTAATTTTATTTGGATCGTTAAAATGTACTGGCAACGATTTGTCTTTAGAAGGGTCAGCAAGAATTTTATTTTTTAAGTTTTTCCAGAAAACCTTACTATTATTAACTTCCGAGTTTATTAACTTATTAAAATAAGCTCTTTTTTCCCCAGCAATACCCTTTGAGACTAGAGTCTTGAGCTCTTTGTAATATTGTCTATCTTTATCGGATCTTGATTTACGATAGGTGTTATGAGCTTTATTCCGCTCATCAATCATCATTTTGCAGACGTCTGTGACCCAAGGTAATGAGCCCCTGTTTTTTATAGTTATAGTTTTTGAAGGTGCATGTTTATCAAAGAGAGATATCAACATAGAGTTAAATTTATCTACCATTAAGTCAACTGTTGGTAAGGCAGCTACTTCATCCCAATTTTCTGCGTATAAGTCTTTATTAAAGGCTTCTAATGATATAGTTTTAATTGGTCTGAAAGTGAATGTTCTAGGAGGGGGTATTACTTTTTTTAAAGACATGGTCACATTAATCATAGCATGCCCATTTGACCCGGTAATATTGGTAACAGAAACATCGCGCACCGGTGCGTTAGTACATATAACATCTATAAGGGTCTCGGTATGCGATGTGTAGTGTGTCGGCTTATTAACAACTTGACGGAGACTCATATACTCTAGGAATTGTGTCAGCTTTACAGTACTTGTATGTTGCTCTTGTAGAATGTTGATATTAAAATCGCCTAATAAAATAATAAAGTCGTAATTTGAGAAAACATTTACCGAGTCGGTAATCGCGTCAATAAATGTCTCTACATTCATCCAAGGTGGACGATATGCGGTCCCTATAGCTAGACGGTAACCATTTACGCGGGTGGACAACCACATTTGTTCAATGATATCATTAGGCCTGTTCAGATAACGTACATTAATACCACGCCTTATATAAAATGCAAGGCCGCCTCCCCTGCCTCCGCGCATGTGCAGCGGGCGCGGGGTGTTGCGCATTCGATAGCCAGGGACGGACGGCGCGCACGCCTCTTGCCCGCTTGGTATCCACGTTTCATTTATTGCGACCACGTCCGCACTATGACAACTCATTGCTAAAATAAAATCATCATGTCCGGTATTTAATGATCCCGCATTATAAAGTCCTAACTTAAGAAACTTTGATTTAGGACCCATTATAACTTAAAATAGAAAATGTCTGATTTTTAAATAAACAAAGACAATTTTGCTTGCGGGAATATAGTTTAACGACTAAAACATTAGCATAGTAAGATAGACATGTAGTGCTACGCTGCGCCATAATAAGCCCAAGACAAATTATATTGCACACTGATAAACACACGCATTGTTGAAAATGTGCTAAACTCTGTGCATTGAATACATCATACTGAAATTTAATATAAAAATAAGATTCATAAAATTTATCAGTGTACATGTTAGGACTCTCGGCAAGAAAGCTTTCATGTGTTATGTTTAGGATAAATATAACCATTAATACATGTGATTTTGTCGAAATTATGTAAGTACTAATGAAAATTAATAGGATATACAGAAAACACCAATCAAAAAAGTAGGCATAGAAAAACTGGCTGTAACTTAAACTTAAATAATAGCTTAAGTCTACACTAAGAATAGTTAGCTCGCTTTCAAGTAGGCTAATAAACTTATTATAACTCTGAAATTCAATATAAACGTTTTTACTAATTATCTCGTGTAAGACTTGCGCCAACAACTTCTGGGCCAAAAACACGGCGCAAGTCGCCCTCTGTACGGATACGATGACGCGGCGAGTCCTGTTGCCTCCTTGCGTATATCTTGCCTTCCCTTGTCCAGATGAAACGCCAACCGAGTCTACTTCCATGGTCACGTGCCAGCCGGAAAAGCTGCCGGTTTGGTTTGGTCAACCTTTCATTAATATAGAATCGGCGGTGAGGAGCAGGTAATCCCGTGTCTTCAGTGGTGATGCCGCGACGTACGCGAGTTGCCGTCAGCACCTGGTCCTTCAAGGAGCGCCTGCTTAGCCGCACGACAATAGGCCGCGGGCGGGGCGCACGCTCCTGTTTTAATGACTCATGAATCTTCCCTACCCGAGTAGCGCTGACCAGGTCTTCCTCAGCTAATTTGACACCCAGCTTCACGCCTAGAGTGGTAACAATGTGGACTAGGTTTTCGCCCTTCTCTTCAGGGATGCATGTGATCTCTATGTCATTGATCAGCAGGTCTTGATCGCGATCATTTAAATCACATTTCAATTGCTCAATTGTCTCCAATAGGAAGTTGTCATTGGCCGGTACACCACCATCAGACAGACGTTCTTCCAGCCTCTCCACTCGGCCTTCTAGATTATCAATTTTTTGATCGCACTCATTTATTCTAACCGTCAGGCCAGCCATGGTATCATTAAACATCACCATTTGGTGACGAGTGGCTCTCATCTCCTCCCTGAACTGACGCACTTCCGACAGAAGCGCTTGTAGATCGATGTGTGCTATATTGTCCTCAACACCACCAACCTCTGAAGCCGCCGGACTTATCGCCAACGCGACTCCTTCAACTACTCCGCCACCCGAACCATGATGGCTCGTCTCCCCGCGTACCGGGGTGTGGGTGCTGTCAGTTTTAGATTGTTTGTTAATACATAGAACGCACTTCCATTTAGACCTGTTTTCCGCCGTCAGGCTCTTATATTTGCTCTCAGTTAAGTTTGCACACTGGATGTCATAGGGCTGCGTACAACTACTACATTTGATGTACATTCTTCCCACAATAAGATTTTTGCAGCTAGCACACTTTCCTGTTCTTGACATTTTTCGAAAGTAAAATCGGTAGCTAGGGCAAAAAGCAAAATTAGTGCAAAAAGGAAATCTTTCTCCAGAAGATCCGAACCAGGGGACAAGAATCGTAAGCGCAACAGTAAACCGCCACACCAGCGGAGCTATAAGCAGTGCGACGAAAATAGGCAATTAAAGCGGTTAGCGAGTGGCTCTAGCTAGCCCGTATGTAGTGGAGGGTGTTGACCGCTTCCGTGGCAAGGTCACGACGCGCGATTACAAGGTTATAACTCAGGTGTTCGAGTTATTAATTGCTTGATATTAGCGCGGACACTGAGTAATTATAGTTGATACATGCACCAATTGACAGATAATGTTTTACGGATTACACTGATATAAAGTTCACTGTGATTTAACTGGTTTTACCGCGAGTTATATTTTTTAACTGAGGTTCAAACTGACTAACGTGTGGTCAGGCGCTCGCTCGACTCGTCACTGGTGCTAGATGATGCTGTCTGTAATCAATATTATTTATTTATTTATTATTTCCATACATCGTTACAGATCTAACTTAAGTTAAGGTGCAAGCGTTTTGAAGCTGTGTTTGGCGGCAGCTTTATAATATCCTCCTAGGCGAATTTCGACCACGGCGGACAGTCTCATCGGAGACTAGCCAAATGCGGAGGACATATTAAAGTGCACAAGTGTGTGCGCAAACACAAGTGCACTCTCTATGCCCTCACTCTCATAATCCCATGGGACAGCAGACCGACACGACCGGGAAGAGGTCAAGCCCCGGACCAACGGCTTAACGTGGTTTCCGAGGCGCGGTGTTGTACAACATTGTTGTGTAACACCGCCAATTTCCTGACTCCGGGCTGCTTGTGTGAATTTTTCTTGCTAGAAAAAACCCAATAACAACTATTGGCCCGACCCAGGATTTGAACCCAGGACCCAGGACCCAGAACAAACTGACCGCTACACCAACGAGACAGTCAAAGCGTCAAGCCGGCTTTTCACTATGGGATATAATAATAATGTCCGGGGACGTGAGGTAAAATATACACCTTCAAATGACCTCTAAATATCACTCACTCGGTCGAAAAAATATTTATTTATAGTTTGGAATGTAATATCTATTATAGCACAGTGTCAACGGTACAAAATCTATGACGAGCGATAAAATATTATATCTCAAGATGTCATTTATATTATATGCCATAGTAAAAAGCCGGCTTCAGCTTTATAATCTTTCAATGGGATGTGATTTATGCCCGAGACTAATGAAGAAAAATTTCATAGCCTGAGACATTGTCAACACCAACTCTATCCATAAAAACAAATTACGTCTAAAAATTCAACATAAAAATAAACATCTCCATCCAAATAAACACAAATTTAATTCCGCTCGCGAAGGAAACTTCTCGAAATAAGAATAAAACCCTCTACATTTCATTTTCGAGCCATTCTTATTATTGTGAAGACTTAAAACCGGGACCTAATTTGATCTTACAATTTTCTTCCCGACGACGGCCGCTGGGAGCTCAATGTCAACGTTTCATTTGGATTACACTTACAAACTTATATTTTCATTTTTTTAAACCTTATCGTCTGAACTTTAGAGGTTATTTTCAAAGTTCTGGTGTACTTCTGGTTGCAATAAGGTCTGGTTGCAAGCGGTCATAGTGTTCGGTCGTTGTGAGTTGGAAGAGCTTCAGAGGCATTGTATCGTCATTATTAAAGTAGAATGACTATTGTTATGGTGGCATCTTTTATATTAAATTCGAGATGTGGAAATACCTAAGCTCGTTTTAGTAAGATGTATCTTTTATTTCGGTTTACTGGACCAACGTATTATTTGCTCTAGTAAACATCATTATTTCCTAGATACGAATATTTCGTAATCACAATATTTCCTTGTTTATCGGCTTGCCAAGCCATCAGAATTTTATTAGTAGGTCAGTCAGTACTCAGTAGGTTAGCAGAAGTGTAGTAGATATATGGAGTGAGTTATGACCAGCTGGTCTATTTGTGAGTATATCACTCATACTATATGACAGCTAATAGGCTTCATTTTGGTTCCCTCACCTCCTCCTCAACCGCCTGTATTGGTCCACTGATAAGCGCCTTATTGGCCTTCAACTCATGGGGGTATTGCCCAGAATCCCCACGCTTGCCATACGGCTTGGGGATCGCAGCTCGGTGGTAGAACTGTTCTGTAGGGAGCGCTGCTGCCCGCCCCCGGTAGATATCCCTTAGTCGCCTCTTATGACAACCGCGGGAAGAGTTGCCCAACTCTTTCCGCGACCACACGGCTGTTTTTTGCATGGATTTATTAAGTAGATTCAAGAGCTTACTAATTCTACGAAATATTGGTTTCGAATAAAAAAATTAAAATATACCAATGAGTGGCGAAAATAGTGTAAGTAATACACTCACGAATACATCTGAAAAGACAAGCAGATTGTCCAGATATGTTAATTTCAACCGCTTCTAGTCAAGCTCGTAAATCATTATAAATCTACGCTTTTTATACGGTGGCACGCATCCGAATACCTATTTCCTCAAAAAATATTCCCCTATACGTCCATCAAGAAAAATGGCACTCTCAAGGGAGTATCATTAACGTGTATAAAACATCCCTCGAGCCTCAACTGTCTTCAGTTCGTTCACTTCACTGATTACCATATAGAGTGACATTTACACAGCAAAGCCTTCAAAGACACTTGCGGGAACTGACAATCTGATAGACTTGTGTGTTTTCCGAAGCAGATGAAAATACTAATATAGGCTCTAAAGTAGGTACTTGCCGTAGTAACAGTCACATTTGCAAAAAATAGGAAAATCTATTTCTTATTCGAAAAGTGTCATATAAATATGAATGCCAGACAGACAACGTTTTTCTTAACATGACTCTTAGGTGAGTCAATGGCTTACAACGTGTAATTTCTACAACGTGGCCTGTTTTTCATAAGCTTCACATTTTTACTTTAGAATAACAGAATTTACAGTCATCATCATTCCTTTTCCCACTCAGGTAGGGTTGGCACTACAGGTTTTCTTCTTCCAGTAGGTACAGACAACAGAATTAACAGTAAGCGCCAAATATCAGTCACCACACATAAGTCCACTGCTGAACGTGCCTCCTCCAAACAAGGGGGATTTTTTCATAATAGAGTAGTGTCAGGGAGAGGCCTGCGTCCAGCAGTGGACAAATATAGGCTGTTAATGTGAGGGTAGTGTCCTGTGTGAAAAAAATATTATTCTATTGAGTCCGCCAGTTTGATTATCAGAAGATATTGGACACATATTATACACAGAAGCAAGCTGATGCTCTTCCTCTGGTAGGTATTCTTCTAGGGGACTCTTACGATATCCACGGGTAGAGATGGTCAAATCTTACTCCGCAATCGCCACGTTCATCTCCGCACTCTTCATATCCCACCAAAAACCGTCCCTGCAATCGGGCAGGGTCGAAGAGTTCTCCGCGTCAGCCCTTGTATGCATTTTTGCACCTACGCGAAACTTCCCATTCCTCTTCTACCCAAAAACACTTTTGGGGGGTTGTCCCTCCACTTTCAACGACTTCAACCTATACCCATAATCAAGCAAATACTAACACGGTGTGAGTAAAAACCGACCCTGCATCGGGCGGGGTCGAAGACATCCCCGGTTCAGCCCTTGTTTGCATTTTTGCGCCTCGGCGAAACCTTCCATTCCTCTTCCACCCAAAACACTTTTGGGAGGTTGACCCTCCACTTTCAACGACTTTAATCTTTGCCCGTAATCAAGTAAATACTAACAAAGTATGAGTAAAATTCATACCACGTTAGTATTTGCCTAATATTCCACATTACTTCGGCTCTCTGCTATCATATAAAATAAATAGCAATAGCTCGGGTAAGTTAGTAATTAGCTATTTCCGTTTACGCCTCGAGGCAAGCTTTACATCGCACAAACGTAATTGCTTCAGAATCAGCCCTCCAGTGGATTAAGTTACACGCACACTTGTACTTATGTATGTATAAATAAAGCCCAGAAGTCTATTTGTATGTGAAACAATCATAGGGAGTTCAGATCGTCGCCTAATTGGCGATATAATTATGTCCCACTACCAAAAATCTAAACAACTGAATGGCGCAATTACTTTCGATTGGTTCAAAATAATAATTGTGCTTATGTTTTGGGCTACCCACTTAGTTAGCCTTTGAAGATTCTATCACGATTTTCGGAAGTTAATTTTGGGGCACGAATTCTTCTGTGCTAGAATCATTCCGGACTTTACTCTGTTGGATTGAGTTTTTAGTAGTAATTGATTTGAATTGTAGGCAGTAATTGATGATTATTTATTGTTCGTTTTGAACGTTTTTCTAAGCATCGTTTTCTTACAATATCCGACATCGTCAAAATTCCTGGCTACTACTTACCTGCGCAATAACTGGAAGAGTTTGAGGGAGATCTTTGCCCAGAAGTGCGAAAAATATAGCTAGAAAAAATATTTACAGGGCTTTTTATTCGAGTCGTGCTAGTGTGCCTTTACCTTTAGTGTGTGAGATACGGAACGCTTACGTACTGTCTGTGCTTGATATGTTTTATTTATTTTGAAGTGAGGTAATTTGAAATTCATTATATTCTATTTTGAAGCAGTTATCTTCAACCGATTGAGCTGAAATTTTGTATACACGTTTAGTTTGGATGACTGTTTGTATGCACCGCGCGCCTGCTGCGATATCGCGTGCCCTTGGCTGCCCCACGTAAAAAGATCTTTATCGGCTAAAGAGGTGTAGGTACACAAGGTACGTAGACCTTTTCATCTTATTTTTAATGCCAAATAAACACGTGCATCAGTCGTTTGCCTAAATTAGTGAAAATTCCGTATTTATTTAATATTTCGAAAACTAAAGGGCGGGATTTTTTTTAATATTTTTCCTGAATTCAGTGTTCAAATCTACACCCTGCCTGTAAGTTTGGTCCTTCATTGTTACACCCTGTATATAAATATTTTACAGGAAGCCTTACCGCTAAGAACTTTATCTTAATAATAAATAAATAATGCTGGAAAATTCACACAGCATTATCTAGCCCCAAGCTTAGCAGAGTGTTATGGGTACTAGATAACTAATATAGGTACTTAATAACACTTAGTACAATAGATATTTTTTTATAATACATAGAAAACATCCAGAACACCCTGAACAAATATCTGCAGATTGTACAAACATTTGTTCCGAGGCCGGAATCGAACCCGCAACCTCTTACGTCGCAGGTGGACCTTCAACCGCTGCGTCAAAGAGGTCGTCGCACAGGCAACCTTTGGTAGAAGCGCTGGTTTAGGTAGGGATTCTATTTACAAATAATCGTGTTCAAATTATTTTACGTTGGTAAACTTTTTCCCAGAAGTGGGCCTGAGCAGCTTCCTAAAAAACTTTTCTATCTACAAATACCGAAAACTTTTGACTCCGGAGTGTGAGCCAACCTACTAATTACTCGGTAAAATGTGCTCTGCAGCCAAAGTATTAACCGGAGCGAATGAACTAGACCTATATTTTAATTTTGTGTAACTCCACAGTGCTAGATTTTCGTACGAGTCTATGGTGAAAGCTTAGGCGGATTTCAAGATGTGTGTGTTTTAGTAAAAAAAATATTCGTGGAAATTTCAGTCGGTTCGTTCATTAGTTTCTGTGTGAATTAGCAATAAACATACATCCATCCATTCGCATTTATTTTTAGTGTGATGTGATACTGATAAGTTTTGAAAAGCTGATGCAATCCCCTTTTGTTTTTCGTACACCGGAGCGGAGGCCTGGATTTGTAACGTCAGCGTGGATAATTTTATGAAAAAAGACAATCGCGCCAGCTTTTTAGAAATGTTATACATTTAATTTCGAACATAGAAAATAAGAATAATAGAATAAAACAATTACAACTAGTAGGTATATTACGCGTAGTGCCCAGAATGCTGGCGACATTGCCACGTGCGTACTTTCGATTTCGTGATCTTCCGGTATAGCGTTTTTCGGTGTTGTCTGCTTTCGGTATTCCGTGATGCGGCCTTATGAGCTTTAGGTATTTCGATCTGCGGTTTCGTGTACTTTCGATATACCGTGCCGATTTCGACTGCCGGTATTCCGTAGGACAGTCGTTGAATAGCAATGCTAATTCGTTGACCGAAATTGAAGCGATTTGTGGACTCGATTAGAAGTTTTGTAAGTTCTCTATACCGCGCCAGCTTATAAAAAAATACCTATCTGAGACTTCACTCTCTTTCTGCTTATGCCTTGAACACCAGCAGTGGTGGCAAGCTGCAAGCGAGTACGCAACTTCATAATTACCTATTTCCCATTTCGCCTCAGGCCCGTTGGCTTTGCTGTGCCTTAATTAACTGCACTATGTTGGTAAATCCTCGTAGGTATAAAACAAATGTAAAAAAACATTATGAATAGAGCCTTTTCTATAGGTCTTTAAATACAAAACATCGATTTATTTGGTGCTTGTGAATGGTTCCTACTTCCTATTTGCAATGGGTTGCAGAGGGCTCTTCTACTTTTCAAATTGTAAATGTAAGTATATGAGTGATCTATCATTATACAGGGTTACTGGTAATTCACTGACTGTATACTTAATATTGCAGGTACCTACCCCCCTCCATTCAATAATAAATTGTTCATTAGACGGAATTTATTTGAAATTATACTTGAAAACGGTTCTGCACTGTATTAATAGTGGGTGTGGGAGTGAGAAATCGGTCATAAGTAACTCATTATATTTCGGATAAACGTATTTATCCATTCCTCACACACCTCCTATACAGGTGATTGATTTAAAAAATTCAATTTTAGTAATTAAGACCGTCTTTACGAACGTGTTTGTTATTTATGATGGGCAGAACCTGCAGTTGACGCAGTGTCAGTGAATTGCCAGTAACCCTGTATAAATAAATAATGCTGGACAATTCACACAGCGTTATCTAGCCCCAAGCAAAGCAAAACAAAGCAAAGCTTGTGTTATGGGTTCTAGTTATCTGATATAATACAATATACTACATAGATACATATTTTTTAGTATGCATAGAAAACATCCAGAACACCGAACAAATATCTGCAGATCGTACAAACATTTGTCCCGAGGCGGGAATCGAACCCGCAACCTGCGTCGCAGGCGGATCTTTGCCTGCTGCGCCACAGAGGTCGTCGTCCTTTATTACATATTATTATGTCAAATTGATTATCTATTCGACCTTCAGATTATATTTTAACACCTATTCACGCGGCGACTCACCAATTTAATCAAGTGCTGTTCGCCATATTTTCAGTGTTGTTTTAGTCCTGTCAAAATCATGAAATTAAAATCCTTTTATGTACAACATAAACAACCTTGTATTAAAAGTTTTCACAGGTAGGTACTCCAACTTGAAAATACAATGAGATAAGTTTGGTATTTTCTTTACCACGCCTTAATTAAAACATACTGCGAATGAAGCCTGAAACTAATTTACTTTCATGTCAAAAACAAATAGGTATATCTGGTTAAATTATACGTACCTTTTCTGTACATACCTAACCTAGTCTTTATTTATAATCTACACTATAGATTTAAGAAAAATATGGGAGATTAGGTACTAGCTTCTCGAAAGTATAACGCTCAAATTAGATTCCATTAGGTCCACCCACCTCTGTCATAGTCGGACCGTCGTCGCGTCGTCGTAGCCGGCGCCGGCGTTCGTATTTTTCGTGAGCGTATTGTTGTCTCGGTCGCACTTCGGCCGTTGTTCATTAGGTAGGTATTAGGTTTATTGAAAAAGATTGGAAATGGGTTAGCGCTGAGAGAACGTACCATATCTACAAAATTTTTAATCATATCTATGGTCTACACTAAAGTAATTTACGACTACGTTTAAACACACGTGGCTATTTGCTTAAATTACAGCTAATTTTCATTTAGAAAACACAATCTTAATATTTTAATAGGTATTTTATGAACGGCTATTTTTAGTTTTCCAAATGTCCAAATTGATTAGTTTCCGTTTCATCAGTCATGGAAATTTAATGAAAACGTTTGATTTTATTTAATTTAATTTCATTTTGTTTTGTTTGTTTTAATTTAATTTCATATGATTAAATTTGATAGAATTTAAAATTAAAATTAAATATAATATAGTAGGTAGGTAGGCTAAGAATACTAACATTTAATATAAGATCTATCTGCTACTAACAAATTATGGATCATTGTTATCTGAAATAAAAGAATTTAAATTTTGTTACATAACAGATTATAAACACCAATGAAGGTTAGACTATGAAAAAACTTGATAAGACAAACCTTGAACCTTCAAAACAGGCCACATTTCCATTTCCCAAGGAAAATCGCACAGATACCAATCCATCATTCTCAAGAATCTCAAGACTCGACACTTTATTATTTCTTCGCATGCCATTTTCAACGATGACAAATTTTGATATGAAGCACGAGCACTATTTTTGGCACGACTTTATTTTGTGATTCGTAAACTGTACCAATAGATTTCGGGTATCTAAAACTTTAGTAAAAATCCAACTTAGTAACGGACACATTTAGAAAAAAAAAACGGAATTTTGTATCTTTCTACTTACGAGGCATGGGCTGTTGCAGCTAAATCCTCGCAAATACATATAAATTTCTAAATAGGAATCTAAACATAGCAAGTACCTACAACTAGCTCACAAAACCACAATTTTAAAACGAATAATAGCACAACTGTGCTATAAAATGGTAATGCGAGTTACTTGGGTTTCAAATTGGCCAGCCTTAAAAACCGAGTTAGACAAACATTACACGACCATTAGACGGCCATACAGTTTCTTGGCAAGACAGAAATTTGAAATAAAAAGGGCTAACAAGTTGTAGGCAAACTTTAATTTAGGCACGATATTTGCGAGCGGAAACAACGCTCTGAGGGCGTGTTTGTTAAGACGGGACGAGTGCGGAACGATTCCGGGATCATAACGGATGAGATTAACTTGCTTGCGTGATTCAATTTTCTATCAGCTGTGTGGTGCCGACTTAGAATTTGCACCACCCCAATTCTTTCCGCGGGTGTTGTAAGAGGCGACTAAGGGGTATCCACTGGGGGCAGGCAGCAGCGCCCCCTGCAGAACGATTCTATACCATCGAACTGCGATCCCCAAACCGCATGCCCAGCGTGTGAATATGGGTACGACCCCCCATGTAATAAAAGCCAATAAGGCGCTTATTAGGGTAGGTAGTGGACCAATACAAGCGGTTGAGATTGAGGTCGAGGTGATTAAATCTTTTAGCATGTAAAAACTTTTGGTGGTATGGTAGTGAACATACGCTTAAAACTTATGACGCACAGTTAAAGCGGAACGGCAACCTCGTTGATCATTTTTGGCAGATTTGGTGGAGAATGCGGATAGGTACGTAGTACCATATAATTAATGTGTGGTGGAGGGTTTTTTTTCAAGTTGATAGTATAACGCATTGTGGCATGTTTTAAATAGGGATGATTCACACATGAAAACACTAGATCTGTCAAAAACCAACTACTACGCAAGTGACATCATCTGCCAACCATGCTGATTAAGGCAAAAACACCCTTTTTCTGGGGGAAGCACGTTCAGCTTTGACGTATGCTGGTGAGGATTGGAGGTGACGGAGAACGTGAAGAAGTGACTTCAAGTTTCAACATCCGTACCTCCATTTAATCACTACGTTCCTTCCCGTCCCGTGCAAGCGTAAGTAGTACCAAGTAGTACCGCCTCCCCCTATCCGACTGTCAACTGCAAAGAGCTCGTATAAGGAAATTTAAGGGCGATCATGGGGGGCGATGTAGACTCGCCCAGGGCCATTCCCGGCTGTGCTGACTGATTAAAAGTCTAGCTTGCTCTTTGTTTGACGACCTTTTAGGAGCAGTGGGTCCCCCTGAGATAGGTTGCGGGTTCTATTCCGATCTGCAAATATATTTGCAGATCAATCAAACATTTCTCTCGCTTTCTAAATTGAACATAGATAGTACTAGTATAAAAGTGTGTCCATTGTAAGTGTTCAAAAAAATATCTCTAGATTCCCACTTTCAAAGTTTTGTGAGTTAATAAATGTATAAAATATATTTTCGGAAAGGAACAGGCATAAGAAGATTCCACAAAATTTTGATTTATTTTGGTTCCTATACCTAATATAGTAAATTATCGTGGTAATTTCCTGGCGAAAACTCTCAATTACCTTCCCAAAATCCACAACCTAGGCCACTACCAGATTTGCAGCCTTATTAGAAATACTTACCTATTCCTTTGAATATTGATTCAAGAGGAAGCAATAGCCTAAAATGGGTGACATAAAAGAAGCTTGAAGCTTCCATGATTCAAAACCGTTTCCTAGATATCCTAATTTGCAATTTTCCTTACGTCTTCCTTGGAAACTTCATCAGAGAATGCCATGCCTTATGCAATTACCGCTCGTCAAAAAGTTCCAACGTCACTGCCACTGCAAATGTATGCTTTGGTTGATTTAACTTGGGCTATTAGATGGCATAGAACCGATATTCCAAACGCATAAAAAATTTAAAGTCTAAAGCCGTAAATGCCTTGGGGACTTTATGTTTTAGCTGTTTTTAAGTCTTAAAAATTCAATAGCTCTTTCGTTTTCAGATAGTGGATTTAGATTGAAAATTATGAGATTCACGAAAGAGAGCTGTTGAAATGAAATACGGATAAGTACGTTAGTACTATTATTTAGTTATTGTATTATTTAGTAGTTCTGTGATATTTAGGTTTTAGATTGAATTACAATAATGGTGATGTCCTACTAGCCAGTTTAATTCAGGTCACGGCAGGCAGTCATAAAGGAGACTAGCTATATTATAGTGCGCCGGTATGTGCACAAACCTATGTGCACAAACATATGTGCACTCTCTATGCACCCACTCTCATAATCCCATGGGACGGCGGACTGACGCGACCGGGGATAGGTCAGGCACAAGCAGCGAACAACGGCTTAACATGCTTTCCCAGGCACGGGGGTGTAATACAATAAAATACATTAAAGGTAGAAACAGACTGAGCTCACACCACACGGCGAAATGTAGGAAACTTCGGATGGCATTGAGTACGATAAGCGTGTCTCTAGGCCTACTAGGCCATATTTTTCTCATCATAGAAGCACACCCTAGTTAGTATTTATACTGTGATAGAAGTATGAGTATTCCTATATATAAATCCAAGCGTTCAGATCTCATAATGCGTCACGTACATTGCGAGGCGTAGGCTCAGTCAGTTTTAACTTTCTACGAAATCTGTACCCAATAATTAAGAGACCGGTGTCCTCAGAAGCACATAAAACACACATGCACTAACAAACACAACTCGCATCCACTTACACTTGTACCGCACAACATCATGAACTTACGATAGAATTAGGTTAACAGAAACCTACCCTCCACAAATTTCTAAAAAATTGTTATTCTTAATTCTATTTACACTATTTCTGAGAAAACTTTTTGAAATAACATATTGTAACTCATAATGTATGATAAGGAAGAGCGTTACCTCCTAATACATGTAGGTATTTTTATACTTAAAAGGAGGTCTCGAACACTGAAGTAATTTAAGAGAACGATAATAAACATTTTGTATTTATGTATTTGTAATATTAACCTTACATTAATTTCACTTCTTCACATAATTCCCTCAGCACATTTCGTTTTGGACACCCTATTCATGTCAAGCTGTCTCGCTTTGAGATTCCAGGTTTTAAATTAGCGCAGACTAGTCGGAAAACGAGCAGGAAGCCAGCCTAATCTGCACAAGTCACGAACTGGTTGACGGTACTGCTTTTACCCATGTACGGAATGGGGTACTAAATTGGTACTGTTTCTAGGGTATAAGGGTAATGATACTGGGGTAAGGAGCATTAAGCTAGGTTTATTGTGGCGTTGTTGGGATAGGGTGCCGTGGCTGTTTATAATTGTTGAGTATTTCTAGAATACCCAACAATTATAGCCTGATACGACTCTCGTAGAGTCCTAGCTCATTACAATGCAAACCAAATACTCTGTATTGCACACCAAATAAAACAAAAACGCAGGCCAGAAAAAATAAAATACAGATTACGTTGCAAAATGGGCGGCCTTATTGCTATGAGCGATCTCTTCCAGGCGACCATAACGTGTTATTTATGTATAATTATGAGTTCAAAAAGTGCAATAAAACGCAATTTTCTCTATTTAGAGGAGACTAACTAGAATTTAAAGTACTACAACTATCACGTAATTCCATTTCATAAAAGTTCATAAACATTTTCATAAAAATAAATAACTATTTATTTTTATTAGAAAAAGCTCAAACTATTTGGAAGCCCACGACGCAAATGCTCAAGTACATCTACGTATAGGGATACGGGCGGGCGGCGCGCCCATCCGCCCGCTCGCACCGCCGAAGCTGGGCAGTGAATGTTTTTACGTATAATTAAAAAAATCTTATTCACTGTAATAGCCCCAAAACGTTACAAAGGATTTCAATACTAGGTAACAAAGGTACCTACCGAAATTGGTAGGTAACAATGTCGCAAATTACAAAAATTAACGTATGTTAAAATTACACATTTGCATGGTATTAGTTGGGATTACAAAAAGCCTGAACATCAAATTTCCCGTACCATAAACAAATTCACAAATTGCAGAACTACTAAAGCAGAGGCATTATAACATACATATAAAATCAAAACTGAACTCTGATAGAAGGGATTGCTAGCACACCGCTTAAATAAACCTAAAGAAGAAACCTATAGAGTACAATTCACAATGACACCAAGAGCGGGATAGCTAAGGAAATAGTACTGGCAGCTTACAAAAACAAGATCCGTCAAGTGCGAGTGTAACTCGCGCGCCGAGGGTTTCGAACGTTTGTCAACAAATATGTACCAAAATTACCGGTTAGAGACTTCGTAATTTAACGAATACCTAAAATAGTAGGTACCAATCTACATTTCAGATGGATCTCTCTGCATGCTTCGGTTAAAGTGGGTAATGGTAAATATTTAGATTTTTTTCAAAATATTTTAAAAAGTATGAAACCTACAAAAATTTTAACAACTATTTTGAAATGTACAAACTGATACCTTTCATTTGATACCCCACATGACACAAGGTATCTTTTAAAATTTCGGTATCACAAATTGTATGGAAAATATTCATTTTCGTTTTTCATTTATTTTTCTTTTAATCTGTACAGGCGCACGAAATGTATTTTTAATTTAAATTTCAAGTTGATAGCTGCAGTAGTTGCTGATTTATTAAGGAGGGGAAAAAGGACAGACAAAACGAGACCAATAAGGGTTTCGAAACCGATCTTCGATCTTCGAAACCCTAACAAAAAGTATTCTTTCTTTGAAAATGTATCATTTTTGTTTTTCTTGAACGAAATCATAGTTTTTGTCAATCGGTGTTTTTTTTTTCGCAATACACTCAAAGCACTTTACAACCGACCGCTGTTAGGACAAAGTTTCAGATTTGGTTTGCACCTAAATGCAAACAAGCGAACCACCACTTTCAAAAGACCCGTCGTATTTTTACGTTACGCCCTCAGCTGTTCTGATTTTGTGGGTGAGAGAAGGGAGGGGTAGGTCATGGCAGGTTAGGCGACGTCGTGTTAACTTTATAATTTGCCGGTAAGGCTCCAATACGTGGCCCTTAGGGTGAGGTAATTAACGGAACGATTGTGCTGCTTTGAAACAAGATACGGAATTCTATGAGCTTATCAAATTGTGGGGATGGTGTTGGCAGGTGTTTATTGATTAGTTTTTCTCATAAAGGTAATGTACAAATTTCATTTTGGATAACGTGTTTACGCGAACCTTTACTGTTGGGAAGATTTTAATAAAGATTCCCCCACAATACATGTTTGCTCAGCTCAGTTAAGTAAGGAAGCCTAAGAAATTCGTCCATTAAAAGCAATCAGCAAGATTTATCGAATTTGTTTGTTAAGTGTTTTCTTTACTTCAATGCCTGTAAAACCTGACCTTGATTGACTGACTTGTATTTAGTTTGTGGGTAGAATTGGAACTATGGAGAAAACTCATGGTTTTCTATGGAGATTGTTTTTTACTCACCTCAAGATATAATAAGATAAAAGTCCTAAAAACGTCCACCCACGGCTTCATTACATCTAAGGCGGACTACTTTGGTCCGAACGCAGTGGGACGAATAAATAAAATAAATAAATAAATAATGCTGGACAATTCAATTTTGAATGCAGAATAACTCAGTATTAAGATTAATTCAGATTGACATGCATGATTTACCTGAACTTGAAATAATTGTTTGATACTATCTATTTTATTTAAACACAATTTTGTTATATAAATTATTAATCTCTTCTTTTAATTCTTTTATATAAATTATTAATCAGTGCCCTACAAGGTGCATGTACTAATGACCTATGCTCACATAAAGTTCTAAGCTATACACTCTATAACCTCAATAAATAAAAATTAAAATATCCAAAAATACTTCAAACCCACACTATCTTCAATTTAACGTGTGACTTCAGTATTTACGTTACACGAAGGTTTATATTGTAAAAATAAAAGCGAAAATAAAAGCAGAAATAGAAGGCAGCATTCCCACGACCGACGCCGATCCAAACCTAATTATCGACGTGTCTATAAAACTTGATTAACGGGGAATTAATCGCTCACTTTGTTCCAATGATGTTGGTTTTACGGAGAAAATTAAGTGGTTCCTTGACTCTTGATCAAAGCTACTCCTGACAATAGATTTTAAGTGTAATACCAACCATAGAAGGGTAGGTACCTAAAATATTTATCAAAAAACAAAACAAAAAGGATTTATTTTCGGAAAAATGAGACCCACTATAAACTTACATTTTATCATAATGTACTTACCTATCTACATAATTGTACATAAGATCCTGTAATATTGAATCATCGCTTTATTTAAGCTGACGTCAAAACCAAGTTAAGAAGAAAATTAAAAAAATATCGTAAATTAATAATTGAAATCTGATACGCGCGGCCATTTTTTTATCGTTTTTTCGGAATTAAAATTAATTATTATTAAATGGTTAGGAAATGTGTTCTTTTCTGTTTTTAGTGTAAAAAAATTATGGTAAATCTCTAACATAAAACTCAAACTGGTCATAAAAACTGTAAAGTTTTTTTATTATGATTTTTTTAAAACTTTCTAAACTTTCACCATTTTTACGCAATTCTAATTAAATTTTATTTCAACCTTATTAGTTACGTTACACAACATCAGAATATTTAAATGATGTTTTTTAGGAAATTTCAAGGAGAATCCATATATATATAGATGTTAAGAGGTGTTCCTAGATAATAATCAAGAAATCAGCGAAATAATGCACCACATCCCATTTCCGCGCTGGCGGGCAGCATGCTGGCGAAAACCCTGACGCGTAGGCTCTGCCACCTGAGAGGCTAAGATAATTTTGTGTGAAGATGTGAGGGATCCCAGGTACGGCTTATTTACAAGTTATTAATTATAATCGCTAATTAAACCTAAGTAAAAATAAATAAATAATGCTGGACAATTCACACAGCATTATCTAGCCCCAAGCTAAGCAAAGCTTGTGTTATGGGAACTAGATAACTGATATACATAATACGATACACAACATAGATAGATATTTTTTATTATACATAGAAATCCTGAAATATCCAGAACACCCTGAAGAAATATCTGCAGTTCGTACAAACATTTGTCCCGAGGCGGGAATTGAACCCGCAACTGAACTGCGTCGCAGGCGGACCTTAACCCACTGCGCCGCAGAGGTCGTCGAGTATGACACACCTATGCTGAAATTAATTTTACCTTAAAATATCATCAGAGTATCAGCGGAAAAACTGTTGAAGAAGTACTTTAATGTGTGTGCGTTTGATAGTGAAGGAGTGCATGTGTGTATCTAACACAAGCTCTGCTTAGCTTGTGGCTAGATGATGCTGAGTTAATTGTCATTATTTATGTATTCTAGATAAGGTCAAGTTTGTCAGTTTGGATGTACGAAACTACTAATCCGGATAAAAAACATCACTGATTTGTAGCTAAGCTATCTCTGAAAGCTATTGGCTATCATAGAAGCTAAGCCGCGGACAGAAGTTAAAGTTAGCAAAGGTGTGATGGGATGTGATGAAACAACGATGGGACATGACTTTATCACACACATTCTTGTTTTATAATTTTAAAATAACACTAGCTTTGTTTTGAAACTACATAATTTACATATAAGGTTGAATATACATGTTGGCACGAGATTTTCTGGTTTAACATTTTTCGCACAAATATTTTGTGGTTTAAATTTTTTCTGCTATTAGAAGTTAGTTTTTTCATATGTATGTAGAAAATGGTTTACGATTTGTAGCAAATTACTTTCTTTTTCTTCTTTTCTTTTATTCCTTGAAGAAAAAATTAAAAAGTGAACACGAAACGATCCACTATAAAGTTGTAATTCAGTTTGCATAAAGTATAAATATAAAAATAAAATTTTTAGTTTGAAATACAAAAACAAAATTCATTCGATAAAACCGAGTTACCAATATCAATCCACTTTAAAATCCCAAAAGCAATCGAAGTTCTATTCAAAGTAGATACAAGTCAAAACGGAATACCCCGAACGTCGGAATATTCGTCATAACCATAACATAACAATACTTTACGCGGATCAGTTGGTGCCAATTGAATAAATTCGCGATAGATGTCGTAGTCGACTCTCGTTATTTCCGAGGGGTTTTATATCGAAGGGACGAATAGTTCCTTGGTTTTTAGATACATAATTCTGAAAAAGAAGCAAAAATACTCGAGTGAACACGGGGTTTTTGTGCCAGATTTTAATTCTCGGAACATTCGCAACAAAACTACTGGGAAAACAAAATATAAATAAATAAATAAATAATGCTGGACAATCCACACAGCATCATCTAGACCCAAGATAAGTAGAGCTTGTGTTATGGCACAGAATAACTTTATACTATGGATATGGGTACTAGATGACTGATATCCTACTACTACTAATATAATAATGGATGGATGGATGGATGCTTGTTACTCTTTCACGTAAAAACTACTGAACGGATCTGGATGAAATTTGGCACAGAGATAGATTATAGTCTGGAATAGCACATAGGCAAGGTTGCCTGGAAGAGATCGCTCATAGCGATAAGGCCGCCTTTGTACTTCGTCTACTCTTAGCATTTATTTCTTTATTGTTATCTGTCTTTGTGTGGTACAATAAAGTATTATCTATCTATCTATCTATCTATAGGCTATATTTTATACCGGAATTCCCATGGGAACGGGAACTACGCGGGTGAAACCGTGAGGCGCTGCTAGTACTTAATACAATACATCACATACATAAATATTTTTAAAAATAACCAGAACATTCGGAATAAATATATGCAGACCGTACAAACATTTGTCCTAAGGCGGGAATCGAACCCACAACCTCCTGCGTCGCAGGCGGACCTTCGCCCGCCGCGCCACATCGGTCGTCATAGTCGAAATATGACGTACCTTCGAGGGTGCATTTATTTTTCGTAAACTGTGAAATCTACCACTTCAGTAAGTCTGTACAGAACTACAGCACAGAACTACTGGGAATAAGCGTTTTATCGCTTTCAATTCCCTCGCTTGGCCTCTTGAATACAGCAGGTGACTATGCTACTGATCGGCGATCGACAGATACGTCCACTGCTGAGCGTGGCCTCCAAATTTTTTATAAGATTTATAGGAGAGTGCAGTAGAGGTGTGAAAAATTCACAGAAAGAAGCTCCAACCCTTCTTTTATTTAGTTCCCTTAGTTTGCCTCTGAAAAATAATTATAATGTCTTCCCAGCCGAATTTCGACCATGGCGGCCAGTCTCATCGGAGACTAGCCAGATGCGCAGGACATATTATAGTGCACAAGTGTGTGCGCAAACATAGGTGCACTGTCTTTTCCCTCACTCCCATAATCCGACGGGAGTCTGCCTTTTACAACATCCACGGGTCAAGAAGAGTTTCCGCGACTTATGGAAGGCTGTGCATAAAAGTGTAATGTAATCTTTTTGGAATTGGTGGGTCAGTGCAAATAATAATTTTTGATTTAAATTTAAACTATTAATAGTTTAAATTTAAATCAATAAAATAATTAACAATTTTATGGTTAACCATAAAATTGTTAATTATACCTACTTAATTATTTATAAGCCGCGCTGCAGAGCGAGACTCTCTAGCACAGGTATTTTATTACTTAAAAGAGGGTCCCATACCACTGAAATGTATTAGAATATGTAAAAGAAATAAACAGTTTTGATTTGATTTGATTTGAAAATGTCCCATCTTTTCTGTCTACTAAAGTTCAAATGGGAAATAACCCCGTTTTCGTCCTCAGTGTTAAGAGGAATTTCTATATCGTATTCATAGCTCTACGAATCGAATCACATAAACTTACGTGGGAAGTTTCTTATCACCTTTGCCCACAAAAATCTGCTCTATATAAGGTTGGTTCCTTCTATGTCATTTATTTTTATTTGGTTCCACGCAATTATTGACGACCTCTGTGGCGCAGCGGGCGAAGGTCTGTCTGCGATGCAGGAGGTTGCGGGTTCGATTCCCGCCTCGGGACAAATGTTTGTACGATCTGCAGATAGATAGACAGTTCAGGGTGTTCTGGATGTTTGATGATTCTATGTATAATAAAAAAATATCCATCTATGTAGTGTATTAAGTATATCAGGTATCTAGTACCCATAATACAAGCTCTGCTTAGCTTGGGGCTAGATGATGCTGTGTGAATTGTCCAGCATTATTCATTTATATTTATTTAATTATTAAGGATTTATTTGCAAGTCGTTATCTACTTTCCTATTTACGTAGTAATTAATAGTAAACGTTCGCTGCCCCCGCTTTCCCCGTTTTTTGTGCTTTAGATTAATTATTTTTTCGCAAAGTGAGGGCGATAATTATAGAAAATGTTGACAGCCTGGAACCCAGACCAGTATTTTAAACTAAACTAACACTTTCAGGGCCCAAGACGCAGATGTCCTCCTGCTGCTCAGTGAAGTGGCGGCAGTGCAACCCGCAAGGGCTGGGCAGTGAATGCGCTAATAACACATATTAAAATTGATTAACCTACTTCGATACAAAGATACAAAGAGGCCCAGGTAACCATCATACATAAATACAACTCTTCTAGCAAGTAAAAATAAAGAGTTCCACTTAAACTTTGACGTTCAACTAATCCATTGTCGTCGGTTATGTTACATAGATGATGATGATGAATTCCTCCTAGCCGAATTCTGGCCACAACGGCCAGTCTCAAAGCAAACTAGCCATGTGCGCAGGACATATTATAGTGCACAAGTGTATACGCAAACACAGATGCACACCCTATCCTCTCACTCTCATAATCCGATGGGGCGACAGACCGACACGACCGGGGAAAGATCCGGCGCACGACCAACGGCTTAACGTGTTTTTCTGAGGCACGGGGTAGGAACACGGCCACTTTCCTGACACCGGGCAGCTAGTGTATAAATATAAATATAAATATAAATATAAATATAAATATAAATATAAATATAAATATAAATATAAATATAAATATAAATATAAATATAAATATAAATATAAATATAAATATAAATATAAATATAAATATAAATATAAATATAAATATAAATATAAATATAAATATAAATATAAATATAAATATAAATATAAATATAAATATAAATATAAATATAAATATATATATAAATATAAATATAAATATAAATAGAGATACCATTACGGTAAATGTTGATCAGGCGCGACTCACGGCGAGTACTTTGTTGATCCAAAAACACATGTTGATCCGAGCCTCTTTTGTTGATCTATTATGCATTTCCAGGATCAAGTGTGGCTCCGACCAGATCAACATTTGACCTCCCGTAGCCTTAGGCATTATGATACCATTTGTTGATCCAATATACAAATCCATTTTGCACAAGTTGATCCGATTCAAATGAACCAATCAGAACGCAGCATTGGTCGAAAATGGCTGCGACGTTGCCGCTCCGTCTGGGGGAGGGGTGGACTCGTGTAGAATCGTACTGACTAGGTAACGCCATGTTCCATGACATTTATTATTTATTGTGACATCGCGTTCCCTAGTCATTATTTAATTATTCAAAATCCATTGCGTACAATTTTCTACGGTCAAATGTTGATCCGTCAATACTTTTAGCGATGATTATGTAACTATTTTGTTATTTTAGGGTTTCGAGATCGGTTTCGAAACCCTCATGGTCTCGTTTTGTCTATCCTTTTCTACCTTTAATATATCAGCAACTACCGCAGCTTGAAATTTAAAATAATATTACATTTGTGCACCTTAACAGATATAAAGAAAAATAAAAGAAAATCAAAAAAAAAATTAGAATGAAATTTTTTAAAGGTATCGTTTTGTAGAGTATTAAAATTTCTGCAGGTTTTATACTTCTTAAAATAGGTAAAAGGGGGGAATAATTTTTTAAAGGGGGATTACCTCACCGAGTGAGGTATCAAATGAAAGGTATCGGTTTGTACATTTTAGAACCGTTCTGGAAATTTCTGTAGGTAACATTTTTTTTTTAATATTTTGAGAAAAGTCGATAAATTGAACATAGCCCCCTAATCTCCGAAGTATGCACAGCGATCCATCTTAAATGTAGGTCGGTCGGTAGCTACTACTTTTAGGTAGAACCGGTACCTTAAGTACCCACATATTTGTATAATTAACAAACGTTCAAAACCCTCGGCGCGCAAATTACGCTTGCACTTGACGAATCTTGTTTGTTTGTGTTACTAACTGAAACCTATAACCAAATAAACAGTTTTTTGTGATTTATTTCTTGGTATTTCGTACCTTGTTTAGTTTTTAGGGTTCCGTACCTCAAAAGGTAAAAATGAACCCCTATAGGATCACTTTGTTGTCCATCTGTCTGTCTGTCTGTCGGTCTGTCCGTCTGTCAACCCTCTTTTCTCAGGAACGCGTGGACGTATCGAGTTGAAATTTTCTTTCAAATACTCAAATCCGTAACTTCTTGAAGCCGTGATATAAATAAAACTCCTAAGTCAATGCATTCAAAAGTTGCAGCCGTTTATGTCCGAATATTTTGAGATTTCCAAGGGAATCACAAGCACACAAAACCTATAACCTGCGGGAAGTACCCACTTCCCGCAGACCTGGAATCATGAAATTTGGTGAGGAGCACAGTCTTATAGCACAAATAATGCAAAAAATCCGAAAACCATAAATTTGTAATTTATTCACTTTAAAAAATTACTTTTAATGCTCGCCAAGGACCAAAACCTATAGTGTGCTTTCCGTAGACCTAGAATTATGAAATTTGCTAAGATGTAGCCCAAATAACGGAAAAAATCCGAAAAAAGGAAATTTGTAATTAATTCACAAAAAAAACTTTTGATTCTAGCTATAGACCAAAACCTATAAGGGTACTTCCTGCTTATCTAGAATCATAATATTTGGTAAGATGCAAGGTCATATAGCACAAAAAAAATAATTTTTGATTCTCTCTCTCCCTCGGCCAAAAAATACAGGGTAGGTACCTGCTTCATGTTGACCTAGAATCATGATATTTGGCAAGAAACAAGGTCTTACAATTAAACGGAACCCTTAGTGCGCGAGTTCGACTCGCACGTATCGTTTTATTTCTTTATAGCTTTTGTAATTGTTATGTATCAAATAAATTATTTAATTTCATTTTATTTTCGCCTAAATATCTACGTTACACCTATCAGGGCCCACAGTAGTGGACCGTGTGGAGTACACAACCTCCACCAGGAACCCTTTTCTCGAACCACCTCGAGGCACTTTTAGCTAGGCATTGGATATCATTGTTACAAATTAAACCTAGGACCTAGAAATATTTAAGGTAGGTACAAGTAGCGGCACGAAACTCTAGCGCTGACCGTTATTGCGCAGAAGTAAAAAATTTGGTATCACAGGGTGCGCAGTATCCCCACACCATTTGCTCAGCGCTAAGCTTACGTGCCGCTACTTATAGTAACTACTCTACCAAACGTGGTTAACCGACTCTGAATATTACTAGTGTCAATCATTTTACTTTCATATAATGACCCTAAAGTTATCTTCATCATTCATTGACTGTCATAAAATGTTTAGGTTACCTATGTGTGCATGTCATCAGAACCCCGCCTCCCCCTAAAGTTTTTTTATTTACCTACTTTTCATACCAAAGGCCTTAAAATACGAAATAGGTAACTTACCTATTTCGTAAGTCGTAAGAGGCGACTAAGGGACATACACCGGAGGACGGGCAGCAGCGCCCCCTGCATAACCAACTCCACCACCGAACTGCAATCCCCAATGCGCTTGCCCAGCTTGGGGTTATGGACACTGACCATCAAATAAATAAAGCCAGAAAGTAATGGCCCCCGTTCCCGGCCGCCTCGCTATTCCTGGCTATGGTAGCGGCCACGGTAACGGCGGGGCAGGGGGTGCTAGGAATAAAGCAGCGTACTGGCAAAAATTCCAAATTCTTTGATGCCACTCTCGGGCTGATGACGAAAACGCACGACGACGGGAGGACCGTATTGTCGAAGTCGGAGATCTACCGCTGAGGTAGAGGATTTGTATGGCCGTTTGTACGCTGCACATGCCACCCATTCCTGATGAGACCATGATGATTCCAGAGCCACCCTGACACGCCACTATACCAACGAACTGCCAGAAAAGAATTTCGAAAGAAAAACCATAATCGCCTAAAGTACTTATTAGGGAACACGTAGACGAAATTTAATTGAAATATGATAAGTAACTAGCAAATGAAACTGCTTTTTTCGTAGAAGTATTTGTGCAAAAATGGAGATGAAGGAAACTTTGCGATTTTTTGTATCGAGTCTAGTTTTGTCAATCTTCGACTCCCTTATCTTACTAACTAGAATCCTAAGCTTTTGATGATTATCAAAAAATTTAAAAAATTCAATATTTATTTGCCCTAAAATTTATTTTCCGCATATTAAAAACGTGGGTTTTGGGACTCACGAACTACAAATTCTGTGTGATCGTCGATCGTCGCCGCGCACCGCTAAATGTTAGGTACCTATTATTTTAGGTATGAGTAGGTACCTACTAGGTAGGTATAATGAGTATATTGCTGGCGATCGACTCGAAAAGCTTTCGCGATCGACCGGTCGATCGCGATCGACCGTTTGAGCACCCCTGGCTTAGAGGCAGCTTAAAAACGGAAAAGCCCCCGGTGAGGACGGAATAACTTCAGACCTTTTGAAAACCGGAGGAGTCCCTTTTATACACGAGCTACAAAACCTCTTCAACGCCGTCCTTCACAGTGGGAGAACTCCAATGCCTAAATTTTAAAAGATACCTACAGGGTCATGTGGGGTATCAAATGAAAGGTATCAGTTTGTACATTTCAAAATAGTTTTTGAAACTTTTGTAGGTGCCATACTTTTTAAAATATTTGGAAATAAGTCAAAAAAATACCCATCCCCCCCCCCCCCTATCTCCGCAGATTGCAGAGCGATCCATGTAAACTGTATGGAGCGTTTATAGATATGGATCTATATTTAAAAGGAAGGTTAAAGGAAGGTTCTCAGGAAAAATATAGAGAAGTTTGAAAAAAGAACACTTTTTGAGAAATGGTCAAAAAGGGGGGAATAATTTTCAAAAGGGGAGGCTACCTCACCAAATGGGGTATCAAATGAAAGGTATCGGTTTGTACTTTTCAAAACAGTTTCTCAAATTTCTGAAGGTTTCATACTTTTTGAAATATTTTGAAAAAAGTCGAAAAAATTTCCATTACCCACTTTAACCGAAGCATGCAGAAAGATCTATCTGAAATGTAGGTTGGTACCTACTATTCTTAGGTATCCGTTAAATTGCGAAGTCTCTAACCGGTACTTTTGGTACATATTTGTTGACACACGTTCGCCCCGTTGACGGGGATTTTCAACGGGGATTAGTGGATTAGTGGAAGAAGCCGTTCGAAACCCTCGGCGCGCGAGTTACGCTCGCACTTGACGGATCTTGTTTAAGAAGGGAGAGATACCCATCTTAAAGAACAGACTGAGAAAACTCTCCTGAATAACTACAGACCATCACCTTATCGAAATTGTTTCTGAGTGTACTTATCTTGGGCAAATTCTGCAATCAGGGGCTGAATTTCCTCTGATTGCAGAATTTGCCCAAGATCCAGTCATGTAAAAATAGTTTTGAGAAGGAGGCCAAGGAGATGATCCAGCTAGGGTGGGCAGTGTATGGAAAACTATGTCGAAACTTCTCGTCATCCATACCGCAATGTTTGAATGATAAAGCTTCAATCAGTGCCTCCTATAACCGTCATGACCTACGGAGCTGAGCCGTGGATACTCACGGTAGGGCTGGTCCACCAGTTCAAAGCCGCTCAGCGAGCTATGGAAAGATCTATGCTCGGATTCTTTCTGAAGGATAGGATTCGTAACAAAAACATCTGAGGGAGAACCAAAGGTAACTACCATTTCTCGCGAAGAACCGACAACCACTGGGGTAAACGTGTCCTTGAGTGGAGACTGTGACTCGGCAATAAAACGGCACGTAGTGTAGGATGCTCTCCAGCCAGGTGGGATGACGATCTGCGAAAGACTGCAAGTAGATGCTGGATGCTGCAAGCTGAAGACAGGCGCTATGGCGGTCACTAGGGGTGGCCTATGTGCAGCAGTGGACTGTAGATGATGATGATGATGATGAACCTACCTTAAGTTGGGGTATGATCAGTGAAGATCGTATGTAATTTATTTTAGCCGAATTATTAGCAAATATGGCTTAATTCAGCCGAAGTTAATTTCATACGGTTCATTCACCTCACGTCCGCTCTCATAACCAATAACTATAGGTACCTACATGTTCTACTCAAAGGTGGTCGGAACTACTTAAACATGTAATTTGTCAGTTTCACAGTCGCGGCGTTGCGGCGTTGCCGCTTTGAAAACAGACGAAGTAGTCATTTGTGGCTCCAAAGTCTGCGGATCAACATTGTCTAAGCTAATGTTACGCGTAGTTAAATATGTAACGGATGTGAAAAAGACGTTTTAGTGTAAAATTTGTGACCGTTAGTGGATCAACAAAATTTTGATATTTTGGGATATTTTGAATGCGAGTATCTCGATAACCAGTTAATGTAGATCTAGCGTTGCCATGTGCTCTTCAAATGTGGATCAAAGTATATCTGTTTACTAGGTTTAGAGTCGAATGTACACTTGAAATAGGTGGATCAACATTTCTTAAGAAATCGTACTGGATCAACAATTACCGTGAAAGGTTCATTATATATAAATATAAATATAAATATAAATATAAATATAAATATAAATATAAATATAAATATAAATATAAATATAAATATAAATATAAATATAAATATAAATATAAATATAAATATAAATATAAATATAAATATAAATATAAATATAAATATAAATATAAATATAAATATAAAAATAATTTTAAGTCTTTGGTTACGTAGATATTTATGAAATAAATACTACTTGCTATATTATATGGATATCATTCGAAATGCGCATTTTAATTTTAATTTATTTTAGCAATATTCAGGAAATGAACAGCTAACTTAATGAGTAGGTATGAGCCTACATATAGATGGCTGATCAAAAATTCCCACAAAAAGCGACTGAAAATAATACTAGTGTAAAGTTAAAAGAGCTGATGGTTAAATAACACAAAACAATAAAAAAAAATATTTGGCCCCGAGATGTTGGTTAAATATTATTATCATGTAAAAATTTGTTCACAGATAGGTGAGAAATTCCTACCCATTTTGTTTTAATGACATAAGAAAATTAACCAAGAAGATTAACCAGAATATCTAATAAATAAATAATAATAATAATGTGATATAATGTATTAAATCTGCGTGAGTTTGTACCTAAATCGTTAGTTTTTAAATTTAGTTCTGCATGCCAACAACATATTCTTTGCATACCGATATAAATTATTTATATCGGTATGCAAAGAATTTGTCGAGAGAAGAATATATTGGACAAACATTTTTATCATAATATTACTTACCATCTTTCTTTACACGTGTGTTGCAAATAAAATAAATAAATAAATAAATAATGCTGGACGAAACACACAGCATTATCTACTAGCCCCAAGCTAAGCAGAGCTTGTGTTATGGGTACTAGATTACTGATATAATATTATAAATAACATCATCTTTTTAATTCTCGCTCGCTTTAAGGCCGCCAATTCTATAACTTTTTACCATACTGTTTTAAATATTACTTTTTATGAAAAAGCATTATCTTTCTAATCTATTCTCGGCTATTCGTCGTGATATATTTTACAAAGCATCAAAAAGGCATTTAGATAGAGATAGAGAAACATTTATTGACAAACACAACTTTGATACAGCACAGAACAGAAATAGTAGGTACATAACTTAAAACAATAAATGAATACAGTTATACATAAATAGAAGAAGGAGTAGGTATGTACCTACCCACCCATTTGTTTGTAAAAGCAAATTCGTGAGTGGAAAAAGATGCTATCCCCGGCCTACGCTACCTACCTCCGTAGTGTGGGCGTCGCGTAGGCGTCCTACGGACTTAGACTGTTGCGAACTTCTCGTGATTCCGAAACCACAAATAAGTTCCTAATTTGATAAGACATGTGGTCCTGGTAATTTCACACCTACTAAGCTTTACCAGGGTCACAGTATTTTTACTGGAAATAAAACGTCAAGTGCAAGTCGGACTCGCGCATTAAGGGTTCCGTAAGACCGTGTCTTGCCAAATTATCATTATTCTAGGTCAACGGGAAGTAGTTACCGTGTAGGTTTTGGTTCATGGCGAGAATAACATAATTTTTTTGTGTATGAACTACAAATTTACGGTTTCTAGATTTTCCCCTATAATTGTGCTATAATATAAGACCTTGCTTCTTACTAAATTTCATGATTTTAGGTCAACGGGAAGTACCCTGTACCTAAGTGTCCGTCTATAATAAGAATAAAAATTTTTTTTCTTGGTGAATAAACTACAAATTTACGGTTTTAAGGTTTTTCCTGTATTTGTACTATTAGACCTTACTTTTTGCCAATTTTTATGTTTCTACGTCATTAGGGAAGTACACTATAGGTTATGGTCCATGGCGAGTATTTTTTTTTTGTGAATAAATAATAAATATATGATTTTCGGATTTTTTCCTTTACTTGTGCTATTAAGACCTTGTTGCTCACCAAATTTCATGATTATAGGTCTTCTGGAAGTACAAGTACCTTTCTTACCTTCGCGGTTTTGTGTGCATGTGATTCCCTCGGGAATTTCAAAATATTCGGATATAAACGGCTGTAACTTTTGAGTTCGTTGACTTAGAAGTTTTATTTATGTAGGCGACCTCTAGGCGACAACGGCCGAACTACAAGGCTAACTTGTCAATAGAGGCGCAAACAGCGAAAAACGACGAAGCATGTAAAAACCCTAAGTGCTTCAATAAACATCCGTTAGATGTCGTGTCGACAACAACAACAAAACAATCTAAAAACAATCGGAAGAAGCAAAAAGAGCAATCGATCCTGGATCGCGCAAACACTTGATTCAGTAACAACTGGCTATATACAACTATCCGACATCAACTGTCGGTCGAAAGACCACCGGGCTCAGTGGACCAGATGGGTCGGGCCCGGTACAGAGGAGATCTCCTTCTGTACCTATTTGGGGGAAATTCACCCTTTACCCCCAAACTGGTGACCTCCGTCGTGCCAGCCGTCGACTACCTCGGACGACTCCTGCCGAAACCCGACGACTGGATTCCTGAACACGATTCCTTCAAAAACAAGCAGCGCAGCACTCCAGCCATCAATGACAGTCATCATCATCATCATCACCAGCAGCAGACATCTACCTTAGTCTCTTCTCTCTCCCTCAAGCTACCTTCCGGACCAGCAACTTCGCACCGCACCAGCATCATCCCTCAGCCTCCGCAGTTCCATCGCAGCCGCCCTGACTTCCTGGTTCTGCAGGCTTCTCCCCTCCTCGATAACGCTTCGTGGAGTTCCCTAGCGGCATCATCTGGGCATACAGTCTCGACCCACCGTAGACTCACCTGGAGCACCGCACCGCGCTTCGTCCCGACTCACCGTGGACCGTCTCGACTCACCGCAGACTACAAGCGCCGCGCTTCGTCCCGACTCACTGGGACACATCTCGACTCACCGCAGATGACAAGCGCTCTCCCGTCCTCAACCTGCTCATCGCACCAGTCTCGACTCACTGAAGACTACGATGAGCTAAGCTGGACACTGGACATGCTGGTATCAAGAACTATATCGACCTTCGGTCTGGAAAGGGAGTGATGTAGGCGACCTCTAGGCGACAACGGCCGAACTACAAGGCTAACTTGTCAATAGAGGCGCAAACAGCGAAAAACGACGAAGCATGTAAAAACCCTAAGTGCTTCAATAAACATCCGTTAGATGTCGTGTCGACAACAACAACAAAACAATCTAAAAACAATCGGAAGAAGCAAAAAGAGCAATCGATCCTGGATCGCGCAAACACTTGATTCAGTAACAACTGGCTATATACAACTATCCGACATCAACTGTCGGTCGAAAGACCACCGGGCTCAGTGGACCAGATGGGTCGGGCCCGGTACAGAGGAGATCTCCTTCTGTTCCTCTTTGGGGGAAATCCACCTTCACCCCCAAAATTTATATCGCGGTTCCAAGAGGTTACGGAATTATCGAGTTGAAATTAACGTCAATAACTCACGTTAAATAACTATTAAAACTCGATACGTCCACGCGTTCCTGAGAAGAGAGAGTTGACAGACGGACGGACGGACAGACAGACAGACCTTTTACTTTTGACGGTAAAAGTTTTTAAAAATAAACTAAATATGCAGTCATTGTTTTCATATAAATCGAGGGCATGACTCCTTTCACGACTTTTCTCTAACTCTCGTGGTTTCGGACTTGGCCATCACCGCCCTTCACAAAAAACCACTCTGTATATTCTCAGTAGTTTTATGATGTAGTTTCTGCTTATAACATGATGATTCACATCATGAAAACATGATGATGAACATCAAGTGTAACCTCCGATGGAATAAATAAATACCTACAAAAAATACAAATTGTATTCATTATGACATTTATACAAATACGTTTTCAAAGAAAGAGGACTAACTACAAATGTGTGCCAATAAGTACAATTAACTCCACCATCGTCTATTTACAGAGATCGTCGATTGGACTAATGAGTTTTACCCCTTTCAATCACCCTCTTGCAAAAAGATCAACCCCTCTGGACGCACTCCACTGATTAATTACTGACTTGCCTTATTCACTGGTAGGTACTTGTACTGGTATTTTTTGTTACAGCAAGGGTTGATTTGTAGGGATGATGCCTGATTAAGTGGGTTGTTGTGACGTAGGACGCAGGGGAACCTTGAGACTTTGAGAACGTGTCGATCAAAAGAAAATAAATTGTAGCTCGATTTTCGTTTTCTTGTCTAGTTGCAATACAAGTGATAATTTGAAACTATAACAACACCCGACTAGCTTCTCGCTTTTTTCACTTTTTTTCACCAAATGAAGGGGCGAAGGCCTTCAAAATGTAGCTGAGACCCATATAGGAGACCATGCGAGTATTTTGATACCTCATTTATCAAAATCGCTTTAGCAGTTTTGATGCTTGGAATAGTGTCCGCAAACCCACAACCGCCAACAAAGAAATACTAGTCGAAAAACTCTCTTTACGAATAGACCTGTGGAAGAGTAAAATTTAGTGCATATAGACAGTGTAGGGATAGATAGCATTTCACATTAACTATCAAGAACAAAAATAAAAAGTTAAAAAACCCCCGGATAGATTTTCACGCAATATGGCTAGGAACATTCGGGATAAAATTATCTATGACACAAAAACTAAACGAAAATCGGTTCATGCGTTTGGGAGCTACGATACAACAGACAGATACACAGATACACAGACAGACACGTTAAACTTATAACACTCTTTTTGCGTCGGGGGTTAAAAATGTGACATTTGAAAGTCGAAAACTTTACTTCATAGAAGTTTCTTTGTCCTTGAGTATGAATGGACAACACTTTGAAGCCACCGACGAACAAGTCGAAGATAAAAAGAGAGCATGAAGCAAAGGCTGGGCTGTTTTTTGATAGGCTACTAATACCTATTTCATTAATTATTTGTAATACAATTCGAATCGTTTTTTTTTCAATGATGATTTATATTGTTTCTAATGAGATAAATAAATAAATAATACTGCACAATTCACACAACATCATCTAGCCCTAAGCAGAACTTTGTGTTATGGGTACTAGATAACTGATATACTTAATACTCTCTATAGACGTAGAATCACCCAGACACCCTGAACCAATATCTGCAAATCGTGAAACATTTGACCCGAGGCGAGATTCGAGCCCGCAACCTCATGCGTCGCAGGTGGACCATCGCTGCGAAAGCGATTCTGTTACCCTCGCTGTGCCTCTTTCCTATGTCCAGCAAAGCAAGATACATAAATGTAGGTACGTATCCCGGGCCAAGACATTCCGCACTAGTGATTTCCCCTGGGCGCCGTCACTCAATAATTCAACTAGTCCCCTGTCCAGACTCGATGCCGAATAATTAATATTAAAACTAAGGTACTGTGACCTACTTCGCTATTGTTGGGTTCGGTTACCTTAAGCTCCTGCTTAAGGTCTCCTGACCGTAAAGCTATTTAACTTATTACTAGGTATTTCTTTGTATTTTATTTATTTTAAAATTAAAAGTAGGTACATTACGTTATAAAGTTTCTGCCAAACTGTACAACAGTTTATCGGCAGACATGCATAGGTACATAAATATATATTTGAATCAAATCCTGAATCACTCGTTAATGTTTTCGATTTCTTCTTCTTAACTTTTTACTATCTCTCTCACTAATGGGTTATTAAAATTGATGTGAAAATGATTCTCCAACCAAAGATGGTGAAAAAAGGAAATAAAACGTTGCCTCTACCAGATGATTCCCAGATTTCTTTCGTAAACGCTCCCCTTATTGATCCAAGTCCGTCCAATAAAATAGCAGAGGCCACATTAATTGTAATATAAAAGGCCCATTAAAGGCCATTAACCCCGCATGTGTACAAAAAACAAGCTATAAATTAGCAGACCGCAGTCATACGTCTTCCTGCCCCTAGTAAATTTCATGGCGCAGTCGACGGTTAGCTTTACTGTAGGTACACAACCATAGAATTGAACACACTAAGTTTTTATAGTGACGAGGTTTTAAAATATTCTTAAACCTCTCCTTAAAGCAAACAGGCGCGGGCCGTATGCAACTTGTTTTGGTGAAAAAGGTTTTCAATACTCAATCATTTATTGTAGTCTATAGGTGCACACAGGTGTTTATAATATATAATTAAGTATCACTGACCCTACTGGGACACAATAACACAAACGAAGAAAGGCAAGAAGATTATTTTCACAGCACAAGAGTAGACAACTCTGAACCTACTTCTCACGTGGCAAGAGGCCATAATGTGGCCGATTGAAATTCTCTGCTGCGTGGTGAGGAGTCATATGACCGATTTCCAGCTTCTTTTATTTCGTTGAAATTAGGGTACAGAGAGTCAACTTTTGACAGTGACAGTGGTGTTATTGGTTTCATACGTCAAGACTATAAAAAATAAAATAAAAATAATAATGCTGGACAATCCACACAGCACCATCTAGCCCCAAAGTAAGCTACTCAAAGCTTGTGTTACGGGTACTAGATAACTGATATATTTAATACATTATTTTACATACATAGATTTTTTTTTATAATAAATAGAAAAGACCCAGACCAACGAAACTAATTTGTGCAAATCGAACACAACTTTGTTCCGAGGCGGGAATCGAACCCGCAACCTCTTGCGTCGCAGGCGCCCGCTGCGCCACTGAGGTCGTCAAAAATAATAAACTAACCTAGTTTGGAAGAAATTAAAAAAAATCGCAAATTATTTTTTTTTTTATTTTTTTTCTTTTGATGAGATTATTGTGTAAAAAAATTGATTGAAAATGTGTTCTGTTTTGTTTCCATTGTAACAATTGATGGTTAACTACTGATGACTGAACTTAATTGAAATAGATTCAATTTAGGAACATTTAATTACACTTTAGCAGAATCAAATTCATTAGCAGCCATTCAATTGTTAAAATTTTTTATGTATCAGTGACTCCCTTTGATTATACCTACAACTTGACTGATTGGTTTAATTTTGTTGTTTGTTCTCTTTTGTTTGTTATTAATAAGTTTAGTTTATGATAGGACTGACATACGTTGCAAAAAAAAAATTAATTAAAAGTCCTTAAGGCCGGGTATTATTAAAGGCCAACGCGCGTCTGCCAAGCCGCCGCCGCGCTCGTATTTATTTAAACATGGTTATTAAGAAAATTATTTTATCAAGTCAAACTCTACGAGTTTGTTTAGAAATATTGATTTATTTTAGTTGAGTACAAAAAAAAGTAAAATATCAGTAGTTCGCTAGTCATAATATGAAAAAAACATTAGAAAAGGTGGTCTTTTTTTTTCTATCGAGTGAAGTTTATAAGATCCTGTAACTGAATGCGACTTTGACTTGACTAGATCCATAAATAGCTTTTTTTTAGAATTTTAAACATTTTCTAAGTGTCAGATGATTTAAAAATCACAAAATTGCGGCCTCTGCTGGCCTACCAAAAATGAGAAGCCAACTCATTTCTCTCATTAATAAGAACAGCTTAGTAGCTTCTCCCAACTAAGCAGTTTTGTCTACAAATACAAACTTACCGCTAATACCCAAGATCGATAGGAACAATTCACTTACGCCTGTTGGGCAAACTTCCTGCCTAATCTCCCACTTACCTTTGGGGTTAAACCAATGAAGTCATCAATTTGAATGAAATCCACCCCGAGTAGGGCGCTTCACTTCCTTTATTATAGCGGTTGCATCAGCAAGACCCGGCCAAATGTAAAGATATCTTTAAAAAAACTCAAGGACTACGGTTTCAAAGGGCGTCAAGGAGCGATCCCAGAATAATTAATGCGTCTTACAGGGTTTTTATGTATTGTGCACCGACTAAAACTTTCTATAACACATATACATGATAAATTATATGAAAATTAAAAAAATTATAAAATTATTGGTATGAATCAGTTGAGTTACCTGTAGATTGTTTGTAATAGAAGTTAGCTCAATTGTTTCATAATTTTATTTACCTACTGAAAATGAATAATATAATAATAAATAAGTAAAAATAAATAATACTGGACAATTCACACAGCATTATCTAGCCCCAAGCTAAGCAGAGCTTGTGATATGGTTACTAGATAACTGATATACTTAATAATTGTATTAATAAACATGTATCTATTTAGTGTATTGACACTACATAGAGACATGTTTAAATATAATATAATATAGGTATTTGAATGTGATTTGACATGACTTTATAAACAAAGAAAATTACAATTGCTAACAGAAACAAATTAGACCTAGTACTAACAAATTAAACAATTAAGCTCACTACCGACTGTTGCAAACAAACTAGAGGTAGCTCAACTGAGTTAAGATGAACTGATCAACTAAAGTCAAGATTTCGAGTTTAACTTGAGAACATTGATCGCTAGTGTAAATTTGCCTCAGTTTAAACGCAAAACGATATTCAAGTTCTACGTTATATTCATTTATTTTTCACTGATTTTAAAGTAATTGCCCGGCTCATATACATATATCCGGCTTTTTCCTGTCGATATACCTACAACTCTATTTCCAAGGGCTTACCTCTCCCCAGCTAATCAAAGGGAAGTGAAGTACCTATCTCGAGATTCCTCCAAACATTTTTAATACCTCCGAGCTTTTTCGTTTGATTGAGTGGAGTCCTACTCTTAGTGATTTGTACCTATTGTACCTAACCTACCTATGCATCGAGTCTTTTGTAGATCAACTTTTAACTACACTGTGATATAACGACAACAGCTTACAGGCTTCTTTATACTAAATTTGGCTGGAGGTGATTTTCCTATAAATTTACAAATACACTATAATATCGTCGGTTGCTGTTTCAATTGGCGTAACCGACATAAAACGACTTTTCAGTAAAAGCATTCAATGTATTAAAATTTATTCATAATAATTTGAACATAACTTTATTCGCATGTGACATTTTTGGCTCAGTTTTGACAAAAAAACTTATAATTCATCAATTTAATGAAAGGCCAGAAGCCTATATTCACAAAGAAAATTACAATAAAATAAATTAGAACTAGTATTTAAAATTGAAACAATTGAGCTAAATAATATAATTCATTGAAGTTTCTGGCAAAATTAGAAGCTTCTCCTTAGTAGCCTTATTTTTGGATATAAAATTTAGTTACACCTATTTATTTTTATGCCACAATTTTACAGTCAAGATTTCTTAAAATAATTTTTTTAAGCTAGAATTTTTTAAATATGCCATTCGTAAGAGCAGAAAAACTAAAAAAAGCTGTATCAACTTTTTTTTCGTGGATTGACGACCTCCGTGGCGCAGCGGGCGAAGATCCGCCTGCGACGCAGGAGGTTGTGGGTTCGATTCCCACCTCGGAACAAATTTGTGTACGATCTGCAGAAATTTGTTCCGTTGGTCTGGGTGTTTTCTATGTACCTATAATAAAAAATATCTATCTATGTAGTGTATTGTATTAAGTATATCAGTTATCTAGTACCAATAACACAAGCTCTGCTTACCTTGGGGCTAGATAATGCTGTGTGAATTGTCCAGCATTATTTATTTATTTATTTATTGTCAGTTACGCCAAATGAACGTGCAACCAACGAAAAAGCTATAATATTGTGTTATGGGTACTAGATATATATTTTATCAGTCATAGAAAACACCCGGATCACATGTCATATCTGCAGGTCATAGAACATTTGTTTCGAGTCGGCTTCGCCCTCTGCGCAGCAAGAAATTAGTAAGAAAAATAGCAAGAAAAACAATAGATTTAGGTAGTGCATATAAGCCTCTATATCTATGCCGCGAATTTTCCAGGTAGGTATTCCGAACACAGGCTCAATAAAACATTTTTATACAAAAATTCTAAAATTCGTCTCAAATTCTCTATGCAGCAGACATTGTATGCATCCAGCATTCCACCCTCGAGAATACAAATGGCCGCATCTTCGGAATAGGCGCGGGTGGCATAATATTACACGGAATTTAATATTTTGAAATGTTATGCTGTTTGGGAAAACACAAATAGAAAGAAGCCCACGCGATTTTAATTTTCTTATAGACAAGTTTGATGCTTGTTTTCGGAATATTTGTTCTACAGAATCAACAATACAAATGTATAGAATAAAGACTAATTTTGTAGCAAAATGCCAGAAGGAAATTGTAGGTAGACACTTAACCAAAAGTTTGTTTTAGAATCATAAAACTGTGATTTTAATAACCACCGTTTTAGTTTACTTTGGTATTTTTTCCAAGCACTAATTAAAACAATTACACCTAAAAATAGGTTTAAGTGTTATCATACAATACACTCAAAGAAAATTACAATCAAATAATATAAATAAATTATAACTAGTATTTACAGTTGAAACAATTGTAAATAACTCAAATACTTACACCAAAGCTTTTAATAGGCTGTATTATATACCTACTTTTAAAGGCTCGAAAAAAACCCGGTCTATTTTCACAAGTCTATGTTACGCCTAGCTACTTTACCTTTAAGATGATGTAACAGAAACCTCTAAAAGCGGGGTTTTCACGAAATACTAGAGCACTTAGGTTCTCTCCGTGAAATAGGGTGAAAGTATTCATAATTCCAGGCATTACGTCAGCTCGCAGGTGACTCCATTAGGGTGGCTAAGTGTGAGTCTGACTTATGCTACGGAGTTCTTTAATAATAAAATAATTTAACTTTTGGTTTTGAACTGAACTGAACAGTGGCTAAGCAGTATTTTTTCTCACTCTAAGTATGCTCTAAGTTATGTCAATCGAAGAAAAAAACGCCTATTACATATTGTGTAAAGATATAGAGCTTTATAAATACGAGGATAATAATTTTCAGACGGTACGTTAAAGTGTGGCCTACCTTTGCTAGGTAATTAATTTCATAAAAACTCCCTCATTCTTAATAGCTCAATAATAACATTTCAACTAAAATAGCCTCAAACCAGTATTTTTATCCTAAGGAACCTTTTTGTACATATTCCTTTCTACAAAAAATTTCACTAACTAGTCATAAGAAAATGTACGGAACCCTAAAAACAAAGGCAGAACGAATGCGAAAAACTTCTGGAATGGGTCTTGGCAGCTCACGATGAGAACTGTCTTATTAACTTTCCTTAGACTTTTTAAAGTACTTTTTATGATGTTATTCCCTTTTTAATGGATTTACTGCTTTATAAAAGAAAACCTGAGCACAATAAGTAGGAGGGCGCTGAATGAAGTCACGATTGTTTTTAAAGATTGTCTCCCTAGAAGTTTGTCTTGTGTCAAACAACTTGAGATAAAATACAAGATTTTTAATACGCAGAGTTTATGCAAATTAAAACAACCTTTTTTAAATCTTAAAAAGTTCCTAGACTTTTGCGAACTATTCGTGAAAGAAAAGTTTAGTTGTTAGTGTATGAAGGTAACCTTATCGTCCGTCAACATTTTGGCCGTGTCATGACGAGTCAAGGCTTGTATCATCCTCACCTCACCTCGACCTCAACAGCCTGTATTGGTCCACTGCTGGACGCAGGCCTCCCCCTGTTAAGCGCCTTATTGGCTTTTATCTTGTATCCTTTAAGGGTCCGGCGACGACGGATGAATTTCCCATACAAACGTAATACCAAAATGATTTTTAATTTGAGCATATTTTCACTATGGTCTGCTATTATTTGTATTAAAATAGTATATATCTAGGTTCCTGCCACAATTTTTTTTCAAAATACCTTTCTGAAATGAAATTAAACCTAATCGCATTTTTACATCAAAGAATGAAATTTGTCTTAGTAATTGTGTAGATAAGTATTTTGAAAAAATCTTATGGCAGGAACCTGTATAAATACTATTCTAACACAAATAATAGCAAACCATGATGAAAACATTCTCAAATTACAAATCATTTTGGTACTACGTTTGTATGGGAAATTCATCCGTCGCCGGACCCTTAATAGTCCACCGCTGGTCGTACATTTTATACTAAGACGCAAAAGACACACTGCTGCGATTTCGCATTCGACGCGCGGCGTCTAGAAATCGCGCTTACAAAAACGCAGCAGATTCACGCTACAAAATCGTAATAAATCGCGCGTCACAAGACGCGCTTCAAAATCGCGGCTGTGGGGTGGAAGCTTTCATTTGCAAAATTTTCCTGTGAACAGGGGTTGCATATTATGGGAACCTTTGACCAAAGAAACCATAGATAAAAAGATTTTTTTCCAACTACATCGCGCGTATTGGCTGGGACTCACGTGGTTGGATGTGACTTAGGTACCTCAAAGAAACAACACGGCATAAATGGCTTTGTTACCTAAATGAGGTAACAAAACAAACGTTTGTATTCCAGGAATGTTTATAATTTTTAAGACTTTGCCCCTTCATTTTGTGAACATAAGTGAAAAGCGAGTCAGATTTTTAATAGTTCTACTTGTATATGTTATATCTACTTGTTTCATACAAACAGATTAGAACATAATGTAAGTCAATGATTTAAATAGTTAGATAGGCCCTTTCCATAGTGAGACCGCGCCGTATTGTTGCCAAGCGAAATAAGATAGCTCTCTCATTCGGAATCAGTGTATTGTGTGTTTTTGTGGTGTGTTTTTTCGCAAAAGTTCTTACGATATGATTGCACATTAAATGGTAATAATAACAGTTTTAACTACTCAAAGTGTACGTGCGTCGGCATTTTGATAACGCACGCATTACAAGAACAAAAAAAAAAAATTTAAAACCCCCCGACAGATTTTCATGAAACATGGCTAAGAACACTCGGGATAAAATTATCTAGAACACAAAAAAAAACTAAACGAAAATCGATTCATCCGTTTGGGAGCTACGATACCACAGCAGATACACAGACACGTTACATTATAACACCCCTCTCTTTTTGCGTCTGGGGTTAAAAAGACAATGCCCCAGTTTTTGGTGTCAGGGCATACCTAACGATTTTAATCTTTGACATAAGTATGCATTGCATATTAATATAGCATATTCTATTATGTTCTACAGAAATCTGTTAGAGATCAACAATTAACTACAGTTGAGTGAGGTGACTCTACTTAATAAGTGATACCACATTTGAGAACGATGAATACTAGATGACGTACAAATGTATTAGTTATTATCATATTAGATGTAAGGTTAATGAATTCGTACGTGCAAATATCATTATTAAATTATACGAATTGTACACATGTGCCTATTTTGAAATGTAATTGGAGAATATTTATTACTTACCACAAATAACGTATGAAGATGGATGATATTTGAAATACAAAGTCTACACGTATGAATATTATTTATACAGTCACTGAACTTATCTAGGTACACAATGGATTTAGATTTATTTATTTAACAACTAACACGATTTTAAATAAACCAATTACAGAGGGGCAATGCAGCCAGCGTCTAGGAGACGCTTGGCATTGATATGGATCAGTTGAGCTACCTGTAGATTGTTTGCAACAGTCTGCAGTTAGCTCAATTGTTTCAATTGTAAATACTAGTTCTAATTTATTTCTATTATTTGATTATTTGATTGTAATTTTCTCAATCAAGTCAATAAAGAATATAACATTTAGTTACTAAATTAGATGAGATAATTTAATTTAGTTTGTTAATACTAGTTTTAATTTTTTTCTATTATTTTATTTTAGTTACTTATGATTAAAAATTATATGAAATAAAATGAAAATGATTGTACAGGAAAAAAATCATCATATAAATTGATTGAATTAATAAGGTGACACATTTTTTTTATGACATAAATAAAACAAAACCGGCTTCCTTTCATTCACCACTTTCGCAAAACCTCAGGTACCTCAACCTCAACCTCAACCTCAACAGCCTGTATTGGTCCACTGCTGGACGCAGGCCTCCCTCTGATAAGCACCTTATTGACCTTCATCTCGAGCACAACAACATTTTATTCTTCCATTCATCTCCGAATGCGGATATGTAAGTAATACCGCCTACGAGAACAGATAAAATAATCATCTTTGAGAGGAGTAATCTGTTATAATATGTCTGGTGTCTCGACCCACACTATCAAGATCATTTTATATATCATAAACTTTTCTTTTAAAACTAAAACTTAAGTATACTATTTTTATCAGATGATTTTGAATTGTGAATTTCAATGCTCTTTGCATTGAATTTCATAGAATTCCAAACTAATAATAAAAGACTCAACGCTAATAAAGGCGAGGCGACAACGAAAGCCTCAGCCAATTAAAATGAAATGCAGAATCCGAGATGAAAAATGCAACAAAGAGCTGGTGAGAACAACCTGACAAGTGGCTTTAATTAGGAGCTTGCATTGAGAACAGACTGGCATTGTCTTGGTTCCGGTAATGATAGGACAGATTGTCTAGATTTCTGGAAAATGCTACTGTTACAATACCTAAAGGATACCAATAAATAATTTCCATTTCATCTATGGAAAATTTCAGCCTGATTAATAATATTGTTCCGGTAATGATAGGACAGATTGATTAGATTTCTGGGAAATGCTACTGTAGTCAATACCTAAAGGATACCAATAAATAATTCCCATTATTCACATCTATGGAAAATTTCAGCCTGATTTATATCATTGTTCCGGTGATGATAGGACAGATTGTCTAGATTTCTTGGAAATGCTACTATCGTCAATACCTAAAGGATACCAATAAATTATTCCCATTACGTCTATGGAATATTTTAGCCTAATTTATAATATTGTTCTGGTGATGACAGGACAGATTGTCTAGATTTCTTGGAAATGCTACTGTCGTCAATACCTAAAGGAAACCAATAAATTATTCCCATTACGTCTATGGAAAATTTTAGCCTACTTTATAATATTGTTCTGGTGATGATAGGACAGATTGTCTAGATTTCTGGGAAATGCTACTGTTGCAATACGTAGGATACCAATAAATAATTCCTATTACATCTATGGAAAATTTCAAACTGATTTATAATATTGTGATGAATGCCGTTCGCAGAAGGTACCTTCTTGTTCATCTACAAAACATCATAAAGTTAGTTGTGTTTGTACGTATTTACTATATTCCAGCCAAATTGAATGTACATGTTATTGTATTCTTAAGAATAGAAAAGCTATACTTAAAAATAGTACCTCATCCTAAAAAAAATTGTTGTTCTGTTATGTGTCACATTAATTTTAATACTTGTAAAACACATTTAGAGTCTCTAATAAATCCACAAAATCATAACCTTTAATTTTGCAGTCGGGTAAGGAAAGCAAGTGACAGCCCTAAGTCCAGGAAAATTTTGGAAATAACATGTCAGAAATTGTGCCTCAAATTATTCAAAAGCATTTTTGCCGCAACCACATGTTATGGTACCCCCACATGTTATGCTCATTTAAAAAATCAGGCGAATTAAGATACACCAGGAGAAATAAGGTTGTTTGACGATACTTATTAATTGGAGCCCCTTTCTTTCAATAAATATTGCTTACAATTATATCTGAAACTCGACGACAAGCAAGTGACTCACCCTGATGAAGTTCCTCGTTAAGGGATGAAAAACGTTGGTGTTTTTCCAACACAAACCTGGTTCGTATTTGACCCGCTTACATTCATACTGAAGTCAAGCAAATGAGTTTTCGTTTTTTGTGTCATGGTTTGTTTTAAAAAAAACCACATTGAGTTATAGAGTGTCTAGGAAAAGCCTGCAATGAAGGTAGCCTACCTTCGCGCCTGATTGGAAAGAAGAACGAGAAGAGATTGGAAAGACCGCTTTGTCCTGATTTTTTATTGCAAGTAGTGAAAGACTCCCTGGCGTTGATGGAAAAGTTATTAAACTTTTATTTAGTTGAAACTTACGACTTCATAGTGCACTGAGCACTAACACACTAAGTATAAGACGAAACCTTTCCGTGGTAAAGAAATATATATTTTTATAATTCAAATTATTTTAAGTCTAGGACTCTTTTTAATTTGACCTTTTCGAAGTGTACATTTATTGTATTTATGGAAATAAAGAGTTTTTGATTTTGATGAATTTTTTGAGTTACTGGTCGGTTCAAAAGCCATTCTTAATTCAGTTAAGGGTGGTTTTCTCTGAAAGTAATCGGACGATCAGCATTTTCGTGTGTTAGCTTTGACATTTAATGTAAGATTAAAAAAGAAGTCGTGCATAGAGATTCAAATGTAGAACCAGCCGTTCTTTTTTCATTCACTCGATTCCAATTTTGAATTTAAAACCTTAAAACACAAAATTCCTTCTGATTTCCAGCACGTTTCAGCCGAAGTTTCGAGAATCTACAACTTATCTACATGCTACCATTCGAACCAATTTTTTGCCAGAGGAATTCAAACTTTATTGAACAAAAGAATCCCTACGATTTTCAGGTCGACACATTTCGGCCATTAGTTTGAGTTTCCCGTGAATCTAATGTCTGCTGGTGGTCAGTGTCGCAGACGGCGGTTTGCGGTCGCGCCTGCAGGTGGCAGCCTCCGCGTTTCGCATCGCCGGACTCAACGTCACGAATTTGTTTCGTTGGTAGTCATAGATATAAGTAAAATTCTGTAGATATAGTACGTTCTCTTTTGAATTAGGCTTTGTTTTTGAGATTTTACAGTTAAATTCGTTTAAAGCACCACTTTTATACGAAACTTCTCTATCAACGCAATTTATGATTAATTATATTATTAACTAGCTGACCCGACAGACTTCGTCCTGTCAAAAAGATTTGTAATGTGGCAGTTTTTGTGCCTACGTATTTTAAAAAATTCTCCTGAATAGAACCGTCACCCTGGTGATAGTGCGTTGTGAATAAAAAATAATTAAATAAAACATGTATAAGGATTTAAAAGTAAGTAATCGCTTTATTGTTAATCATGTGAATCATAATTATTATTATTATTATCATTGTAGTGCTTTGTGGTATACGATATTTTTTAGTTTGATGACCTGGCGCATAGATAAACAAATCTGATGATTTTCAAAAACGGGAACAGTTTTGTGCCGAAACTAATACAAAAGAAAAGCGAGTTTCGGAACGCGACATTAAACTCCTCCAACTATGTATTCTGTGCTCCAACGCACACACGCACATTGTTTTGATAAATATGATCTTTGACGTTAGGAACACACCTACATTGCTTAGACAACAGTGAGTGCTTGTAATTTAATATGAACTTTATACCATAGCAATAAAGCTCAAATTGACTACGTTTTAGTTACAAATCATTTGTATGGGAAAAAGAAGTTCTATTTTTATGGTTTTTCCAGCAATAATTCTAATTTTTCTCGCCGTAAAAACCATCCTTGAACTTCAACGAACATTTTAAAAAAAGATTTGGCCAAATTGGTCCAGGCGTTGTTGAGTTATGCGCTTACCAATACATTTTGCGATTCATTTTTATATTATAGATTGTAATTGTAACTAGGTATTATGATTGTGAAAAGATATACACAACTTCTTCAATTTCGTGATTCTCTTCGAGTTCTAAACAAATAACAATCTATACGATGGCTGATTCGATTATATTCAGCAAATAGTCAGAAATTCTGAATTCAGGCACGATCCGTTTATATTTCAAACTAAACTAAGTTAGTATTTCGGCTGTACCACTGGGAAATTAGGTTCGTTATTATGTTTTGTTGATTAATATTTCGGTTGATAAACATAGGGAGTGCGAGGGCTCTTTTAATAATCGTCAAACCATGTCAACCAAAAGTATTTTATATCTTCTAGCACGACAGTCGACCACGGAAGATTTTTTGATTTGAAGAAAATTTAAGAAATCAAATAATTGTTTCGAATTCACGAAATTAAATGCATTTTTCTGATGTGATTCCGTATCATGCAATTAGAGCCATTACGAATTGTTGACTTGTCGCCAGCGACTCTGTCCCTCGGCGACCAAAACATAGGCTGAGTCGCCCGGGCGACTGGCGGCGACTATTAAAATCGCGATCGCCGTTGACCGAGTTGCCGACGACCAGTCGACAATGCGTAACGGCTCTACGTACCTAATCTTAATTTCAGATACGGAATGGTGGCTTATAGACGCTCAACGACACAGAGGTAAACCACACGCTCGATGGCCAGAAGATTTTTTTTATTGTCAATGCAATCATTTAGAAAAAAATTAAAATTAAAAATTATGAATTGGCCAGCATTATTTATTTATTTATTATTTATTTATTATTTATTTATTTATTTAGTTTTTTTAGCTATTCCCAACGTCTCACGTGAGACGTGCTAATTCCCAACGTCTTACTTAAACGCACCTAAGGCCAACGTCTCACGAAAGTCAGAGCGTCGTGATTGACAATCTACACCATCTATCTATTATTTATCTTTTTCAATAGTGCCTTCATCACAAAAGACAAAATAATTGGATTGTCAATGACAGCTGTCAAAATGAAAGTTACTGTCATAGGTGACAGTAATTTTCATAAACGCTAGTAAAGTTTAAAAAAAAGTTTAAGTGACAGCAGATGTCACAGTGACACAAAATGTCATTTATGGCGTCAAAACAAAGGTGCTGAAATCTACATATTTGATGACAGCTATCAAAATGACAGTTAATGTCATAAGTGATACTTTCACTTTCACACACGGTCACAAACCCTAGTAAAGTATTGACTCATGGATGCTTATTAGGTATTCACGCCGAAACTACTATAAGTTTAGGGCTGAACTTTTGCATAGATGTAGTTTTAGTTTTAATTGTGCATAAATACACGAACGACACGAAACAAATATCTGCAGAGTTAAAAAAAAATTGTCCCGCGGTGGGAATTGTACGCGCATTCTCCTGTGTCACATAGGTCGTTAATAAAGTGAAATTTATCATCATAATCATCTCAACCGAATGAGAGTGAAATTAATCAGTGAATAACGAATGGTGAAATCCGTCCACATTTGTGCTTTTCACGGGTTCCTGAACCATTCATTGAATTAAACCAGTCGATGGGCACTTATTGTTAAGTACTGTATTGTTTTAATGCGATCGTAAGAGATGGCATGATTTGGACTGTAATTATGATTCATTTTATATGAAAGAAAGAAAGAAAATACATTTATTTGGACTATATATACCACAGCACATTACAATCATATACATACAACAATGAACACTGGATTATAGAAATAAGAAAAACAAAATAAAGAAAATAGATACAAATTAGATAGTGTGTTACATACGGGCCAAAAAGGTCCCTTTCTCAGCATTATGTAAGCGACTGTCAGTGACAGTCGAGTCCCTCGTGGTGTTCTTCCAACACAAATATAAGGTTCGTAGTTAACCCACTAACATCCGTAATGAATTCGTCAAACTACAATACTTTTTATTGTAATTATGGTTCTCGTTTTCCACTTCCAATAATTGTTGTTAATAGGGTTTATGAAATTATAGGAGTCAGCGAGCTATGGAAAGAGCTATGCTCGAGAATTAGCAAGCTGCATAGTGGCATCTCGCGAAAAACCGACAAGCGCTGGGGTAAACGTGTTCTTAAGTGAGCCGCGACTCGGCAAACATAGTGTAGAACACCCTGGTCAGGTGGAATGACGACCTGTGAAAGACTGCGCACAGATGTTGGATGCGGCAAGACAGGGCGCTATGGCGTTCATTAGGGGAGGCCTATATCCAGCAGTAGACCGATGATGATGATGATGATGATGAATAGGAGTTGCCGTAGGACTATGATTATGATGATTTACCATAATTATTACTTGCCTGAATCTGTTGTTACCATTTTGCTCAATAGGCATGGATTGTGCAGAAGCCCACGTTACCTTGCCGCGCTTACAAAAGATTTTGGTAAAGGTTTCTCTTTATAGGTAGGTATGCTCTCAATCGTTAGTATGTACTAGGCTAAGTTTTTGTGCACAGCAAGAGCGGAGCGGAGCCAATTTTTTACAGTTTACCAATTAAATTTTGTCCGTTTTCGAAGGAACATGTTTCCAAAAGTATAGGTGGAGTGCTTTTTATCAAAAAAAATATCTCGTTTACCTCTAGCATACGAAGAAGATGAAATACTCTAAAATTCCTGGGTCTAAAGCATCTTTTTATGAGCACATTTGTTTGAATTATGTAAATATCTACCAATTTATTACGTGACGACCTCCGTGGCGCAGCGGGCGAAGGTCCGCCTGCGACGCAGGAGGTTGCGGGTTCGATCCCCGCCTCGGAACAAATTTGTGTACGATCTGCAGAAATTAGTTCCGTTGGTCTGGGTGATTTCTATGTATAATAAAAATATCTATCTATGTAATGTATTGTATTAAGTATATCAGTTATCTAGTACCCATAACACAAGCTCTGCTTAGCTTGGGGCTAGATAATGCTGTGTGAATTGTCCAGCATTATTTATTTATATTATTATTATTTATTATTACATTCAAATGCATTACAAAGCAATTTTCATCTGAGATAATTGCATTCAAACATTGCAAGCGACAGTTCAAACAATTGAATTTCCGTACAAAATGGAAACAAACCGCCAACTTTACTCTGGTCTTTTTGGGCTTCAAAAACAGCCTAGAACTTGTTTTCGAATAATTAGTAGCGTAGCGCTCGCGGTAGGAACATTTCACTATCGGACCACAAAGAACACGGAAAGTTGTTTCGCTTTCTTTTATGATTTTTTAATAAAGGCCTTACGTTCTAAAGAAAAATTGGTATGGGTAATTAATAACTAATAATCCTAGCCCCACCCTAAGCCGATCGTCCGCGAGCTAAACTAAGTTTAGCAGTTCAGCGTTTCATTTCATTTATTTTCTCAAACAGCCTCATTCTCAAAAGCCAGTTTTTCATTTTTATGTTAGCTTATCTGGCATAGTTTGCGGTGAACGCACATGTATGAAAAACTGGCTCAACTATGCGAGCTAAACTAAACTAACTTAGTTTAGCTCGCGGTGGACGATCGGCTAAAAACACAGAACATAAAAACGTTTTAGTTGTTGAATCGTAAGAACTTTTTTTGTGAAAGCTTCTACTATATTCAAAAATGACTTAGTCTACCTATTGTTTTCTTTTCGAATAACACAATGAGTGAAATTATATTTATTTGAATTTCGAATGGAAGAAAATTTTCGTATTTTATTTTATCTCGGCCATAATCTCTGCACTATTTTAGTGTCCCTACTCAATTTCGCGTGTTATTTAATTATTCTAACGTGTAAATTTTCTTATGATAAATTTGAATTCGTTGGCATTATCACCGTATCACATCCAGAAGTAAGTCCTCCAAGTCCCTGTGTGTTCGGCAGTTCACGCCAGGCCTAGCACTTTACCAACCGTGTGAGCGGCAAAGCCTTCGTAATTTTTACGTTACGAATTTCATTTCATTTACGAAGGAAACTTTTTTCATTGCAAGTTGCTTTGCAGTTTTACATTGTCCTGTTGAATTTATAGGCGAGTATTTGTGTTTTAGGATTGTTTTTGGTCTAAACTTTATATTCGAGATACCGAGTCTCGAAAATGTTAAGAATAAACTAAAAAATTGGCTCGTAGAGATCGTTTTACACCTACGACGAATTTTTATTTGCTAATTAATTTTATTATGTTAAAACAATTGTGATGCATAATTTGACAAACCCTTTTAACCCATCCTATTATTATTATATTATTAATATTATAAAGCTGAAAGTTTGTGAAGTTTTTGTTACCTAGGATCTCCAAAACTACTGAACAGATCAAGATGAAATTTGGCGTACGTTAAGAACGTAGCCTAACTTAAACAATAGGCTACTTATTATACCGAAAATACGCGTGCGAAGCTAGTTATAAACAAAATGTTTATTTGTTAGCTTTCGACGTTCAATAAGGAAAACAACAACACCAGCCAATACCAGACCACTGCTGGAATTAGACCCCCCCCCCCACCCTATCATCATATCACGCCACATTTTATACAACGCCTTGTGGATATAACTGACCCATACATGTACTGACACATACTGTGTTGTGTACTGTTGTGTGTATAAAAGCCAGTGAGGCTACTCAGGCACTCCCCAGTGAGTGCCTGAGTAGCCTCACTGGCTTTTATACACACAACAGTACACAACACAGTATGTGTCAGTACATGTATGGGTCAGTTATATCCACAAGGCGTACAATGCTATGCGTATTCAATATAATAACGTATTTAGGTTGCTGCTGTGACTGCCAGGTTTCTACACCGCCTTATTCACCGCACTGGCTCTTAGTTCGCCTGACAAAAAAAAATGCGTTGCCCAAATGAATGTTACATTAAACACAGTCAAATACGATTAAAGCCCAATCAAATCGGATATAATATTGGCCGTTTTCAATAGTCAACCTGGTTTCGCTAAAGTTCAGTTTTTTTCTTTACTAAATCCCTGAAAATAATGAAGACGAACATTATATCAAAAATGGGCCTGTTCGATTCAGAATAATTTAATTACTTACATTTCTAGTTCCCAGTTGCTTAAGAGAAGGCCAGCTCTCATCTAGATACCTACTTACTTATTATTTCATGTATTAAATAAGTCTTCTATTTGCATGTTTTTAATTCTGTATGCATGTAACACATAATATGTGGATTGCGCTGTGGGTTACATTGGTAATAACGCTCATCTTTACTAGTAAAGTACTAACACAAATGTATATTATGTTTAATGTAGTCGTTAGTTATTCCACAAAAAAAAATGCTGTAGACAGGTACAATAACGTCCCAAACCTACCAAAAACGTATCTCAAACAACTTATTCTTAGAAATTAAATATCATCGCAAAAATTTACGACTTCGGCGGGACTCGAACCCGCATCCTTCCGTAAGTACCGGAATGTGCTAACCAACTACACCACGAGGTCGAGTGACGCTGGAGTCGAAAATCTTTGCGACTTTCTACGGACTGTAGCGCCGTTAGCTCCACCTACAGGGGAAACATTAAAGTTTATCCATTCCTGTTCAAAGACTAAAGTTACATTTAGTTCGTTTGACGAGAGGTGTCGCGTTGCTCAAATTCTAAAGTTTTTGTTTTTATAGTGCGTAAGCCTCACACTCTGGCAAATTTCTAAGAAATTAAATATCATCGCAAAAATTTACGACTTCGGCGGGACTCGAACCCGCATCCTTCCGTAAGTACCGGAATGATATTTAATTTCTTAGAAATTTGCCAGAGTGTGAGGCTTACGCACTATAAAAACAAAAACTTTAGAACTTATTCTTATACTTTACTAGTAAAGTACTAAGACAAATGTATATTATGTTTAATGTAGTCGTTAGATATTCCTCAATAAATCAATAAATAGAATTGCTGTAGACAGGTACAATAACGTTTCAAAGCAAAAGCGTATCTCAAACAACTTATTCTATTGACCTTACTTGGGTACCTAAGCTTCGTTTATTTGCTTTACCCAGCTGTAAAAATGAACAGTCAGGGCCGAGTACGCCTATTAGGTACTTCAGTAAGAGCGCCCTTAGAACTGTTTGGTCAGAAGGGATTTCACCTTACTATGCTTGACCCGGCTCCACTCAATCAGGGGTTTAACTCGGCCTTTGTATTTTTGAGGTGCACTCGCCTTGTATTTTAACAGTATAAGCTTTATTGCGGGTGAGTGTAGGCACCTAGTGATACTATAAGGTTGAACGCTTTGAGCAGACAGGCCACTTGCAGAGCCTAAGTACACTATTTTATTGGCTCTCTTTAAAAACCACGAGCTTTGTTTGACCTTTGCGGATTCGCACGCATTCGTCTGTGATAAAAGTAACCATAGTTCTGTTTCTTAATATTCTAGCCAAACCTAAATAGGTCTCAATAATGGTGACAATAGTTATAATAATGAAATCTGGATCTCTTTCTATTCTAAACTAGGTTACTCCCTCTGCTTCGCACGCTTTTTTCGGGATGAAAAGGCAATTTTCTTCCTCGGGATACCATTAATCCCTTTACCGAATGCCGAATTTTTTTGATTCTTAAAATCATCTGAGACTTAGAAAATAGTGTTTAAAATTCTGAAAAAAAGTTATATATTACTTAAGGATTTAGTCTAGTCAAAGTCTCATTCAGTTACAAGATCTAATGAACTTTGTTCGACAGAAAAAAATCCCAAAGTTACCCTTTTTTCTAACGTTTTTCAATACTATGACTAGCGAAGTACTGATATCACTTGATATAATTTTTTTGTACTCAACGATGGACACTTAATATTTCTAAACACATTTGCAGAGTGAAGTGTGAGTGTGAGTGAAGTTGGCTTGATAAAATGATTTTCTTCATCAGCAAGCTTGGCAGGCGCGCATTTTCCCTTACGCCAACTGCTGCAGGAATACCTGGCCTTAAGATCCGTTCTAAAGTACAGACATGAAAAGATAGCAGACAGACATAGACATAGAGTTACCTACTTTCGCATTTATAATATTAGTAGATATACCTTGAGGACGATTTTGTACAGATTTTTGTAGAATTATAAATTTCAACCCAACCTGTTCAGTTATTTTGTCGAAAATAAGAATAAACATCCAAACTGTCACATTCATAACATCAGTTGTATTCTCCGTCATCATTTTCCACATCCACCATTATTTCCTTACATCCTTTCAATATTGGATATGCGGCAGAAATATTAACACTTAAACGTATACTAAGGTATCACTTACCGTTAAGGTTCCATTACGGTCGGCTACCGTCATACGGTCGTTCCGACCCATATCTATAGCACCTTTCCTTTCAATTGTTTCGGAAATGACCGTCAAATTACCGTCGGCGGAATTTATGTGAGCGGTGAGAGGTGCCTTTTTTAAAAGGGTTTCCTTTTAAGAAAGATGGACGTGTGAAAACATTCAGAGAATATGATCAGTTCGAATACAAGTAGGTATTATTTACGCCCATTCGAGATTATCTATCTTGAAAAACACTCAACTCGCACTTAGTTCGCGTGGGCGTTTTTGCCCTATTCTAAAATGGAGTTTAAGGTTATAAATAAATAAATAATGCTGAAAAATTCACACATCATTATCTAGCCCCAAGCTAAGCAGAGCTTGTGTTATGGGTACTAGATAATTGTTAATACAATACACTACATAGATAGATATTTTTTTTATAATCAACAGCTCGCGGGCCACTCTTTTAAAGCTTTCGGTAAGCGATTACGAGGTAAAGCCCTTTTGTGAATGCTCATTTTTGTGTTGTACAGCAGTGCTTTTGGAAGTGTGAGTACCAGCCGATCTTTATCGTCATCATTGGCCTTTACATCCACGAAGGATGGTTTATGTAGTGTTCGTTTTTCGGCACTTACGTAGATTACCTACTTGTAAGGCCTATACGGGAACGACAAATGCGGCCGCAGTATTGGCATCCGTGCACCCCGGTGGATAGTGGTGGGTCTGCGGCAGTCGCTGCAGCCCGTTGGTGCCTCAGTGCTCGCTTTTCATTTAGGTTTTGGAACCACGCTACGTCATGAGCAACAACTCCTTCTGCTAACATTTTGCGCCACCGATCACGGTCCTCCGATTCCTCTTCCGAATTTGACGGGTCTATTTTAAAAGCTAGCATATCACGCTTAGCAGAATCCTTATAGAGTAGTCTCGGTCTACCGACGGGTCTTTTGGCGTCAGCTACCACCCCCAGTAGAGTTTGACGGGGCAAACGAGATGGTGGCATACGGTAAGCCAACCTTTCACTCATCAATGAATGGACGTAACAAGCCGTCGTCGTTTGTTTTACGTTGTGTTTAGTTTTCAATCTTAATCTCTCGGTAGGCAGTATAGGTTAAACATGTATGTATGATGTTATTCGAGCAGACTGTTTCACTCATTATAAAAAGGGTTACGAGATGGGAAGAAGCCATTTTCCCGATATTTGGTCTTCATTTATCAGTCGTTCACTCTTGACAGAATGGTCGTGGACCGTGATAAACAGCTACATCTGTATAGGTCATGTAGATAAAGAACGGGATTGAAGATGACAGCGGGATAGGCTGTCTCACAATATACATGAGACCAGTGATAGTCGACCCATATCTACACTACATGTACCTACTGTAGTTATGTCCAGGTAATATAATATAAACCATGGACTACATTACGTCATTTCGTAGGTCGTAGTATTGCTACTGAGCTGTCACTGTCACTTGTCAGCCGGACATAGCCGAGAGCGGGAATCCGTGTGGACAGTGGAACGGATACCGACTGGAGAGTGAAGTTCAGCTCTGGAACACCTAGGCTGTGACGAGCTGCCTTATCGTGTATACTATCGGTAATTGGAACCCTTACATGTACTAAATCACGACTTTTATTTATATTGGATGCTATCAAGGAGTAGCGAACGGGGGAACATAGACCTATAGTTAACATTTGGCAGAAACAAAAAACTCACCTAAAAAGTTGTCAGTCTGACCAGCTTTCTGCTGTCAGAGTACAAAATAGTGCTGGTTTAGGTACAGAGGAATCCAACTCTCCTCCATAGACCGAGACACGTTCTCGGTGACCCCGTTGACCCAATCACCGCCGCTAACACGGAAGTGATGGCAACCGATTTGCTTCCGCACACCACACAATCGACCAAAAACCGACCCCGCCGGATGCGGGCTCGAAGGATTTCTCGCTTCCGCCCATATGTGCACTTGTGCACATAGGCGAAACCTTATTTTCCTCTCGTAGCATCTGGCAACAGCCCAAGCCGAGGCTCGCACCTAAGTGGTGGCCCTTGTGCTTGTTGCCCCAACCTAACTTTTAACCAGCGAGGCGCCCTCTGCGCCCGCCAAAAGTCCGGTAACACTATCATGGCCATCTGCGGTCAACAGCACTGTAGTCCTTTCGAAAAAAACAGACAAATCCAATGCAAACAGCATGAATTTAGACGAGCGAGCGAGAATAACATCAAGTTAGAAATCTAAGACAAAGATATAAGAGATAAGTTCGGTAAAAGTATTTTCTCGTTCCAGCATCCATCGATAGAACAGTCAATAGAAACAGCAAAACAGACACGTTCGCGACAAACGCTACTCGCAGAAATCGATACGTCTTCTCACCCAAGACTTCTTAGTATGCGGAACACGACAGAGGTATGTTACGCTTTCCGTGGACGAAAAGGTACTCTATAATTTTATTTTCCAACCAAAACGTAGTTACCGGAGTAACCGATACTTCTTTTGAGGTGTTTCTGTTTGGGGATAATCGCGTTGGGGTAAACATACGTGGGTTGATTCGAGCTTCGAATTTGCTTATATGGATTACGGACGATTATGGGTTTTGTTGGTTTCAGCTGAAGGTTATTGGGGTACTCGGATTTCTTGTGTCTGATGTTCTGGTTAATTTAGGTTCTGGTTAATTTAGTAGCTCAAGGTTTGGACTAAAATATAATCTTCTATAATTATTAAATATACCTAGTGAAGTCAATTTATGCTTTGTGCTAGCATTCGCTCACGTAGAACCAGCATAAAACATATATAGCCTTTATTGTATTTAACGAGAAGCTTGCTCATATTCCTAACCTAACCTAACCTACCTACTCACATACTAATGATTAAAATTATCCTTTTGCCATAAAGGAATTATTATTAACTAATTTCTGCCCGCGGCTTCGCATGTTTCGTTTCTATGGACACGTTTTATGGTTATTTTTTATCCCGTGGGAACTGATTTATGGGATAAAAATTTGCCTATGTATTATTCCAGGCCATAAATTTACCTGTATGCAAAATTTTAGCCCGATCCGTTCAGTAGTTTGTGAAGAGGTAACAAACATCCATCCATGCATACATCTAAACATCCAAACTTTCGCATTTATAATATTAGTGTGATATGTTTTTGGTACGAACTTGGGCCATCAAGAATTTATTTATCATGGCATATAAAATATATTTTACAAGAACAAAATAAAAAAAAAAAACCCCTACAGATTTTTATGAAACATGGCTAAGAACACTCGGGATAAAATTATCTATCACACAAAAACAACTTAAAGAAAATCGGTTCATCCGTTTGCGAGCTACGATACCACAGACAGATACACAGACAGACACGTTAAACTTATAACACTCCTCCCTTTTTGCGTTGGGGGTTAAAAACGGTAAGGTTTTTGTAAATGAATAAATTCAGCTGACGCGTTTGGATGGAATTCAGTGAGTAATGACCAGCTTGCGGTTTTGGTGGTTAAAAATTCACAGGTTTCACCGTTATGACCGATTAAATTTAATTTAAAATCATTAAATTATGTAAAAGTGAAACCACGAAACTGATTGAATTTTAACCCACTGGGTTGTGAATCTATTAGGTTGTAAAATATATTTCAGTGGACCCAACAAATGGACTGTCAATGGATGCGGCTAGCACTAGTCTATAACCCAGCAGTGGATACAATCCAATTGTGGATGATGATGATTACCTAATAAAGTATAAAATATTTGAGCTCTGTCATACAACTTAAAAAACCTAACTGCTTTTCGCAATGAAGGTATAAATATTTGAAATCTGTGAAATCAAATTTAAAAGTATATCTTTTCGCTGAAGTGGGCGTGGGAGCGCCTTTTTGATTATCCTACTAATATTATAAACGCGAAAGTTTGTAAGTATGGATGGATGTTTGTTACTCTTTCACGTAAAAACTACTAGGTAAATGGATTTTAATGAAACTTTACAATAACATAGCTTATGCATCAGAACAACACATAGGCTACAATTTAGATATATAGATAGAAGATATTGTGCGTATTGTCCAAAATATGACGATAAGTGTCAAGTACCTAAGTAAAAATTGAGAATTTGTTTCAAACTAGTTTATGCCCGCGGCTTTGCACGCGTTGTTTCTATGGAAACAACACGTGCGAAGCCGCATGTTATGGAAACATTTAAAGGTGATTTCTATCCCTTGGGAACTTATTTATGGGATAAAAAGTAGCCTATGTTTGATTCCAGGATTAGAATTACCTATGTGCAAAATTTCAGCCCGATCCATTTAGTAGTTTTGGCGTGAAGAGGTAACAAACATCCATCCATCCATCCATCCAAACTTTCGCATTTATAATATTGGTAGTAGTAGTGTGATGCAAATTTGGTAGTAATAAATTAATTCCTAAATGAAAATAGATACTTTTCGCTTCTGGTATTTAAAGTAGATAATATAAGATACTCAAAATACTAATCCTGCGCAGACGAAGTCGCGGGCACCAGCTAGTTCTCAATAAAGTCATCGACTCACTAAGTTCTGGACTATACAGTCCAGCAGTGCCAGCAAATTGTCACCTTAAAAAAATCTAGATTTTAAAAAAGAAAAACAGATAAATCTCCTATGCCCTGAGCGTCCTAGCCATAACAAGTCTATATTATGATTCCTAGCACTCACGTTTAAATTCAAGTCCACGCTTATTTTTAATCCTGGTACTCCAGAGAATCCCAGAATAACATCTAGCTTACACGCCCGGCACGTAGCACGTAACGTACGTTACATACGGCACAATATACGTGGTAGACCGTAGAGATGTTATGTTATCTGTGGTGGGACTGAACGCACTATATACGACCATGTTGCTTGGAGTTTGTATTACGTGATGGTTACAGACGAGCAATTACTGGAGTCTACACACCAAAGTCACACAGCCCGGTGGGTTGGTGCGACGATTAACTTTAGAGTTAGAGTTAAAGTCCATATTTGAATGCGTGTTTTTGTGCTGTATGGCAGAGGTATTGGATTAATGACCGCAGAACTTTTCAGTGTATGTATATCGTAGGCCGCCGACAGTATTTTGTCAACTAGGCGACATGTCTTCTCACTGACATTGGTGTATAGTCTAAGTTTTTATGTCTATGCTCGGTAGCGACAATATTACTATATTTTGTATGCGATCAAAGAACGTACTGCCAAAATGAACCAATCATGACCGCAAACGTTATCACTTGAGTATGTAAACGACCATTAAAAAGACTCGAATACCTTGATAGTGTTTAAGAAAGATGCACTACAATTGTGAAAACGATAACTTTTAAGTCCGCCTGTAATGTACATTGTTTTGTACGGTGAAAACTATTAAGCTTAGGAAGCGCCGGCGATCGTGCCGTTATCTTTTGCATTCGAAAAAGTACCTCAAAGTTGCCATCCACAAAAAGTCTCCAATCCACGCGACTCCGGAGAAATAAATCGAACATGGCGGCTCCGCGGCTTACAGCTGATGTAATGTTGGTCGGAATCAATTCATTGCCGCCGCCCGCCGATTTACGACCAGCACTGTCCTGCAATTAAACGCAGGTTAATGGATACATTCTGCTTGTTTATCTTTATCTGTTGGAGGAAGAAAGCGACTTTGGTGCCTAGATATGAGTTCTTTCTACCGTCTAGTACGAGTAAGCTTATTCTCAAAAGTTACTTCTGGTTATTCTGCTCACTACAGCTTATTCAGAAAGCATTCCACATATAGAGCATACTAGCTTCTGCCCTCGGCTTGGCACGCGATTTTCCGGGATAAAAAGTAGCCCATGTCCTTCCCTGGCATAAAATCTATCTCGCTGATCTGTTAACTTTTAAGGCGTGAAAATGTAACAGACAGACTGACAGAATTACTTTCGAATTTATAATTTTAGATGGATGTATGGATAGAGCTAGCCACTCGCGAAGCTCGTGACTCTATTCTTGGCTTCTTCATTAGTTCGGAATTTAAATCGACGTTAAAAATAAATTTGGTCTCGTTCGCTTGTTGAAATTATAACTACTATACTAATATTACTACTTTAAAAAAGTCTAAGCATCTGGTCGGCTGGAGTATCTGGTGTAGCGCATCAGCATTGCCATACAAGAGCGGGGTAATGCAACCAGCATCTTGGGAATCTTTGCAACAGTCTGCTCAATTGTTTAGATTGTAAATGCTAGTTGTAATTTGTTTCTATTATTTGATTTTAATATTCGTTGTTATTAAATATATCAATTGATTATTAAGTTCATCAATAAAACTACCCTTTCTTGAAACAAAGCACCATGCTGTCATTGCGACGCGTGTTTGATGCCACCTCACGCACCATGATCAGCCACAGCATAAGATGATGGTAGTTTACGTTATTGTGTAAAAGTCACTCAGATTTTTGAGCATTTACGCCTTTTACTAGCAACACAGACCTGCAATTAAACGTAGGTTAGGTAATGGTTTCTGCTTTTGTTTATTGGAAAAAGAAATGAGCACTCAGATTTCATTTAAACTAACATCTGTCTGATTCGCAAATATTATCTAATTGATGAAACCGTTTTCATGAAATCGTTACACATTAAAACGTTTTGATACTTTTCTTCAAATAGTGTGGATTTTTATGATTTGTTACGGTATAGTTCTTTTTAGGTAGGAAGTCGGTAATCACGCTGATGTGTGTTGCTGACTTAGAATTTGCACCACCCCAACTCTTTCCGCGGATGTCGTAAGAGTCGACTATGGAATATCCACCGGGGGCGGGCAGCAGCGCCTCCTGCAGAACTTCCACCACCGAACTGCGATCCCCAACCCGCATGTCCAGCGTGGGCATTATGGACTTACCCCCATGGCATAAAAGCCAATATGGCGCCTATCAGGGGGAGGCCTGCGTCCAGCAGTGGACCAATATAGGCTGTTGAGGTTAAGTTGGTTATCACCACAAACAATGGACACACTATCATAAACGATATGGACTGATATGGACCGTAGAATAAGTTAATACACTTGTTGTTTATGTCTATGTTGTCTGAAATAAAAGTATTGTTACTATCTATTATTATAAAAATTCGAAGCAAATAAATTTACTTCGTTTTAGCCGTTACAGTCCGACCGCTGGGCTAAGGGAGACTTTGCCGTAGCAGAATATATGTAGGAACTTGAAAGAAATTCTCCGTTTACAAAATAAACTGTAATCTCATATTAGAGTCTAGACCACTCAAAAATCCACCATTCATTTTCTGCAAAAACCTTAACTCCCAGACTGCCTCTCATAAAACTCGACTTTGCAGAGCGGATCATGCGCTCATTAACAAACTGAACGGAAGAAAAAACACTGTGAAACTAAAGCCAAGTTTGAGGTATTTAATAATATTAACGAAAATTCAGCTGCAGGGAAAATACGGCTTTTAACAAGAGTTTCGCACTCATTAAAAGTAAAGGCATATGTAGCTTTAAGCTACTATACAAACGGTCATAAGAATTATTCATTCTACAAAACATTCATCTCTAAACTTCAAATAATATTATGAACATGCCCTCATAGTCGAATTTTGGGACATTTTATAGTGCACAAGTGTGTGCGCAAATACAGGTGCTCTGCGTTTGTATGTAAGAGAAAGTCCGGAATTAAGGTCCTATATTTTTTAATTATTTCACTAATCTAAAGCCCCTGAGCGACAGACTATGTTTTATGTTTTATGGCCATATTTTCTAAATGTACTGACTAATTTTAATTTGTGTAAGATGCTTAAGACCGTTCAAATTAAATAAATTAAATTTATATAGGTACCATATGAGCGAAGCCAAACGCAGACATGTATTATACATCTACTTAGATTGTAGAAGATCAAACGAACTTGTGAAGTTCGATGGTGGTTTAATTTGAAGATATAAAGTCACCTATCCCACACAGACCCAGTTTTATACAAAACACGAGAACAGCTAAACCTATTTATATTAGTATTTATTACTAGTTTATGGCCGCGGCTTCGCACGCGTTGTTTCTATGGAAATGTTTATTTGATAAAAAGTAGCCTATAGTTGATTCCAGGATTAGAATTACCTGTGTGCAAAATTTCAGCCCGATCGTTCAGTAGTTTTGGAAGAGGTAACAAACATCCATCCATCCATCCAAACTTTTGCATTTATAGTAGTGTGATAGTGTGATTTAACGGGTATTTATCGCGTTAATTTACCTATTTTTCCCGACGTTTCAACAGGTTTACACACTGTCGTGGAGCTAAACCTATGCTACTAATCTATTTTACTAGTTTGTGTTATGGGTACTAGATAACTGATGAAAAAATCGATCTATGTAGTGTATTGTATGAAGTATACACTACATAGATAGATTTTTTTATTATACATAGAAATCATCTAGAACACCCTGAACAAATATCTGCAGATTGTACACACATTTGTCCCGAGGTGGGAATCAAACCCGCAACCTCCTGTGTCGCAGGCGGACCTTCGCCCGCCGCGCCACAGATGATCAAACTGGCTAATCAAAATTAAAAATTTGAAAACCCCCCGACAGATATTCATGACACATGGCTAAGAACACTCGGGATAAAATTATCTATGACACAAAAAAAACTAAACGAAAATCGGTTCATCTGTTTGGGAGCTACGATACCACAGACAGATCCACAGATACACAAACAGACACCTTAAACTTAAAACACCCCTCTCTTTTTGCGTCGGGGGTTAAAAATAACGTTCAATATTCGTCATCAAAATTTCACGTCATCGTAGCACTTGCTACGAAACTCTCCGGCTGCTACGAAGCTACGGCGTAGCCTTAAGGCGTAGTTACTCTTACTAGATTAGTGAGGACGGCATCTTGACCTATTTAAGGCTCGACACGTTGCGACTAGTTAAGATACTAACGACCTAAAACTTGTTATATCTCACGTGGAGGAAATAAATTAGTGCCTTAAGTTGATTATGTCAGTCTGTTATTATTTTCACGGTGTTCTTCAAGGAAGCGAGTCATTTTAAAATGTATGGTATGGAGTTTTGCTGTAGATAGAATCTCACTCTGTTTTAATTTCTGGGCAATGCTTAGGTCAGTAAAGTTTAAAAATAAATTACTTACTCGATTGTTGATTTTTAGGGTTCCGTACCTCAAAAGGAAAAAAGGAACCCTTATCGGATCACTTTGTTGTCCGTCTGTCTGTCCGTCTGTCTGTCTGTCTGTCTGTCTGTCCGTCTGTCAACCCTCTTTTCTCAGAAACGCGTGGACGTATCGAGTTGAAATTAACGTCGAATACTCAAGTCCGTAACCTTTTGGAGCCGCGATATAAATAAAATTTCTAAGTCAACGCACTCATAAGTTAAGGCCGTTTATGCCGGATATTTTGAAATTTCCAAGGGAATCACATGCACACAAACCCTATAGGGTACTTCCCGTAGACCTAGAATCATGAAATTTGGTGAGCAGCATGGTCATACAGCACAAGTAAAGGGAAAAAGAATCCAAGAAGCATAAATTTGTAATTTATTCACAAAAAAAAATACCATTAATGCTCGCCATGGACCAAAATCTATAGGGTACTTTCCGTAGACCTAGAATCATAAAATTTGGTAAGAATCAAGGTCATAAAGCACAAATAACGAGAAAAATCTGAAAACCGTAAATTTGTAGTTTATTAACAAAAAAATATAAATTTTAATTCTTTCCCTCGAAAATATACCGGGTATGATATTCATGTTGACCTAGATTCTAGGTCAACATGGTCCTCGAATCATGATATTTGGCAAGAAACAAGGTCTTACAATGAAACGGAACCCTTGGTGTGCGAGTCCGACTCGCACTTCGTTTTAGTTTAAACTGTAAGCTAAGTACTGTTTTTTAAATAAATAAATTATTCGAGCACCTGTTCCTTCTATTCCAGTTTTTTTTTTCTTTTGTTATAGTTGTAATTCCAGTCTTCAGTAATTTTCTGTGCAACAGAACAAATATATTTCTTGCTAACTCAACTCCAAATATCCACATTATTATTTTATCTTTTGCAAACCATAATTTAAAAACAATTTTCCTTAACTTTACCTCTACAATCAGTAGAAAACACGCTCTAATTATTTTAATTATACTCTTTACAATAAATATAAATTCCGGAAACTCACCCATAGTTTACCAGTAGAAGTTATTATTTTCTTTTACTAACAGCACTTTTACATTTAATGATGTGGGTTATAGTTTGACCTAGTTCGATTGTAGTTACCACTTATTGTTCATTAATAGGTGAACAGGGCATCAATAGCCATTGGATCTATCAGTCGAACCAGTATGTCCAATGTCACATTAATAATAATGTCCTCCTAGCCGAATTTCGACCACGGCGGCCAGGCTCATCGGAGACTAGCCAGATGCGCAGGACACATAATAGTGCACAAGTGTGTGCGACACGGGTGCACTCTCTATTCCCTCACTCTCATAATCCGATGGGACGACAGATCGACACGAACAGGGAGAGATCAGGCGCAGGACCAACGGCTTAACGTGCTTTTCGAGGGACGGGGGTGTAACACCGCCAACTTCCTGACTCCGGGCTGCTACTGTGAATTTTCCTTACAAGAAAAACCCCAATAACAACTTTTGGCCCGACCCGGGATTCGAACCCAGGACCTCATAAGCGGTTGAACAAGCTGACCGCTAGACCAACGACGCAGATGAACAAAGGATACATACAATACGGAAGTCCCACCAGAATCCTTGAAGTATGGACACCTTAACTCAATAAAGAGAAAAAAAAAACAAAAGGCGGTCTGTAATCCTCACAGATGAAACCAGGGATCTATAAATAAAAGTAACCTTCGGCCAACCGTTTGCGTAATCCAGAGATCCCTAATTAGGGACCCTAACCCAATTTACGGAGCAAGTGAGAGGCGCGAGTGATTAGTGGGATTGGACCGGCAGGTGTATTCTTTGGTCGAAGATTCTGAAAGAACAAAAATTATAGCTACTTAGGTGCCTACTTACTTACCTGTGGCTCAGCGCCCCGAAGTGAGTCTTGGCCTCTAATACTGCTGCTACTGCCTAGATTCTGCAGTGCGTCAGAAATGTTTGCGCAGAACCACACAGACGGTTTCTATGCGGTTGTGCGTAAAAAACAGTGTCCCTGATGCGCAGAGTACGGGACAGTCGCAACAGCATCCTGTGTGCTGTGGCAGAGTGCCTTTCATCCCCACTCTGGAAATGCTTTGTGCGGAGGGTGATCAATCAAGGAACCTATTGATTATTGATTATCCTTGCCTTTTTAATTCGCTGTACACAGTGCCTATTGCTACATTAGTTCTTATAGGTATTTATTCTATTCTATTCTATTTTATCTTGTTTTATGTGTACCACTCGTAAATCTATGGATCAATGGTTGTCTGAAATAAAGCATTTTTATTTTTTATTTTATTTAATACTAAAATGAATTTAAATGAAATTTATTAATCCTACTAATATTATAAATCGGAAAGTTTGTGAAATGTGAATTATTTGTTACCTAGGAACACCAAAACTAGTAAACAGGTCATGATGAAATTTGGCGTACATTGAGAACATAGCTTAACTTAGATAATAGGCTATTTATTAAACCGAAAATACGCGAGTGAAGCCGCAGGCAGAAGATAGTTTCTCATAAACCGCAATAAAGCCCAACATAGATAATTAAAACCACTTAAAACTAAAGATTTCATTCATTCAACAAAAATTAAATTCCAAGAAGTTGCTTAAATGTACCTATATGAGTAAAGTATTATTGTGGCACAGAAATGGCCCATAGCTCAGTTTTATGCTCCACCATGTCGCTATGCTGTAGAGCTGGTATTCTGATACACAGCTGAGCTGCGCTATGGGCCATTTCTGTGCCACAATAATATTTTGAACATGTACGTGCTAAAGGCTGCATTTAGGTCACGGACACCTTGATAATACCCAATATAAAAAACTCGACTTCTCCAGGTCTCATTATTACCTTATTTAATTCTCCAACACGAAATTTCGTGTTGTGTTGCGGCTAATAGGTGAAGGTACTGAAATACAACGAGTTGGAGTACTAATTTGCGCAAGAAAAACTAAACAAAACAATCGATTGCTAGATAGATCTTCAATGTGTTTTCACCAATAGATAATCGGACAATTAGGCTGCTTCGTCAGTTAACGTTGACGTTTAATATATGAAAACTTGTGTCAAAAACGTAAAAACAACTGTTTAAAATTTAATCATCTGTTGGTGAAGCCGTTTCTCTTCAGCCAGCATGTACTTCTTTATTTTAGCAAACTAGAAGAAAAACCAATCATGCACGGCAACACGGTTTCAAACATTTCACATTCCAAACCTAACTCTAAAACATCCGTACACTGTCGGCCACAAATATTTTTGCTGACGCACAGTGAAGGAAATAAAGCATGAAACGCGTCCGCTCTGGCTGACAGGAGACATGTCGCGTACGTGTTTAGCGTTCCGGCATGTACGCTACCCACTGCAGTTGGACTAGGAAAGCAGCGGTACGTGAAGCAACTAGCTGGGATTTTGATACCCAATGGCCTCACCTCCTCAACAGCCCATATTGACCCAGGACACAGGTCACCCTCTGATAAGCCTTATTGGCTTTTATATCATGGGGGTAATGCGAATTTTCTGACCGATACTTTTGGTACATATTTGTTGACAAACGTTCGAAACCCTCGGCGCGCCAGTTACACTCGCACTTGACGGATCTTGTTTTATTTGCTTTTGGTGCCTTTCGCATCACTGAGGCCTATTGTGCCTATTGTGCCTATTGAGGCATGCGGGTTGGGGGTCACAGTTCGGTGGTATGATTGTTCTGCAAGAGGCGCTGCTGCCCTACTCTCAGAGTATATCCCTTCATGCCTGAAATAAATGATTATTATTATATTCAACATTAATTGTGGTAATAATTCATTCACTACCAACCCGCAAGGACTTTCCATCGCGCCACCCTGCTTCAAGGACCTGCATTAGTTGCCTTTTTGTTGGAGTTGTGCAAATACCAAGCTGGAGCCATGTCAAATTTAATAATTTTTCAGGCTCTGGTAGCCCTTGACGACGAAGATAAACCGACAGGAAGTTACTTCTGAGAAAGCGTCCTTTATCTCAGGTTTATGGATATCGCAGGTTTATGATAGTCACAGACGCACATTTCGTGGCCTTACTAACTGAATGTCATGGCGTTCAATGGTCAATATATTCAAGTTTAACTCAACTATTTAATATATAGTTTTCATGGATTAAGCCTTTATTCACAAAGAAAATTACAATAAATTAATAGAAATAAATTATGGCTAGTATTTACAATTGAAACAATTGAGCTTACTGCAGACTGTTACAAGCAATCTACAGGTAGCTCAACTGATCCATATCAATACCAGTCGGAAGCGTCCCCAAGACGCTGGCATCATTGCCCCGCTGCATGGCAATGCTGATACGCTGCGTCAGATACTCACCAGCTCTCACGCGTCGCTTCGAGCAGATGCTCAGATATTTTTTTACAAACCCGAAGAACCTCGGTACCCCACGGACCTAGGGTCTCGACTCCAAGGGGAGCAAATGTGTAGACTCTGTCGAGACCTGCATATTTGCGCCTCTTGAGATCTTCGGTCATTTTCCATTTTCATGAATTGTTTTTCTGAATGTCTGATGTCTGAATACTTGTGGACTTTTGTTCCTAATGTGTCTGGTAGACCTTCTCCCTAACCATTGCCAATAATTAAATAAAATTCTTCATCTTTTGTAAATTGTTACTTCATTAGCCTAGCCTAAAACAGAAGTTAGAAAGTTCCCGGACAGGTAATTTTGGCCCTAATTATGATTTATGAAAAAAAATCTACGTATTCTGTTATTGTTATTTAATTAGCCTACCTAAGAAAGAAGATAGAAAATTCCCGGATAGGTAATTTAGGCCCTAATTATGATTAAAAAGTCTTCGTATTATGTAAATTGTTTGTAATTAGCTACCTAAGAAAAAAGGTAGAAAATTTTCGGATAGGTAACTCAGGCCTCAATTATGATAAAAACTTGTTCCAAAGTAACTTTTTAAATCAATTCTCGCATTGAAATTAAAATGAGATTTTTAATTTAACCTTCTCATACAATCTTTCAATAAGATTTCCAAGGAATTAATTTGCAAAGTTATTCAGTTTGAAAACTGTTCGAGTGATAAAATTAAATAGTTGGAAAGAATTTTTAGCTTTAATTCTCTTTCGCGTTGACTGGATGAGTTTAAAAAGTTAAGTGAAGTCGGGAAAGCAACTAGTGAGCGATTAGTGAACGTTCTATCAGTGTCGGGACTTGAAGCTTTTACCGCTGCTGGAAAATAGATCGAGCGATTTTAGTTTATCATTTTATGGATCCTGAAAACCTTTATGTTGAAAATCGTTGGCGTTAAACTTTTCTATTCTGGGTTCAAATTAACGTGTCAGTAATTCAGTATTTACTGTCATTGTCGCTGATATTTTTTGTTGTTTTGTAATTTGACAACCTCCGTGGTGCAGCGGGCGAAGGTCCGCTTGCGACGCAGGAGGTTGCGGGTTCGATTCCCGCATCGGAACAAATTTATGTACGATCTGCAGAAATTTGTTCCGTTGGTTTGGGTGTTTTCTATGTATAATAAAAAAAATGTATGTATGTAGTGTATTGTATTAAGTATATCAGTTACCTAGTACCTACACACAAGCTCTGCTTAGCTTGGGGCTAGATAATGCTGTGTGAATTGTCTAGCTTTATTTATTTATTTATATTTATTTAATTGTGTTTTATACACGTCCAGTGCCACCGCCCTGCGTGTTTACTCTAATGTAGTAATTTTTATTCCAGTGTCGGTGACGCACCTGGTGCATCCACCGTGAAATGTACGGGGCATCCGGCAAGACAATAAAAATCCATTATGGATGTAAGCGGGTTAACTACGAACCTTACTTGTGTTGGAAGAACACCAACGTTTCATCCCTTAACGAGGGACATCTTCAGGGTGAGTGCGGTTCTAGACGCGCGCGTTCCGAAATCTCTCCGAGTGCTCGACTGCGGAACGCGCGCGCTTACATCAGTAATGAATTCGTCAAACTACGATAGTTTTTATAGTACAATGAAAATCGTGGAGGCATTGAACTTATTAAAAAGTAGTTTTATAAAACTTATAGACTATATTCGAAAATGCTTTGTTACGTCACAGCCCAGAGTTCGGTTTGACAGTTGTATAGAGACGTCATCGTGACGGCTTATTATTGTATGTAATTTGGTAGGTACGTCTATCGTGCGGACATCATCGATATATATGTACTACGCACTAGATTTCGCGATCAGAACACTCACTTTGTTCGACTGAACTGTACTGCAATCCGTACACCTGACATTAGTGTGGCTTCGACATGCATGCAGCTTGGACGCATATGGAGCCACGCTAATATTACGAAAATCCAAATCTAAGTGTGACCCTGGACTTAAAAAATGAAAAATAACAACCCAGTAGTCAAGTAAGTAAAATTATTTGTTGTATTATGTGAAAAAATAGGTAATAATATCGTAATACCTCAACAGATAGAAATAATTTTTCATAAATATGCACGCCATTGTAATCATAGACTAAAACATGCAGATGTTCCATTTCAAAACCGGTTGTAGGTAAAAATAATGTGATTTTTTACCTACAACCGTTTTTTTTTATATGATTGAAATTTTTATTATTGATTTTTAACCAGTTTCATATTTTTAACCGACTTCGAAACAAGGAGGAGGTTCTATGTTCGGCTGTATGTAGTATGTCTATGAGTATGTTCGTCGATTTCTCCGTCATTTGATTGACTGATTCCGGACCACTTTGGTGATCTTTTCAGTTGTTTATAGGTGCTCCCAAGGTGGTCCCATCCTAATATTTTATTCCCCAGGGATTTCTATTTATCCAGCAAAACTTAAAAAAACAGTTTTAAACTAAGGGATTCGAAGTCGGTTTTAAGTTTTTTCAAAACTATTTAATTATTACATTTTCAAAGAAATCAAATCATTGAAAATTTTATTCTTTTTAAGCCTTTCAGAACATATCAAGTTATGAACAACGTTCAGAAAATATGACGACGTGCCTATTTCGATACTGCAAAAACACATCAAGAATATGTTTGAATAAACGCATAACAATATATTTTTTTTTTAATTTTCTACTAATTATGCAAACAAAATTTTTTGAAATAGAGAATAAATTCTTACTTAGTTATGTAGGTACAAAATCTGTGTCACCTCTGCGCGGTTTAAAATCTATAGGGGCGACATGTTGTCAGAATACGTTGAGAAAGCAATACTCTTTAAGCGATCTAGCGCTGAATGTTTTAATTGTTTGGTTAGTCGACTTAGTTAATGTTTTAGCGCTGCAGCGCTTGCCGCGCCCAGGCCACCGCTGTCATGAGAATGAGACGTTTTTTGTTTGATATTTCTTCTCTAGGTACATTTAACTCAGTGGCGGACATGGAACTAAAAAAATCCCATACAAAAATGAGACAGGACGATGAAGACTCGATACTATCGTCCGACCGAACTCCGGATTCTGTAGATAGATGGATAGAAAACACTTTATACTCCACACAAATACAGGAAACAATACAAAGAAAATGCTTAGGAAAAAGGAAGTATAAAGGGCGGCCTTATCGCTGAGAGGGATCTCTTCGCGAGAGATTCTCTTCGCTGAGAGGCAACCTTGGGATGTACTGGACATGAAAAAATAAAATAGACGTTGCAATGAATAAACATAAAGAAAAGGAAACAAATACTTACACTACATACCAAAATACTTACCTACAAACATAAACTTACATAAACATAAAATAAGTTGTCTATTTTTTTACAAGGATATGTATAATGCTGATGAAGCAGTTTTTTGAAGATAGGGAGATACAGTGGTTTTTCTTGTAAACAAGTTTCAGAAGTGATGAAATACTCAACTTTACCAAAGCGTAGTAAACAAAAGTCGAACATGGCGCTTTGTACATAAAGCTATAGGTACACATACGCTATGTAGGTATGTATATACAAGGTGCCACAGAAAGGGTGTACTAAGCCGTAAGGGGGCGATTATGGAATAAAGGGGGTAATAAAAAAAAATTGCACAAATATATTCGAAATTCAAAAAATCATTCACAAGGGGTCCAGACTCTCCTTTCGGCTTAGTATACCCTTTCCGTGGCACCCTGTACTCTTATTTCCTAAATATTTAAGCCCTTCCTGTGATCCCTAACCATAAACCTCCCTAAGTTATAGGCGTCTGAGGTCGTAATGTCTACAGTGAACCACACAAGTGCCTCTACATTACGTTCTTATGTACTTGCTTTAAGGTTCATAATGAGCTTTTTGAGTAGGTGTAGGTACTGTTACACTGTGGTTGTTACTAAAACACGCTCTGGTTTTTACTCAAGCGTGTTTGTAATACGTTTTTGTACCTGCCTACACACAATTTTCATTCAGTAAGTAGATTCTTAGTAAAATTTATACGACGGTATAAGGACGACCTCCGTGGCGCGGCGGGCGAAGGTCCGCCTGCAACGCAGGAGGTTGCGGGTTCGATTCCCGCCTCGGGACAAATGTTTGTAAGATTTCAGGGTGTTCTGGATGTTTTCTATGTAGGTTTAATAAAAATATCTATCTATGTAGTGTATAGTATTTAGTAAATCAGTTATATAGTACCCATAACACAAGCTCTGCTTAGCTTAGGCTAGATAATGCTGTGTGAATTGTCCAACATTATTATTATTATTATATTCGTGTATTATCTGTAGTACTCGTAATGAATATTGAAAATTTTAAAGCCTTTGAAGATTACGTACCTATCTACGCCTGAGAGCCTGAGAGGTAAAATTGTATTGTTTAATATTTATGATTATTGTTATGTTTACTGAATCCAATTGTTAATTTATAATGTTATTATACTATATTAATTTTAATTATCACTACTTTTTGTCAATAGATACGTAAATTTATATAAAAACATACAATTTATATTAATTATGTATAAAAATACAATTTATAAATTAGTCATTAAATAACCCGCCCCTGACCATTCCCGGTGCAAAGGTGCCCATAATGCTTGCAGCATTACCTCGCTGAATAGCGATGGCAATCCTTTGCACCAAGAACGACCCGGAGCGGGAGTCTCCTGTCACTTCCTTAATTCTACGGCCTAATTCTCCCACTAAACACTTCGCATCCACACTCCAACTGCCCAAGGTTTCCACTGCTATAGGTGCAAAATGGTAAAGCTGCTCCAAGGATGCGTACTTATGCCTTTTTTTTGAGCAGGCGTCTTCGGCAGCGGCTGATGCAGAGAGCATGGTGCGACTTAGGTGACTGGCGGCGACAGTGCTGACGCAAGTTGCGTCCCAAATCAGGCACTTCCCATTTTTCCATGGCACCAAAGTCAGCCCATCTGGCCTCTTGCCATCAGCCCTGCTGAGACCTGGGGGCTCAAGCACGCAGGGGACATTCGCCGATATACAAGCTCTACGAACTATGTCGTTCAGTGCATGGTGACGCGGAAACCTCCCAGTGCACCGCCGGCAGCTCAGAGCGTGATAGCCATCGGCTTCCACCATGGAACCGCAGGTGCATATATGAGGTTCACACACCTTACAGCCCAGGCGGAGAGCCACCGCCACACGCAAAGAGTCATCGTCGAGAAGAGTGCCCAGGTGAGGCGAAGGAACCGCTTGTAACCAAGCCCCGGACTCAGGTTGCGATACAGCTCGCAGTCTGGCCTTATCGACTCCTAACGCATCCTCTAACAATTGTTCTTGAAGCCGCTTTACCCCAACGTCATCCCACGCCCGCTGAACATGCGTCAATTCAGGAATGGTTGCACCCGAGTTATGGGCTGACCAAGCTGACACAGCTTCCGACACAAAAGGTATGCTTCCTCCGTCACCAGAAGAAAGTAAAACAGTGACTAGGTTGGCAACCCCGTGCGCAGACGCCAGGAAAGCCGGCAGACCCACCTCCTGAGCGCACCGTACCCCAAGACCACCACACCGGACAGGCAGAGCCGCCTGACTCCACTGGGGCCCATCTAGGGAAACATTAAGGACCGACTCCACCACCGATTTTAAGCTTTCATCAAAAGATGAAACTTCCTCAGGACAGAGCCAGGTTGGGGTAGTCCGCAATAAATAGGTGACCTTCGGAAGAGCAAAGCACATGCGCAACAAGATAATCGCCACGTGTGCGGAAAGACCCTTTAGACGTTCGTGAGCGGAAAGGAGAAGATGCTTTCTTGAATTGATGGCCTCAGGGACGCCAGAAAGAAATATTGGGGAACCTAAAAGGTTTAAGTCAGAAGTAGACATTTCCTTGAGGCCAGGTAGAAGGGACCGAAAACTAGAAATGTGTGTTCGAGCCTCAGTACCACAGGCGAAGAACTCGCACTTCGAGGGGTTCACCTCTAGACCCAGGTCTCTAAGGCGGGGAACTAAGGCCTCCAGATCCTGAAACACGTCTTCCGGTTTACCCCCGATTGTGCCATCGTCTAGGTACCAGACGTTGAGAGCAGATTTGAGATCACGGATTGCTTTGTGAATAGCCAGGCTAAACACAAGCGGACCAAGTGGGTCTCCCTGCTGGGCTCCCACTTTTGAAAGTATGAGATTTTTCTCGAAGAAAAGGTTGGAGGGAAGTCTATAGACTTGATGAAGGAAAGGGTATAGAGACGGGATTTTATCCTTTACCTCACTCAACAGAACGTCTCTTTCCAAAGAGTTGAACGCGTTGCGAACATCAAGTTTCAGCAAAACAGAGTCTTCGTTCTCCGGACCCATGAGAAACGTTCGCGTGGCGTGGATGGCAGCCTCGCAACCCAGGCGTGTGCCGAATCCCAGTTGGTGCGGCTGCAAATAACTGGCCATTTCCTCTTTGACGGAGCGGCAAGCCAATTTAGCAGTCAAGCGGCGAAAAACGCTGCCCACAGCTATCGGTCTTAAGCCACCATCTTTTTTGTTCAAAGCCAAGAGGGAGGCCCCGTACAGATAAGGGCACACAAGAGGGTTCAACTGACCACTGAGCAGAAAGTTTGCTAGCCTGGTTAAACACCCTATGAGGCGCCTGCCGTTCTCTCCCGCTGACATGGAGGTCAACTCCTTAAGATGTGCTGGCCGGATCCCGTCTAGGCCCGCCGCTGAACCTGCGTTAAAAGAACCCAGCGCTGAAATAACGTCCTCTATCGTTACTGTTACCGTAGTTACCGTTAAGCCCGGATCAGGAGGAAAACTGAGAGGACGTGAAGGGCCCGGATGCTTCAATTCTAACGCAGCCAGCGTGTCAGGATCCCGCCGTGCGAAGGAGTCGTCCGACATCAACAGGCGAACAGCACCTCTCAAATCCCCCTCAAAGACCTTTGATTCAATGTTTTTCCGAATAGAGCGAGAACTGGTAGACGCAGACGACGGACCTGTATCAATTTCATCAAAAAGGCCCGAAGACAAAACATTCGCTTTGACTTTTGACGTAACATTCCCTGGCGACTCCCTCGCGGGGACTCTCAGAGCTGTATATGCGAAAGAAAGAAGAGCCCCCCACTCGTCCATGCCATTGTTATTGACACATGAGTCCATAATGTCACACAGCTTACCGGCCGCCTGATTCCGAGCACCCTTAGGAATGTGTCGGAGAACTGGTATACTTCCCTTGAAAGAAGCAAGCCTGTCTAGAGAATTCTGAGCAGGCGGCGGTGCTGGCGGCCCCTGTGCCGCTGAAGCAGTGCTACTTGTGTCGATTGGAGAAACATGTGCGGCTGCACCCGAACCCAGCGCTTGCTTGTGCATGCGCCCAATATGCACCTTCAACCCATGTGCGGAGAAAACACGTGAAGACCCTGGACAGTGTGGACAAGTTAATTGTGTAGGCGTTACACTCATATTGACTAGAAATAAATAGCCAGATAATACAATACCTACTTATAGAACAGCAATCAAACTACCAATTCAATTCAATAATTAACAAATTGATTAATAAAATTTAAGTAATTCATTAGAAAATTAACAAAAAATTTAAATTCAATTTAATTTATGTTTAAGAAGCCACTAATTAAAACCAAAATAACAATTACATCATTAAAATAAAATAAATATCCAGATATTAACAATAAAAAGGACGATATAATTTAAATTAATTCAAATCTCCAATTAATAATTAAGATAACAAATTAAAATTACATGACATTAATATACAAATTTCTAATTAAAATAAATAATACATTATAACTCAAGGTCAAGGAGTGCAAAAAAAAGTAGGTAATATAAGTTCTATCAGTAAAATAAAACTAAACTAACATAAAAGACATGATTTATACAAAATTCGCTGGGAGAATGCGGCCAGATAAAAATATAAAAATTCAATATATTAAAATAATAAACTACAAAATGTCAATGTAAAATTAATTCATTTGTTTAAAATAAAAATAACCATTAAATCGTTCATAATGTAGATACGAACATAATCTATAATCTACAAAAAAAATTGCGTCAAAATAAAACTTAATTGTTTAAAATAATATTAAATATTTGTCTCAAAAAATATCACTATTTTAAAGTCTATAAAATAATAATAATACACCAAAACAGTAATAATTCCGTAGAAACAATTTAAAATCCTTGATAGGAAAGGGTCCAAACGACGTCCACCCTCTGACGGTCGTAGCAGGAACTTGTACAGAGGAACCAGAGCCAAACTCAGCACCACGACGACGCGCGACAACCAAGCGCCTGCGACGATCTCCCCGTTCTACTATCGAACGATAGCGAGTTCAAGTGTGATCTAGTACTGAGCCCCAATACGAGATGGCGCCACTCTCAGACGTAGGGATATCTTTAGAAAATGTCAATTCACTAGTTTTCACTAGAATTATCCCCCAAGCCTCCAAGCACTTCCTGGACTACGATCGCATCGCCGGTCTTTTCTTGTACCTATCTATAAATGGTAGGTATAGGTACGTCGAAATTAGGGAATGGATTTTTGAGCTCTCTATTTATCACGAGGGTAGATTTTGTTTTTTTTATCACGGGCGATAGAATTCAGTGATATAATAAAGTTAATCGATTTTCACTGGTAATTGTATTCAAAATCACTTCCATGTGTTCATTCACACACGCTTCACTTATAAGTAGGTAGTACTGCCCAAAAACCTCACTTTTTCGCATAAGTATTTGCAATGTCTTCGATGTTTTGCAATTTGAAAACGGTTTGTTTGTCACTTTTGTTTATGCACTTTGTTTGGTGTTATTGTGTTGTATTTTTTAAGAAAACGTTTTCCCGGGCGTATCACTTGAGTTATTAACGATTTATCAAAGTTTTAGCCACTGCTATGCGTTTTGTTATTAAATTTCTTTATTTTAACACGGAGCTGTTAATCACTGCGCGACACCCGCCAGTCGCCAGTTGTTAGTGTGTAAGTCATTATCACTACTTACAAATTAAGTAAGACTATGTACCACTTGTACCACTTGTACGACCTGTAACGATGTTGCCAATAAAGAATCTGAATCTGAATCTGAGGATATTATGGGTTGAAGAAAACTTTAAAACAACCTTTTTTTTTAGTTTTAGTTTACTATAACTGACCTGTCAAAAATGTACTGCTAGAAATCACTCAAAATCATTCGAAAACTATAATCGAGTTCGTATGAAACTATTGGATTGCTGTAATTTTATTAAAAGAGGTACTTCACTTCTGGATCCGGCAGGAGGTTTTCGTTTTCATTTACAGAACTATAAAACGAAATCTTTTATAGTTTTTGTAACCTCTGCTAATTAGTACTAAGGTCCCGATAGGGGTAGGTACCTTCTTCGGGTTTCGAAGAACTTTATCAATGAAATTAAGATGAAGATTTTGGCATATACAACACAATTGGGAAGCGTAGGTGGATGAAATAATGGCTCCTTCCCATCTCATAACCATTTAAAGCCAGCTGAAGAAATTTGTTTTATGTTTCATTGCATTTTGTCGCGTTAAGAAACCGTTTCAAGAAATAGTGTATTTGAGTACAGTCACCTAGAATGATAGATGAGACGACTACAACTGATGGTTGCTTTTATGTCTTGTTTCCAAGGATTTTTAAGTAGGTACCTTAGTGTGTAAGTAGGTACTTAAAAAATCACGACCCACATGCCATCAATTACGTATCATTTCCCAAAAATGTTTCGACTTTGTCAGGACTATAATTACCCTATGACGTATATCTTGGTCCAAAAATTACATTTAGAAGAAGTTATATTAACACAAAGAGTCTAAGAACTTACAAAATGGATAAAAGGAAGCTGCAGCGTATCATCCAGGAGAGAAATAAAAGTTTCCCCTCCCTTTTCAGTCCATGGATGCAAACTAACCCGTGCTGCCCTCTAGTAAAGACAAAACAAACCGCAAATCTCCATGTAAATGCAAGCCCACACACGCGTAGCTACATAAAGTCTGAGGTACGTAGATATACAGGGTGTTTCATCGTACACGGTCAAAAGAAATGGGGTCCTCGGAGGTTTCAATCTGCAGCGAATAGACTCACATGTGTGTTCTGTTTTACGGTTAGAGATACGGCTTAGAGCCGATTGGTCCGAAATTTTTGACTATTTTTAAAGGAAACTTAAAAACAGGTTTCCGCTGAAACCTATGTTGGATAGAACAAAATATTCGATTGAGGGACATGTAATTTTCAGGATCTGTGGTTCATAAAATAAATAAGGAGCACCCTGTACACACGTACATAAAGTACGTTCTCTGTACGTTCACCGCTATAACTCGCACTGTTTATGTACAAGCCTCGAATTAGAAGGCTGGTTTGTTTAAACACGGTTTTACCAACATGGGCTCTTCCCCTATGCTACGCTACTTGTCCGGATTTTTAGGTAAAAAAAGAAGTTCCCAGTTCTTTTTCAAATGCTTTTAGGTACCATTTTCATTACCAATAGAAGACTTTCTCCTATTGCAAAGACATCCTAATAATGATAAGTTATTACTATTAGAAAATAACCTAAGATTAAGTAACCTACATAGGTTAGGTACCTAATACCCAATGAATTTTCAATGAGGCGTTTTTTAATTAGTCAATAATAATTCGACCAGATTATTAGTACATTTGAAGTAATATTAGATTAGTTTGTAAGTTAATGAGTGCGAAGTTGAAATCACTGATCAATTTTCAAAAGTTTATTGAAATAGTACACGTAAAAAACTCACACAAAGTAAACGTTCCTTCACGTATGAATGCCGTTGCGGTCATTGTCGCACAAGTTAGTGAGGGAGTAAATATGCAAAATCAAAGTGTTTACATTCCTTTAGACCTTACAAGACTCTCGGACACGTCATAAAAATTCAAATTACATAAGTTAAACTAGAAAATAAAGAGATCTTTAATTTTATGTTCACTTCAATCTTTTTAAGATGATGTAAAGAAGCGAACAAGAAACCTTTACCTTGTTAGGGCGTTAGTTTTCGAGTTGGAGCAAAAGTCGTCCCAAGCTTTTTTATCCTCTACATAATCAGGTATTTTGTAGTAAGCCTTTTTACAAAGGATATGTTTGACAATTTGTTTGAATTTATTTATTGATAATTTTTGCAATTCACTTGGAGTTTTGTTGTAGAAGCGTATACCTTTTAAAAGATACATTAATTTTGTGTAGACGACCGATGTGGCGCGACGGGCGAAAGTCAGGACGCAGGAGGTTGCGGGTTCGATTCCCGCCTTGAGACAAATGTTTGTACGATCTGCAAATATATGTTACGGATGTTCTAAGTATTTTCTATGCATAATTAAAAATCTTACAATGTTAAACAAAACAAGTAAAATCTTTTCAACACACTTGCTCATAAAGGGGCTCTATGGTCACCGCAAGTAGGCACAGAATGACACCCATGATCAAACTGTGACTTTTTCATATATAGATTTTTTTAAATTTTATTGGTTGTGTTGCTTTATTCTTAAAAAAGTTTTTATTAAAAAAAAAGATCGTGTTCAATAGAACAAATAAATTAATGTTCCTATTGCTTGCTCATTTCATGCAACTTCATATTTAAAAAGATAATTTTAACTCATACGTTTAATAAATAAAACTTTCATTCAAATATAACTTTTGTTTTCTCTGTAATAAAAGAATACTTTAAATTCCCCATTTTGTACGTGGCAGAATAGGCGCAAACCCTATGCGCGGAAAATAAAAAAAAAACCTCATCCATTTAGTTTACTAACTGCACATTTACTAATTGTTTCTCTAAATAAACTTTTTATCTACTAAATAAAATGAATTTTTATTTTTATTGTATTCACAAGGGTGTTGAATAACGTCGTATGATAGGGTTAGGGTACATCTGGTCCGAATCTCAAACTGATCCGCGGACGAGATGTCCACTTCACTTTTGTGTAGGGGTACATCTGGTCCGAATCTAAATTTTCTTGATTTTAGATTCGGATCAGTTGTACCCTCAACCAAAAGTGAAGGGGACATCTCGTCCGAATCTCTTCGTTACTTTTCAAGGTTTCTGAATCGAAATACATCCAGCACAAATGCTGCCAGATTACACACGTGTGTATTGTATTGTGTGTGTTATTATACACGTGTGTAATGATTACCGTCCTCGGCTCTCTTAAGACCCTCGCCTACGGCTCGGATCTCAATGGCGCCTCGGCGGTAATCACCAATGTTACACACTAATACCATTATGTACTTTTATTCACAAATAATACTACAATTAAATAATAGAAATAAATTAGAACTAGTATTTAATATTGAAACAATTGAGTTTACTGCAGACTGTTGCAAGCAATCTACAGGTAGCTCAACAGATCCATATCAATACCAGTCGGAAGCGTTCCCGAGACGCTGGCTGCATATAAAAAATATATATCTGTGTAATGTATTGTATTAAGTATATCAGTCATTTAGTACCTATTACTAGCTAGCTCTGCTTAACTTAGGGCTAGATGATGCTTGCTATGTGGATTGTCCAGCATTATTTATTTATTCAGTTCGAAGGTAAATAGAAGTTTTTTCTTGGTAGAAAACGCCTCATAAATATTTATTTGTTCATCCTGAGCAAAACTTACCTACACGCAAAAAATAACTGTACAAAAAAGTTTGCCACAAAATAGTAGAGACAAAACTGTTGCAAAATACTTTTACAGCAAAACCTACACGTTAAATGAATGATCCCTTATGAAAAAACTAGCTTCTTCCCGTGGCTTTGCACGCGTATTTTCGGTATAATAAGCCTATTATCTAAGTTATGCTTTGCCCCAAGCGTCCGTCTAATTTCATCTGGATTCGTTCAGTAGTTTTGGAGATCCTCGGTACCAAAAATTCAGAAGTCATAAACTTTCGGCTTTATAATATAAGTAGGATAGGAAGATCCCGTTAGAGTTTAGAGAAAACCATTTCAGCAGAAATACTCTCGTCACCATAGCTTTATCGCTGCAGAACAATTTGGGTTTGGCAGTCGCACGTTACAGCAAACAACGACCTCCTTTACTAATTAATTCTGACTAAACGTAAAAGTGAGATATTTGAAAGGAAACACAAGTTGCGACTCGAATCTGAATGCTTTATTCAGTACACAGCGGATAGGTCGTAAAATAATAATTCGGAAGTACCTAAAATAACCAAAAGTAAATAAAAGTGATCACACGATGGCAGCAATGACGAGATTGTATCGTGCACAACCAACGGGATTGTGCTAATAAAGAAAACCCCTTAGCTTTTCGAAATTCAGCCCCTCTTTATCATCATCATCATCATCAGCCTATATTAGTCCACTGCTGTTCATAGGCCTCCCCTAATGACCGCCATAGCGCCCTGTCTTCAGCTAGCCGCATCCAGCATCTGCCTGCAGTCTTTCGCAGATCGTCAGCCCACCTGGACGGAGGGCCTCCTACACTACGTTTGCCGAGTCGTGGTTTCTACTCAAGACCACGTTTACCCGAGAATTTGTCGGTTCTTCGCGAGATATGGCCGGCCCATTGCAACTTCAGCTTACTTATTCTTTGAGCTATGTCGATAACTTTAGTTCTATGTCTGATGTATTCGTTACGAATCCCTCTTTATCATTATCATTTAGTTAGTGCCAATCATATCGGTCTTACAAAGCTCAATTGAGTCGTGGCTGTAAAAATTGCGTTAGAGTCGACACCTCCGAGAAGTACTACTAACGCAAGAGTCGACTAAGAGAGCGAGAGAGAGACATAATTTATTTTACCCAAAAAACATATTACCTAGTAGGTTACCTACTAATATGTTTTTTGGGTAAAAACATATACCTACCACTGCCTAAAAACTTGTACCTACTGTAGGTACAAGTTTTTAGGCAGATAACAATAACACAGATAACAACTTATTTACTATTAATTAGGTACTTATATTAACAGAGTTAGTGGTCAAGCGTAAAATGGGTCCCTGCCTCAGCATATTGCATGCAGTATTAAAGCATTTGCCCTCTGCGCTGGTAAATCACCTCCCCCCCTTCTTCTCTAGCTGGTGGTCTCCCCCTTTTAAATGTAGACTAAATCCACCCCTGGAAACCACAAAACGTGTGTCCATGCATAACCGTTGAAGCTTTATGACAGCCCGTAGGCATAGTGCTACGCCGCTACGGTGCTACGAAATGGTATTGTTGCGTAGCAAAATGCTACGCCGGTTCGTAGTTAACGCTACGATGATCCAGGTAGTTAGTATACGAAGATTGTTGTAAAGTTAGACGTGTACTTCGACCAAATATGAAACAGTGCTGTGGAAATATACGTCGAGGAGAGACTTGATATTGCACAGCTAGCAGTCCTTTGTTTCATCTTCCTACCGAAATTCGACTCGTACGTGGACTTTCCAATGATGAAATGGAAAGTCAACGTACGAGTTGAATTACATTATTTATTAATATTTAAGCTCAATCTCATCAATTGAAATCAATCGTTAACGACCTTAAAAATATTAAATTTGTCAATTATGTCCTATATGTACATATGTATATGTACAGTTTTGAACAAAATAAGTCGCTATACGCATTATGGTGCTCGCAAAGATTGATTTTTTGGGGCGTAAAGGTATTTTTTTGCTAATTTCATGGTCGCATAGGAAATTTATTTCAGTAAATGTAACACTTGGACAATTTACCAACACAGATTTAGAAAGTACCACAAATTCTAAGTATTTTCTTTCTAGTAGAATTTTCTTTTTCTTCTTTAGGTTTTAAACAAAAAAAACTACAGACCAATAAACTTCTTTTTTTGTTTTTTTACCTCTCCTGTAAAGTCGCTTTTATTCCTTTACGCCCTTTGAGCCCAGAGGTATCGAAATGTCCAGATACGATATGTAATTTCTACTGATTCCCAAACGCACGTTAGCCAGTTTATGATACCTATTATAAGCTTTTTTTAATGCCTCTGTAATAGTTTTATTTTTTATAGTTTAGACAGAGATCGAAAATAGAGTTTGGTGGCCACCAAGGGCAACTTCGTTTCTCTGCCTAAACTATACAAAATAAAACTATGCCTTGTAGACATTAAAAAAAGCTTATACAAACTGGCTAACGTGCGTTTTGGAAATTCCTTTCTTAAACGTAATAATTAGATAAAATAGGAGGCGGCGCTAGTGTGAGGGGAGGCAGCGCCTTAATCTAATTTACCAACTTTTCCACACCTGCCTACAAAAACAACTAAATGTATAAAGTGTTTGATACTCAGTACTATAAGTATTTAACTGTTACGTATCCATTTCCGTATTCCCGCAATAAGAAAGTAATTAGCTAATATCTACCTTTTTCCCATCTTCCTAATGACCAATTTAATTAAACTTAAGGAGTAGGTATCTCTGACAAAATTGTGTCACGCCAAGTTCCGTGTCAATTGTGCTTAATTCAAATAGAAATAAGGGACAGACCCATTGGAATGGTTAATTGGATTAGTGGTATAGATCTCAGCGCCACCTGGCGGGACAATGAAGCTAAGAGGTTTGCGGTGGTACTGATAGGGACGGATTATTGATAAGATACTGCCTTTATTGTGAGGTATAGGTACTGGTAGTGAAGGGATCCCAGTAGAATAAAGTAGAGATTCGAAATAAATGTATTTGATATCGTTATGGGTTAGTATATTTTTTTTTCCCGTAGATAATTTTAAAATTATTGCGCCAAATTTGATATGAGTCAAGTACCTAGCACTTGACTAATATCAAATTTGGCGCAATAAATAAATATTTTCCCTAGTATTTGACTTAAGAACCCAATACTTATAGATTCAGACTGACTGCCTCGTTGGTCTAGCGGTCGGCTTGTTCAACCGCTGATTATGAGGTCCTAGGTTCGAATCCCGGGTCGGGCCAATAGTTGTTACTGGGGTTTTTCTAGCAAGAAAAATTCACAGTAGCAGCCCGGAGTCAGGAAGTTGGCGGTGTTACACCCCCGTGCCTCGGAAAGCACGTTAAGCCGTTGGTCCTGCACCTGATCTCTCCCCGGTCGTGTCGATCTGTCGTCCCATTGGATTATGAGAGTGAGGGAATAGAGAGTGCACCTGTGTTTGCGCACACACTTGTGCACTATAATATGTCCTGCGCATCTGGTTAGTCTCCGATGAGACTGGCCGCCGTGGTCGAGATTCGGCTAGGAGGACATTATTATTACTTATAGATTTCTGATTTAAAAGTGTAAGATGACTACAAATTATTTTTAATTGAAAAATAGATTTTTTAAATATTTAATTTTGTACTCTGAAAAAGCTGTCGGCCATGTTGTGACGTCATAGGACTCAGCAAATTTCATGATGGGATCTTATAGGTACTAGTAAAATTAGCTATGTAGTCTGTCTATATTTTTACAATGATGAACGTTTGCTATGTCAATTGTTAGTTTTCGAGACGTATGGCGTCACAGCACAGATGTCTGACAGTGTTTTCACCTGTTTACGAAAAGTAGACTTTTAAAATAAAGTTTTGCGGTTTTCTAGGTCCAAAAAAATACGGTAATATTTATTTTCCCTCTAATTGGACCATAATTAATAATTTAAGACCTACTTTAAAAAAGAGTCAACTAGCCTATTAAAAACAACTACCTAACGCGATTTTAGTCTATTTCCAAATCTTAGATCCCGCTTGCACAAGGATCAATGAAGTGATAAGTGTGATGAAGAATATAGTTATTAATTTAACTGGCTAAAATTAATGAGCTGTCAAACCTTACAAATCGTCAAAGTCGAATAATAATGATTGTGCACATTTTTTGGTAGAAATTTAATGCCAAACAATAATTAACAAAGAAAATTAAAATTAAATAATAGAAAATAGTATTAACAATTAAAACAATTGAGCTAAAAATTATGAGAGACTAAAAGTCTCTAAAGACCCTTGCGTCAAGTCAGGTCTAAATAATGATGCACCATGATCCGGCATCTGTCCCCTCCCTCAATAACTATTTCATCGCTATTAGGTATTTCAGTATTCCGGAACTAATGTAGACCGCTACATTAGCCGTGAATTTGTGATAGAATAATTAAAAATTACAGCATGTCTTGCAAAATATACTTTACGTTGTAAAAGATTTTGAGGGTCAGTGTTTAGTTTTACAATTTGACCTTTTATTGTATTTATGGAAATAAAGAGATTTTGATTTTGATTTTTGTTCACATTGGAGCTTTGCATTGGAGTGGTTTTATTTTCTTTGATTACATTCTACAGCGGAGATCGTTTGAATCGAAAACTAAAACGTCACTTTCTTTTGTTTTAGACCGTCTTTTACAAGTCGTTTGGGCCACGGCAGATAATTTTGAAATTCTAAAGACAACAGATTAAAAACTTTGTAAAAATGTTTTTAAAATTATCTGAATCATCTATCGCTTTTGCACGTAAGTGGAAAATGAACGTATTGAAGATTGCACAAGGATTGAACGAAACTTTGAGCGAGGTCATATTTTATTGCGCAATGTCATTTCATTGCAGCCGTGTAGGCGTAGTATTGAAATAGAAATAGAATATCTTTATTTGTGTGACATAATATAAAACTTATAATATAACTAATACTAAACTTAACAAAACACAAAAAGATCACCAGCTCAGCTTAATGCTGCTATGGAACAAGGGCCATAGCAGCGTTGGTTTTCAGCGGTGCCGGGTGATAAGTGCAGCGCTACTCGCTACACCAATCTTACACACAGCAAAATGACAGAGCACACAATATCTTAACACTAATTAAATTAAGTTGAAGATAATAATACAACATTATTCATTGAAATAACGTAATGGTAGCTAGTAAATAAGTAAGCACGAAAATATTGACGCGAATGGCTTGTCAATTAAATTTTAACCCCCGACGCAAAAAGACAGGGGTGATATAAGTTTAACGTGTCTGTCTGTGTATCTGTCGTTTTTCGTCTAGTTTTTTTTGTGTCATAGATAATTTTATCCCGAGTGTTGTTAGCCATGTTTCATGAAAAACTGTTGGGGGGTTTTAAATTTTTTAATGTTGTTCTTGTACTGACGACTGAATAATAATGAACGTATGAAATTCAACGGGTTATTATACATTATTGCACAATAAAATAATTGTGCAATATGTGTCGTCTATGGACGGTCATATGGTAATACTATCTAGCCCGTTCTAAAATATGCTCTATGCATTAGTTCGATACTATATTTGCAAGAAAAGTACCTACGTTGTATCCCAATGGCCAATCCGAGTGTTCTCATTCTCAATAACAGCTCACCGTCTCAAGCCAAGCTATTTGTAAGCAATAAAGAATGCAAATTGGGAGATCCAATTTGTCGAGCAAAATGGTTCTTTCAAATATGCAGCGGGTTTGAAGAAACGCTGCACTGTCCAAAGGGGATGAGCGAAGGGTCTCACCCCGGGGTTGCGATAAAAAATGGAATTTATTACTTAATTTCATCAATACTTTATGCTGAGGCTTGCTTTACAGTTTAGGGTAGCGGTCTGGTGTAATATATGGAGGCTCTATTTTATTGATGTGTCTATGAATGATTTATACATATATGATCGAATAAAACATAGTGTATGGTGTTCTGTACATTTCGTACTCAATGTGTATATATAAAACTTTATTTTGAAAAATCACTATCTATCACCATTGCCATACAACGGGGCCATACAGTCTTGGAGACGCCGCCGCCCACTGGTATTGATATGGTTCAGCTGGTGAGCTACCTGTAGATTGTTTGCAGTCTGCAGTTAGCTCAATAGTTTCAATTGTAAATAGTAGTTCTAATTTGCTTCTATTATTTGATTGTTATTTTCTTATTTAATAAAGGTCTCTGTCTGTGTAAGTATTCGTTGGTCTTCATTTTATCCATTACATTCAATTACTAAAAATAACCCCAACGTTTCTGCGAGTGTCGTAAGAGGCGACTAAGGGATATCCACCGGGGGCGAGCAGCAGCGCCCCTGCCAAACAATTTTACTACCGAACTGCTATCCCAATCCGCATGCTCAACGTGGGGATTATGGGCGTACCCATCATGAGAACAAGGCGCTTTTCAAAGGCAGGCGTGCGTCCAGCAGTGGACCAGTGGAGGTGAGTAACTATAATACTTCATTCTTATAGAGTCCACAGGTGCTCGGAATGCTGGCTTCTATTTCGGTTAACGAATTAGCATTGCCATTCAACGTGGCAATGCTGCCAGCATTCAAGCACTCTGCCTTCTGGTGTCAGCTTAGATTTTTAAGATATAGATATAAGTGTAAATACTAGTTGTTTTTTTTTTATTCTGTTAATGTAATTTTCTATGTATTAAACTATTCCTTCATTGATTACAACCATCGATCAGGTTATCGCGAATACCTGATCGATAATTACCCACCATAACTCCAGATATTCGATAGATATCAAAGAGGCAGAAGGTAAGTAGCAAAGGTACCTGAAATGAAACTACCTACAATTACATATCCCCCATTATCGTCGCCAATTTCAACATCCCTGTAGAATTCATAGCATAGCAGGACACATACAACGTACTTGTCAATTTAAATTGACATGCCCGAGGTATGAGTTAAACCATAGGAAACTAAGCTCTATGTTAGATGATCTAAGGTAAAATCTCAAGGGTCATTCTCCGTCCGTGGAAGATATTCAATTCGCTTGCCTCGGTGCGCTTGGACATGCTTTGGACTTTATGGAAATAGGGTAGCATAACATGTAAATAGGGTAACGAGGAACTAGTGACCCATATCACGAATATGCATCTATATTGCATTGGCATTGCATGCATGGATTTCGGACGTTCCGGCGCAGAAGTTATAATTTGTGGCCATTTTGTGCTGCTTTCCGAGGGAATTTTCATGCAGCGAGGGTTTTTAAAGTCAGACCCAATTAGGTATGGTAAAAAAGGTAAAGACTATCAAATGGATTGGGTAAGGAATATAACTTTCTAGATTAAAAACAAACCAAGAGCAGCAAGACAACAACAACAACCCTTTCCTCAAAGTCAAAAATTTACACAAAAAAATCAGGAACAGGATCTTTAATCAAAGTTAAAAAACTCCCGAAAATCGGACAATGTAACTCTGATTGAGTACAAATTGAGGATTCAATCTTGGAAGGGCTCAGGAGGTACATAAAAGTTTGTAAGAAAGTCGAGTTCAAAACTTGGGCTCTTTGACGGACGGTCGGGAAACATGCGGACCTAATCGTATATCACAAAACAAATACAATAAGATCGACCCGACCCAACATCATTCTTCGGATATAGTAGAGAAGTGAAAGATAAAACAAAAAGAAATAGGTTTATGGTCCCGCTGAGATACAAAGTACACCATCCTTTTAGGCGGTGGGCAGCGTTTTATCAAGCCTTCGGTTTTTAGGGCGAGCTCGTGAAAATTTCATCTTACCGGAGTTCCCACTTTAAAACCGCGTCTTGCATATTTTATATTTATCGCACTTTTAGATGTTGCTTTTCTTTTTAATGGTCAAGTTTTATTTTCTAAAGTGGTTTACGGCTATGAGCACCCCTTTGGAACTTTTCAATTATTTTAAGTGTTATAGAGTTCTTCAAAGTGTCGCCCAATGGACCTTTACGGATGTGAAGATGATATTTTATGTTTAGCGACAATTTACAGACACAGTGGGTTGGGTCTTGTACACCTTTTCGATCTTTACCTAGCTAAACAAACGACTCAAATAAAGATAGACTGGTAAATTTTTAAAAGCTTTTTTTGTCTTCTGTTTTTTTCATACATATCACGCAATCACAAATCCATACCTCCAGTATGCGAAAAACAAAAGGAGATCGCGCCAGCTTTCAAAAATTAAGGTACCTTTTCGCTCAGCGACAAAGCCTTTTGTGTGGTGAGAAATAAAATAAAAAGGTACCTTTTATATCTACCTATGCTCAACCACTGCTGGTTTATTATTATTAGTTATATCACAGGCCAGCAGGGTTGTTTTAGTTCGTCGGAAAAGCCGTCGGATTCGATATCGGTAGCTTTTTACGAAGAAAAACGTTTCCGATATTGAATCCGACGGCCTTTCCGACGAATCAAAATACCCCTGCAGATGTTGAATAAGCTCTGAGAGAACGTATATCGACAGATTTTACTTATGAGGTACCATAAAACGAACGTAATACAATTTTACCTGATGAGACACTTTGTTGTTCAAGCAAAGAGACTCAACCCCAAAAGTGTCATATGCCCAAACAATGCAGAACGGTAGTAAATCTCACAGTAACCATTTGATTAACTTTACATTTCTACCTGTGCCTCTACACGGCTCTCAAAGGGTATTGCCATGGCATCCACTGTAACAAGAGGACTTTCACACTTGGCAATTTTGGGGGACCCATCGTTATTTGATCCGTTGATCACGGAATGAATTTGGAAGCTTTTATTAATAGTAGGTAGAAACGAAGAGCATCACAAAACCAATGCGATATCCAAGACACTACATTCGTAAAAAGCAGCTAATGTAAGTTATTTAGGCAGAGAATTAAGAAAATTACAATCAAATAATAGAAATAAATTACAACTGGTAGTTACAATTGAAACAATTGAGCTAACTGCAGACTGTTGCAAGCAATCTACAGGTAGCTCAACTGATCCATATCAAAACCAGTCGGAAGCGTCCCCAAGACGCTAGCTGCATTGCCCCGCTGTATGGCAATGCTGATGATTATTGGCAGAGAATTTAATAATTAAAACTTTTTAAAATTTTGTGATTTGTTAACATAATTAATGAATATTTATCGCGTGCCTTTGTTATTATTTCCCACGTTTCACGTTTCTACGTCGTTACAGTGATCGTGGTCATGGGGCGACTTGATTTACTCGGAGTTACAGCCGAGAATTGACAGCAGTATCCACGACTACCCTCAATTCGTCTTTGGGATCATGAATGTCCAAATTTACATTACGACAACGTAGGGGAAATAATAACAAAAGGTACGCGATCAGTATTCAACATCCGCATGTATAATAAAAAAAAAACATCTATCTATGTAGTGTATTGTATAAGGTATATCAGTTATCTAGTACCCATAACACAAGCTCTGCTTAGCTTGGGGCTAAGCACGCCCAAACTACCGAACGGTTCGGGCTGAAAATTTGCCTACAGCTAGTTTTAGGCCCGGAATAAAACGTCATAGGCATACTTTTTATCCCATAAATCAATTCATATGGGATAGAAAGATTCATAAAACGTGTGCAAAGCCGCGGGCAGTAACTAGTAAGTTATAATCAAATAAGAAATGAATCTCTAAGAAATTAAATAACATCGCAAAAATTTACGACTTCGGCGGGACTTGAACCTGCATCCTTCAAACTTAAGAAATGAATCGTATATTAATTTTCTCTTCACAAAACAATACAACTAAGTATTAATTTTTGCACACTAAATAATAAAAAAATCACAGAACATAACAAATACATAATGCATGTACCTACATAAAATAGGCGGCCTAATCGCTAAGAGCGATCTCTTCCAGGCAACCCCACTTCACTTTACTTCAGGGAAGTTCCTTTTTGAACTTATAATTCGCTTCTACATCAAAACATTCATCCGCAGAGGGAATCGCGGCGATAGTTCCCATAGATAGATTCGCCGCGAAACACTACCCCATGGAGGTTATCCCTAACAATCTTTATTTTCCTTTTCGTCCTTTCACTGATATTTCTGTAGCTTTATCTTCCCTCAGAGATAGGACAAACAAATCACGATTAAAGGACCAAGTTCAGTTTCATCCCATTAATGTCCGTAGACGCATTTAATTAAAATTCACCCTCGGACCCCTTCTTTATCTTGACGGGGTTTTTCGATCGCGTTATTAGCACATTCCTTAGAGAGCCATGTCGGGGAATTGAACCAGCTGAAATAAGTTTAGGCGGGGGATTTTAATTTTATGATAGTTTTATGGGAAAACTATGAAAACTTAGACATTGGAAAAGGAAGAAATTGAGTGATTGCTAATTAGTTAGTAGTATTCAGTAGGTATTCATCATTCTGAGATGATCATGATGATGATGAAATACCGCTAACGTCACACTACATTAGTAGTATCACACTATCACACTAATCACACTAATATTATAAATGCGAAAGTTTGTATGAATGTATGTATGGACGGATGGATGGATGTTTGTTACCTCTTCACGCCAAAACTACTGAACAGATTAGGCTGAAATTTTGCATACAGGTAAGTCTAACCCTGGAATCAAACAAATACTACTTTATGTTCAGGTTTAGAACATAAGGGAGCCTAATTTTTATGAATTAAACTCCAGCATTTGTACTTGTTTCATAAATTTAATTTTAGATTCAAACGACACGTCTATACAGTGCGAAGCTAGGGTCGAGAGAGAAAGTATTACTTTTTAAAAGCATAGGCACGATGCGCGTGGCTTGAACACTTTATATCCCATAAATCATTTCCCATGGGAAAGAAATAACTTTTAAACGTTTCTACGTTTCCACAGAAACAACGCGTGCGAAGCCGCGGGCATAAACTAGTATATTATAAATGCGAAAGTTTTTATGTTTAGATGTATTATGGATTTATGAATGTTTGTTACCTCTTCACGCCAAAACTACTGAACAGTTCAGGCTGAAACTTTGTGTAGGTAGATGTAGCTTTAAGCCTGGAATCAAAAATAGGCACTTTTATGAACGACTGTCCAATTCTTCACCACTGGGTGAAACTAGTTATAATTTAGATTTACTATCTAAGCTTTTGTAAAATTTATTATTCTGTTATTTTGTCTATGGACCATTGTTGTCTGTGAATAAAGTTATTGAATTGAATTGTATTTATCCCCTGAAACGGTTGTCATGGGATAGAAATAACCTTTAAACGTTTCCTTAGAAACAACGCGTGCGAAGCGGCGCGCAGAAACTAGTATTTCACCTAAACTAACTTTTTACTCCGTTTCAAGGGTCTAAAACTTTTAAACCTAGAGTCGTATTAATCCGTAAAGAGGTCAGCCCAATCCGCCATTAATCTATAGACTTAAAAGTAGACCGGTTGATCCGCGGTAATGTTTTCTGTGATAATGCGGGCCTGAGCAAGATGGATGGTCGCCGGACGCACTAATCCGCAGATTTTGAATGCCTTTTGTAGGAAAGGAAGTGCAATACGTATTTATACTATTTAGTCCACTGCGGACTCGGCCTATCACTATGCCCTAAATTTCATAGCCTTCTATGTGGCAAATGTACAACAACCCATTTGTAAGATCTATGTAACAATGTAACTACATACGAAAATCAAATTGAAACTTTATATTGCTCTGCAACTTTCTATAGGCTCATGCTAAGCGTTACCTGTGTCTAAAATCTTAATCTGCGAAAATAACTGCTATTTCCAGCGACAAGGCTGCCTATGCTAAAAGCTCCTATGCTATTGTTTAACTTTATTAGCCTTTTCTAGGAAAAGCCCATTTTGTCCCACTGCTGAGCAAAGCCAACAAAACGTTGGCATGATCTTGCGCGTTCTCTCCCCAACTACCGAGCTTGTCGAGATTGGTATTGTTATGTGTATTCAGTACAATAAAGCGTTAGTTCATTCTTAAGCCTTCTTGAAAAGCGTCAGTGACGCAAAGCTTCCTCTAATGAAGGCTGAAGAGATACATCACGATATCGTATCCCACAATACCCGTTTACCTACTCCACAGGGGATAGTGTAACTCAAAGTTAGTCTATTTAGTTTATCTCGTTAGTTTCTGAATCTTGATGTGGTAATTATCCAAAACTTGTAGTGTAACGTAATCCAGGGGATATTAATACTCCCGACCAGACAATACGTTTGACGGATTAAGGCTGCGATTTGGAGTGGGTGCCTCGAGATTAGTGAGGCCCGGATTTAGGAGGCCTTTAGTGCCTCAGTCACAAGGAAACCAGAGTGATCGGGCCATTCTCAAGGTCGTTGGTATTCTGGTATAGGTATTTCATTGGTTTCTGGTATAGTTATTTCGTATTGGTTTAGGTATAGGTATTTGGTATTGGTATATCTGGTATAGGTATTTGGTATTCTGGTATAGGTATTTGGTTGTCTAGAATCGTTTAAATAATTTAAAATTTTTACAATATAATATTGAGTCTGCAGGATCCAAAACTAACCTAAGCTGTATTACAGGACCCAAGACTTCTCTTAACAATTTACAAAATTGTGTCTTTAATAAACTATTTAAAAAATATCTTAAAACTAATAACTAAATGAAAAAAACATAATGCAGTAATATTCAAATGTGCTTAACTAAACAAAATAGTATTAAACTGCGTGAATAAGAATTTAGATGCATTAAAAAAATAAAGTACTTAGTAAGTTGTAAAAAGCAAAGAACCAAATTAAATCTAACCTCAGAAAATAATACACATACATAGTAAAGAATGCAGTTAGTAAATAAATACGTCAATTTATAGAAGCCGTTTGAAGCGATAAGGCCGCCAATTCCATTGCCTCTCAATAGGATAAGTTTAGATAAGAGCTAACTGTTTTAAAGACTAGGAAATACAGAATGATCTGTCTATATTTATAGTCCTGAATTTCAATATCAAAATGTTTAAGGACAATACTGTTCAAATAGAAATTATAGTTATGTATGAAGCAGTGTGGGTGCCGGCTAGCTGTGTGGTGCCGGCTAAGAATTCGCACCACCCCAATTCTTCCCGCGGGTGTCGTAAGAGGCGACTAAGGGATATCCACCGGGGGCGGACAGCAGCGCCCCCTGCAGAATAATTCTATCACCAAACTGCGATCCCCAACCCGCTTGCCCAGCGCGGGGATTATGGGCATTACCCCCATAAGATAAAAGCCAACAAGGCGCTTATCAGGGGGAGGCCTGAGTCCAGCAGTGGACCAATACAGGTTGTTGAGGTGAGGTTAGAGGCTGAAGCAGTGAGAGAGCTTATTCATAGGCCTATCAGTGTTGAGTGTAAATGCGCCCTGAGCTTAACAAACGCTCCAAATCGGCATTATTTAGCGAGGGAACCCTAATTAACGGGAACCCTAACTTTTCTTGACACAGCAAGCGGAGCATACGTGGGTACCTTCGTAAGCAGACAGATTGTTTGGACTTCTATAGGCTGGGAAGGATTTGGGAGGCTTTGGAGGGAGTTTGGTAGAGTTTCGCACTTTGTCTTCCGGACTTATTGCTTTACACAGTTTTGCAGTGTTGCTTATTGTCTTTTGTGAAGATGATTCGCGAAGGGTAAATTAGATTAGAGCCTTTTGTAACTACAATTTCACATAGGAGTTGTATTTGTGGATTTTTCTGCTTTTCTATGAGATAGGTTGGTAGTTCCTGTCATCTTATCTATTCCATTCGCTATGTATTATATTTATAAAGAAACTTACAACTAATAGAAACAAAACTAGTATGTACGTAAAATAAGTTTTTCAATTTTTATGTACTTGTGCCTAAATGTGTTTTTATTGCTAAATATTTTTTTTTTGTACAATCGGAACAGCTGAACTATCTGTAGGCTTATGTAAACAAAGTGGAGGATATACCTCTAGATTTTATCCTAATCAATAACCTATCATATTCAATTATTCTGCAGATATTTGTTCTGGGTGTTCTATGTTTAGTAAAATATATACATCAATCACACTATTACATTAATATTATAAATGCGAAAGTTTGGATGGTTGGATGGATGTTTAGGTTACCTCATCACGCTAAAACTACTGAACGGATCGGGATGAAATTTTGCATAAACGTAATTCTTATCCTGGAATCAAACATAGGCTAACATAGGCTTTTTATAAATCAGTTCCCATGGGACAGAAATCACCTATAAACGTTTCCTTAGAAACAACGCATGCGAAGCCACGGGCATCAGCCATCTAGTACCTACCCATAACAGAAAGCTCTGCTTAGCTTGGGGCTAGTATGCAGTGTGAATTGTCTAGTAACATTTATTTATTCTTTTGCTCGACTGAGCACACATTTTTTTTATATTTACAATAAAAAAAAATTGTGCATTACATAAAGTTGTAAATACAACGGTATTTCTCAACAATGTTAAGAAAGCCACCCCAGTTAGTGAAACCCACCGGCCCTCGAGGTTTCTTTACAAAAGAACTGCGCTCTGTAGAATCTTGACACGGATTCGAGTCTAGCTCGTTGAATCTACATATTTTTAGACGTTTTTCCCCTTACAAGATGAGAGATTCACGGAAGATGTGGCTTAATTGAAGCTTGGAAAATGCTGTCGAAATTGAAGGATTGCATTCGGTACCAGGATACGGTTTGTGCAGAAAATACTTTACGTTTACGTTAACCGACAACCGCTGGGGTAAGCGTGTTCTTGAGTTGAGACCGCGACTCGGCAATCGTAGTGTAGAACGCCCTCTCCCACGCCCGCGGTGGGATGACGATCTGCGAAAGACTGTAGGCAAATGCTGGATGCGGAGACAGGGCGCTATGGCTAAGGGAAGCCTATGGCCAGCTGTGGACTAATATAAGCTGATGATGATAATGATCGTGGACAGTGGTAGAGTTCTTTTAGAATCAGACAAATTAACCGCTCCTGATGTCAACTGAAAACTCACTTATCAATATGCAGCCTACCTACATTACCCCACCTCGCCTCAACAGCCTGTATTGGCTACTGCTGGTCGCAGGCTTCCCCCTGATAAGCGCTTTATTGGCTTTTATCTCGGATTGAGGATCGCAGTTCGGTGGTAAAATTGTTCTGCAGTGGGCGTTGCTGCCCGCCCCCGGTGGATATCCCTTAGTCGCCTCTTACGACACCCACGAGAAGAACTAGGTACACCACCTGGTGCCAATTCCAACCACACAGCCACAGATATAGTAATCCTATACTTGACACAGCTTCACCTATCATTTATTATGGTAAGGCAGATAATGTATGGTAAAATTCTTAATAATAAGTAATTCAAGCCACGTACCAAACTTAAACACTACCCAATTCGATAGGTCGCAATTTTTTTATAAGGGTATGTTACAAAGTGGCTTGTTGATACAAAAAGCTCAAAGGCCTTGGTCCCAGGGGAAAGCTTAACCTATTTTCATTTCGTTTGTATTTTTATTTCCGGAAGACTTTTTACGGTAGCGCCGCCGTGGTTTCAATTTATGTGCCAAGTTTTGGCGCTTTTATCTGCAAACCTATATTTAGAGCATGAAATGAACATTACGGAGTAAAAAACAGAATCTTCGAAGGCGTGTAAATAAAACAGCCTATTATAAACTTATAAAAAACGTAATTTTGACTACTTCAGTATGGTGGAAACTACAATTTAATTCAACTTGTTAAAACATTAATTTAACGGGTACTTAACATCATAAATTAAGCTAGCATAGGTAGTATCTGAAAACCATGGTTTAAATTTTCATTCGGAAACAAAATGAACGTTTCCCATAATATTACAGATAAGTAAACGGTCTAAGTTACAAATCCGGCAATCTCGGAAATCAACAAGGACACAAATGCATTGGGATTATCTCCCATCGAACACCATTATCTGATGTAAACACAGCCTCGAGACCCACCCAATTCTCAACCTTATCTTACCAAACAGTTGGTCTAAAGTACGAAAGAAGATATGGCTTTGAAAACGTGAATGGTGATTTGTTCAATCGATTCAACGTGGTTTGATGTGGTTTGTGAATTGAGGAGTTTTATAAGTAGCCCATTTTAATGTTTTACATTATTGTTAAAGGGAATGATGACTTTGCGATACAATTTAAGAAAGATCTCAATTATTATTATTTACCCACTTTTAAATGTTACCTTTACTAAAGTATTTATTTGTATTTGTATTTATTTATTTCATCGTTTATTTTCATCATATTACATTTCGCTTTAGGAAACACCATAAGGTACAAAGGTAAAAAAAACAGACAGACATGACTGAGAAATTAGATAAAAATAATTAGTCTCGGAATCAAATGAGTATATAATAAATAAATATAATAAATTAAAGGGCATGTCAAAGTATGCTGCTGTATAAGGGCATTGTCAAAGTATACTAAAAATCATGTACAATATTACAATCAGAATAAATTGACAATATAATGTCAGAAATAAAATAATTTAAATTAAATTCACATATGTGTATGTAGTTATCTACGTAGGTCTACGTAGGTACCTACTTTAAATGTTTTTAAAATTTTATATTCGTAATGTAATCTTAGGTACGAGAGTAGATAGAACCTATTACTACATAATGTTGCAGTGCCTTATCTAGCAGGGTGCATCATATCAAGCGATACCATAAGTTATTTTAAGACCTTTATACAGCATGTTCCGTGATAAAATTTCTTGAATCTTGAATCTTTATATTCCTAATCTGGCTCTTAACTAAACGTAAGTGAATCTTTACGAATCTCTATCTAGATAGGTGCTCTACCTACACGTCTCACAGCTTTATGATTCGCCCTTTTTACAATTTTTTTGAATAGAAACCTACATAGTAAAAAGGTGCCGATTGCAGCCGTTTTAAAAATTGTACAATCCAAAGAAATAAAGTCCACAAAAGTGTAGCTAGGTGAGAATTCTATTCGGTTCAGATCAAGCATTTCGTAGAATTCCGTTAAAAAGCAAAAGACAAAGAGCAAATCGTCACGGATAACCCGTTTCTACCCCACTTGCTAAAAGATTTCCATTCGCTGAACACTTCAAAGCAATTTTTCGATCTGGAACGCTTGAGTTACCGACAGTCGACAAAAGGCATTTGAGTATAAAATACGCCAATTATACTCCACAGTTTAGGGCTCCACCCAACTAAGGGATATGCTATGCTTTACTATAAACAGCAACAAATTGAGCCAGAAGCTTGATACCTGGCTAGGTACTAAGATTCTGGCAGCCAGATTTCATTGCGAAATCATCTGTCGGAAGGTAGATAGGTACCAAAATAGAAAGATAGAGTCAACATTAAGGCCCAATTTTACCCGTGAAACTACTGGCAACAATCCCTCCAACCTTCCCATGGTCCCGTTATACGAGATTGCGACGAGTACTACAATTTCACTTTAGAAACTTGGTGCTCTGGGATGGTCAGTTCCTGAGATATCGTGATTTGAGGACAGCTGTCATCCTAAATGTATATCTAGACAATTACTATAATTTACCATTAGAAATCTGGCAGCATTTGTGCTGGATGTTCGATTCAGAAACCTTGAAAAGTACCGAAGAGATTCGGACGAGATGTCCCCTTCACTTTTGGTTGAGGGTACAACTGATCCGAATCTAAAATCAAAAGAATTTGGATTCGGACGAGATGTACCCCAACACAAAAGTGAAGTGGACATCTCGTCCGCGGATGAGTTTGAGATTCGGATCAGATTTACCCTAACCCGGTTATACGCACCGAAACTGTGAGAAAAGAGCCACTCGGGTGACTCAAGACTACTAATCCTTCGCACTTTGTCCCGTACACTCTCCCCCTTCTGGGGCATGGCACATCAGGTCAGACTTCATTGCTGGGCTGCTCCACCCCAGCTCGGTGCTGCTCTGTTGAGCAAATGATAGCCCATGTCTTTGTATCAATCGAAGTATCTATCTAAAACCTAGCAGTACGAAAGATACCTTCTATTACCAAAGTAATAGAAGCAAAAGTAGCGCCTATAGCAAGGTACCTACCCCGTTATAGGCGTGTGTGTTAGAACATGACTCTACTTTTATACTTTGGCAAACAAAGAAGATAAATATATTTCTCTGGTGGGTATCTACCTTGTTATAGGCGTTTGTGTTAAAATATTAGCTCCACTCTCTACTTTGGTAAACAAAATAAACATTAACTCGCTGTGCCCACAACTATAGGCTACACAAAATTGATGTATCTTTTAAAGGGCAATGTATACGCTTCTACAACAAAACACTAAGTAAGTTTGCAAAATTAATATTAAATAAACTCAAACAAATTGTCAAAAATAAGGCTTACTATAAAATATCAGATTCTATAGATTTCTAGAGGATAAAAAGCTTGGGACGGGTTTAGCTCCAACTCGAAAAATAACAACTAACAGGCTAAAGCGACATAAAATCAAAAATATTACCGTATTTCCGTGTTAGTGTTTAATTGTATTATTTTACCGTTTCTAAGTTTACTTATATTGTATTTATAAAGAGTTTTTGATTTTTTGAAAGAAGATAAAATAGCTCTCTGGTAGCTAACGGCCTTTATCACCCCACCCGTTAGTGGAACACCGATCACAATTAGAACCCTCGGTATTCTTCAAAGGAAAGGATTTTAATTTAAATTCGGTCCCTTCTCAAAACCGCTGTCCTACATCGCCCACTGATCGGGAATTACAAGCAAATGAGGTTACAAGATAACTAGCTTTTATTTTTGCTGTGATGAATAAATCTTCGAAAATATTTATATTCTTTAGATGTACTAACACCTACATGTAGTACCTAAGGCTGGAAATTAAGGAAGTTTATGAGTAGTGCTTTAGATTTTTTAACTCAAAACCACTCCTATTGAAATCCACATCATCATCATCATTGGCTTATTTTACATCTACGTAAGATGTGGCATTAGCCTGGCTGGGAGACAGCCGAACTCCACTGATAATTCAGGGCAGAGCCATTTTTAGGTTTAGTTTCAAAGAAAACTCCTACAATGAACAATTTTTTAATGGAGGGGAGTAAATACTAATATCATTCCATTACCACCAATTTTAAGAATTGAGACCTGGCGTCTTCACGGACGTGTTCATGATGGTGGGTAGAATCTGCAGTTAACATAGTGTCAGTGAATTACCGATAACCCTGTATAGTAAAGACTAAAATTCAGACATTTGTGAATCTTTTCGTTTGAATCATCATCGTCGTACCACGCTTGCCGACTCACGAACAAGTTTACCCCAGCAGTGGTCGGTTCTTCGCGAGATATGGCCGGCCCACTGCCAGTTCAGCTTGCTTATTCTTAGAGCTATGTCGTTAAATCCTGTTCCCACCAAATCAAAAAAATAGCCTTTTCCTTGCAATGGGCAAAACATGCTCCTTAAATAATTTAATAGTTTTTATTATTTTTTATTGCAACATTACAGGCAGCTATGCTAAAGCGAAATGTAGGTAAGTACAAGTACCTACCTACTAAATCGAAACATATTTAGTTTAGTCAGAAGACGAATGTTTAGTCGCTACGAGCGTATAATAAATAAATAATGCTGGACAATTCACACAGCATTATCTAGCCTCAAGCTAAGCAGAGCTTGTGTTATGGGTACTAGATAACTGATATAGCCCGCTGCTCCACTGAGGTCGTCAATATGCTATGCCAATATACTAGGCGCGTAGCAATCCCGTAGCACTTGCTACGCCATAAAACGAAACACTAATTCATTAAAAAGGGAAGCTCATTCAGCCTAAAATGATACTAATTCTCAACGTGCTTTCCTCATACTCGAAAATAATATAGGAATATGCCTTTGAGCCTATTAGTCCTAATTGGATACAACTTCATATATTTTTCAACTTTAACATTGATCGGAATGAGAGCACTATATAATTCAATATCGTAATAATCGTTTTAAATTACCTGCACACATTTTAAATTCCACATTTTAAAACCTTTTCTAGTTTTACTGAACAAACTGTAAAAGTAGTAAGTTTATTTTTCTACTTCTGACGTAACTATCTGGATCTCAAGAGGTGCAAATATGCCGGTCTCGACAGAGCCTACACATTTGCTCCCTTAGAGTCGAGACCCTAGGTCCGTGGGGTACCGAGGCTCTTCGGCTTTAAAAAATTATCTGAGTGTCTGGTCGAAGCGGCGCGTGACCCGAGAGCTGGTGAGTATCTGGCGCAGCGCATCAGCATTGTCATACAGCAGGGCAATGCAGGCAGCGTCTTGGGGACGCTTCCGACTGGTATAGATATGGATCAGTTGAGCTTCCTTTGGATTGTTTTCAACAGTCTGCAGTTAGGTCAATTGTTTCAATTGTAATTCTAGTTCTAATTTATTTTATTATTGATTGTAATTTTCTTTATGAATAAAGGTTTCTACTATCTGTTTATAATCTTTGATAAAGTTAGTACTCGCCTTTTTTGGCGTAGGCCTCCCCCAGCTCCTTTCACATTTTTCTATCTCTGACTTTTGTCATCCAGTTAGGAACAGCCAGCTCTCTTCGTAAAGAAACGTCTTGCCATCTCTTCTCCGGTCTACCTATAGATCTCTTCTTATTCCTTGGGATCCACTCTGTGATTTTTTGGCCCAACGAAGACACGAATCAGGGAGACTATTTTCCCACATGGACCCACTTAAATTCTAAATCATCACCTTTTTCTAGTTAAACAAACTGTAAAACTGCACATAGAGTCTGTTAAATGTAAATGCGTCTAACATTAATTTGCCTACTTTTGCAAGTATCCCTTAGATATACGAAAATTTTGAATTGTAGGGGACCCTTCAAAACCGCACTGCGATTATTCATCAGAGCCTTCGATGAACAGTGGGAATGTGATGTAAATCAAAGAAGGGTTTTATTGTCGCCCTATCCGTCCCTTCGAATTATTAGTCCGATTTAAATTAAGATAGATAGATAGGAAACCATTTATTTGGCATATTTATACAGAGTAGTATAGACAGTGCCTTACATCGATAAGCAACACGGAAGCAATCATAACCTTGAAAAATGTAAGCTCGTTTCATACCTTTAAACTGAACTGAAAATTGCTCAATCATATAAGATTGTTAAATTCTAGCAAGTGTAGTAATATACATTATTGGTGATTATGGATAGAAGATAGAAAATTCTTTATTGCACACACATATAGATAGAAACAATACCTACAACAAAAATCTATGTGACAAGTGGCGGTCTTATCGCTCAAGATTGATCTCTACCAGACAATCATGGATGAATAGGATCGGTGTTCTCAGGAGCGCCAAAAAATCACACACACATCACATTTACACACGCACACATACACTAACACACCCTGGTTAGCTCCTGTTGCCCGGACTCTTAAGAGACCGGTGTTCTCAGGAGCGTCAAACACACACACATTACACATACACACACGCACACCCAAGTAGCTCCCGTTGCCCGGAATCTTTAGAGTCCTCAGGAGCGCGAAAGATGTTATCATAACTCTAATTTATTAACACAATACTCTAGTATCAACCTTGGGAAACACTGTTCGCTGCTGAGTTTCTCCAGTTCCTAAGCACTATAACGCTTGATCATGATCATTAAAAGCAGCACTATAACGCTTGATCATTAAAAGCAAACCTCCTATATTTTTAGTCTGATATTTTTATTCTGTAACTTTAATATTTTACCACTGATTGCCTATTATTTTGTCCTTTAAATTTATATTGTTAAAACTTTATATAGTTTAATATTTGTTTGTAGTAATGTTTAGTCAACCCTTAATTTGTTCACGCAGTGGCACCCTATTAGAAAATCACTAGACTTAAGACCACTTTATTTGATAATCTGTATGTGATGTGATTTTTCTGTTGGGAGTCCTTAAATAAATAAATAAATAAATCATTGAATAGTACTATATCTGTAGGTATATCTGTAGGTGTCTTTTACCTTTTTTGGACTTGATTACCTATCTTTTCATAAATGCAAAACACTAGTAATTACTACCTACAGACCGAACAACAACTTTACTTTTATAAATTGTAAACACTAAGCTAAATTACCATTCTCATGTAAGTGACTGTGTTTTTTTAAGAATAAAATATCTTTAAGACGCTTCCCCGACCCAAATCAGCGCCCCACCTATTTTATCATATTATTCTGTTCAACGAAGGAATTTTCAAAAAGCGATTAGCCAGTTTGTGATACCTATCATAAGCTTATTTTTAATGCCTCTGTAAAAGTTTTATTTTGTATACTTTTAAGCAGAGATACGAAGTAGCTCTTCTTGGCCACCATGGTGGCAAAAAAGAGCAACTTCGCATCTCTGCCTACACTATACAAACTAAGACTTTTAAAGAGGCATTAAAAATGAGCTTAAAAAAGGTTACACAAACTGGCTAATCGATTTTTGAAAATTCCTTCGTTGAACAGAATAATAAGATAAAATAGGTGGGGGCGCTGATTAGGTAGGTATTTGCAAGAAAAAGAGTAAGTCCAAAGAATATAATCAAGAAGGTCCCTCGAGGCGAAAAAGGCTTACGTAAGTATAGAAAGCATAGCTGGCTATAATTGAGATATTTTAAATTTACACTTACAGTGATATGGTAAGTGTAACTTGTAAGTGGTAGTGTAACTAGGTAGTTAAGTGTAACTAGAAGGGTCTCACTTCGTATATATTGAAGAGTTTGAGTAGAAATCTACTACCCACCTCCTGTCCACAACTTTATGAAACTGTTCTATTTCAGCTTTCCTAAAACCCGTTCGACCTTACACTATATTTTATGTGCCTACTAGTTAGTAGGCACATAAAATATAGTGTAAGGTCGAACGGGTTTTAGGAAAGCTGAAATTCCTTTTCGCAAATATGCCTTTATGGGATTGAAATCACTTTAAACGTTCCCATAGAAACAACGAGCCGCGGGCATAAACTTATGCCCGCGGCTTCGCACTCGTTGTTTCTATGGGAACGTTTAAAGTGATTTCAATCCCATGGGAGCTGATTTATGGGATAAAAAGCCTATGTTTGATTCCAGGAGTAAAATTACTTGTATGCAAAATTTCAGCCATATCCGTTCAGTAGTTTAGGCGTGAAGAGGTAACAAACATCCATCCATCCATCCATCCATCCATCCATCCAAACTTTCACATTTATAATAATACTAGCTGCTGCCCGCGGCTTCGCCTGCGTAGTTCCCGTTCCCGTGGTAATTCCGGGATAAAACATAGCCTATGTCCGTCCCCTGGTTCTAAGCTGCCTCCCCACCAATTTTCAGCCAAATCGGTTCAGCCGTTCTCGAGTTATAAATAGTGTAACTAACACGACTTTCTTTTATATATAGATTAGCGATTAGTGATAGTGATAGTGATTAGTGATGACTTACTACTCTTTCTTATTTTCAGCTAGCTTCTCATCGTATCATGTCTATTAGGTATAAATGGAGCTGTACACTTCCTAGAACTCCGTGCTCGTAGATATTATTCAGCGGTGAAACCATAATATTTTATGAAACCGTTCACCAACCATACTAATGCTATAACCGTAGAATATGCATAAAACGCAAATAAAACGTAGTATAAAACCAGAACGAAATCGAAATAACTTCATAAACGACGACATCCAATTTGCAGTAGAAAAGCGCATTTTGCAATATGTGATCTGCCTCGGAATAGGCCACCCTAAGAGCCTAAGCCAGGCTCAACTCAAACATCCATTCGGGCACCCTACTTGAACCGTTAGAGAGAAAATTATCTCGTGAATAAATTATATTTCCCCCCTTTATGAAGACAGCTGAAGTGCATTTTCGTTTATTTTTCCATCTTGCTTGAAGATCAAAGGAGGAATTCCGCAAGTTCAGTTCTGACCCCGCAAAAACGAAATGAATAAAGAATTTAATGTGACTTGATGTCGGATAATAATGTTAGAAGTGTTTTAGAATGGGCATAGGGTGAAATGTTTGTTTATGTAATTAAATTCGCTTTGTTTTGTTTGTGGATCTTTTAAAACATTTGCGATGTCCGTGGGCACGGAAAGAAATTTTACAAACCAATTGCTTTTTTTCCTTTTTCCGCTGAAAAAACACGTAAGTACCTCAGAATATTATGATAGCGTAAAGAAAAATCCGAACATTCATGCTCGTGTGTGACTAAGGCCCGTATTACGAAAGCTTGCTCAGCTTCTGAGTAACATCATCTATGCTTGAGTAACGCTTTTCTATGGTATAACCGTCACTCAAGCATAGTTCTATGACTGACCAAGCTTTCATATAATTCGGGCCTAAATATCAGATAAGAGTGAGTAGGTATAAAATAGTGAATTTTGAAAAAGGTAAGTAGGTAGGTACCTAGTTAGGATAGGTACGCTAGCAGAGAATTTATACTAATACTATGACTCTAGTAAGAAGCTACAATATACTTAGGTACCTGCATACTAAATAAAGCTCACAGTAAGTATAAATAAGATCTCGAATCGACGAAACTTAGGTACCAAAGTGTCTGCGAAAAAGTCGATTGATTGATGATAATAAATTATTCATAGACGTAGTAACTTCGAACAATCACAACCAAGAAAGCAATTCACAACTAAGATACCTCTCGATACCTACCTATTATCCGAAATAGTTCGACTTTCAAGAGAGCTTTATCCGAAACTCGACAAGGCGTTAATTTAACCTTTGAACTTTAAGAGGTATAATATGTAACCCGTACTAGTAGGTAGGTATACCTATCTATTAGGCATATCGAATATATTTTTGGCTGGAAGGTTGGTTTTAGAAGTTTATCTACCTAGGTACTGTAAAATTAACTAATTATACTTAGGGCCGATTTTTCAATCCTCAGATAAATAACCTCTCCCTCTCTCTTATCAGCTAGTTATCCAATATAGTGGTGGGGTCAGCTCTTCTAATTGATTTCCTCTACTTCGCTCTATCCTCGACGTACTCTTCGGAAACTTGACACTCTCTCATGAGACAACGTATCATGTTTATGGAAGGATGTAGTGTAGGACATGTCCTACACTACATCCTTCCATCGTATCCGGGGTCTCCCTATGAACCTTCGCCCTGGGATGGAAAGCTGTAGTGCTAAATTCCCTACACAATCAGGCGGTCCTCTCTTCACGTACCCATACCATCGCAGCAGCCTGCTCTCCTGCATTTTGTCGGCGATGTCGCGCACGCCCAGGCTTCCTCGCACGTACTTGTTACGGATTTTGTCGAGCCTGGTGCCGCCACACATCCACCTCAGCATTTTAATTTCGGCGATTGGGATGGTGTGCACGTTCTTCTGCGTTACGGCCCAAGTTTCACTGCCGCACATTAAATGCCGATTTACACTTCAATAAGTACAGTAGTTAAGAAATTGGTCAGTTAAGTAGTACCTAAATAGTTAGTAGTAAGTAGCGTTCAAACGGGGTTAAGTACCTACAGTAGTCATAAGTTGCGGTTGCGGTGTGCGAAACAGTTGTTTTAATCCAGAAAATGGACCTTGAATTGCTTGACAAAAATTTACGTGCTTTAATAAAAGAAATAATGTTTATACTTGTACAAAATTTTAAAAATGAAGTAGATATTTAGAAATTAAATAATTATAAATTGACGAGTTTGATTTGTAACGAACGTCAAATACACGTTTTTTGCAGTTCTTTCCTAACACGTTGTGTACTGCAGTATCAATGCACCTCGCTTGCACTTAGATGGTGTGAAGATGGCTAGCTTGAACTACGGATATCTATTCTCTGAATAGTAGATGATTGAAAAGTTGAAAATATTTATTTGCCTGATAAACAGACAGCTAATTTACACGCTAGATAGCTATACGACTTAACTGAGGATTGAAAAAGCGGCCCTTAGCAAGATAGTAACAATCGGCAACACTAGAATATTATTGTAAAGAAAACTAATTTCGAAAGCCGGTCACATGGCATGGCCGAAGTTAAATAAGCGCTTTCTTAACCTCTGTAAATTTTATAGATTACCTTAACATGTAAGGAAACTTATTAAGATTTTTATTGAAACAATCAGAAGCTTTTTATGTAAATCTTTCTATAATATTGACGAAGCTTTTGCTGATTAATTTTGTATGTAATCCTAATCATACCAATGTCTTTGACTTTTACAAGTGTGTGTGATTGTATCAGAAAGCAATAAACAAATGAACTGAACTGTTAGGTATGTGTTTTTTTTACATGCATTTTCGATTTTTATTTAAGCCTATATCCGTAAATCTACGTAAATCCGTAAATCTACGTAAATCCGAAAGTAAGCTGAAAGGAAAGTCATCGTATCTCCAAAGAATCTCGAAAGCCTCGAATTTGAATCATTGATGTTAATTTGAAGAACCAGGAAAGTTTCAAACTGTCTTCATTAGGGGATTTTCCTTCCATTGAAATTTATTTGACTGGAGCAATTAATTAATGAAAAATATTGTGTCAAGCTGATCATTAAAATAATTAGTCCATGCGTATAACTTCGATCACGTTTGGGCGTTAAATTGTATAATTATAATTAACTTTTACGTAGGTACATTCTCTTATCGGATTTTCGTTCACTCTAATAAATTGTAATTAGGTACGTAAGTTTCATATTGTTAACATAAAAGAAAAACGTTGAAATCAAAAGAACATCGAACTTTATTCGTCGTAAAATTAAAAAAAGCAATGTGAATATAAGAAGTATGTACTTATACAATAAGTGAAGTGAATACAATATGTAGATATAAAATATGTATACATATACAGCAAAGTTTCAAATAAATTATTTTAAATAATGTAGTACAATAAACATTTAAAAACTAACCTAGTGGGGTTTATGGTTTCAAATATAATGGTGCATTTATAATACTTTGTATTATTTGGCACTTTTAAAATAGGTGCATATACCTAGTAATGATGAATTGATGAGCTAAAACCTTACCTAGTTAAAAAAATTGACGCGTATTTATCTAGCAAACTATTTGTATATAATTGCGATTCTAAATAGAGTTAAATGTAAAACACCTTTTCATTTATATCTCATGAACAATGATATTTTAAATATTAGGTAAGTCGTTACTAGAATAAAATATTATGCTAGAATCTAAGGCTACAAATATGTACCTACTCAACAATTAACTACAAAAAAAAATCTGTAGATTTTTTTGTAGTTTGGCTGCATTAGGCCGACTTCATAAACCACCGTTAAAATTCGATTTCTCATTCATTGTATCCGTAATTTGGACCTTATGTTCATAAACTTACATTTTACATGAAAATATGTATATCTAGTATGCAATATCTTTTTATTTTTACATTAAAATATGAACCTATAGTATTAGACCTATTTATTATACTGTTTCCAGTATTAATAATCTTAAGTTAGCCATGATTATAATTTCAAAGTTTATTTTCATGCCAACAGTTTCCTATCTTTCTAATTGTTTTACTGCTTAGCTATTTACTATAAAAACTTTCGTAGTTTGATGAACCTAGCAACCTAACCCTGATGCAGCCCCTAGTTAAGGCTAAACGAGTCGCTCGTCTCTCCATATAAACGTGGAAGGGTAACTACTACGCTGTTTGACGTTGACCATCCAAAACTAAGGATAATATAAATTTATCTCGTCATTATTTATGTCTGTATACACCCGAAACCGTAAAAAAAGTATATATTAAAAAAATACAAGCTTCTAAACTTTCGTACTTCAACACAGATTTTAGCCCAACTTTGGGCGAAAATAAATAACATACGGAGAAAGAAAACTCCAAAATAAGGTGAGATAGCACATTTAGGCCGCGCCCACGGATGAGTTGGACGGACGACTCGTGCAGCCTTAAGGGATGAAACGTTAGTGTTCTTCCAACACAAACCAGGTTTGTAGTTAACCCGCTTATATTCATATTGAAAGCTTCTTAGCTGTTATTATTTCGTCGTATTCTTATTAGCGCCTGCGCTGTTATAGGTATTTAAAAAATATTTTAAAACAGTTCGCTGAACTTCACTAAAAACTAAACAACATTTCCTCAATGCTTGTTTACTTTACTTTGTTTACTAATCTATACTAATATTATAAGGAGGAAAGATTTGATTGTTTGTTTGTATTAAATAGGCTCCGAAACTACTTAATTTCGATTATTCATTAGTCCACATTTTCTCCACCTTCCAGCACTAAATCACAGTGATTTAGTGCTGGAAGGTGGAGAAAATGTTTAAAAATTATCGAAGAAAGATCTGGTTCGGCAGTTTTGCTGGAAAATAATCCTCTAACCCCTTGTGAGCACTTATTGACTGGACTAATGAATAATCGAAATTAAGTAGTTTCACGGTCCATTTTTAAAATGTGTGTCACCTCTGCACACATTTTAAAAATGGACCGTTTTTCAGAGCTCATATTTAGACAACGATTAGGTATAGGGAAAAAGTGTATCGAAACAAAGTTGTAAAGAATTTTATCAGCTTTCATTATGTAGTACTAGTTTATGCCCGCGGTTTCGCACGCGTTGTTTCTATGGAAACGTAATTTCTATCCCATGGGAACTGATTTATGGGATAAAAAGTAAAAGACTATGTTTGATTCCAGGATTAGAATTACTTGTATGCAAAATTTCAGCTCTATCCGTTCAGTAGGTAGTTTTGGCGTGAAGAGGTAACAAACATCCATCCATCCATTCATCCATCCATGCAAACCTTCGCATCCTCATTAAGTTGTCTGGTTTCGTGCTTACTTCTTAACTACTTTAGGCTTAGTATTGCTAGTATACATCGCTGATTTCGACTGGGCACTCTCCACGACACTATAGTTTATCTCGCGCACATTGCTGGCTATAGCCCGAGCAAGCAGAAAGCCAGCCAGTTGAAACACCAGTCGTCTATGTTTTCATCACTCATCTCGTCTTCACTGGAGCAATTGGGTTGACTGGAGTCATTAAATTGGCTGGTTTTGTGTTACCGTTGTATTGTGTGTTGCAGCTAAATGCTTTATAAATAAATACATCTTGTGCTTAGTTCTAAGCTAAAATACCGTTGGCTTAGTATTGTTAGTATACATTGCTGGTCTTGACTGGTCACTTCACACGACACTATAGTTTCTCACGCGCACATTGCTGGCCTGACGAAGCAGAAAGTCAGCCAGTTGGAGCATCAGTTGTCTATGTCTTCATCACTCCTCTTTCTCGCTCGTGCAATTTGGTTTGCCTCATTAAGTTGTATGGTTTCGTGCTTAATTCTAAACTACTTTAGGCTTAGTATCGTTCGTATACATTGCTGGTCTTGACTGGTCACTTCACACGACACTATAGTTTCTCTCGCGCACATTGCTGGCTATAGCCCGAGGAAGCATAAAGCCAGCCAGTTGGAACATCAGTTGTCTATGTCTTCATCACTCATTTCTTCCTCGCTGGTGCAATCTGGTTGGCTGGCCTGGTCGGTGCAGCGTTCGCAGCAGCAAACGAAGAGGTAGTTTTGGGCTAGTTCCTGTAGGAAACAAGAAATATTTAAATTTACAAAGGTATATTATTAACTTTCGTGATTTGTTACCGCAGTTAAAACATTGCATGGCCCAAAAAATGTGTGTAATGAAATTTTTCACGGAATAAAATCTTTTGGGATAATGACTAACCTATGTGGTTAAAATGTCTTTGCCTATGTGTCATTCCAGCGGGGCTTTAATGAACTCGGGCAATATATGCCCTAAACTGAACTGCCCAGCACTTTTGGAACTTGTAATACCAGCCAGTCAGCGGTCACGTGACACTTGGCCGACTTCTGAAGGTAGTACGTCGTCGTCGTCTGAACTATCATCTGACGAACTAAAATAAATAAAAGCATAGTAAATAGATAGTAAATTGAATAGGTATACCTACCTAACTGAAACAAAAAAAATCCCTAAATATCGAAATCTAAAATACTAACGACATTCTACAATGAACACCAAATAAACTATTACTCACAAGCTCTACACTGCACTTACTAAAAGTTATCAAAGAATATCACTTCTAAATTCTCAAGTGGATAAATAAAAGTTAAATACGAGGAACTTCCCGCCATAGTGGCGGTACCGTTCAACAACGACGTTCCGTTCGGAAACCTAGTAACATTATTATTTGGACATACTAAGAAATCATATTAGGTACTTAATTACATACTGAAGGTAATGAAACTCCTAACGCTACGTTCATTGTTTGATAGATTTGTATCAACATTTTATTTACATGAATTATTTTTCTCACTAAATTGTGTTAGAAAATAAAACCGTAATATTCCGAAACATTTTCGTTTAGTTTCGTCCGCGTCGTTCAGAAACGCTGCTATTCAGTATATATATTCTGAACGACGCGGACGAAACTTAAAAACCCCATATACAACGTATCCGTAGTAAGCCAGCTTCAGTTAGGTACCTACGAGTACCTCATATTCCGAAATAGAACGATGCAGTATTAGGCCGTAAACTGAACTGCCAGAACTTGGATGGCTAATAAAAAGTTCGTTGTAGGCCCCCAGGTCTAGAAAAACACCGATGGACAATTCCAGTCCAATCTTTTCAGAGATTTTGGCGTGATATACTACATCCATCCAAACTTTCGCATCACTTTTAATATCCTCATCAGTAACTTATGTAACTAACGAAATTGGTTAATTTAAATAGTATCAATTGCTAAATAAATACTTAATTTCTTTGTTAGGCTGATTAGGATGCAGTGATGGTGTTAAAAATACTCAGAAGTAAGCTGCCCATCCTCTGGTAGGTTCCCGTAATCGGCACTTACAACATCCGGGCTGAGATATAGGGTTCGATTCTTACGCCGCGGCCATTTTTAATCTACGTGATGAAAAGAGCTTACTTTCTGTCTAGAATGCCTGGACCGGCGCAGTGCACACTCATCCAAATAACTGATACAGATCTCTTCACCAGCCGCGATCCTCTGAGTTGCCTTCAGCTGTATTCTGTGGTTGCCGTACGGGAATGAAGACTCGGCGTTTGGCGCACAGCTGTGGTTCGAAGCACTTTGTAGAACAAAGAGACCGGATCCTTCTGTGTTCAGGAATGTGCCTGACTCTGAAATGATACAGAAGAAAATTATGCATCGGCAATATATGTAGGTAGGTATTTTCAAAGCAATCATGTTTGCCTATGACGTCGTATTCGGGGTAAGAGATATTGGGCTAAAATCAACATTATTCTAATTCTAATTCTGAGTGGGGAACTGAGATTTGCATGGTCATCTCGTGGGATCATGGGAGTGTATTGTGCATTATCTATCACTTATCATATCACATAACAGCCCAGTTTCTCGAAGTACCGGAGCAGGACTTTTGGTGACCGAGCTTCGTTTCAGCTTTTTCGTGGGTGTGAATGGTGTTGATGCCTCAATGAGACTCTTCACACCTGTCTTATGTCAGGCCTCCTCTGTGGCCGTGCAGTGTAATACAACGTTTTCCAGCCTCTTCTTCTTGGAAACAGCCACAACACAAGTTGCTGTCTGTGGTTCCAGTCTTAAAAAGATGATGGTTCAGCTCACAGTGACCTATGATGATACCCACCATCGTTTTAGGTCCTCGCGGCTCATCGTGAGCATTGTGTTTGTGGTTTTCCTGTCTTTGGGGGGGAATATTGGTTTAGTATGCTTGCAATCTGTTCGACATTCCCATAGTTTTTGTGTTCTTTTTCTGAGTTAAGTTTTAGTCTATTTTTGACTTCTGCTGTGGGAAGGTTTAAGACCTCAACATATTCCCAAATGCCAAAATACAATCTAATCGTTGGTTTTATCATGGGTTCATAGAAAGTGATTATTTATCATAAAATCTCACCTTGTTCCACATACTCGTAGATCTTATCAATGAACAGGTCCAGTTGTTTTCGCTCGTCGTCCGACATGGCCAGATCCAGCACATTGGCGACCCACATGGCAAGCGGACTGGTACCAATGCCTTGCCCATTGGTTCCAATCAATGCCATTATGGAACAGAATCCCTCTGGAGTCAGGAACTGAAATAGATACAAGCATACAAGGTTTAAGCCAATTTTACCGAAAATGAATGTTTAAACAAATTAAAGTACATACTATAAGTAGACCGCACAACTGGCGGATACTCAGTATATTAATGTACAGAGTTGAGCAAGCAGAGCTATAACACAAGCTCTACTTACCTATCGGGTCCTAGGACTGACAAGAAATAATACTAAAAGTAATTTGCTGCAAATCGTAAAGCATTTTCTATGATAAAACTTTTAAATCCATCATGGTTATTAACATTTAAAGTCATTTATAACAGGATATTTACCATGATTTGAGTTGCAACTGTGCCATAATATTGGAAAGCCCAAACTCAAATTATGGTAAATATCCGATTATAAATGACATTTTCTATGAACCCATACCTAAAACCAACTTGAATTCCATTGTATTTTGGGAGCATTTGGGAATATGTTGATTTTTTACAAATATTCTAAAAATAGTTTGGAATATTATTTACGATTTGCGGCAAATTACTTTTCTGATCGTTCTAGAGTGCAGAAAACATTAAAAACCACAGTAAAATTTGAATTTGAGCTATCACGAAAAAATTAACCTTGTGTTACAAATATTCTTGTTTCTAGTTTGATATTGCATAATGTGCAGCCCTATTAATTACCTCTTGTACATGCTCCCCGTTGATAACAGCAGCTGTCATTTCCCTCAATGTGTTTAATTGATCCGAGAACTGATCACCAAGTAATTTATGCACCAACTCTGCATCTTCATTGACAGTTCTATGACAGAACTGCTTTATTTGAGCTGCAGCTGCCACGGGGTCAGAGCTCTGGTTTATGAAGGCGAGGATGCGTACAAGAAGCATTATGTTGGTGGTCTCAGGTGGATAGTGCATTTGCCTGAAATACAGAAAGTTTAAGAATGTTGAAAATTATTAAGAATTAGCTTATTTTCTAGTCTATTTTCTAGTAGGTTCATAAGATTAAATAATAAATAAATAAATAAATAATGCTGGACAATCCACACAGCACCATTTAGCCCCAAAGTAAGCTGCTCAAAGATTGTGTTATGGGTACTAGATAACTGATATATTTAATACATTATATACATGTATAATTTTTAAATAGATATTTTTACCTTAAAACGTTTCCATAGAAACAATGCGTGCGAAGCCGTGGACAGAAGCTAGTACTTAATAATCACTATCCAACTTAATGACAATACAAAGCTAACCACTTACTTCCAAGCTTCTGTCAGTAACATTATGGGATGTTGAGCATCTCTTGTATCATGGCAGAGCGTTCGGTGGTACTTCACAAATGCCTGTTGACGACATGCTTCTGAACAGTAGAGCTCTTCACACTGGGTGCAGCTGGTTAGGTTGCCGAGACCGGATTCATAACAGTCTGAATGTGGCAAGATTATGTCTGGCTTGCAGGCTAGTCGACGGACATTCTGCTCTGGAGTTTCTAGAGGCCTGTTCAAGGAAGTTTAATATGAAAATCATCTTGGAAGGCAGATAAAAATTTTATTAGTACTGTTTTTACCAAATACTTAAGATATAAGCTAGAATCACACTAATATTATAAATGCGAAAGTTTGGATGTTTAGTTAAATGTATGGATGTTCGTTACCTCTTCACGCCAAAACTATTGAACAGATCAGGCTGAAATTTTGCATACAGGTAATTCTAATCCTGGATCAAACATTGGCTACTTTTTATAGGTACCTTAAATCAGTTTTCATGGGATAGAAAACGTTTCCATAGAAACAACGCTTAACTAGTAATAAATAAACTATGATGGTCAATTCACACACTATCATCTAGCCCCAATAAATTAATACATTACCGCATGCAGAAATCGCAGGCCAAATATCTATAAGCAGCGTTCCAGGCAAACTGGCATGATACCAGTGGATCCTCCTCCAATATAATATCTCCTAGTTCATACGTTTTCGTAGCAAAAAGCCCTTTTCCCTGCAAGTAGTATGAACGATAGAGATTATTTTATTCTTGGAATAGATAGCTCAAGAAAATAGATACATGATAGAAACTTACCTTTTTGCTGTTGGATACCCTTACTTCGAAACCCTCCATTATTCAATGAAAATCAAGGCAATTCACACAAATTATGGATGTGGTTAGCGCAGGTGAGCGGGGTAGAATTCAAGTGATTTATTATCCTCCAAAATTTTATGAATTCAAAATTTTATGATTTCGCAGTTTTTCGAGGTTATAATTTTTGTAAATAATAGTGTTGCCAGCTCAACATTCCTTTGTGATCGCCACTAGCGATGGGCGATTATTACTTTATTTTATCGAATCAGTCGATTGTTCGGTTCTGTCGATAAAAGTCGATAACAATCGAAATAAGTCGATTGTTATCAACTGACGGCGGCGCGTACGGCGGGCGACAATGACTGACACCAACTACTTATTTGCCGCGCAACGCACTTAGTACTATATTCGTACGAATTACTAAATCAGTAATAATTACACAAGATGTTGCGTCGGACGTGCGCTGCGCTACAAATCTATAGATTAAAAGTCCGCGCGCCCGCCGCTACTTACTGCAGTTATTATGCGATTGGAGGCTTGGAGCTAATAGATTATTTTATAATCTGTCTAGTAATTAATCTATCGATTTAGGAAACATCCATTCGTTCGTAATTTAATTTGTTATACAGTGTAACAAATTACGAATAGACGGGTAGGTAAAGAGTTTCCAACTAAGGAAAACGCAAAGACTAGAATAAAAATTAAGTAAAAAGGTATAGATATTTATTTGAATTACTTTCTTACAGAAAATCAACTTTTTGTAAGTACCTATACTTTATATTTGACAAGGTCAATTTTACATTTCTATAAAATTTGTAGGTATTCATAATATTAAAATATACTACGTGTTAACATTAAATACATTTTTTTAGAAGAGAGAGAGTTATAGAAACAATCGACGCAACACCGTCCGCCCCCGCATGCACCGCCCCGCGCGGCCTTCCGCAGTTCACGCACGCACACTTGCATGTTTAGTAGTTAGTAGTTTGTCGATTGTTATTCGAATAATCATGGTGAGGAACTACTGAATCGACAATCGAATGCGCAATAGCACAATTTTCGATTCACTCGATTGTTTTTTTTGAAGCAATCGCCCATCGATAATCGCCACCACACCCCCGACACCGACACCCACACCCACACAGTCCACTCCACATCAATGCGTGGAATAGAAACTAGAATATAATTATCTCTATTTTATTAGCTTACTAGAGTACACGCAAACTTTATAACTTTTATAAGCTCTGTGAACTTAGGCTCGGAAGCAAAGCTGACAGAAAAGTGATATTTACCAACTCGAGACCCACCGAGGCGCGGTCCCAGGGGGGGGGGGTCACGGAGGTCGTGACCCCCCCCCAAAATCTTAGTTAAGGTACTAAAAAATGGCCATCCACAGCTGGTAAGTAATTATTTTTTACTGTTTACTGCTGTCACTTTGATTAAGATTACCAAAAAAATTGCGGTATTATTGGTGTTTTGTTCCTTATGTTTTGTTCAGCGCAGAGGCAAACAACGTTACCTATGACTAGAACTGAACGGAACTTGAGTGCTCTAGCTAGTCTGTGAAACACTTGTGTTTTTCTTGTGACCTGCCTAAGATGGAGAGTGGCTGGGCCCAACAAAAACAACAGAGTAAATGTTTACAAATTTATTTAAACTACGGTAAGTAAGGTTCGTTGTCTCCGAAGGTACGTTACTACGAAAATTATTGCCACTGGCCTTAGCTGGAGAGAGGTCCGACGCGGTAGGCGAATAGTGGATCCAGGTACGTAGGCTGGCAGCAAGAGCGGTGCATCTGGTAATGCGTAGAATTCCTTCCGGGCACCGGCAGTACGGTCGTCCGGGGTAGTCGGTGTAAATGTGGCCGATCCTTCCGAGTACCGGCAGTACGGTCGTCGGGGGCAGACGGTGTGAGTGCGGCCGAGTCGTCGAGTAGCCGACGGGGATCCTTTTGTTTCAACCCCAGTAGGATGGAACCCCGATACGGGGGTTCACTCAGTTTAGAATTATTAAAAGATTATTTCAATTAGGCGAAAGGACCAGTTAAATAAAACTGCAGAACAAAAGAAATTAGTTCGCTTCGTAGTCCGCGAGTAAGTGCCAGGTCACCTCTGGTCTAGCCAAAGACAAGTCCCAAGCGCGTAGGCACACTGTTGCCAACATATGCACCGCGCTCTGAAGTTGGACGCGGCGCGCAGCGCGAACGTTCAAATTTGTGAAGCGCGAACGGAATCGTTACATACCCCCCTTTTTAGGTTAGGATTTTTCCTGGGTAAAATCCAGAGTTAAAACCACTAGTGTAGTTTAAAGTCCTTGACATGCCATGAGCCTAAATTGCGTCCAGACATATCTTCAAGTTCATACACCAGTTTGGACTTCTTAGCTTTAATACGACACTTGATGAATTTAGGGGCCAATTTCTTTGAGAACCTTTCATCCTTATCGCTGAGATAGAATGTACGCTTCCATACTATGTCACCTACCGCAAATTCCACATTTTTACGCCGAAGGTTATAGTGAGTACTGTTCCGGGAGTGAGACTTAATCAGGGATAGTTGTACTTTATCAAATATTTTCTGGAGAGTCCCCAAGTTTTCCGCGTAAGAGTCGCGGGGTGAAAATACTAAATCGCTACCTAAGTCAGAATCAAGGTAGTGAGATCCACAACTGACCAATTCACGCCCGAAAACTAGGAATGCAGGCGTAAAACCTGTGACTTCGTTAACCGCACTGTTTAATGCGAATTGAATTTTTGGAACATTTATATCCCACGATCGATGATCGTTCTCAATAAAAGTGGAGATAGAAGTCATAATAGTTTTGTTGTAACGTTCGACAGTGTTCACTTGAGGAGTGTATAGTGGTGTAAAGTAAATGTTAGGTATTTTGTAGTTAGCTAGTAAATTCCGCATAATATTGCTAGTAAATTGCCTACCATTGTCCATTAGTAGTGTGCTCGGAATACCGTGCACCATGAATATTTGTTCTTCTAGAATACGAGCAATGATCTCCGCGGTTGCTCGCCGTATAGGGAAAAGCATACAGTATTTGGAGAAACAACAAGTAACGACGAACAAGAACGTATTTTGCTTTCTAGAGACAGGCAAGGGCCCTACCAGATCCATACTCAACATTTGGAATGGACGACTGCATTCTTTAGGCCTACCCATTGTTCCAAGCGTGGGCTGTGTTGAGTGTTTATGAGACAAGCAACTATCACAATTAGACACAAAATTTACGACATCTTTGTGCATATTTGGCCAAAAGTAGTTTAGACTAAGACGTTTATGAGTTTTGAAGATACCAAAATGGCCTGATATTGGTTCTGAATGATTTTTAGAAATGACATCTTGACGTTGTTCCATTGGAATTACCTCTTTCCATTCGAATTCCCTAGTTAAAGGATTCAAGGACTTCATGTACCTAAATAATCTACCGTTTTCTACACGATAGTTCAAAAATGAAGTGGGAGATTTTTGACAACCATCGAGTATTTTTAAAAACCAAGGGTCGTTGGTTGTTATGGAGGTAGGTGTAGGAGAGTCAATGGCAGCAACAGGAACGGCGCGAGACAGACTATCCGGAACGACATTTTCGGAACCTTTTCTATGTTTGATGTCAAAGTTATAGGCTGATAGGCGTACACCCCATCTGGCTAACCTTCCGGTTGGGTTATTTAGATTGAGAAACCACTTCAGAGAAGAATGGTCTGTGAATACAGTAAATGTTAGGCCATTTTCGAGATAGCATCGCCAATGCTCAATAGCGGAAAGGACGGCTAATGCTTCCCGTTCTGTAGCGCTGTAGTTGCGCTCCTGCTGTGACAGTGACTTACTCATATAAGCGATGACTCTTTCCGTTCCGTCCAACGTTTGAGTGAGTACGGCTCCAATGCCATAGTCACTCGCATCAGTGTGAACTTCAAAGGGTTTGGAGTAATCAGGACACGATAAAATGGGAGCAGATACAAGATGAGATTTAAGTTTTTTGAAAGCCTCCTCTGCTTCAGGAGACCAAGCAAATGGAGGTGAATCTTTCTTTTGAGACGTAAGTTTATTCAAAGGAGAAGCCAAGGAACTAAAGTTTGGGATAAACCTACGATACCAAGAGGCTGTTCCCAGAAATCTTCTGACCTCTTTACGATTTGTTGGAGCTGGGTAGTTCAGAATCGATTCAACCTTTTCGGGGTCTGGTTGCAGTCCGTTGGAGTCAACAATATAACCCAAATACTTCAATTTCCTTCTAAAAAATTGACTTTTCTTAGAGTTGATCGTTAGATTAGCCATCTTCAGTTTTTGCAAGACAAGATTAAGCAAGGACATGTGTTGTTCGAAACTATTAGAGACAATGATGACATCATCGACGAAGACAAACACCCTATGCTCAAATTCAGGGCCGTAAAACAAAGCGTCTACAAGTCTCTGCTGAGTAGCGGGAGCATTAGTTAAGCCAAAAGGCATAGATTTGAATTGGAATGTTCCCCGAGAAGGGATATAAAAAGCAGTTTTTTTTTCTATCCTCCTCTTGAATTAAGATCTGCCAAAAACTCTTTGACAAATCGATGCTGGAAAGGTATTTAGCATCACGCAGATTGTCCAATATCTCAGATATATAAGGGAGACTATAAGCGTCTTTTTTTGTGATGGAGTTGAGTTTACGGCTGTCTAAACAAAACCGCAACTCACCGTTCTTTTTCGGTGTCAAAAGGACTGGGGACGACCAAGGGCTTTCGCATGGCTCGACGACGTCTTCCCTAAGCATCTCATCCAGCTGCTCGACTAAGATACGCAGTTTTTCAGGTGACATTCTGTAGTACCGCTGTCGAATAGGAGCGGCGTCACCTGTGTCGATAACGTGCGTGATTAAATGAGTGCGACCTAAGCCTTGTTTCTCATAAGAGATGTCATGAAAGTGAGACATCATCTGATCGGCTACTACCTTTTCTTCAACGGACAGATGCTCGTATGAAAAGAGATTATGACTTTCACTAGGAACTACGTCAGTGATAGCAAGGACAGTATCAGAGTCTTTATAATAGGCGATACGATCTAGGTACTTAGGGAAAAGGCCAAAAGTCCTCCAAAAATCCATACCTAATATAAGCGAGTGCTTTATACCAGGTACCACAAAAAGCTTCAAAGAGTGAGTTTGGTCTTGAAAACCAACAGGAAGATTTAGAACTCCAATAGACTTGAGTTTATTGCCACCTGCGGCAATAAAGTTAATATTATCTACCGTTTCTAGTTTGAACCCGGCGGCTAACAGGTACTCGTGACTTCCGTTACCTAAGATGGTGGTAGAAGAGCCGGAGTCTAGGAGACCAATTAATTGCTTGTTGTTTAGATTAACCGCAACGTATGGACGAGATTTATCAACCACTGAGTTATCACGGATTGAAGAAACAGCATTGTAAGTAGAGAAAGAAGAGATAAATTTTAGCCAATCCTTCCATTCAGAAGGATCGAAATTTTTATGCTGTACCTTACAATCCTGCTCAATTAGTTTTTTTGGTCCTCTTTATCAGATTCAGTGGAACTTTTTTTGTTGCAATCGGGGCAATCCGCAATACGAAAACCTTTCTTTCCGCATCTAAAACAAATCAGAAAGCGTTCCTTTTTGCAATACCTTAAAGAGTGATCAGCAGTTCTGCACCTTGGACAGTATTTAGATACGCCAGATTTAGACGCCAAGGCTACTACTGTTTCCTCCTTCTGTAGGGAAGAGACACCTGGCTTTTTAGTGCAAGTAGTTGATTCACCGTTACCTATATATGCGAACTCTGGAGCAATAGTGCTCGCAGACGCTTTCGGTGGTTCGTGGAAGTGGGCGAACCACGCTTGGACGTTTTCGAAGCTGCGACATACGGATTTGAGGGTCTCGATAGTCTTTATATCCGGAAAAGCGGACAGAGTACTGGCATAACATGGTCTTATGTTGTGTAGTAAAATCTCTAATTTGTCATCCTCAGATAGAGGTTTACTCAGTCGGGAGAACATGCCATGCATTATGGAAAGATAAATAGTAATGTTTTCCGTCTCACCTTAAGTTCGAGTTCGGATTTCAGCGGCAAGCCTGTAGTCATAGTCACTGCTGCTGAAATCTTCTATCAGAAACTTACACAAATCTTCCCAAGATTGGAACCTACTTCTATTGCAGCGATACCAATGTAGAGCATCATCAGTAAAGATCTCGTAGCCCAAGGATAAAATTTTCTCATAAGAAATACCCCTAGATAGGACAAATTCTTCTACCCTTAAAATGAAAGAGCGCACACAAGTTTTTCCCGTAAATTTTAGTTTACCAATGTCCACAGCAATATTTCGCTCACATGTCACGGAAAGTACAGGTGCGATTTGTTCAGAAGTCGCGCTAACGTTTGTGGGTAACGAATTGGTTCTGGGTTGGGGATTGTGAGGCTTTAATGCAGATAATTCCTTGTAAAGGACCTCAAAAGTGGAACGGCATGACTGATACCCACCCGCAATCGACTCGATGCTGCTTAACCTATTAATCCTATGGTAAAGGTGGTGGAGTAACGTTTCCGTTCGTGAAAAAAGATTTTTGTCAAATTTTTGCCTTAGTATAGTTAAGTTGCTTTGCAATTTTACTTGGACGTCATGGATTCCCAATAAATCATTCTCAGGGTCGAGGTGGGACTCAAGAATGTCCTCAGATGGCGAATCTTGTGCAAGTTTGACAATCTGTTTTCGTAAATCTTGGACAGAGCCACTACTGCCTCCACGTAGCTCGACTTCATACTCTAATTCTGGCTTTTGTAGAGATAAGAATTTAATAGCAAATGCCATATTGAGTGTGTGTTGCAGTAAAGTTCAAAAATTATAATGGTTGAAAGCAAAAACTTAAATTTAAAATAGTCAGACCTATATGCGGTATTTTAACCAAAAATATCTAAATATAATTAAAAATTAAAACAGCTTGACTAATAAAACTACCACATATAAGTAAGATGTAGCGTAAATCAACTTAGGACTAAGATTTTATAGCCAACACCAAAGAAACCAGAAAATGCAGAAGTAACGTAGTTCGGAGACAAAGTTACCTGTATTGGGCGCCAGTGAAACACTTGTGTTTTTCTTGTGACCTGCCTAAGATGGAGAGTGGCTGGGCCCAACAAAAACAACAGAGTAAATGTTTACAAATTTATTTAAACTACGGTAAGTAAGGTTCGTTGTCTCCGAAGGTACGTTACTACGAAAATTATTGCCACTGGCCTTAGCTGGAGAGAGGTCCGACGCGGTAGGCGAATAGTGGATCCAGGTACGTAGGCTGGCAGCAAGAGCGGTGCATCTGGTAATGCGTAGAATTCCTTCCGGGCACCGGCAGTACGGTCGTCCGGGGTAGTCGGTGTAAATGTGGCCGATCCTTCCGAGTACCGGCAGTACGGTCGTCGGGGGCAGACGGTGTGAGTGCGGCCGAGTCGTCGAGTAGCCGACGGGGATCCTTTTGTTTCAACCCCAGTAGGATGGAACCCCGATACGGGGGTTCACTCAGTTTAGAATTATTAAAAGATTATTTCAATTAGGCGAAAGGACCAGTTAAATAAAACTGCAGAACAAAAGAAATTAGTTCGCTTCGTAGTCCGCGAGTAAGTGCCAGGTCACCTCTGGTCTAGCCAAAGACAAGTCCCAAGCGCGTAGGCACACTGTTGCCAACATATGCACCGCGCTCTGAAGTTGGACGCGGCGCGCAGCGCGAACGTTCAAATTTGTGAAGCGCGAACGGAATCGTTACATCTGCTATAATAGTCAGCTTGTATCAATCCAACCACCACAGTAAAAAGCTCAGAAATGTAAGAAATAATCTGCGAGGTCACTTTGCCAACCAGCGCAAAGAAATCGAAGTAGACAACAAAATTTGCGTGCTTTGATCCGCTCGCCGATAACATTTGTTCCTTCTGACTATGGTTCAGAGTTCGACCCCCGCTTTAGGTCACTGCCAAATTTGATAAAAAATTACCTAAAAATCTAACAAAAACTACAAATTTTCGCGGCGCGCCTACAACTTTAGTGCCTACCTCTGGTTATGGGTCATCCCTCGTTTGAGGTCAGATTGCAAAATACTCCAAAAATCAAATAAATTTTTGCGGCCTGTTCTGCTCGCCGATCGATGATAGTTACATTCTGCTGTTTTATAAAGCTTCTGGTTTGCTCTAGGCCAGGACTCAATCTCCGTTTCAGGTGAGTTTGCAACTGCAAAAAATCTAAAGCCAAACGGTTCTTACCAACAGCCATATCATAAAAATTTTCTCTCAGTTGATTCTATGCGTTTTAGTCTGTTGTCCTCGTATTTTGATAATATTCGACAAACTCATAAATTGTTCATTAAGGATGTAAGCGAACTATGATAGCGAACATTATTTAGCTTCTTTGTCTTGCTAGCTTGCTACGCATACCTCACCAATTTCAAAAAAAGCTGCGGCTCATTCCATTTGCTGATATATATTTTCTAAGCATCGCATAGTTTCCAAAAATTTTAGAGCTCGCTGTTATTTATTTCGAAAATATTGAGGCTCGCTTCGCTCGCCATTACTTATGCCAAGGCCAAGACGCATACGTGCCTCTCGATCCCCATTTTGCGGCGGCGGCGCGCCCCTGCGGGTCACACTGCCGAAGCTGGACAGTGGATGCGTTACAGATGAGTTTGGCCACCACCGCGAAAAAATTACAAAAACACTATTTTTTTTTTGCGGCCCGCTCCGCTCGCCGATAACGTTTAGCGCTTTGCTATAGGGGCCTGCGGACATCCCCCCCATTCCTTTGAGGCATTGGCCCTGAATAAGTGTGACCCCCCCAAAGTCTTGGGCTGCGACCGCGCCTGTGTCATTCTTTCTTATCTCTTTCTTTGGCGAAACAAAAATAATAAGGTAGGTGCCTACAACCAACGAAAAATACTTTGCATGTTAAAAAATAGTATTTATAATAAGCTATGTATAGCTACACTAATTATATTAATATTAATATAATGTATGTCGAAAATATCATGTTATTAGGGTTTTTAAAATAAGCAGAACCGACGGCCTAATGATTCGGCCGTCGATCCTGCCTTAGCAATTACAATAATCAACTCAGCCTATTCAAACCTACGAGCTCGCTTACTAATTTTAATGTTTTCAAAAGCAAGGGAAAATCTGTGCTGAAGCTATTAATTTAAACTAACCAAATGAAATGAGGATCGTTCACAAAGGTTACAAAATTATTTATATTCAAAGTTCACAATGGCTTCAATTTACACGTGTTGTCTGCTTCACATTCACACCTCAAACCAAACCAGACAGACAGAATGTCGTTCCTTTCCTTGAATGAATATTCTAGACGTTTCCCGCGCTATTTCCCCCTCCACTTCAAGCAAACTCGTTGCGAGCGTTCGAAAATGGCGGGAAAATCAAGAATACCTACTTCAAGTTCACAATAATCACTTAAAATAACGCATTGATTTCGACACAATAACTCTATCTAAATTAAATAATAATTATTTGAACATTTTTGAAGGCGATTAAAACAAAATAAATTAAACTGCTAACAAATTCAGACATTCACGACTTCCTCTAATGTTACGCAACAACTAAGGATGAATCCCATAAAGACTTCTAAATTCATTAATAATTCTTTAAAGATTTAAGAAAGCCATTTAAACTAGATAGCTTAACATTTAATTTACGATTCTTTTATACAAGGTTCTGACGTTATGATGACAGATGGTCACAAGACCTTTTAATATTACAAATTCGTTCAGATTAAATCTTAGAACTATTTCCAAATCCATAACTTATTATTTTACGATTTTCAGGAAGAAATACAGCTAGCTAAATCTAGGTTTTTACAAATTCACCCGCGAACTCATTACCTATTAATTTGAAATTGAAATCTCAATGGTTACATTCAATCTCTAACCTATTTCTAAATTCCTTATTAATTATTTAAGGAATTTTAATACGAGAAAACTAACCAATTCACCTTTTTCAAAAATAAGTAGATAAAATAATTAGTAAATTAGTACTTGGTATCAAAACATTATTGATTTAAAGAAAAGTTGCCTAATCAAAAATTTATGACTTAACTCGTAGTTTAAATATTATTTTATGATTTAAGATGGTAATTTGCAGATATTACTAAGGCTATCATAAAAGCGTTGTTGTTTTGAAATAAGGGTTCTTCAAACTGGTCGGCTGGAGGTTCGCTGCGGCGACATGACATAATAAATTAATTTTTTTTTTTTTTTTTTTTTTATTGAAAATGGTCAAGCGTTTGGCCACCAACTCACTTAAAGTAAGTGAAGATGTGGCCTAAGATGGAGCACGCTTTCCCAGAAGGAACTTATTCACCCTAGACTTGAAGACTCCAAGATTATACTCTAACGGGAAAACAGACGCAGGAAGCTCATTCCACTCTTTGGCGGTGCATATTAAAAAAGTAGAGGAGAATTTTTTGGTTCGACACTGTGGTATGTCGACCAGGTACGGGTGGTATTTTTCTGTGCGTCTGCTGGTCCTATGGTAGAAGGGAGAATTTATGGTATTTTCTATAACAGTTTCTAATTCTATGATCTTTTATTAAAATTTATGCATGAAACGTAGTTGAAACGCTAGACTTTCAAAGTAGAGAAGGTGGACTAGAAATTAAACCTGAAAAAACCTGCATTATGACAAACTAAACGGAGAGAGAAACAATAGGTACTACACGTGTAAAAAACGAAACCATTGGCTACGTAGGTGAATATAAATATCTAGGTCAAACCATATCGTTCATGGATCAATAGAAGAAATAGGTAGATAGAAGAAATAAAAAGGCATGTTAAAGTTCCTACTGGTTGCTCAAACACATATTTTAGTCTAAAATGAAAGTCCACCTTAAGAAGAAAGCGAAGGGCTATAGAGACTAGGTACTGCGAGGACTACAGACAACAGGTGGAGCGAGTGGCTGATGCACTGGTACCCACATGGAGAGCGCCGCCCGCCCGGGCGGCACCTGGACACGGCTGCCTCAGGACATGACCGAGTGGAACAGGATGGAGGAAGCCTACGTTCATAAATGGACGTCCCAGAAAGAAAATCAGGATTCAAATCGTATATTTGTTATAATATTAAATTCATTTGTACATTTATAAGGTACAAATTAAAGCATGCAATAAGTACTTCATATTATAATAATAATTATAATTCTAATCTAGTACATTCACTGTTTTTTATAAGAAATTGGAGTAAATGGCTATAATAATAAAGAAAATAATATTTTTGTAATGAATTGTATTATGTCTATCAGTCATCTAGTAGGTACCTACCCATACCACAAGCTCTGATTAGCTTGGGGCTTGATGATGCTGTGTGGATTGTCCAGCATTATTTATATTATTATTATTTATATTTTCACAGTATTCTTCTACTTGTGCAATAGTGTCAAACATTGGCAACGTCTTTGTTTCTGGTGTAAATGTTAACAAGATCGCTGAAATTAGCGCAGTCAAAGAAAATAGGAGTGAAGGCAATACTGCGACTTTCTCTATCTGAAAAATAAAACTTTTTATAGGTAAACAAAATTGACTAGTTAAACAAATAGACAGGGAGATCACACCTGTATGTATGTCTCTATTAGGGTTGCCATCCGTCCGGGTTTCCCCGGCTTTGTCCTAGTTTAGAGGGCGTCCGGGGAGCGTCCGGGCGGGGTTTAAATAATTGTAGTCCGGGCTTTTAAATTTCAAGTCTTGGGCCGCCGCCGCCGCCGCCGCCGCCAGGTGAATCGACGGCGGCAGCGCGACATACTTACTGTGCCCGGTTTTATTTTAGGAATAATAATAACGATTTTAATTCGAAATAAATTAAATTACCTATATAGAACAGATTATTAAAATACTAATTTGTAACAGACTGAAATAAAACTTTGTTTTGTTAAAATGATGATAAAAAATTACTGCATTTAATTTTAAAGACTGAAAATAAATAAAAAGTAATAAAAAATAATGCCCAAAAATGACGTATGGACCAAAAACCCGGAATCGATTAAAACGATTTATGTTGGGCAAGGTAGAGTAAACATACTATATCCCAAATCCAATATTTTTTTTTGATTAAACAATCGCCAAGTACTAAAAAAATCGTAACAAATTGAGAATAGTATTATAAATCCATGATATTTAGAGCAATATTGTGACTTATTGTGAGTAATATGGAGAGATATTTCAGAGTAAAGTACATTATACATGTAAGTATACTGATTATAATTATATATAATAATCAGTTGCTGTTACAACAACCCCCCCCCAAACACCCCGAACCCCGCCCCATCAAAAAATCTGATATGGGTATCGTTTTCGACTAACATGGGGGCGAGGATTACGAAATTGATGACGGCGGGCGTGTGTCGGATTGCGGTGAGCGAAGCGAACTGCAATACGTCACACCGCAAGGCGAGCGAAGTGAGCCTTGCCGTGTGGCAGCACGAGCGGGGACTCTGATATGGGTATCGTTTTCGACTAACATGGGGGCGATATAGTTATCCGTTTTGAAAGATATTCTTCTGAAGATGTTCAGTTTATAACGAGTTTATAAACCTTGGGCAGTTGGAGTGTGGATGCGAAGTGTTTAGTGGGAGAATTAGGCTGTAGAATTAAGGAAGTGACAGGAGACTCCCGCTCCGGGTCGTTCTTGGTGCAAAGGATTGCCATCGCTATTCAGCGAGGTAATGCTGCAAGCATTATGGGCACCTTTGCACCGGGAATGGTCAGGGGCGGGTTATTTAATGACTAATTTATAAATTGTATTTTCATACATAATTAATATAAATAAAAATGATGGTTTATAACTCAAATAAAATAAAAAAATCCAATATGAGGTTCAACTTAATTTTTGCGAAAATCACGGAGTGTAAGTAGATGACAATCCCTCCTCATTGTAAACCTCTCATAACATGCAATGGCAAATAAGTAATGGAATGGCTGAATAAGAGTAGTTTTCATTTCTGAGTAGCCGTCAACAAAGGATCCGGAATGGCGCTGACTTCTCGTCTTGGCTGGAAATCGTATCTGATGTACCACAAGGCGGAATTCTCTCCACTCCTTTTCTCACTTTTTATTAACCTCCTTTCTCACAACCTTCTTTGTCATTACCATATGTACGCCGATGATCTCCAGCTCTACCACTCTTCCTCTGTAGATGATTTGGACGATGCCATTAATGGTGGTCCTCAATGGTGAGCTTGAGAAACTCTCAACCTGGTCCACTCATTTCGGCATTAAGGTTAACCCTAACAAATGTCAGGCTATTTTAATCGGTAGCTCACGTCAACTGGCTAAAGTAGATGGTCAAAACCTACTCTCTCTACAATACAATGGGAACGATATTCCTCTCTCATCCACTGTTAAAAATCTGGGTGTCATTTTCGATTAAAACTCAGTTGGATTCCCCACGTAAAGGAGATCTCTAGAAAATTCTATGCCTCAATACACTCACTTCTACGTCTTAAAAACTTCCTCCCGATTCCTACTAAAATCACTCTGGTAAACTCTCTCCTCATTCCAATTAACGATTATGCCGACGTTGTCTTCCTCGATCTTAATGAGAATCTCCTCAATAAACTAGACCGTCTACTAAATACATGTATCCGATTCGTTTACAATCTCCGCAAGTATGATCATGTAAGCAAATACCGAGCTATGCTTAAATGGTTACCTATCCGCGAACGAAGAAAACTCGGGATCCTTTGTCTACTGTTTTCAGTCTTAAAAGACCCTTCGAGTCCCTTTTACATAAAGGACCGCTTTAATTTCCTAGCAGATGATCACAGTAGAAATCTCTGCTGCTCTGATAATCTGCTCCTATCTATACCTGTGCATACTACCTCCGTCTTTGGAAATTCTTTCTCTGTAGAGGCAGTGCGGTTGTGGAATGACTTGCCTCTGGAGATTCGAAAGGCAGATAACCGAGAAACTTTTAAGAAAATGGTGCGCACGCTTTTTCTTAAGAGGTTATACCAACAGTTTAGTTTACACAAATGTTTCTCGTTGGTAGTTGATACTATGCTTATGCTTTAGTAGTATTTTTTTTAGGTATGTATTTAAATATATAATAGGTATATATTATTAGAGTTAATTAAGCTACTTGTAAAACTTAAATTAGCACGCCAACCCCCTGTAAAAACATATGTTTTTGGTCGGCAGGTAGAAAATGCCTCGGCATTAAGCCCACCCTTTGTACATCAGTCCAATAAAGGTTTAAATAATAATAATAAATAGCATTATTTATTTATTATTATTATTATTGCATGAAGCGACGCACAATTCCCCGACACCCACGCACGTACCTATGCAGGAACGCGCACTAAGATAGTTAATTATAAGTAGGTATAAGCTGTTGGATCAATCAATTTAAAATACCGTGGTACTGATAGATGATAATAATAATTCATTTATTTAGGGAACAGACAGCTTAAAGAATCAAGAATCAAGAATCAAGAATTTATTGGTAAATATAAATTTACACGTCGAAATACAATTATAAATAACACATGATCATTGCAATTACATTATTATAAACTTATTTCCGAAATTATATTAGATCACTTATTAATTAATTAATCTTATCTGCTAACTTAGGTAACTATAAATATTCTTCGCTTCCTATAGATTAATTTTATTATATTTTATTACTTATTATTATTATTTTCTTTGCATCTTGGCACGGGGACTGTATTCTACAGTTCCGGTGTCTCTAGGAACTCCCCGAAGAAGAACGTTTACTTTTAAGTCGGTGCTTGAACATGTTGGAGGAAGCGGCATCTCTTATTTTATCGGGTAATCGGTTATAGACTGCGGGGCCCATTATGTACACTGATCTCTCCGACTTACATAATTTGTGTGTGGGTGCTTTAAGTCTGTAGTGGTACTCGTTGCTACGGAGTGCGCGGTTCGGGTTAACTCCACGACGCTGGAACAGGTCCAGATTTTGATGGGTGAACAGCGCTACCTGGTAAATGAGCTCGCTTGGTAGCGTCATTATTTTCAGCTGTGCGAAGTATTCCCTGCAGGATACATCATCCGGGATGATCACAATGGCGCGGACGGCCCTCTTCTGCATCACGAAGATGCGCTCGTTGTCGGCGGCTCGCACCCATAGTTCCGTCCCGTACGTGACTATCTTATGAACGTTCGCAAAATAGCACGAGCGGACCGCGTCCCGAGACGCGGTGTTAGCGAGCCTTCGTAATGCGAAGCAGGCTCGTCCCAGTTTTTTGCACAAACAGTCGATGTGGACGTCCCAAAGCAGTGAGCTGTCTATTATGAATCCCAGTAGCCTGGTATTCTGGACCTGTTGCAGCGGCGTCTGTCCTGCAGATATTCTTAGGGTTCCTGGAGTACCCCCATTCAACCAAAAGTTCATGTAACATGTTTTTTCTCTGTTGAGGGCGAGGCCATTCGCAGCGAACCACTCCTCCAGGCTCGCAACCACCGCATTCAGTGTTTGCTCTAGCTGGTTTTCTGTGGGAGCAGTGACAACAGCAGCTACATCGTCCGCGTACAAATATATTTCTGCGTCGCGGACTGTGTTTGGCAAGTCGTTCAACAATAAACTGAACAGGGTGTTCGATAGGCATGAGCCCTGTGGGACCCCCATTACGTTCTCTAGTTAGGACGATTCTACTCGGCCCGCCTCACCCATCACCACCTGCTTTCGTTGTGACATGAAAGAAGTAATGATGGATTCGGAGGGGCCTCGGACGCCGTAGAATCGAAGCTTAGACATACATAAAGAGAATAAAGAGTAGGTAGGTTATTTAAATACACGTACCTACTTTATATTAGTTCACAGATAAGAATAAAAACTTTACACGAGCCTCGTACGTACCTACGGCCCAATGTACCTACCTTTCATTGCACAAAATAGACTATAGTATAGCCTTACCGCCCAAACTTTCAATGCATCATCATCATCATCAGCCTTTATTAGTCCACTGCTGGAAATAGGCCTCCCCTAATGAGCGCCATAGCGCCCTGTCTTTCCTTCTGGGGAACGAATTCTATCCTTCTGGGGAGACTCCGAACATAGCTCTTTCCATAGCTCGCTGAGCGACTTTGAACTGGTGGACCGTGAGTGTCCACGTCTCAGCTCCGTCATGACGGGTAGGACGCACTGATTGGGCAAGCATTGCGGTATGGATGACGAGAAGACTCGACGTAGTTTCCCAAACGCTGCTCAGCCTAGCTGGATCCTCCTCTTGTCCTCCTTCTTAAAATTATTTTTACCCAACTGCAGAAATTGCCCGAGGTAAGTAAACTCGGAAACTATCTTCTGACCGGAACGCCGAAGCTTTTTTTTTGCCAGAATTTGAAAATGCTGTGGATTTTTATTATGCAAAATGTAAATAGGAAGATAGAAACCAATAATGGAGTAAGTGGTGCAAGCATGGATCCAACCCTCGCTGCGGTGTTGCCACATCCAAGAAGAGATCCTCGTACGCTCGTGGGAAAAAGCTCCAAACTGTACGTGTAGATTCCAGTGAAGCAAATGACAACGCCCAGTTTTCCAACCAAAAATAGAACTAGTTTAAACTTCTTCCTTGCTGTAACAAAAACAAATAATGTTCTTATAAAAATTTCAATCCTGGACAGTTTCTATGTAAACATTTTTAGAAAGAACGTACATAAAGTATTTATATCACTTACACTCTGCGGCGTAATGTTGAGCAATCATAAAAATCGCTGATAGCATATATCCGTACTGTAAGGTAATTTTTCGGCCAAACCTCTTAAAAGTAAAATAGGCAATAAAGTCGCCAGGAAAGGACGTAAGCGATGACCAAATAAAGTTTGAGTATTTGTTTCCTGGCAAAAGAACAGCATGAACAATAGAACCATAGTAGAGAAAACTGGATGTAAAGAAGCAAAATGACGCAACACCCAGCCTTTTCAGTGTCTCTTTTGAGTTGTATATCTCTTTTATACTCTCTTTCTTGCTCTGTTCTTCGATATTGAACTTTGTTCTTAGTTCTGTCGCATCTGTGCTATCTATTTCCTCTGCTGTTATATCGTATTTGTTTATTTTTGCTATCCATTTTAGGGTTCCCTTAGCCTCAGTTATTCTTCCTCTCAGTATTTCCCATCGAGTGCTCTCCCTTAACCTCCTAAGACCCGGAACTATATTTTTTGAGTACTCATTGGTACACTCAGTACAGAAAAATGTACAAATTAAAAATTCGTTGTCAGACCCAAGGTTAAAAATACTTTATTTTTGTATTTTTTGAGTTTTTGAGATGAAAATTTATTTTGTTTAGGTTAATTTTGAATGTTTGGAATACAACTATAGTTGTAAAATGTATTTTTAATTAGTACATAAAAATGTACATTGGGTCTTAGCACTTAGCATTTACCTATGATTGGTCTTAAGTTTAGTAAATAAAACAAGAAATATATAAATGAAATTAAACTTATATTCATTATTTATTGTTATTATAGTATATTAGGAACGTTACACAAATTAATTATATCTTAGTTTCAATTAACAATTGCGTATTCCGTCATATGGCGTGTTTGATACAAAAAAACTTAAAAATTGCACTTCTATTTGCAAAAAAAAAACAGTAAACTTAACAACAAATAAAACTATTAAAATATAAAAATCTTTCATGAGATCCAGTTATTTGGCTACAATTGCAGCTGGAAGGAGAAGTAGTTCTCGTTACTTATGAAACTCTACGCGTTCAAGCTGGAAGCGTCTCGAGACCCAAAGTGCAAAAATTTGTACAAATACTGCACGGCAAAAAGTGACTTTGAGTCTAAAATTGTGTGACGAAGAAACGATATTCAGACCCAAAGTGCAGAAATATGTACATAATTATTCCATGCGAAATAAAGTAGGTTAGAAAAGTGAAATTCGAGTAGATATTTTAAAAATCGAATAAATTGATTATTGCTCAATGAAACGTATATTAGTTTGAAGTAGTATCTATTACGATCATTTTGATAAATTACGATAATAACTCGCCAGCGCGGCAGGGCGGCGCCATCTTTTCCCACGTCCACTCGTGTGCGTGACAGGTGGTGTTAAACGGTTGGTAGTATTGAAAACCATAGACAAAAAACATCACTCACATACGTCAACTGTCTAAATTCAAGCCCGCGTAAAATCAAAAAGCACCAGAGTTGTTTGAATGTTATGTACAGGAAAATGTACAGCGGGTCTCACTGACTATAGAGACAGATGTTGTAATGGGACTGATGAAAGTAATTGAATATGTACATTATAATGTACCCGAGGTCTTAGGAGGTTAATATTATAATATAAACTATAAAAAATACCATAGGGCAGTATACAGCTATAATAATGTTTTTCCAATAATTCAGACCGCTTGCTATAAAAGCAAATAATACTTCACCACAATAGGCTGCATAGGAAAATATTACACCTGTCATGACTCTCTTCGAATCTCCACCCACTTCGATCACTGAAAAATAAATGATTTATAATACCTTCCTGCAATGAATAAGTCAGTCAAATTATGAACGTATTCGATTCCTATAAAAAGTAGGGTCAAGTGGCAATACAGTGGCGATAGCGGACAAAGTGGCGCAGAAACAGTACGCGAAAACGAACAGTGATATACAGTGTTTTTTTTTTTAACTGGGACAGTACGGGGCACCCATAACCAGAGAAGATACAGGCGCAGTTTCTTTTGAAACATCAGCTCCTTTTTGGAGAAAAATATTTTGGCATTAAATTTTTTTTGGTCAAGCGTGATTAGCGCCTTAAAATTAATCAAGTTGGTAATTTTTTTTATACCAATCGACTCAATCATTGGTTAGGATCATTTTATTGTATCGAATGAAAAAAATCTGAGCAGCGGAAGTTAGTCAAACTTGATAAAATCTATTCTCATAAGACAGGACAAAGCAAAATTCCTCCAACAAACATTTTATTAAATTCTAATTGCACGTTAAAGAAGTACAACTGTAGCGATTATGAAGTTTAGGAACTGAATGCTCACACGAGTAATTCAAAAACATTTCGTATTTCAGAACAATTTTGAATTTCGAACATGGTTCTTGAATCCGTCGGACTTTTATATCAGTCATTGCATCATCTTATTCGTCCTATCATGGCATTGTCAAATACGTAAAAAGTACGCTTAATTGAAGCCTACTTCCTCAACCGACGAAGCCCAACTAATGCGTTGAAGTGGTACCAGGAACGCTACCCAGACCGCGATGTACTGAATCGCAAGATTTTAGAACAAGATCCGTCAAGTGCGAGTGTAACTCGCGCGCCGAGGGTTTCGAACGTTTGTCAACAAATATGTACCAAAAGTACCGGTTAGAGACTTCGCATTTTAACGAATACCTAAGAATAATAGGTACCAACCTACATTTCAGATGGATCTCTCTGCATGCTTCGGTTAAAGTGAGTAATGGTAAATTTTTCGACTTTTTTCAAAATATTTCAAAAAGTATGAAATTTACAGAAATTTGAAAAACTGTTTTGAAACGTACAAACCAATACCTTTCATTTGGTACCCCACTCGGTGCCGTAGCCCCCCTTTTGAAAATTATTCTCTTTTTGACAATTTTTCAAAAAGTGTTATTTTTACAAACTTCTCTATATTTTTCCTATAAAATAAAGATCTATATCTATAAACGCTCCATACATTTAACATGGATCGCTTTGCAATCTTCGGAGATAGGGGGGGGGATCGGTATTTTATCGACTTTTTTCGAAATATTTTTAAAAGTATGAAACCTAAAAAAATTTCAAAAACTATTTTGAAATGTACAAAATGATACCTTTCATTTGATACCTCATATGGCTCTGTAGGTATCTTTTAAAATTTCGGCATCACAATTTGTATGGAAAAAATTCATTTTAATTTTTCATTTATTTTTTTTTAATCTGTACAGGCGCACAAAATGCATTATTATTTCAAATTTCAAGTTTATAGCTGCAGTAGTTTTTGAGTTATTAAGGAGAGAAAAAAGAACAGACAAAGCGAGACCATAAGGGTTTCGAAACCGATCTTTGATCTTCGAAACCCTAAAAATACTCTGTATACCTATCTCATTCACCGATCGGTAGCGCTTGAGACGCGAACAAGTTGTAACCACTCGGGCAGCGCACACGGCGCGTGGTTTTTGAGTGGAAGGATATTTTTTGTTTTCGCAAAGAAAAATACAGTTTTAAATCAAGAAATTTCTAGTTCCATCTTCATTTTTGTAGGTACTACATTTACTTAAGCTCTATTTCTACTGTGTTACTCCATCAAGGTTGTTTAAGCGTGTTATTCACCCTCGAATAACGCATGCGTTTTTTCTACTAATTTATTTATTTAAAATGGCGATGTAATCCACAGTGCAGTGTATCAGCACCTTAAGTTTGGATGGTTAGTTCTGATAAATTATTACCTTGATCTCGTAGAGTATACGCATAAGCAAATAGGCTGATTATATGTTATGATTTTTTTTTATTCCTATTAATCGCATTAAATCATCCACTGTGTAATAAATACCCCGATCCACTAGGTATGTATATAGGGCCTAGCCACTGTGTCGACCCCATGGTCCACAGTGCAGCAGTGGCTCGTTACTGACTTTTTTTAAATTCAGTTTTTCTTTTTTTCTTATAACATAAGTCAAGAAAATAATAATACACGATCAAACTAGTTGAACTACACTATGCCTATTCTGAATTTCAATGTCCTAGCTCTATTCAGAGCAGAGTTATGACTTTCGGAAAAAAAGTGATCCACTGTTGACCACTTGACCCTACACAAAATGTCGTCTTACTCAGAACAACTCCAACTGTATAAAGACCAGAAGCCAATACAGATTCAAGAAATTCAAATGATAAATATGCGTAGTAATTTTTTAAAAATATTTTGACAAATCCAACGCATCCTCCAATTGAACAAAGAATAGTCGTTGGTTTTCTACCAATCCTGCAAATAATAAAATATTGCTAGGTAAGAAGCTATTCTAATTGAACTATAGTATTACTAGAGCCTATAGTATTAGACTCTACTTACTTATCACCTATCCACCCCGTGAATACCATTGAAACTATCATGCCAGCGTTATGTACGAATCCAACCATACTGGGTTTCCATGGTTGACAGCCAAGATCGAACTAGAAGATCATAATGTTCATGTTATTAAAAATATTTTCCTCCATGGGTAATTTTATACCATTAATTTGATCAAGCACAATAAGAAGTTAGGTAACAAACGTGACTCCACCTCAGTTATTATAGAATGGCGGTTCTGGTAAACCCATTTGGTACATTCGGCAATGCCATCAAATACTTCCTCATTGCTACAGTTCTTATTAAATAAATTATATTTTTCTTTGTTTATAATTGGCCTAAAACATTCTGAGTCAACATCTTCTGGCCACCAATCAGGCTTTTCGACTTTTGGTTTTATTGTTTCACATCCAGGAACTAAACACCTGAAATAAAGAATAACTTGATATTATTACTGTATTGGGTCTCGACTCCAAGGGGAACAAATGTGTAAGACCTGTCGAGACTTGCATATTTGCGCCTCTTGAGATCCTCGGCCAAATCTGCCGCCGCACCCGCCCTCACGGATGTCCTCGGAAGATGGGAAGGCGCAAGTGTGTTGACGCATGTAGCGTCCCACACAATGGGCCTCCCCCTACTCCCATGGGACTAGGGCCTCTTACCATCGTCACGCATAAGACCATTCGGGTCAACAATACCTAGTTGGTACGTTAGCGGTGACTAAGGCCCGCCGGATGATGTCGTTAAGGCTGGCGTGGCGAGATATCCGACTGGCGGCCCTAGTACACGATAATCAATGATGACCACGCTATTCGACAGCAGTACCGCACTGGCATTGATTGAATTGTTAATATAACATCAAATTTTTATTAATTTTGGCTCTAGTCGGCAAACACCTCAGAGAAACGCAGTTTTTTCTTTTAAAACTGACTTCAAAAATTAACAAAAGAATAAGATTCTATATTCGGCTGTTGTATAGAGAATGATCCCGATTGGTCCCTTGAAAATAGATAGATAGATAGATAATACTTTTATTCATCACCATAGAAAACTAATTTACATAGAAACATGTAGAGAACAGCAATAGAACTGGCGGCCTTTCCGCTATCACTTATTTTATCTAATTATTACGTTTAAGAAAGGAATTTCCAAAAATTACGTTAGTCAGTTTGTGATACCCAATAAAAGCTTTTTTTTATGCCTCTGTAATAGTTTTATTTTGTATAGGTAGTTTAGACAGAGATTCGAAAAAACAGTTTGGTGGTCAACTCGAGGGCAACTTCGAATGTCTGCCTAAACTATACAATAATAAATAAAACTATTACAGAGACATTAAAAAAAGCTTATAATAAGTATCACAAACTGGCTAACGTAATTTTTGGAAATTCCTTTCTTAAACGTAATAATTAAATAGAATAGGTGGCGGCGCTAGTGTGAGGGGAGGCAGCGCTTTAAAGCGATTTCTACCAACCAAATGTTATTCCCGAGGGATTAGAAGGTATTTATCCCGTCAAGCTTAAACAAGATCCGTCAAGTGCGAGTGTAACTCGCGCGCCGAGGCGAGGGTTTCGAACGTTTGTCAACAAAAATATGTACCAAAAGTACCGGTTAGAGGCTTCGCAATTTAACGAATACCTAAAAATAGTAGGTACCAACCTACATTTCAGATGGATCTCTCTGCATGCTTCGGTTAAAGTGAGTAATGGTAAATTTTTCGATTTTTTTTAATATTTCAAAAAATATGAAACCTACAAAAATTTGTAAAACTGTTTTGAAATGTCCAAACCGATACGTTTCATTTGATACTTCACTCGGTGGGGTAGCCGCCCTTTTGAAAATTATTCCCCCCCTTTTTGGCCATTTTTCAAAAAGTGTTCTTTTACAGACATATATTATATTTTTCCTGTAAAATATAGATCCATATCTACAAACGTTCCATACATTTCAAATGGATCGCTCTGCAAACCTCGGAGATACGGTAGGGGGAGGGAATAAACTATTTTGAAATGTACAAACCCCTTCGGCCGTCTACAGAACCGGAGTTTCAGAACTGGTTCCATGCGCGGCTTTTAAATTACTTGTACGGAACTGGTTCCGATCGCGGCTATTAATTTACTTGTATGAAACTGGTTCCGATCGAGGCTCTTGATGTGCTTGTATGGAACTGCTGGACCTCGTTCACCGAAAAATGTTTAACAAGATGACCATGACTGTCTGTGCTGTGTTTTCTCCGTGGTAGAAACTCTTTTATTACATTGCCGGCTCAATGTACTTATCGAAATATTTTCTTTTGATCAAGTGAGCTGAAGACAGCGCGTTATAGCGCTCACTAGGGGAGGCCTAAGTCCAGCAGTGGACGAATATAGGCAATGATGATGACGATGATGATGAAGTCATCATCATCATCATCATCAATAGCAAATGTCAAATGTGACAGCGAATGTCAGAAGTGACAGCAAATGTCAAAAATGACAGCAAATTTCCAAAAATATAGAAAATTACAGGGAATGATAAAAGTAACAGCGAATAGCATCATCATCATCATCATCATCAACCTAAATTAGTCCACTGCTGGACATAGGCCTCCCCTAATGAGCGCCATAGCGCCCTGTCTTCAGCTTGCCGCATCCAGCATAATTAAAGCAAATTAAAAAATTACAAGAATGACAGTTATTAACAGTTCCTAAAAATCACGTTTATTAAAAACTTTTAGGAGTTCTTAAAACCTTCCTTTGGGCCTTAATTGGACCATTAACTGAGAGTCCAGTACGAGTATTTCCCGAGATACGGCCATTTCAATTTTGACAGCTGTCATCGAAAATTTAGATTTTGTTCCAATCTTTCATTTGAGCCATTAACTGAGAGTCCAGCACGAGTATTTCCCGAGATACGGCCATTTCAATTTTGACAGCTGTCATCGAAAATTTAGATTTTGTTCCCATCTTTCATTTGAGCCATTTATCTGAGAGTCTAGCACGAGTATTTCCCGAGATACGGCCATTTCAATTTTGACAGCTGTCATCGAAAATTTAGATTTTGGACTCACCTTTCATTTGAGCCATTAACTGAGAGTCCACCACGAGTATTTCCCGAGATACGGCCATTTCAATTTTGACAGCTGTCATCGAAAATTTAGATTTTGTTCCCACCTTTCATTTGAACCATTAACGGAGAGTCTAGCACTAGTATTTCCCGAGATACGGCCATTTCAATTTTGACAGCTGTCATTGAAAATTAAGATTTTGTTCCCACCTTTCATTTGAGCCATTAACTGAGAGTCTAGCAAGAGATTTGGCCGTTTAAATTTTGACAGCTGTCATCGAAAATGTAGAGATTGACCTTTCGTTTCATTTGAGCCATTAACTGAAAGTCTAGCACAAGTAGTTTCCGAGATATGGAGTGTTTGATGCCGAGCCTGTGGCCTATTTGTGTTCTATTCTATTTTTTATACACTGTCATTTTATATACTTTTGACATTTGCTGTCACTTCCGACATTCGCTGTCACATTTGACATTTGCTATTGATGATGATGATGATGATGACTTCATCATCATCGTCATCAACATTGCCTATATTCGTCCACTGCTGGACATAGGCCTCCCCTAGTGAGCGCCATAACGCGCTGTCGCTGTCTTCAGCTTGCCGCATCCAGCATCTGCCGTCACTTGATCAAAAGAAAATATTTCGATAAGTACATTGAGCCGGCAATGTATCATCAACACCGAAATAACAGTTGCAAAAAAGATATCAGTAGTTCGGTTACTTAATTCAACCGGACTACTGATACATCGAGCGACTCAGTAGTCCGGTTGAGTTAATTGTAACTGGACTACTGAGACTACACCGTTTTAATACACCAAGTTTTGTCTAAAAACCATTCGATAGTTATACCGTGAAAGAAAAAGAACATGTCTACATATTTGACCTCGCTGTGTCTTTACTTCAGTTCCGATCACGGCTGATGGAATACGATGATTACTTGATCGGAACCAGTTCCATACAAGTAAATTAATAGCCGCGATCGGAACCAGTTCCGTACAAGTAATTTAAAAGCCTCGTATGGAACCAGTTCTGAAACTCCGGTTCCGTAGACGGCCGAAGGGGTACAAACTGATACCTTTCATTTGATACCTCACATGACCCTGTAGGTATCTTTTAAAATTTCGGCATCAAAATATTCATTTACATTTTCTTTAAATCTATACAGGTGAAAGAAATGTATTATTATTTTAAATTTCAAGTTGATAGCTGCAGTAGTGGCTGAGTTATTAAGGAAGGAAAAAAGAACAGACAAAGCGAGACCGAGAGGGTTTCGAAACCGATCTTCGATCTCGAAACCCTAAAAACAACACAATACTTTTGAAAAATCACGACTAGCCGCAACAATTTTAGTAATATCATGACATTTCTTTGATTACATAAAATATCTAAGTTTCTGAATTAGAGTATAAAGTATTATAATTACTATAATACTATCTGTACTACGGTTGTTGTTGTTAATGTCATTAATGTTAAGAAGTTAACTAGTACCACAAATACGTAAATATAACGTCAAGTGCGAGTTTTGCGAGCGCACTAAAGGTTCCGTAAGACCTTGTGTCTTGCCAAATTATCATGATTCTAGGTCAACGGGATGAAAGTAGGTATCCTATAGCTTTTGGTCCACGACGAGAACAAATTTTTTTTGTGTTTTTAATACAAATATGCGGTTTCTGGATTTTTCCCAATATCCTAATCTATATAATATAATAAAAGAAAAGATAAAATTTGACTAATCAATAGATCTCTGAAACTACAAGAGCTACGAAGTTGAAATTTTGGATGGAGTTTTCTATTAAAACCAAGGCAACCGTTAAAAACGGATATTTGAAAATTCGTTTTTTAAGGGGGTCAAAGGTAATTTTTATAATAAGTTCAGAACCGTAACTTTTAACCCGTCAAAATTTGTAGCGTAGGAAGATGACTTAAAATAAACAGATACGTGTTTCAGGGTTTTCTGAAATTCTCACCCTAAATGTCAAAGGTGTGGAGTCAAAGTTCTTCTCGGTCAAATGTCATTTTTATAATAACTTTTAGAAAGTAGGCACTCGCTAAGAACGGATTTTGGAAATTCGTATTCTAAGCTAGTTAAAATGGGGTCGTAATCGAATAAGTAATTTTTTAAACAAGCATTCTTACAAGGATGACATGGGATTTATAGGTTTTCTCATAATAACTTTATTGTAAAACTTTGGCGTTGATAGTTTACATGGAAGCCAACATTACTTGGGGATTAGTATTTCTTAAGTCCACGCGAATGAAATCGCGGCGGCTCAGCTTGTTTGTGCTATAAGACAATGATTCTTACTAAATTATGTGATTCTAAGTCAACGGGAAGTACCCTAAAGGTTTTGGTCTTTAGCAAGAATCAAAAAACACTTTTTTTGTTGAATAAACTATAAAGTTACGGTATTAGGATATTTTAATTTACTAATGCTATAGGACCTTGCTTCTTGTCAAATTTTATAATTCAACGTCAACGGGAAGTACCCTATAGATTTTGGTCCATGACGAGAATAAATTTTTATTTTTGTGAGTAAACTACATTATTTAACTATTTTCGGATTTTTTTCCTTTACTTGTGCTATAAGGCCTTGCTTCTTGCCAAGTTTCATAATTGTACAATTACTATATTATTGCCGTTTACCTTTTCTAAGTGTGCATTTATTGTATTTTTGGAAATAAAAAGTTTTTGATTTTGATTTGATTTTGAATTGTAGGTCTGCGGGAAGTACTTACACTATAGGTTTTGGACCATGGCGAGTATCAAAAGTAATTTTTTTAGCGAATGAATTACAAATTTATGGTTTCCGGATTTTCCCCTTTACTTGTGCTTGATAAGACTAGACCTTGCTGCTCATCAAATTTCATGATTCTAGGTCTAAGGGACGTACGCAATAGGTTTTGTGTGCATGTGATTCCCTTGGAAATTTCAAAATATTCGAACATCAACGGCTGTAACTTTTGAGTGCGTCGACTTAGAAGTTTTATTTATATCGCGGCTCCAAGAGGTTACGAACTTGAGTATTTGACGTTCATTTGAACTTGATTCCTCCACGTGTTCCTAAGAAAAGGGGGTTGACAGACGGACAGACAGACAAACAAATATCAAAGTGCTTTATTTCCTTTAGACCTTACAGGACTCTTGGACAAGTCACAAAAAACTTGTGAATAACTAAACTAGGCACCTATGTCGGTACGGGTTTTATTTTGAGTTTTCTTTCTCCGTAAGTTATTTTCACCCAAAGTTGGGCTGAAATCACTGTTGAAATACGAATGTTTAGGAGATTGTATTTTTCAATTGTATACTTTTCTACGGTTTTGGGTGTATTGTATACAAACATAGATCATGGCGAGATAATGTCCTCCTAGCCGAATTTCGACCACGGCGGCCAGTCTCATCGAAGACTAGCCAGATGCGCAGGACATATTAAAGTGCACAAGTGTGTGCACAAACACAGGTGCACTCTCTATTCCCCCACTCTCATATTCCGATGAGACGGCAGACCGACACGACCGGGGAGAGGTCAAACGCAGGACCAACGACTTGACGTGCTTTCCGAGGGACGGGGGTATTACACCGCCAACTTCCTGACTCCGGGCTGCCACTGTGAATTTTCCTTGCTAGAAAAACCCCAATAACAACTATTGGCTGGCTGGGATTCGAATCGAACACAGGACCTCATAATCAGCGGTTGAACAAGCTGACCGTTAGACCAACGAGGCAGTTGAATGGCGAGATAAATTGATATTATCCTTAGTTTTGGAGAATCAACGTCGAACAGCGTTCACCTTGTACTTGTTAGTTACCCTTCCAACATGGTATGGATATTGGATAGATAGCGACTCGTTTAACCTTAACAAGTAAGCGCCTATGTGGTAGGTAGGTATTTTTTGAATTGAATTCGGTAAACGTCTTTAAAATAGGTAAAAATTACTTGCTAGGTAGGTACCTACTACTAAAACCTTACCGGTGTTCTACATCCTCTGCTACGAAAACGTAATTCACATGAGTCATTGAAACAACCCGGTACAAATGTAAAGCGGAGGTTACTAAATGGCTTAAGACCCTTTCGTACCAGCAAACAGAAGACTTGCTCAAGCCGCTAAATTGATACCACAGCTTGAAACTTATACAGGGTGAAGTGATTAAACCTTTTGCCGTTATCTACGCTCATCCACACTAAACTTACACAACACTAATCACTCACATGGTGGTATCCTGTTGCCCAGACTCTTATGAGACTGGTGTCCTCAGGAGACCCCATCATATACTACACATACACGCATATAACTCACAAACAAGCATCACATACCCTTCGAACTTGTTATCTTACTCCACACTCAAACACCCATGGGGCCTCCTGTTGCCCAAACTCTTAAGAGCCTGGTGTCCTCAGGAGACCCCAACATACACCTTAAACCCGTATTTGCCTTGCAAGCAATCCTTTCACAACCTTACAAACCCCACACACATACTCTACATTCACGCACTCGCACACTAAAACACGCACTTATTATAATGTTAGCTGTCTGTAGCTCTCTTACCCTTTTAATACTTAGTAATTTTTTTTTTTTCTTTTTTTGTTTTTCATATGTATAGGTATAAGTTATTAACATTTCTCATAACGTCACATTAAGACACGATTCATTGTACTTAAAAATAACATCATGTCTGTGGAGGGGGCACTGGTGACTAGTAACACAGGTTCTGAACCTATCACTGGCACCAGTCTCTCACAAACGGGTATCTGTACGCTATAGTCTACACCTAACATTAACAACAAACTGTAAAACCTATTGTGAAGAGAAAATAAATGAATTTATTATTATTATTATTATTATAAACAAAAACAATGGGCAAACATATTAAAACATATTGTATGGTTTGAAATCTTCCGAACTCCAGGAATCTTAATAAAGCATTATTTCTACTCTCATTTATTTCCATAGTTTTATCCATTACCGCTTTGTTATGTTAATATAACTTTTATTTTTATTTCTCCAGGATATTTATTTCACACACTTTGATTTTTCAAACAATAGTAAATTAGGTCTAATCAAATAATAGAAATAAGAAGCTGCTAACTTATCTTTGCTTGAATTGTTTCATAGAGAGTTTGTCTATGGCTTTTGAGGAACTTTGGAGCTCTAGGGCCGCTGTCCACCACCAGCGGAACTCAATAAAAATAATTAAAATTTATTCCCGTTGTCCCCGTTGGCGGCGATCTGTTAATGGGGACAGCGGAACGCAATAAAAAGAATTAATTTTTATTCCTATTGTCCCGTAGGAAGTCGCAGAGATTTTCGACTCCCACGTCACTTGACCTAGTGGTGTAGTTGGTTAGCACATTCCAGTACTGACGGAAGGATGCGGGTTGAAGTCCCGTCGAAGTAGAAAAATTTTGAGATATTATTTGATTTCTTAGAAAAACATCTGTTTGAAATAAGCAGCGAATCAGTTGTGTTATTAGTTTTTTCTTAGTATTTCTTGCATACTTACGATAAACTGTAAATAAAAAATTGTTTACTTTTTCCATCAAGTCATCAACAATGTCGCAAGAGCCTCCTGATCCTTTGGGACGAAGTAGTGAACTAAAATACATACACATAAAGGGCGGCACAATATTTGTACATGCTGGACATCATAATCACGAAAAAGAAAAATTATAAAAGCGGAGAAGTTTTGTTGAAAAAAAAACACTACTACACACAACTTACAAAAAAAAAATCAAATGCACGGGTACAATAAAGATTAAAGTATTTTAAAACGTAAAATACTAGGTATTTTTGTCGATTTTACATACACAAACAAGAGGCCCCCAATTGATTAAAACCTTATGAAGCTTAAAACATTTGTTTCATTTGTATGTTTATAAACTTTACTTACGTCAATGGGGACAGAAGGAACGTTATTTTATAAGTGTCCGTTGTCCCCATAACGGGAAAGCGTCAATGGGGACCACGGAAAGGAAATTTTATGACTTCCCGTTGTCCCTATAGCGGAAAAGTGTCTATGGAGACAACGCGAAAGAATTTTTTTGACTTCCCGTTGTCTCCATAGTGGGGTCAGGAGAAAACCTCAGCGCACCATAAATTGAAAAGGTGGATTCTGCTTTGGAGTTTGTTCCTTGGTTTTGACAGAAGCTTATTCTTTGTAATTCTTCTGTCTACATTATGGGTACCTATTTTAGTTTGTTGTGGAACCCGGGCTACCACCAACCAAAGAGAATAGCTATGTAGCACGCGTGCGCCAACTGCTGTCATCCCGTTAGTTTATTTAGATTTGTAAGAATTTTATTTACGTTTTATAATTGTAATTATGCAAGCAACCGATGATTGCAATTAGGAATGTGACGGAGACTCATCCCATCGTGTTTGTGCAGCCTTTCTTATGTTTATGGGCTCGCTTTTTCAAGGGACAGAGAGGCCTCAAAATATATTAAATCAGAATTCATTAGGACCCCATTATCCCGCTTTCGGCTTCGGTTGCAGTAGCCGTAGATGTTTCGACGCAAAATTCCGATTATACGGCTGACTCAGAACTTTCCAAAAAGGGGTGTCCCTTTTTGGAAAGTTCTGAGTGACTAAAAAGCTATAATGCCTATTTTTAAACTAATTCCTCGAGGTGCCCGCATCTCTGTAGCTTCTGGTCTCTCAAAAGCCATTAGGAATGAGTATTAGGACACTTGCGCGAAATACATTTGCGCGTGTGGACTACGCGAGTGGACATTTTTGCGAATGGACACTTGCGCGAAAAAATCGCAAAACTCCTAATATCTCTTGAAATAGATACCGCAGAGAGTTGCGGATTTCACAACTGTGTAGGGAATTTTGCTTCCTTTCTAGTTCTATATCTCACTTGCCCCTACCCCTCCGACTTTCTTACCAATAACGAGAAATATAATTTAAAGTAGACCTTCGTAGCACGTGCTACAATGCTACGAGGGAAAATCATAAGACAAATAATATCTCTCCAAATAGACATCGCAGAGAGTTGCAAATTTCACCAATGTATAGGGAATTTTGATGTCTTTCTTGTGATACATCTAACTTTCCCCTACCTCTCCTAATTCCTTCTACATAACGAAAAAACATACTTTAACGTAGACGTTCGTAGCACGTTCTACGATGCTACGAAGGTTCGGCGTAGCATTCAAAAGACTTTAACGCGCACGCACCTCCTTTCTACACAAAAATGTTATTTCGTAGACCATCGTAGCATTGTAGCTCTGTAGCTACGATGCTACGATGGTCGACGAAATAATATATTACGCGTAGTTTGATTCGTAAGTCCTAACTTGAGTGAGGTCCACCCTCTCTTCTACTATTACTATATACCTAGGTACTAAGTAACAAAACCTAGGTATTTTTTCCCCAGTAGTGCATAGCAACATAGTCACGAAAATGACAGACGAAATTTTTAAATTTATTTATGTTTTTGATGACTGTTCTAGGCAAAATTACAAATTTAATATTAGTACTTACCAGGGGAATGAGATATTTACAATGTTATTTCTCTTGCTACTGCTACACATCATTTTTTTATTTTATGTGAGAACTGCTTTCCGAGTCGTTTAAAATATAGTACTAACGGGTCAAAATAAAAATAGTGACAACTTGTCGCAATTTTCTAGATTTACCTCGTTTGTGTCAACTATCCTTCTAAGCCTTCTTCTTCTAAGATGTTTTATACATATAAACTAAAAATCAACAGTAAACATTCAAACTGATTTGGATTACTTCCAAAAACAATGCAGTCAAAACATTTTTGCACAGTTATAGGCATGAACTGAGTCTTGCTATCTCTCTTTCTTTCTCACGTTGTATTTGGCATCGTGCATTTCGCTCTATAATATCATTCTGAATCCTTTCGACGCGTAGAACCAAATTTACAAAATGCCAACGCACGCATATGTCCAATTACGCAAAACTCCAACTTGGCAAAGTCCCAAGTTTGTTAAGTGACAAACTCGCAAAACACCAACTACGTTAGTTACCAAAACTGTAACACGCAAATTACCAAATACGCTTGTGTACAGACATTGTTACACTTTTCACCATGGGACGTGTGTTAACATCATGGCTCTGGATTCAATTATAAATATACACACCCTTTCAGTCACAGAGTCACCACGAACACCTCCCGCTTCGCGGGGGTGAGACGCCTACACAGGTCAGGTTAACTCAAGTAGGAACAACTTAAAACAAGGACTCCTTTATATTCATAGAAATTAAATTCATGTTAAATGACACTTTGCAAATATGTCATTATGCACTAAGCGTTTTTGGTAATTTGAGAATCTGGTGCTTTGCGTGTAAAAAACATATAAGTATTTTGCGAAACGCCAAATGGCACTTTGCTAATTTGGTACTACGCGTTGAAAGCATTTGAAACCAAGGTGAGCTATAGATAGGTACATTCGCTTAGTTGAAAGGAGTCATAATCTTTTTTATCTTTCACCCATGAGTTACCCAAGTCTACCAATAACGAAGAATTGATATGAATTGAAATATGGATTTGTTCTTGTTTTAAAATCGCGGCTGTGGGGCGGAGGCTTGAATCGAATCCGTCATTCAGTCATTTTGCGTTGTGGTTTCTTGCAAGTTGTGCAAAATTCAGATATTTTGGGGTTCTACTGCCTCTCTAATACCCTCTGAAAGTCTCTAAATGACTGAATTTTTAGCGGACAGGTAAGTAGCTTTTGGCGACAATCCCTTACAATACCTTTTTCTAGTAACCCATGCTAGGACAAACGCTCCACCAAAGAAAAGGTTATGGGTCCTGAGTTTATAGGTAGGTAGTGATTTACTTTATGGTACTTAACTCCATCCTATCCTAATAATCCTACTAATATTATAATACAGACGACCTCCGTGGCGCAGCGGGCGTAGGTCCGCCTGTGACGCAGGAGGTTGCGGGTTCGATTCACGCCCCGGAACAAATTTGTGTACGATCTGTAGAAATTTGTTCCGTTGGTCTGGGTGTTTTCTATGTATAATAAAAAATAATTTATCTATGTAGTGTATTGTATTAAGTATATCAGTTATCTAGCACCCATAACACAAGCTCTGCTTAGCTTGGGGCTAGATAATGCTGTGTGAATTGTCCAGCATTATTTATTTATTTATTTATTTATTTCAGATGGATCTCTCTGCATGCTTCGGTTAAAATGGGTTATGGTAAATTTTTGACTTTTTTCATAATATTTCAAAAAGTATGAAATCCACAGAAATTTGAAAACTGTTTTGAAATGTCCAAATCGATACCTTTCATTTGATACCCCACTCGGTGTAGTAGTAGCCCCCTTTTCGAAAATTATTCCCCCCCCCCCCCCCTTTTGACCATTTTTCAAAAAGTGTTCTTTCTACAAAGTTCTCTATATTTTTCCTGTAAAATATAGATCCATATCATAAACGCTTCATACATTTTACATGGATCGCTCTGCAATCTTCGGAGATAGGGGGGGAATGGGTATTTTTTCGACTTTTTTCGAAATATTTTAAAAAGTATGAAACCTACAACAATTTCAAAACTGTTTTGAAATGTACAAACCTGATACCTTTCATTTGATACCCCACATGACCCTGTAGGTATCTTTTAAAATTTCGGCATCACAATTTGTATGGAAAATATTAATTTTAATTTTTTAATTTATTTTTCTTTAATTCTGTACAGGCGCACGAAATGTATTATTATTTAAATTTCAAGTTGATAGCTGCAGTAGTTGCTAAGTTATCTATCAGACAAAGCGAGACCATAAGGTTTTCGAAACCGATCTTCGATCTCGAAACTCTAAAAAAGGGGATAGCGCCAGCTTTATAAATTTACAAATAATTTGTTGTAGGTATATAAATCCATTGTTATTATTCTATCCCTTCATGCATCGTGCATGTATATATTACTTAGGTAGCGTTCCAAACGTGCATGGAGGAGAGCTCCCGTTCCAGAGGATTATGAACACAGATTTGATAGGTACACATGACATAACTACATTATGTAATTCAGAAGAGCCAGTCGGTAGCTTTGCAATACCTATCATCTTACTTATTTTCCATTAGAGTACATACACCAGGCACTACTAACAGTAGGGACAAGATAATAGGTCACATTTCAAAAACAGTTGGACGTAGTTATGCAAACAGGAACCAACCCACAACTTGGTCGAAATGGAGTTAAGTGCACAGGGAGGTTCCTAAGCATGTATTTTTTATGCTCTAAATAATTTTTGCCACAGGAAAGCAACCCACAAAAAACTGCTTTTTGTATGGGAATCAACTGATATTTAACATAAAAAATACTACTTGTGCATAAAAAAATCTAAACAATTTAGGCTGTCTATAAAGCCCTTAATACCCCACACAAGACTGTAAAATAATTGAACTCATATGAGCTAGTTAGATATTTTACACAAGTTTATTCTTTAAACTCATATATCTCCAAAGTAACATGCAAACAGGAACCAACCCACAAAATTACAAATCATAGAATTTTACTAATGCAAATCAGAATCAAGCCCCTAGGTTCTTGTAAACAATAGAATTCAGGTATTTTTTTTTTGTCCTTGTGGTTTGGTTCTAGTTTGTAGGTATTATTAAAATGTCAGAGTTTTATGAGTACCATATCCTATGGTTCCATTTCACATATTTAATCGCCTCATTATTGTAAATCTCGCAGCATGGTTCTAGTTTGCAAAATAAGAACTGACCAAATGTGGGTTAGTTCCCGTGTGACCTACTCATAACTTTGCTAAGAGTCGCTAGATGGCCAAGATCTTTTTTGAGCATAAAGAATACATGCTTATGAACTTCCCTGTATACTAACTCAATTTTGACCGATTTTGACCGATGTGGGTTGGTTCCTGTTTGCATAACTACGTCCAACTGTCAAATGTAACCTATTATCTTGTCCCTACTTTAGGTATTAATTATTATAATAGGTAAGTAGATGGTAAAAATCATCTGCCTAGCTAATAGTCTGGTCAATTTAGATATTCGAGGTAACTAAAATTCGCACTCAGCTGAAAATTGGTAGGATTGTTTAAAACACCATTATAAATGAAATGTGAAAAGTCCTTATCGATCCGACACCTGAAAAAAAATTTACTCAGGTCAAAGGTCACAAAAACGGGTTTTTCGCGATTTTCAGCAAAACGGTAAGTTTTATCATAAAATTAGCCCAGACAAAAATTGTAGATCAGATAATTATTAAAATCTATAAAAAAAATGTCCTATTTTTTGGTCTAATTTGAGCGGACTTTAAGGCACATTGATGAATCAAATCATCGCACGAATTCCCATAAATACAAACAGGAAAATAAAACTCAGGTTGTTAACCAAACAAAAATAATACGTACAACCAACGACAAAAACATAAAGCAATAGGTATTAATTATTTTATTGTATGAAAATAATTTCCGGTATTCCGACGTATAGTAAAAAATATCTAAGTATCTATGTAATATAGACAGATAGAAAATTCTTTATTGCACACTTATCGATAGAAATAATACAACAAAACAGCTTAAAATCTAAGTGACAAGTGGCGGTCTTATCGCTCAAGAGCGATCTCTACCAGACAACCGTGGATGGATAGGATCATTCATTGGATAGTACTAGGGGATCTGTGTGCTCATGAAAGTTACATATATAAATAAATACTTTCAATATATATTTCGCATAAAATATACAACATACATAACATTTTGTATATATCTAAATATACTACTTATATACATAGGGACTCAGGTATGCGTTCAGTGACAGCAGGACAAATAGTGTAAAGGATTACCATGGTTTTGAAGATTGGTAGCGACTTTGCTCGCCTCACCGAGACTGGCAATGCATTCCATAGTTGTATAGCCCGGGCAGTAAAGGAATGGGCGAAGAAGGAAGTAGAGTGGACAGGTACTTGAAGCATGAGGGTTTCAGAAGAGCGCAGAGAAAGAGCGTGAGAATGGTGGAGAAAGGTAAAAAGTTCTTTGAGATAAAGACGTGAAATAAGATATAATAGAGAAGATGTAGAATATGATAATTTCGGCGAAGCCGTATAGGTAACCACTTGAGCTTCCTGCGAAATTCCGAGACATGGTTATATTTGCGCAAGCCAAATATGAACCTTATCCCGACACTCTGCAGGCGCTCAAGTTTATCTAACTGTTGCTCAGTTAGATCAAGAAAGGAAGAATCAGCGTAGTCGAGGACTGGAAGGAGAAGAGATTATGCAAGAGAGATTTTAGTGGCAATAGGTAGAAAGTTACGTAGCCTTCGAAGGGAACCTGCTGAAGCAAACATCCTACGGCTGATTTCAGATATCTGCGGTCCCCACGACAGATTTCTATCAATGAGGATACCTAAATTTTTCACCGTTTCGCTTTGCCCAACAGGCGTCCCAAGCAAAGACCACGGTTGGTAGACTACCCCAGTTTATCCGAGCTATCATTCGCGAGCTTCCGATTGTGATCACCTGCGTTTTTGCAGGGTTGACTTTTAAACCAAAGCTGTTGCTCCAGTCCAGGATACGACCTAGGTCTTCATTTATGGCGGCAATAGCACACGGTAGCTGATCTACCGTAGCCTGCGTGTAGATTTGGAGATCATCTGCATAGAGGTGGTAAAAATATACCTTTTATTGTATTATGTATTTCTATCATCTAGCACCCATAACACAAGCTCTGCTTACATTTATATTTACAATTGTCCAGCATTATTATTATTAATATTTCTAGAGTATTCTTCTATTTTTGCAATAGTGTCAAACATTGGCAACGTCTTTGTTTCTGGTGTTAACAAGACCGCAGAAATTATTGCAGTCGAAGAAAATAGGATTGAAGGCAATATTGTGAGTTTCATCATCTGAAAAATAAAACATTTCATGGGTAAACAAAATTACAGGGAGATCCCACCTGCATATATGTCAGAATTGACCGAGCGAACGAAGTGACCGAAGCGTCTCTGCATCAAGTCTAGCAAAATTTGCGTTTCTGTCAGTATGTACGTACTCTTCTACAGGTCGTATCTTACAACCTGCCTGGACGAAACTTGGTGTAGGTACAGATTCTTCTATTTTTTTATATTTTTTTGTTGTCGGGGTTTTTTGATTAAAGGCGTACTTCCTCCAAAAAAAGGTAAAAATCGGGCTTTAGAATATCTCCGATTTAAGACATCCCCGGATCTAGGTCCGTGTTTGTCTAGGTTGTGATTAACTTCACAATCTCCAAGCAGAGATGGGCGCTGCGGCGCGCGGGCCGCGGCGGGTGGCTTTGAGCTAGCCGTCACGCTAACAGCGAGCAGAGAGTTAGCAACATTATTTCTACCCATTTACGGGTCAAAGATGATTGGTAAAACCGAGTAAGGCATCTGTTACGATTTAACATTTCCTGTGTAAGGGCAAACTAGCGTACTATACCCTAATCGCCTACTTTTGATTACCATCATTTGAACTACATATTTAACGTATCTTTTGTAATTAAATAGTGATTTATTGTGGCCAATGATCGTCTAGCTAGAGGAAAGACTCGTACGATGTGTAGTAGTTACTCAGATTCTTTTAAAAGTTTTAGACAAACGAACTAACCCTTCAATTTACCTACCAAAAATTTTGGTTTCATAAATTCTGGTAAAACATAACTCTCCTTTTTCACGGTCGGCTAAACCTATTTTTCACTCTCTCTCTCTGGAACAGCTAAAGCTTAAGTAGTAAGAGCAGAATTCAATCCCGGGCATTCAAGGTATTTTATACAATTATGTAAATAAGTAGATTTAAGTACAGATTACGACAATAACGAATCATTTTTAGACTTCGGTTAACCTGCCTTCGCTGTGCGGTTACCAGAGAGCTTTGGCCCGTGGGTCTAAACCGAGGCTTTTGTTATTAGGGCCAAAACCAAAGTTTTCAATCAGTGCGTCCTACCCGTCGTCGTGACCTTAGGAGCTGAGACGTGGACAATCACAGTAGGGATGGTCCACCAGTTCAAAGTTGCTCAGCAAGCTATGGCCATGCTCGGAGAAGGATTCGTAACGAATACATCCGACAGAGAACCACAGTTTTCGACATAGCTGAAAGAATTAGCAAGCTGAAGTGGAAGTGGGCTGGCCATATCTCGCGAAGAACCGACAACCGCTGGGGTAAACGTTTTCTTGAGTGGAGACCGCGACTCGGAAAACGTAGTGTAGGACGCCCTCCAGCCAGCTGGGATAACCATCTGCAAAAACCTGCAGGCAGATGCTGGATACGGCAAGATGAAGACGGGGTTGGCGCTCATTAGGGGCGGGACTAATATAGACTGATGATGATGATTATGAAGAAGAACCGCTTGACAGGTGGTATACCACATGGGACAGGAGCTATACCACAGTCTCAGAATGTATTTTAATCTCCCAAGACTACTTGTCGAGTCTTATTACACAATGAAGGGAGCTACTTCTTGTGTTTGATTGATTTAATAAGAATTTGGATTCAACAATTATTCAAGACCAGCCTGTTATGGAATGTAACACCATCCGTCTACAACGCAGAGAAACGTTAGAATTAGATAGCGCGGGTTTGCATAACCTGTCTAGCGACAAATATTTAAATCGGTGAGAATCTCTTGGTTGATAGAATGTTTTAAGCTTTTTTCGCGAGATAAATAATGAAGATTTTATTTATTTTACCGGAACCTAACTTCTAATCGCGAGCTGTATGCATCTGAGTGACCTAACAGAGGTATGGTAGTGTATATATAAATATATAGCCCAAATAAAATTTGCCAGTCACAATGTCCTCGCGTCGTTGTCGAAGGTTTCTTGCACGTCGCATATGGATGTACAGTACACAGGCTGCGCTGGCTCGGCCACGTGCTACGAATGGAGGAAGATCGGGCTGCAAAACGGGCTTTTCTTGGAGCGCCGGTTGGCCGACGACCAGTCGGTCGGCCCAGATACAGGTGGAAGGATGAAGTGGAGAAGGACCTTCGCTCACTTCAAATCTTTGAACCGGACTGGACGGAGGCGGCGCAGGACAGAAGCCGGTGGCGATCTATTGTGTCTGAGGCCAAGACCCAGTTCGGGGTCGATGCGCCAGGATAGTAGTAGTAGTAGTAGTAAATAAAATTTGTGTATTCCTTCGGATCTGTGTTATCCATTTCCTCTGCTGTTATGTCAATTTTCTTTAGTTTTGCCACGAATTTTAGGGTGTCCTTAGCCCTAATAATTCAGACCGTGTGCTATAAAAGCGAATGCTACTTCACCAGAATAGATTGCATAAGAAAATATTACACCTGTCAAGACTCTCTTAGAATCTCCACCCACTTCGATCACTGAAGAAACACAATTGAGTTGTAATACCGTTTAATTATAATATACCTTCAAGGGGTGGGGAGGGTTATTTTTTCGACTTTTTTCTAAATATTAAAAAGCATGAAACCTACAAAAATTTCACAAACTATTTTGAAATGTACAAACTGATACCTTTCATTTGATACCCCACATGACCCTATATCGGTATCTTTTAAAATTTCGGCATCACAATTTGTATCGAAAAAGTTCATGTAAATTTTTAATATTTTTCCTTTCAATCTGTACGAGCGCACGAAATATACTGTTATTTTAAATTTCAAGTTGATAGCTGCAGTAGTTGCTGAGTTATTAAGGAGGGAAAAAAGGACAGACAAAGCGAGACCATAAGGGTTTCGAAACCGATCTTCGATCTTCAAAACCCTAAAAAGGACAGACAAAGCGAGACCATAACGGTTTCGAAACCGATCTTTGATCTTCGGAACCCTAATTATGTTATTCGACTCTACTTACTTATTATCACCTATCCACCCCGTGATTAGCATTGAGACTATCATGCCAGTAGTTTTATGTACGCTTCCAACTAAACTGGCTTTCCATGATTGATAGCCAAGATCAAGCTAGTAGATCATAATGATCATGTTTTTAAAAACATTTTCCTCTGTGGGTAATTTTATACCATTAATTTGATCAAGCACAAAAACAAGTTAGGTAACAAACGTGACTCCACCTCAGCTACTTTAGAATGGTTGTTCTCGTAAATCCATTTGTTACATGAGCCGATGATATCAATAACTGTCTCATTGCTACATGTCTGGATAAATAAATTATATTTTTCAGTGTTTAAAATTGGTCTTGAACATTTTGTGTCAATATCTTCTGGCTACGAATCAGGCTTTTCAATTGATGGATTTTCTATTTCACATTCAGGAACTAAACACCTGAAATAAATAATTAGTATTAGGATTACTTATAAAGTTTACCCTGCCGTCTCCTACCACAGGGCTCAGCTCACTGTCCTCTAGTTTTCTAGTTTGGTTTCCAGTTTTGACAAAATGTGGTGGTATCTAGTATCTACTAATGGTACATGCAACATCAGTTGTTATTCAAATTTTTAATACCTACTTTCGGTTCTAGTCGGCAAACACCTCAGAGAAACGCAGTTTTTCCTGTTTTTAGGGTTCCTTAGGTACCTCAAAAGGAAATAAGGAACTCTTAAAGGATCATTTTGTTGTCCGTCTGTCTGTCTGTTCGTCTGTCAACCCCCTTTTCTCAGGAACGCGTGGAGGTAACGAGTTGAAATTAACATCGAATACTCAAATCCGTAACCTCTTGAAGCCTTAATATAAATAAAACTTCAACGCAATCAAAAGTTGCAGCCGTTTATGTCCGAATATTTTGAAATTTCCAAACATGCACATAAAACCTATAGGGTCCCGTCCCGTAGACCAAATTGCCAAATTCATAATTCTAGAATTTGGCAAGCAGCAAGGTCTTACAATTATACGAAACCCTTAGTGCGCGAGTCCGACATACTATTCACAACATAAATCAATAAAGATTCTACATTTATTTAGCTAGGCACTCTAACGGTGTCTTGATTGGACAAGATAAATATTTACAAAGCTGTAGGTAGGTTACATTACAAGCTTATAGGTACCTACGCTTAAAATATTATTTCCGCATACTTAGGTATACTATTCTCTAGAGCTTTTCGCGAGGTGGTAAAAAAACTTTGAAGTTGTAATTAAAACAATCCGGTTATTTACTAAGGCTTCAATGACCTTCAGTAAATAGCAGAAGGTACTTTAATTTACTTACATTATTTTAGTGTACAAATTTTAGTTTTTTTTTCGGATTCGTTCCGTTACTTGTGCTATAAGACCTTGCTTCTTGCCCAATTTCTACGGGAAGTACCAGGTACTCTTTAGGTTTTGTATGCGTGACATCACCTTGGAAATATGTATTAAAATACTGATATATTCCCATCCACCCCATTGACTTCCCCATTAATGGGGTGGATGGGAGAAAAAAATCCCATCCACCCCATTACTCAAGCCAATAGGGTAGTTGGGAATATACCTAATTACCTATCAATGGGGTGGCTAGTGGCTAGGAATTTTCACCACAGTGGCTTGATTAAACTAAACCACCCCATCGACTTTTTAATTATAGAAATATTAAATCTCACCATTTACTATTCACACATAATTACATTCTAGCTGCATTCTTACTACCCGTTGTCCTATTACCCGTTTTCCCGGAGGAATGAAGCATTTTCCCGCGGTAAATAATAGCCTATGTTCATCAGGAATAATGTGGGCTTATAATGGTAAAAGAATTTTTCAAATAGGTCCAGCAGTTTCGGAGCCTATTCAATACAAACAAACAAACAATCAAATCTTTCCTCATTATATTATTAGTACCTATAGATTCGGACATAAACAGGCGGCTGTAATTATTGATTTATTTTACGTCTCTAACAGAACACGGACTTGAGTATTTGATTTTAATTTCAACTCGATACTTCCACGCGTTCCTGAAAAAAGGGGGTTGACAGACAGACAAACTCCTTTAAAAGAATGTTTAAAAGGGTTCCTTTTTTTCCTTTTGAGGTACGGAACTGGTAAAAAATATAGGTACGCAATTTAAATACTTACTCGACATAGCTTTATCTATAAACAGTAAACTTCTAAGTAGTTACATTCTAGCTAATTATCTTAAATAGTTTTAACTCAGATAGGTCTCTACTTGTTCAATACCTACCTACAATAATATTACCTATATTAACTGTACTATGATTGATGTGAAGTTCACTACCTTATACGTAGGTACCTAGGTACATAAAAAACTGGTTTGGAAGGCTACACAAGTCGTCGGTGCGAACTCGTCATCGGTGGGCGCGGCCTAAATGTAGGTATGAATGAATTATTGTGCATTTCATCCTAGCGCGCGAGTAGGTAGGGTAGGTGCACCCGTTCGCCGACCAGCCCCTGTTGTCGTGTCGGATATTGCGGTGTAGGCACTTATTAAATTTATTTTATAGAGCAGATGTCAAAAACAACTTCAATTCAAAGGCGCCTTGTTAAAAGAAACCCTTTTTCTGGCAGTGGTTTACCGTCAATATTCATATACCTATAGGAACAAAGTCATTTCGTCCGCTGTTGGCTGTCAGCCACCCTTTTGGTGGCTCTTTTAGTGGGGCCACTCTTTTGGTTCGGCCATATTTAGCCTTGCCATCCAAGCAATAATAGAACGTCTCCAATCCAAGCTCAATGTTTGGTATTTGGATTTTTGAAGATCTTAAAATCATCACAGCTGAATTTCGACAAATAGGTTGACATTTTTATTTAGGTATTATTAATTATTTTTTATTTTTATTTATTTTAATACCTATTTATTTTTTCTTTCGGACTCTTGTATAGACAATAACAATCCCCATCATTGGAAAATTCAACAGTTTGGCCCCAACATTACAGTTGTAGTTAGATGATCACTTCGACTCTAGATGAGTCTTTTCAGTCATTTTTGTACTTAATATGAGAAAATTCAAATTTTCAACAAAACTTCGGACAGACTGCTCAAAATTAATACAATGAGAATACAATACACATAGAGTAAAAACTAGTTTTTTATATGTGCGCGAGCTGCAAGCAGCTCTCAACGGCTGTGTGTGTATACTGTTTGTTTTAAATTTTGTTCCCCTTATCGTAACCTACACCCTGGATTTGATCGAAATCGATAACCAAGAGTGGAGACTGCGATATAAAAATGTCAGCCATTTTGGATTTTGAAATGGACATCTTTTTGTAATCTACGAGTTCGAGTTGATCGAAACACGATACCCATATCAAATTCTTGGATGGGGAAGGAGGTTCAGGGGGGTTCGGTGCGTGGGGGGTAACTCGCCGGTAGCAAGGCTCGCTGCGCTCGCCTTGCTGTGTATTGCGGTTCGCTTCGCTCACCCCGCAATCCGACACACGCCTGCCGTCATCAAATTCGTAATCCTCACCCCCATGTTAGTCGAAAACTACACCCATATCAAATTCTTGGATGGGGAAGGGGGTTCAGGGGGCTGGGGCACGGGGGGGGGGGTCACAGCACGGCTCGCTTCGCTCGCCACAAAGCTCGACCCTAAAGAAGATGTCAATATATAGGCTAAAACTGGCCAAATTTCAGTTTTTTAATAAAAAGGGGCATCTAGAGGGGCGGGGAGGAAAAAAAAATTGCAATCGAAATGATATTCAACCTTTTGTAGGACCGTAAAATTTTACTTCTTTCGTACTTTGTTTGGGAGATATCAAAAGGGGGGTGAAAAAAGGGGCAGGAGGGGTGGTGATTTTTTTTCTTCCATTTCGCAAAGGAACCTTCTATACGAACCCGCAGTGAAAGGGGGGGTAAAAAAAATTTTGGAATCAGAATCGTTTGACGTTTTCTATACAACGCCTTTAAAACTTTTCATGAGTATAACTCTGCTTGGGAGCACCCCTGGGGAGCGGGGGTCCTGAGGGACAAATCTCAAAAAGTCGGAATTTTCCCTAGGTCCCCCAAGCCCCCGTGCACATTTCTACAAAAAAACATACCTCCCCCTCCACCATCACGGAGAACAATTATTTCAGTCAGTCAGTGAGTCAGTCAGTGGTAAAGTGGTAATTAAGCTTTATAATATAAGGGCACACACAGCAAGGCGACTGTGTTGGGACTCGCTGCTGTATTCTAAGACAATACTATTAATAGTTATAATATGGCTTTTACAATTATTATTATTCAGTTTTGTCTATTTGTACCTAATTTGTGTATACGAGGAAATATTTTGAAAAAGTCGAAAAAATACCCATTCCCCCCCCCCCTATCTCCGAAGTTTGCAGAGCGATCCGTTTAAAATGTATGGAGCGTTTGTAGATATGGATCTATATTTTGCAAGAAAAATATAGAGAAGTTTGAAAATAGAACACACTGAAAAATGGTCAAAAAGGGGGGGAATAATTTTCAAAAGGGGGGGCTACCTCACCGAGTGGGGTATCAAATGAAAGGTATCATTTTATACATTTCAAAATATTATTAGGTATCTTTTAAAATTTCGGCATCACAATTTGTATGGAAAATATTTATTTTCATTTTTCATTTATTATCATTTATTTTTCTCTAAATCTGTACAGGCGCACGAGATGTATTATTATTTTAAATTTCAAGTTGATAGCGGCAGTAGTTTTTGAGTTATTAAGGAGGGAAAAAAGAACAGACAAAGCGAGACCTTAGGGGGTTTTGAAACCGATCTTCGATCTTCAAAACCCTAAAAATCCATATATCGAATCGGTCATTCGGTCATTTTGCTTTTTGGTCTTGCGAGTCGTGCGAAATTCAAATGTTTTGGGGTTCTATGTACTACTGTAGTAAAGACTTTCAGGGTACGTAACATACCCTGAAAATATCTGAATGACTGCATTTTTAGCGTTAGGTACCTAAGTAGTTTTGTGACAATAGTAGACCACTTTCTAGTAACCCATGCTAAGACAAAGGCTCCACCAAAAAAAAGGTAGGTAATCTTCCTTTTGAAGCACATTATAATAGGTTTATAGGTAGGTACTTACGGTACTTAACTCCATACCAAATAATTACAAGAAAAATTTATACTAATTTAATAACCTACTTTGAATTTAAGTAAAATGTTAAAAGCTGGCGCAGTTCTCTTTTGTTTTTCATACAATAATCCCCGCTTCGTCACAAATCCAGGCCTTCAGTACCTATACGAAAACAAAGGGCCTGCTATTATGCCTGCTTTATTAATTTATAAATAATTTGTTGTATAAAATTTTTACCTTTAGGTACCTACTTTAATCTATACATATAACTAGATAATCTATTAAATACAATCCATTCTTTTTGTTTTATCCATTCATGCATGGTGCATGTGCATAGCGTTCCAAACGTGAATGCGAAGAGAATACCTACCTACAATACTTACGTAAGACTTGAACGGTAGAAAGCTCCCGTTCCAGAGTATTATGGACACATATTTGATAGGTACTAACAGAAGAGCCAGTCAGTAGCAAATTTGAAATTTTATACCTAGCAATTTTTTTTTCCATTTACATTTACATTATAGCACTAGTAATTTTATTTAAATACCTAGTTAGGTAGACAGTACAAATTATCTGCCTAGCGAAGGCACTTTGATGAAACGAAACATCTCAAGGATTTCCCATACTACCGGGAAAATACAAATTAGGTTCTTAGCCAAATAAAAATAATAGGTAGTTAGTACAATCAACGACAAAAACATAACACATTTTTTTGTGTTTATAATTTACACTATAAAGCCACATTAATCTTTCTAGAGTGTACTTCTATTTGTGCAATAGTGTCAAACATTGGCAACGTCATTGTTTCAGGTGTAAATGTTAACAAGATCGCTGAAATTATCGCAGTCGAAGAAAAAAGGATTGAAGGCAATATTGTGAGTTCCGTCATCTGAAAAATAAAACATTTCTTATGTTAAACAAAATTGACTAGTTAAACAAATAAACAGGGAAATCACACCTGTATGTACGTCATAATTTGGAGATTTGTGTCAAATTTGTTACTTGGAAAACAGTTAATGGAATGAAACAAACCAATAATGGAGTAAGTGGTGCAAGCATGGATCCAACTCTCGCTGCGGTGTTGCCCCATCCAAGAAGAGATCCTCGTACGCTCGTGGGAAACAGCTCCAAACTGTACGTGTAGATTCCAGTGAAGCAAATGACAACGCCCAGTTTTCCAATCAAAAAAAGAACTAGTTTCAACCACGTCATTGCTGTAACACAAACAAATAATTCTATTCCAAAAATTTCAAGTCTGCACAGTTTCTATGTTAACATTTTTCGAAAGTAAGTATATCACTTACACTCTGGTGCGTAATTTTGAGCAATCAGAAAAACCGCTGATAGCATGTATCCGTATTGTAAGGTAATTCTTCGGCCAAACTTCTCAAAAGTGTAATAGGCAATTAAGTCGCCAGGAAAGGAAGTAAGTGATGCCCAAACAAAATTTGTGTATTTGTTTCCAGGCAAAAGAACGGCATGAACAATAGAACCATAGTAGAGAAAACTGGATGTGAAGAAGCAAAATGACACAACAGCCAGCCTTTTCAGTATCTCTTTTGAGTTGAATATCTCTTTTATACTCTCTTTCTCGTTCTGTTCTTCGATATTGAACTTTGTTCTTAGTTCTTTCGGATCTGTGTTATCTACTTCCTCTGCTGATAAGTCAATTTTGTTTACTTTTGCCACCAATTTTAGGGTGTCCTTAGCCTCAGTTATTTTTCCTCTGAGTATTTGCCATCGAGAGCTCTCCCTTAATATTATAAAGTAAACTATAAATAATATTAAAGGGCTGTATACAGCTATAATAATGGATTTCCAATATTTCAGACCCATTGCTATAAAAGCGAATGCTACTTCACCCAAATAGACTGCATAGGAAAATATTACACCTGTCAAGACTCTCTTAGAATCTCCACCAACTTCGATCACTGAAAAAAACAATCAATTTATAATACCTTATACATTTATTTACCTTCATATATATAATGAATTACCTTCATATAATGAATAAGTCAGTCAAGTAATGAATGTAAGTATGCATATCCTATAAAAAAATATACAAAATTTCGTCTTACTCAGAACAACTCCAACTGTATAAAGTCCAGATGCCATTACAGATTCAAGAAATTCAACTGCTAGATATGCATAATAATTGCTTAAAAATATTTTGATAACTCCAATGCATCCTCCAACTGAACAAATAATAGTCGTTGGCTTTCTACCAATCCTGCAAATAATAAAATGTTGGTAGGTAAAAAGTTATTCTAAATAATGGATAATGGACCTATGGTATTTGACTCTACTTACTTATCAGCTATCCACCCCGTGATTAGCATTGAGAATATCATGCCAGCGTTATGTACGCTTCCAACTAAAGTGGCTTTCCATGATTGACAGCCAAGATCGAGCTAGAAGATAATAATGATCATATTATTAAAAATATTTTCCTCGATGGGTAATTTTATACCATTAATTTGATCAAGCACAAAAACAAGTTAGGTAACAAACGTGACTCCACCTCAGCTACCATAGAATTGTTGTTCTCGTAAATCCATTTGTTACATGAGCCGATGACATCAAATACTGTCTCATTGCTACATGTCTTGTTAAATAAATTATATTTTTCAGTGTTTAAAATTGGTCTTGAACATTTTGTGTCAATATCTGCTGGCCACCAATCAGGCTTTTCGATTGATGGATTTGCTATTTCACATTCAGGAACTAAACACCTGAAATAGAGAATAAGTATTATTACTCATCAAGTTTACCCTGCCGTTTCCTACCACAGAGCTCACTGTCCTCCAGTTTTCTACGTTGGTTTTCCAGTTCTGATAAAAATGAGCCTAGTCTGGAAATGTTGTGGTATACATCTATCTACTTATGGTACCAACACACAACATCTGCTCAATCAGTTGTTAATTTAACAACAAATTATTCTTACTTTCGACCCTAGTCGGCCAACACCTCAGAGAAACGAAGTTTTTCCTTTTTGAAGATTCCGTTCCTCAAAAAAAAGGAACCCTTATAGAATCACTTTGTTATCCGGTTGTCTGTCTGTCGTGGAGGTATCGAGTTGAAATTAACATCAAATACTCAAGTCCGTAACCTCTTGGAGTCTTGATATAAATAAAACTTCTAAGTCAAGGCAATCAAAATTTACAGCCGCTTATGCCCGAATATTTTAAAATTTCAAAGGGAATAACGTGCACACAAAACCTAAGGTACTTCCCGTAGATCTAGTAGAATCATGAAATTTGGTGAACAGCAAGGTATCACAAGTAAAGAGAAAAATCCGAAAACCATTTTGTAGTTAATAAAAAAAAAATACTTTTGGTTCTCGCCATGGACCAAAATCTACAGGGTAGGTACCTACTTCATGTTGACCTAAAATCATGATATTTGGCAAGACACAAGGTCTTACAATTATACGGAACCCTTAGTGCGCGAGTCCGACTCGCACTTGAAGTTTTATTTACAACTTAAATCAATAAAGATTCTACATTTATTTGGCTAACGGTGTGTCTTGACAATTTAAATATTTACAAAGCTGTAAGTAGGTTACATAGCAAGCGGACACGCTTGGTAATACGTAATAATATTTCCGCATATTTAATATTGAATTCTTTAGAGCTTTTGGATGTTTATAGTCTTTTCGGAATGACGAGGTGATAACAGGATCTTGGCAGTCGTAGGTAAATAAAAGAAGCCGGTTATATAATATATAACCGGCTATTTAAATATTATATCATATACCTACTTACATAAGGAATGTAGGTAGATATTTAATTTTTATTTTTTAAATAGGTACCTATAAATCGCAGTGTTAAATCAGGAATAACATGTACCTAAGTACATTGATAAAAAAAACTCTGGCTCCACCACCAGACCTTAGACATCCATCATCTAGGAGTTAGGACCAGAGTACCTACTACCTAGATACTTGTCAGCAGGACGAATCAGACTCGATGCTGCGTCATTCATTACTCATTATAAATATTACTTAGTTCCCAAAGCTCCAAAGCTACCTTCCAGCTCCATCATAGATCAGCTCCATTTCATTATAATATTTGCGTTGTAATCGATTCAAATGTAACTTGAAAGATTACATACGGGCAGGACACCGGATACGCGAAACTAAATAAATGCTTGAAAGAGATACAATAATAATATACTGCTTTGTTTGGTAAAGCATACCAAACACCGATTAAATTATCCCACAATAGGTAAGTAGGTAGGTAAACACTTAATTTTAATTGAAATTAGTAATTGAAAAGACTATTTTAGTCTTTTAAGTTATAGTTAGGTATCATTGTGTGAAATGTCCAGCATTATTTATTTATTTATTTTATTTATTTATTTATTTACCTACCATAATTTACTTTATTTAAAAACGTATTGTAAAAAGTAAAGTGGTCTACTACATAGCTGTTTTAGTCAATAGATCTGTGTACCTATATTGTGTCATATAATATTATGGTATCATCTATTCCAAATTTAATTGATTATTCACAAATAACTAATCAGAAGCCATGATGGATGAATGAGATTTACATAAATCACTTCATCTCAACATTATCTCAATATTGGTCTACTGCTGGACGCAGGCCTCCCTGATAAGCGCCTTATTTTCTGGGGGGTAATGCCTATAATCTCCGCGGTGGGCATGCGGGTTGGGGATCGCTCGGTAGTAGAATTTTTCCGCATGGGGCGCTGCTGCATGTCCCCGGTGTATATCCCATAGTCGCCTAGAAGAGTCGGTGTGGTGTAAATTCTAAGCCAGCAACACACAGCTTAATTTACATAATAATATCCTGTTAATAAATTATTGACCATAAGCGAATTATGTTAAATATAATAAATTTACATTTTGCTTGACTTAAATATTTTAACTTTCTAAAGCACCGTATCTTTTGTTGATTTTTAGGGTTCCGTACCTCAAAAGGAAAAAAGGAACCCTAGAGGATCACTATTTTGTCGGTATCAGTACACTTGCGCGAAAGACACTTGCGCGAAGGACACTTGCGCGAATGGAAATTTGCGCGAATGGACACTTTCGCGAATGGACACTTGCGCGAAGGACATTTGCGCGAGTGGACACTTGAGCGAATGGACACTTGCGCGAAAAAATCACAAAACTCCTAATATCTCTCGAAATAGATGTCGTAGAGAGTTGCGGATTTCACCACTATGTAGGTAATTTTGTTCTCTTTCTTGTGATATATTACACTTTCCCCTATCCCTCCCGCTTTCTTCTCAATAACGAGAAACCTACTTTTACGTAGACGTTCGTAGCACGTGCTACGATGCTAAGAGGGATGCACAAAACTCCTAATATCTCTCGAAATAGACGTTGTAGAAAGTTGCGGATTTCACCACTGTGTAGGTAATTTGGTCTCTTTCTTGTGATATATTTCACTTTCTCCTACCCCTCCTACTTTCTTCGCAATAACGAGAATCCTACTTTTACGTAGACGTTCGTAGCACGTGCTACGTTGCTACGAGGGATCGCCGTAGCATACAAAAGACTTCAACACGCACGCACCTTCTTCCTACACATAAAATGTAATTTCGTAGACCAACGTAGCAAGTGCTACGATGGCTACGGGTGGCTTAGCGGCGTGGCCACATTCATAGCTGCCAAGGAGTATTCAGTACATTGGTGACTGGTCTTCTTTTAGATCTTTTTTCTTGAACATACGAGTAAGTGAAGTTACCATTCACTCCACTTTACATACAAAAAAAATGTCGTAGACCTTCGTAGCACGTTCTACGATGCTACGAGGGATCGGCCTAGCATACAAAAGATTTCAACGCGCACGCACCTCCTTACTACAAAAAAATGTTAGTTCGTAGACCATCGTAGCATCGTAGCTACGGGTTCACGTCTTCATGTCAGTGTAGAGTCTGTGATTTGTGTTTCGAGAGATATTAGGAGTTTTGTGATTTTTTCGCGCAAGTGTCCATTCGCGCAAATGTCCATTCGCTAAAATATCCACTCGCGCAAATGTCCACTCGCGCAAATGTTCTTCGCGCAAGTGTCCATTCGCGCAAGTGTCCATTCGCGCATATGTCCATTCGCGCAAGTGTCCTTCGCGCAAGTGTACCAGATCCCTATTTTGTCTGTCTGTCTGTCTTTCTGTAAACTCCTGAGAAAAGTATCATGAACTCGTGGAGGTATCGAGTTGAAATTAACAACAAAAATACTCAACTCAAGTTTTATTTATAGAGCGTGACCTCTTGCAGCCTCAATATAAATAAAACTTCTAAGTCAACGTAATCAAAAGTTATAGCCGTTTATGCCCGAATATTTTGAAATTTCCAAGGGAATCACACGGACACAAAACCTATAGGATATTTCCCGTAGAACCTATAGGATACTTTCCGTACTTCCTAGAATCATGAAATTTGGCAAGAAGCAAGGTCTTATAGCAAAGAAAAAATGCTAAATTTGCAGTTCAGGTACTCCAAAACCTACAGGGTAGTTAGTTACTTCCCGTTGACCTAGAATATTATTATAGTCATGATATTTGGCAAGATACAAGGTCTTACAATTCGTAATAGGTACTGATTGCGCGAGTCCGACTCGCACTTGACGTTTTATCAGGTAAGTCGGTACCTATCTACTTCCCTGAAGAGAAATCATCGGTTTAGAAAATTGATTGGCGTGAAGCAATAGGTATCAATTGATTTGCAAATTATTTTTCAATTAAACATAGTACGATGGCTGGTTGTGGTTGGTAACAAACAAATTACAATCTATCATAACCAATAAACACAAGTTTGTGTAAATATGTGCCTGGTATAATATATACTATAAAGGCTCTAATAATCTAACTAAGAAACTCGATTTAAACTCTTTCAATTTTTCATTTTTAAAAATACGTATTAGGTATTACCTATTTTAAAGTAATAATTAGTATATAACACATAGTTAGGTATCCTATAAACCTATTTTACCGTTTGTGTTTATAACGTTACCACTGCGTTTAGATAAAAAAATATACGCTATAAAAACATACTCGACATATTAACTTTATCTATAAATGGTAACCTTCGAAGTAGTTACATTCTAGCTAAATAACTTAAATAGTTTTAACTCAGATAGGACTCTACTTGTTCGTAACATTTACCTAGGTTGGTGTTGTTAATGTGTTACTACCACAAATATGTATAAAACTGGTTTCTTAACAAGTAAGCACCTATGTGGTATTTATTTAATGGTTAAACAAAATCCACAGTCGTTAAATACAAATATGTTACATAATGTGCCCACAACTAGGCTACACAAAATTAATGTATCTTTTAAAGGGTATACGCTTCTACAACAAAACTCCTAGTGAGTTGCAAAAATTATCAGTAAATAAATTCAAACAAATTATAAAAACCTTGCTGTGCAAAAAGGCTTACTATAAAATATATGATTACCTATCTAGAAGATAAAAAAGCTTGGGACGGGTTTTGCTCCAACTCGAAAATTAACAACTAACAGGCTAAAGGTTTCTTCGTCGCTTCTTTACTTTGGTCTACATACCGAAGCGACAGAAATCAAAAATATCACTTTATTTCCGTATCAGTGTTTAGTTTTACAATTTGTCCTTTTTTAAGTGTACATTTATTGTATTTATGCAAATAAAGAGTTTTTGATTTGATTTGAAATCATAGTGGTATGTTTTGAATTGAATGCGGTATGCGTACGCAGGTCTTTAAAATAAAAAATACTTTATATACCTAACGTATAAATAATATAATTTACTATTAATACCTTACCGGTGATCTACATCCTCTGCTACGAAAACATAATTCATATGAGTCATTGAAACCAAAAACAGGGGCAAACATATTAAACAATATTGTATGGTTTGAAATGTTCCGAAATTCTGTAATTTATGTAAAGCACTATTTTTACTGTCACTAATTGCCATAGTTTTATGCTTTATCACAATTATCACTTTGCTGTGTTATAATAACTTTTATTTTTATTTCACCAGGATATTTATTTCACACACATTGATTCGTCAAACAAAAGTACAATGTATTTTTTATAAACAATTTTTTTTTTATCATAATTTACATAATAATACCTATAAGTAATTTTGCTAGTTAGAAATAAAAAATAATATTGTACGCGTGTTAAAATTTCGCGACTGGTGTGGCACGGGCACCCATTAACGAGCAGGGACGAGATTCGTATGATTAAGAGTGATACAATAACAATGATTTTATTAAAACAGCGTCGGTATGTACCTAGTAGGTACCTACGCATTATACAGAATAGTGTCTATAAATAATAAGTGCCATGCATAGTTAAACTGCATTATGAAAACTTGGCATCTATATGAAACGTGCCAGAATTTATGCAAATGGTAGTTAGTTCAGGTACCTACCTATTGTACGTTGTTCTTGTTCCTTATAATTTTCTTCCTTATCTATGTACTTGAAATAATATGGCCTTGATTAAAATAACATAGTGTGAGTACAAAGTTGTGTTTTAATTACCGAGATGACCATACCAATCAGTTTCTAAGTAGAGGAATATGTACAAAATATTATGTAGTTTCAGTGATGTTTGGCCCTAGTGGAAAAATATCAGGTCTGGGAGCTTAGGAAAATGCATAACCCACCAACCCCTTTTCTGGTAGGTAAAGGTTTAATTCTTACGACCTCTTAACATTTTATAAATGAAAAAGAAAATAGTTATTTCCGGTACTTAGATTATCAAAAACATAGTTACCTAATTGAAAAACCAAAAACAAATACCTATAATTTGTATACCAAACTAAGTAAATAATAATTATAAGAAACAATTTATGCAGGGTCCATAAAAAAAGAAAATTTACCCTACCAACCGCCCTCCGATACAGTAGTTCAACTGAGTAGTTCAACTAGTTGTACAAATAATACACCACTGTATCATTAGTCCAACTGGTTGGACTGTTAATAGGTATTATTAAGATAGGTAGGTACTACCTACTTCGAAAAATAATTCAGAGGAGGGCCCGACCCGACGACCCTTTGAAAAGGAAGATATTATAAAAAGGTAATATGGTAGATATGACGAATTATTAGGTACCTACCTAGGTATATCATTAATATTATTATTTAAACTTCTGTTGTTCTTTGGATCTTTCTTGAAAGAAAAATTCACAGTAACAGTCCGGAGTCAGGAAGTTGGAGGTGTTGTACCCCCGTGCCTCCGAAAGCACGTACAGCCGTTGGTTCTGCGCCTGTCCTCTCCCCGGTCGTGTTGGTCTGCCGCCGTCCCATTGGATTATGAGAGTGAAGGAATAGAGAGTGCACTTATGTTGGCGCACATAGGTCCTTGGGCACCATAATAATGTTCTGTGTCAGTCTCCCCGTTGAGACTGGCCGTCTGTTAAATACTTACTCCATCCAGGTCAATACCTGGTTACTTTCAGGGATTTCCAAATAATACAATTAGATCAAGCTAATTACTTTATATTCATGTGAAAGAACTAGTTTTTAAACAACAACTATACATTTAGAATAATTACATGACGCGACACCGTTTCTCGATCAGTTACAGCTAAGGAATGAGTCTTCGTTCTCCCCGCAATACAATGACCGATTATCAGCAACGTCTAAGCGATTCACAAAGCTGGGGTTTACCCGCATTTTGGCCTAAATATATAAAAATAGTCAAGCGGTAGATAAAAACCCTTAAAACTGACGATCAATTTGAAGCATCGCTAATAGGCGGCCATTCTGTTTACAGGAATGCCTCTATTCCTGACCTCTCGGCCGTCCAAATAATGGTTTGACCTCAAACCGCTAGACTGTTTTTATATAGACAGACGGAACAAAAAAAAAACAAATCTTAAAATGTTTCTTAAACATAATTGCCATTTCTAAGTAAATAAATAAATAATGCTGGACTATTCACACAGCATTATCTAGCCCCAAGCTAAGCAGAGCTTGTGTTATGGGTACTAGATAATAGATATATGGCGGATTCAGTTTTGAAATGACCAACATGAATTTTTTTTCTGTTCTTGAGTACATAATCATTTCTAAAATAATTGCAGAATTATGCATGTTTTACATTCTATTCGATTTATTTTTTTAAATACATTGATTTTATTACACTCGTTATTTTAAATGTTCCATTTATTCTCAAAGAAAGAATTATTTATATAACCATAGATTAGCGTAATATTATACGAATAGAGATTTAGAAAAGTCAGATATCTCTTAATCTAAATAATAGAAAAGGTACTACAGAGTCGCATTATCTTTATGCTATAATAGAAAAGTGAAAAGGAAACATCTTTCATATTAAATCAAAATTATCATGTATAATACAGTTAATACATGTATCAGATAGGTCTCATTTTAATAATCATTATGTTTTGTGAAATATAAGTTATTATTAACTTTTACCAAATATCGGAAAAACACTTTATCTTTCTACACAATATATCATTAATTTCTAAGTTAACCTAGATACAATTGCATCAAATACTTGTAGATCTGAGTGACGCTTGGCCAAGCAATATTTTATTTTAATTAATTAACGAATATAACGGTAAACAATGCCAATTTTAATTGCTGGTTATACTTTAAATACAAAATTTAACAAAATTTTGTCAAACTAATATCATATAAATATCTATCATAATAATACATATATGTTTCAGTAGGTATATTATTTAAATCGTCAAACGATGTAGATAGTCATCCAGCGTCCGCTTTGCAGAAAAATAACGAGAAAGAAATGTGGTAAATCGGAACGAAACGTCTACGACATGATTGCTGTGCTCAAAGAAACAGATCCTGAATGTACTCCCATATTCGTCGCAAGACAGCTACATAAACTGCCTCCGGTACATTTGGATCAGCTGGATGCAACCAAAATATTAAAGGATTTACTAATACTTCAAAATGAGATGAAAATAATGAAAGAAACTTATGTGACAAAAGAAGAACTTTATGATATGCAAAATAGTTTATTGGCGCGAAAACCAGCATCTGTCTTCGGTGTAAATGTCAACACAAAGCGGGGAGGCTGTTTATTGGAAAGCTATAACTATGACAGTGGGCCCATGGGCCTAACTCTGCAGCATTATCCTGAGGAATCTTCAAGTAAGAATAACCTGCAAAAATCAATCGATGATGACGACGCTAATAATTTGAATTTGATTGCTGATGATGAGTCACCCCAACAACAACGGCCATCGGTGTGTCAGAAATCATCGTCAGTGTCACACGCCAGTGTAAATCCTACTGTCAATGTGTCACAAATGCATGACAATGACAGAACTCATCAGTTGTCGGATTCAGTCAAAAACAATACTCCTTCAAACCAGACTTCAAGCCAGACGCACAATCAAAATCAAACCAAGAAGTCAAATCATCAAGAAGTTGAAGTCGGAAATAGCTGCTCAACAACAATACCTTCAAACGTTATGCAGCTAACTGTAAAAACCCCTGCGAAATCTCAACAAATTGCCACTATGACACCAAAACAAACAACAAAACCGAATTTTGCAGAAATTATGAGAAAGGAGGGAGATTGGAAATATAGTGAACCAAGCGAAGAATGGAAAACTGTCCAGAGAAGAAGGGTACGAAACAGGCTCACGGGGTTCAAAGGCGATGCGAAACCGGACCGTGAATGTAATTTTAAGGCTGCGGAGACCAAAATCCCAATGTTTATCTACAACGTAAGCAAAGAAACAACCACCTGTGATATAGTTTCCTACATCCAAAAGAAAACAGGAATAGAAGTGAACCTAGAACTGATGTCTATGAAACGAGAAAAAGGGTATAATTCTTACAAATTTGATATACCTAAACACAAACTAGAGGTATTTATGGATACAAATTTGTGGCCTGATGGTGTCTCCTTTCGAAGGTATGTAGATTTTACCTTCAGAAAGGCTGCCCACCGAACAGATATGAAAAATAATTTGGAACTGCCTATGCCCTAATATGGATTACAAGTGCAATTTTATAAGTTTCAATTGTAAGTCAGTGAAACGCTCAGTTGAGAGTATAAGATTATTGTGTCAACAAGCCGTTATTATAGCACTCCAAGAAACATGGTTAATGCCCCATGACATAGCCTTTCTGGGCACTATAGACAACAGCTTCAGCTACACCGGAGTTTCTGCGGTTGATACTTCTGCTGGTATGCTACGTGGAAGGAGCTATGGCGGTGTGGCCATCCTTTGGAGGAAGAGCTTGTTCCAGCAAGTAACAGTGATTGATTGTAAGAGTGTGCGGTTAGCGGCTATCAGTGTGTCATGCCCCAACGGGGGGTCTTTCTTGGTTATCACAGTGTATATGCCTACTGATTGTGTCGATAATTTAAGTGAATACACGGAATGTCTTGGTGAGATCACAGCTATTATTGAGAACAGTGATATAGAAACTGTGTATATACTGGGAGACTTCAATGCCCATCCAGGAACATTGTTTGGTAAAGAACTAGTGAACTTTTGTTGTGATGAACATTGGACCTGTGCAGACTTCGAGACTTTTGGGTTATATTCGGACACTTACAGTTTTGTTTGCGAGGCTACGGGTAGCCGCCGTTGGTTAGACCACTGTGTGGTAACAGATATAGCTTGGAAAACTATTTCTAAAGTTGAGATAATGAATGATGTGTTTTGGTCTGATCATTATCCATTAGTCATTACTTGTGACATACATTTAATAATACCAAAGATAACTTTACCAAGTAAATTATGCAATAATGTAATATGGGGTGAGCGGGATGATTGCCAAATAGAAAAATATAAAATGATTTGTAATGACCAATTGAAAAATGTTGATTTACCCCCTGAACTTTCTAAATGTTGTGATAGAATGTGCAATAATTCTGAACATCTTGCTATTATTAATAATATGTACCAAACTATTGTTAGTATAATGAGTAGGGCAGCTGTTGCAAGTTGCACTGAGAGCAAACCGAGAAAGCGAGCCCGCATAGTAGGATGGAACAAACATGTTCAAAAAGCACATGCAGAAGCTCGCTTAGCTTTTCAGGAATGGAAATTATATGGAAAGCCCACATGTGGGCCGGCTTATGAAAATATGTGTGCTTCTAGAAAACTCTTTAAGTCCAAGCTGAAGTGGTGTCAAAACAATCAGCAACAAATACAAATGGACATTTTAGCAGCACACCACTTGAGTAAAGACTTTGGAAGTTTCTGGAAGCACACAAATAAATTAAACCCGCGTGCGGGCGTACCCGTGGGTATGAATGGCGTTTGTGATCCGGTAGGCATAGCCAATATTTTCAAGGAACACTTTCAAGTCAGTCCATTAATAGATAGTCCATCCCCGCAGGTGCCCACTACTGGGAACTGTTGTTCTGATACACATGTACATGTTACTGATAGAGATGTTGAAATTGTAATTAAGAGTATGAAGCGTGGTAAATCACCTGGTCACGATGGTCTCAGTAGAGAGCACCTTCGGTATGCGGGTCCTCATATACATAGGGTACTTGCCTTGCTTTTTAACCTAAGCTTTGGACATTCATATCTGCCTGTAGATCTTATGCGGACTGTTGTTGTGCCGGTTATTAAAAACAGGACGGGGGATGCCTCAGACAGGTCCAATTATAGACCGATTTCTCTGGCGACTATTATTGCTAAGGTGTTGGATGGATTGCTTGATACACACCTTAGAACACACTTGCATTTAAATGATGCGCAGTTCGGTTTCCAACCCGGGCTGTCGACAGAATCAGCTATACTGTGTCTCAAGCACTCCGTCCAATACTACACTAGCAAAAAAACGCCTGTCTATGCATGTTTCTTGGACCTGTCAAAAGCGTTTGACCTTGTTTCATATAACACCCTGTGGGAAAAATTATTTTGTGACACTACCCTCCCAAATGATCTTATACTTGTTTTTAAATATTGGTATGAAAACCAAAGAAATGTGGTTCGCTGGGCGGGCTCGTTTTCTGAGGAGTATACACTCAGATGTGGAGTAAGACAGGGGGGGATAACATCCCCAAAGCTGTTTAACCTCTACATAAATCGTTTAATTGAGGAGCTCAGCAGAGCTAATGTCGGATGTTCAATTAACGGTACTGTAGTTAACAATATAAGTTACGCAGACGACATGGTCCTGTTGAGTCCCTCAATAAGTGCTCTCAGACGACTAGTGAATATCTGTGAAAAATACTCAGAGGCTCATGGGCTCAAGTACAACGCAAAAAAGAGTGAGGTTATGCAGTTTAAAGCTGGGACTAAAACCTATGCTGTTACTCCTGTCCTGCTTGCTGGAACTCCCCTACTATGGGTTAAAAAGTTTAAGTACTTGGGCCACTGGGTCACTGATGACCTGAATGACGGCCCTGATATTGAGAGGGAACGTAGGGCTCTGTCGGTCAGATGCAATATGTTGGCTCGTAGGTTTGCACGTTGTTCTGCCTCAGTCAAGTTGACTTTGTTTAAGGCATTTTGTCAAAACTTTTATACGTGCAGCCTATGGGTACGATATACGCAGAGGGCCTATAGTGCGCTACGGGTCCAGTACAACAACGGGTTCAGGATGCTGATGGGTCTGCCGCGGTTCTGTAGCGCATCAGGGATGTTTGCAGATGCACATGTTGATGACATGAACTCAATTGTTCGCAAAAGGATCGCGTCCCTGATGCGCCGCACCTGCGCCAGCACCCACAGCTTACTTAAAATTGTAAATGATAGTTTTAGTTTCAATTCTGGCATCATGAGTCAATGGGTTGTAAATCAACATCGGCCACTCGCCCCACTAGTAACCCAATAACTTTTGACATTTAAATATAATTTGCTCACTATATTAACATGACATCATATTTGAAATTATTATTATTGTTATTATTGATTGATTTATTTTGTTTTGTAATTGTACTAACCATTCTCAATTTTAATAATATTGTGTTACTAACAAAATGGATGAATGTCTGAATAAATAAATTTTCAATTTCAAAAATTTTCAATTTCAATTTCAATTTGGCCAAGCATGCAGCAGCGACCAGCGACGTATCTTCTCTCTTTCCTCATCTCTCGTGCTTTATGTTGAAAGAGCATTGTTGTACACGCAGTCTCCATATACGTTTCCTAGTCTCTGTCATGATTGCTAAGCAGTAATACAATCTTGTATATACTGTGAACACGAGGATCTAACACTGAGACAACTCCGTGCCACATTGTTCTGTTGCTGATCGTTTGGTCCGTTGGACACACTCCTCGCCTCTTCAATCTACCATGGTTTTCCCAACGTAAGGAACATTCATAGTTGGAATTTCCACTGTTTGCAATCGTAAACAAATTCATCTATATTCATTATTTCTGAAGCAGCAGTTGGCCGATCTTCGGTATTGGCCATGTTGATACAACTTGGAGGTTACGAAAATCTGAAAAGTGCTCACCGCAGTTTTTTTCTTTGTCTTCATTTTTGGATGCATGCCACATGGTCGTGTAGAGTATTGGAAGTCTTCAAAATCTAGTAGTACTATTATTCCATCTGCAGTTATCTCAGTTCATCTCGGTTCATCCCATTTTATCTAGTTTTCTCTTTGTTTCATCTCATTTAATATTGTTTCGTCTCGGCTCATCTTGTTTCAGCTCGTCTCATCTTGTTTCAGCTCGTTTCATCTTGTTTCATCTCGTCTCATCTTGTTTCAGCTCGTTTCATCTCGTCTCATCTTGTTTCAGCTCGTCTCATCTGTATTGCATGCCTACCAACAACCAGAACACGATCTCTGGGCTGGTTTATGTTGAGGTTCTACCGACTACCATTTATCACCTGGTCACCACCGGTACAAAGACTTTGGTCTTGTTTTTAAGGTTCTGTGTGTCAATTACCGTATGCCACCCTCGGGCATAGGCTACTTCAAAGTCTAGTTGTATTATGACTACCGTTCGCCACCCTTGGGCCCCGGTCTATTGTCACCTTCAATCGTTCAAATACCGTTCGCCACCCTCGGGCCACGGCCTGTTGTAGGTACTTTTGGCACCCTCGGGCATAAGTTTTTTCGAAGTTTAGTTAGTGTTTTATAACTACCGTTCGCCACCCTCGGGCCACGGCCTGCTGTAGGTTCTGTAATATAAAAACTATTAACTCAACACCACGACTCCAATGCGATTCTCACACAATGGAGCAGCGTCAAGCTTACCTGCCGTGGTGATATGTTTATCTGTTTATCTGTTATCTGTTTATCTGATAAACTGGTAAATTACATTAGTCTTGCAGACACTTATATCTTCATACATAATTTTTGAGGGGCAGAAGCACCAAGTGTCCGTAGCAAAAACAAGCTTTTATTATGGTCATATCACGTTTTAAATTTCTTTGTCAATAAGTTTGGTCTATACTGTGTTTGGAGACTGTTTCATTTAAAAATGCTACATACTTAATATAAACAAATGGCTCGGAGAAGTGGCCTTTAAGACCTTAAGGGCCCAAACCAGTTATTGGCCTTGGAATCCATCTTATCAGTGTACTTATTTGGTTGGGGACGGGCATGCATTCTGATATGCATCTTTTATAGGGACTACATAACAGTGCTACTAATATTGTTTACTATATAATTGACAAACATTCTAACAAACAGCTGCGAACAATTCTGCTCAAAATATGATAAGCCCAAAATATGATAATAAGTAATGGTACACTGGAAAATCAAAAGATTCTCTTCAAATCGTCTGAACTGGATAGGATCTTCTGCAGTGATAAACAGGCTGAATATAAATGATCATCGTTTGGTACTCATACCGAAACCAGCAAGAAGTGATTACGCTTCTTCGACAAAATTGTTTAGTCCATGAGTCATAAGTAGGTCATACTTCTGGCATTGCTTTGTAGAAAAATAAATTCACTCACAATCCAATATCAATGGAATCTCTAACCAAACAGCGTTATATCACCAATAGGTTTATTGACTTTAGGACAAGCAAAAATAAGGTCCGCACTATTTAATGACTCGATGGATATGGCTCAAATTCGCTAGCATAATATGGGGCTATCGCCAATTACGTATCGAGTTGTGCTAAATCTGGTGACATAACATAAACAAAATAGGTACCCAAAAACCAGATTCGGACCAGAATATAGCCGTTGGAGTAGACAGAGCTGCACCAACCAGAGTGGCCCCCTGTCAATCCTGCAAGGAATCTGGTTGTGATCACCCGTCGGTGAAACTTCACATCACGATGACGATGACTTACGGGTTACTTCGCTATCTAGGTTGCCTGGAAGAGATCGCTTTTAGCGATAAGGCCGCCGATTGTGCCACACTAGATTTAATTAGTAGTTTGTAAGATATATCATAAGCATTGATGGTACCATAAAGCTATTATCTATCTATCTATCTATCTATTTATCTATCTATCTAGGTATTATTATTTATTTATGTTCACTTCCAGGTAGTTTCATATAAAATGTTTGAATCCGGTAGGTATTGTATAAACATAATATTATTTTGACAACTGAATTTGGAACAATTGAAATGTTTCAAACCTGAACACTTGTGAACTTTCAACAGTGAACTTTCGTCAGTTAGGTAAGTACAGTAGGTTCCTACAGTCAGTGATATGACAACAGGGCTTTGTCCTAATATACTGAGTCCAGGGACATACTTTCTCTCGGTACTGCGCGGAAAGTGGTCGCCTCGGACATAAAGTCATCATCAGTCTCCGCCAATCATAACAAAATTAAATAAAACTCACTGAAACATTGTTAAGAATGCTTTCTTCTGGTTTACTTAAATCTACCTTGTGGTTCATTAATAAGCAAGAAAAGTAGAACCCATAGCTTAACGTTTCACTCATTAACAAAGCTAAACTTGTATTTGAAAGTTAGTTTCGATAATTAAATTTATATTTTACTTTTATTTTTATTTTTGGAAAAGCAAGAACATTATTGAACGTTCGGCCGGCGTCCATGCGTCTTGACTGACATCTCGCTCGCAACAATTTATCTGGTTGCTATCTCTTTTTAGGTCTATGTCTTTTGGTAATGTATGCTATGTATTTTGTATACTGCCAATATGTGTTTCAATGTATAGGATGATACCACACTAAGCCCTTCTTCTTGCGATGTATATACCTACGTCTAATTGAGGAACTTATCAACTTTTGTTTTTGTTTTTAGGTACTTTCAAGATTACACGTATTCGAAACTTTCAACTCGTTGGTTATATTTGTTTTGAATTATACATAAAAGCCAACAGTTTGGTCTGGTGTAGCTTAGCCTTGCAAATTGCAATGTAAACCTGGGTGGGATAGAAACGTGTCTCCATATCGGTTGTTCTAGTTTCTAACGATTTCGGCTGCTACTTTATCACAAATGTTGCATTAATGCTGATAAAAAATCTAATATTTTTTTTTTTAACCAATAAAATATTGAATACTGAATGCAATTCACCTCGTGCAGCCCAATGAAACTCGCATATATGGCAATAGCCATTTGGCTCTTGTAACACAAATCTAACTAGTTAGGAGCCCGTGAGCTTGTTTATAACACCATTACATAAATTATTATTACCATTCTACATAAGTTTTCTGTAAGCACTTTTATTATATTTAACCATTTGTGCAACGACCATGAACTAGGTACAAACAAAACAAGAACTCAACACCTGTTCACAACGTAACCGAACATGAGGTAACTGGACCTCCAAAGACTGTTTAACTTCTTATTCCTCAAACTGAACCTCCATCATAGTCTCGACTGATCAATATAAAAATTAATACCTAACAAAGTTTGTCATACGATGGCACAGAAAACACATTGGCCTTGTTAAATTGGGCTATAATTTTGTAGTATGCATTTTTTTATTATTAAAACTAGTTTAGCATAGTAAGCAAGTAAGTTATTTCACTAATTTGCACCATTTGCTTTGTTTTATAATGACTATCCACTTATTGATGTGATTATTATTTTATTCGTTATAAGCACTTTCTGCCTGAGATACAGGTTAAACCTAGTTCAGGCACTTGTTTTATTTTTATGCCATTAGAATATGATATTATTTACTCGATTGTAACACTTTAGTCTTAAGTTATTTTGAATAAATTTATTCTTATTCTTAATAGGTGGTGGTAGTGTAGAATAAAATACCTAGACAACGAACAGCAACGCGCCACCTTTATTTTCTTTGAATGTAGCGGAGTTTTAGTTCCTACTAAAGAATTGATCAGGCACCCATGAAGTTGGAACCTTTACTGACGGTTCCAATATTGAAATGAGCACAAAAACGTAGATTCACTGAATGGACTTCAACTCAAGTGCCAAATGACACTAGTAACAACACCTTACGCCATATTCCAATGTGATAGCACAGGAATTAACATTATATTTTTTTTGTATGGAATGTATATAGGTCCCCTACCAATAACCTCCTATAACCTCTAAAACAGGTATATTTCTAATAGGTAACTAAACCAAAAAGTGCACTTCCCTAAAGAGCAAATTAGGTCAGTAAATTGATACGTAGATTGATACTACTTATCAGAATTCATTGTAGTTACCATCTTTCATACATAAGTTCAGCATTATTGTTATTATTAATATGCAATTATTATTACATCTGCTTACCACATCTGTGGCTCTGCGTTTCTGTTTTTCATTTAAGTATTTGTTCTTTGCAATTTAAGCAATTTTAATTTTGATATCATTTTTGTTTTCAAATCTAAATTTAACTACGTAGGTGTCTTAAAACAAATACGTATAACTGACTACCCACTATACGACTCCGGTTTGCCCATGCGATGTGCATTGCTTTGCTAATCTATCATGTATGAAGCATGTCTTAAGCCAAAATAAATATTATATTATTATTATTCTAACAGAGTATTGCTTTTAGGTGTTCATTATTATAACATTACCACGTTTTTTAAATGTGTCCTCGACTTTCGTGACTCCAACCAAACATTTGTGACACTCAGAAATCTGCGTCTCAACTAGGTACCTACGACCTGGTACGGGAAAATGCTGATATGATACAACGGCTCTTTCACTATAATGCACGACAATAGTGTCAATAATGCACAGCCTGACATTGTTCGGTCATGATAATGCGCACCACGATAATCGCAAGCCATGTACACGAATTATTAGGGTAAACAAATTTGGTCACAAGTTATTGTGCCGTACAATATTTTGTTGTACATTATTGTCTACCGAGACAACGACCGGTACCTACCTATTTTATTTGCCGCATACAAAGATAAGCTCAAACTTACTTTTACTACTAGGAACCAGTTATTAGATATTTATTTATAAATTGTAGTACCCGTGATACCTATTATAGATAGGTATGGATCAATTGAGCTACCTCTAGATTGTTTACCTACACCAGTCTGCAGTTAGGTAGCTCTACTGTTTCTATTGCAAATTCCAGCTTTAGTTCTCTTTTACTCCTTGAATATACATACCATCATACTGACAGTAAAACTAGCAATTGAAAATTATAAGTAAGTAGGTACTTAGGTACCTGTACTGTACCTGCCTATGAAAACTACGATACGGTACGATTTGAATTCGACTTAGCTGGTAATTTCTTGTTCTCGTTTACCAATTTAATAAGAATATAAATAAATCATAAGTTAGTAATTATAACTCAAACTGGTCAGTCAGTGGTGAACGAACATAAAAATAGAAATAGGGAGGCTTGGTAAATTTCTGTTTGAGCATCAGCCTTGGTAAGTAGGTTCAACCACTGCTCGACTCAACTCGGTAAAACACTACAAACATCATTCATAATAAATAACATAAGCAATGAATAAATACTTTATACGTGCCTAGTTAGTAGGTAGTAAAGATGTAGGTACCAACTTCACTAACCCAAAATATTTATGCTAAGGAGTAGGTAAGTAGTAGGTCGGATAATCCTAGACTCAATTTTATTATTCGACACGTAGGTGCTTTACTTCCTTTGTCTGTAAATTAGTACAAACTGTGTACCGGCCTTACAAGTCTAAGTACCTACATATAGGTACCAAGGAATGGCTTCAAGTTCATTCTAAGATTTCCTTTGTTTCTTCTGCAAAATGCTCTGTTCTGCTTCTGTACGATGGCACGGAAACCCCGTGCGAGTCCACTCACACATGGCCGGTTTTTCATACTGTTGTCGAGTCGTAACAAAATAAATACACAAAGTAGACAAAATAATCACAATAACAGCAATAGACTTAAGCCATAGCCCCACTGCTGCGCACGGAGAAGCTACGTACGTGTGTCATAACGTCCCGTATTGCTACCCACGAACACGCTTCACACGAATACGATAAATGATTTATCATTGCTACGCGCGTGGCTTGGCTTACTCGAATATTGCGCCCACGCCGCTCAACGCCGTCAACGCTATTCACGCAGTACACGCGTGCGTAGAATCACTGCCGAAACGTAGACCCACGTTGTCAAACCAACGAACCCACGCAGCTAAAATCCGCCGCGTGGCCGTGCACAACGTGCGCCGCAGTGGGCCGGCGGTCTTAGGTTCCAATGTTGCATTGAAAATGTCTGTCCTTTTTAATATTTTGGTATTACCTACGAGTAAAATGTACGTAGGTAGGCATAGGCACGTCAGCAAGTTTACTGGCGACTTCTACCCAGCGTTTAATATGTTAGGTAGGTACCTTACCCACTCGCAAAACAGCAAGTAATAAATAACATATAAATCATGTTGTGTACATACCATTCGCCTTTGTGCAACGTCGGTTCTCACATAGCACTTCTGATGTTAAATACTTACTCCATCCAGGTCAATACCTGGTTACTTTCAGGGATTTCCAAATAATACAATTAGATCAAGCTAATTACTTTATATTCATGTGAAAGAACTAGTTTTTAAACAACAACTATACATTTAGAATAATTACATGACGCGACACCGTTTCTCGATCAGTTACAGCTAAGGAATGAGTCTTCGTTCTCCCCGCAATACAATGACCGATTAACAGCAACGTCTAAGCGATTCACAAAGCTGGGGTTTACCCGCATTTTGGCCTAAATATTAGGTCCTTACATATGAAATTGGCGTTTTTCGTACTGGCCACTTTAATCACAAATTTCTCCTCTTTGGTAAGGAATTCCAAATTCAAATTTGTACAGCTATAGACTCGTGTATTTGTGCTTCGATGATCGTCATTAATTTGTTTTTTTTCTTCTGTTTTTTTCTGTTTGCGTCACTCATTTTACAAAATGGAAAACTTAAAATATCGCATTATTTACGAGTACGAGTTCCGCCGTGGCACTAGTGCTGCGGAAACAACTCGAAGGGTGAATGATGTGTATGGCGGTCGTGTTGCAAAAGAAAACACAGTTCGTTTTTGGTTCCAACGTTTTCGTTCTGGAAATTTCGACTTGCAGAACAAGCCCCGTGGACGGCCTGAGACTCAAGTTGATAATGAAGAGTTGAAGGCTATTGTGGAGCGGATCCATCGCAAACCACGTCCGAGTTAGCTGCAGGCTGCGGTGTTAGTGATAAAACTGTTTTAATTCACTTGAAGCAAATTGGGAAGATTAAAAAGCTTGAAAGGTTGGTACCTCACGAATTGACTGAAGCAAACCGGCAAACGCGCGTCGACTGCTGCGTTACATTACTAAACCGGCACAATAATGAAGGTATTTTAAACCGAATCATTACCTGTGATGAAAAATGGGTTCTTTACGATAATCGGAAGCGCTCAGCGCAATGGTTGGATCCTGGCCAGCCAGCCAAATCCTGCCCCAAGCGAAAATTAACCCCAAAAAAGTTACTTGTAAGCGTTTGGTGGACTAGTGCCGGTATTGTTCATTACAGTTTTCTCAAATCTGGCCAGACTATTACGGCTGATGTCTATTGTCAGCAATTGCAAACCATGATGGAAAAGCTAGCGGCTAAACAACCTAGGCTGGTCAATCGCTCCACGCCACTGCTGCTTCACGACAACGCTAGACCACACACTGCGCAACAGACGGCTACTAAATTAGAAGAGCTTCAATTGGAAAGTCTAAGACATCCTCCGTACTCCCCGGACCTTGCTCCAACAGATTACCATTTTTTTCGAAATTTGGATAACTTCTTGCAAGGGAAAAAATTCAACTCCGATGGGGCAGTCCAAATCGCCTTCAAAGATTTTATTGATTCCCGTCCGACTGGTTTTTTTAGTAAAGGGATCAATGAACTACCTATAAGATGGCAAAAGTGCATAGAAAATAATGGTTCATACTTTGATTAATTAAATATATTATATTAAAAAATATTCGACTTTTTGTTCCTCCCATACAAAACGCCAATTTCATATGTAAGGACCTAATATATAAAAATAGTCAAGCGGTAGATAAAAACCCTTAAAACTGACGATCAATTTGAAGCATCGCTAATACGTCGGTCGCGTCGTGGTCGAAGATTCGGCTAGGAGGACATCATCGTCATCAATATTTAATATTATATTCAACAATAGGTAGGTACCTTAATAATAACCTACCTACCTTATTAATAATTATGGAAGCGGTTATGATAATTTGAGACACCAAGATATTGATTGTAATTCTTTAATTAAGGGATGGTTAAGGATAAGAACCTGGAAAATTTTTATGGCGTGTCAAATGAAATGAGCTTATGACTGGCTTATGATGATAACCTATTGCTGATGTGGTACATTTTATACGTTGTGTGTGGGGCATTATGTAGTAGGGTCTAATAAAACAAGAGTCTTATCTATTCGAGAGGTACGTTAAGCGTTAGCATCCCTAGTACATCTGTGGGTACGTTGTTACTCTCTTTGGCTCACACTTTGGCTCTTTGGCAGTGAGTTTCTCCGTTGTTCATTCCATGTTCATTCTTGTGATGGTCCTTTCCATTTGATTCATTCAGTTTGTCCATAGACTAGTTCGTTTCGTTCGTTTGCACAGATTAAATATAACATGCATACTCTTTCTACGTTCGTTTGACCCTCGTTTGACCATGGTTTGACAGGGTTTGACCGAGTTTGAGAGTTTGATCTCAGCTTGATAAAGTTTGATTGATTGATGCAGAAATTGTAGAAAATGGCGGTAAATGGACAGTAAACAATTCAATAATCTTGTTATTTGTTGATAAAATGCATATAAAACAGGTAAAAACGGTGATTGCGACGTAATTACCTGGATACGAAGATTATAAATTCGCTGCCCGTATATGGACTATTCTATTTGTGGTCGTGTAGTGTCGTAAAGATGTGACGCGGCCTTTCAGTTTCGTATGTTTATTTTCAGGTGATCATCCAGGGTTTCAAGAGTTACCGTGAACAGATTGTGGTAGAGCCATTTGATAAACGGCATAATGTAGTCGTCGGCCGGAATGGTTCCGGGAAAAGTAACTTTTTCCATGGTAAGTTTTTACTACCTTTCTACTCGGCCTGTATGCACCCACTGCTTGATAAAGGCCTCCTCTCCATCACGCCATTCTGTCCGGTCCTGTGCCATTCCTTCCCGTGTATAATAATAAAATAATAATAATGCTGGACAATTCACACAGCATTATCTAGCCCCAAGCTAAGCAGAGCTTGTGTTATGGGTACTAGATAACTGATAAACTTAATACAATACACTACATAAGGTTAGATGGGGTAAGACTAACATAGTTTCCTGCTAGACCGAAAAGATCGGTTTTTATGGCTAAGATATTTGACATGCCTCTGAGATAATCATGTAATTGATACTACAAAACTATAAGGTTTTAGGAAATAGTGAGTATATTTCCGGTAATGCATTCAGAATAGATATTTTGAATAAATTAAAAGCCAGTAAAAATAGTTAGTCTTGCCCCACTAATTGGGGTAAGACTAACAGTGACGGTTTTTTGCTGAAAACATAAACTTATCAGAATTCCTAAAAGAAAATCGTAAATGTTAAACGTACTGTAATTTAATTTAAACTCTATCACAACGCTACAACGTTTATTTTTGCGGCAATTCGTACAAGAAACGAATTGGGGTAAGACTAACATACAACAGGAATCAGAGGCGCAGAACCTTTTAAGTGACATCAATAGCTTAATGTTACTTTGTGCGTTAGACATCATCATCATCAGCACTTTAATACTTTGGAGCCATCATCATGGCCTTTCATTTGTCTGATGTGGGCGAAATTGTTCTCATCGGAGATTTCAACCAGTTACCGGTGGATTTTACTGTAGAGGTACAAACTCGAAAGAAAAATATGTACCATGATGAGAAAATGTTGATTATATCTGACTTGGGGCAAGAATAACATATGACTGTCTTACCCCAGAAAGACTGACAGTCTTCCCCCGTTTGGATATTTTTAGGTTAGGTTTTGGTTTCGTAAAATATCAAAGGAAATCTTTAGTTTAAACCCATAATATTATAATAACTTAAAAGACAATATTAATATGATGCTACTTACATTCATACACATCTCAATTTAACACTTATTATCACCAAAATATTAAAAGTTTGTCAGGGTCAACCACGTGCAAATTTATTTTTTAACAACTGACATTTACATTCCGGTATGTTGGCGCCATTTACCAGCAAAAGCGACATCTGTGTTTTGAGCCAAGACACTTTTCATGAAAACTGTTTTATCGACATAGCCAACTCAACAATAACGCGGTACTTTTCGAGATATTTGAAAGTGATAGTCTTCCCCCGCTGTTAGTGTTGCCCCATCAAACCTTATATAAATTTTTTTTTGATAACGATGTTGTGCGACCATCGGGCTGGTCTGCCTAAAGAGGCAGACCAATTCCAATTCATGGAAAATTGGCTTTAAGGAAGCTGCTGATGAGAGCAGTTACTGATGTACATATGTCACTCTTGTTTGTATCAAGCAATCTCGACTTCTAACTCACAAGTTTCTGTATTGTAATGTATTCTTTATACTGTACTAGTTTCCGCCTGCGTCTTCGCACACATTGTTTCTATGGAAATGTTTCCTACCCCATGGGAACTGATTTATGGGATAAAAAGCAGCCCGATCCATTCAGTAGTTTTGTCGTGAAGAGGTAACAAACATCCATACATCCAAGCTTTCGCTTTAGGTGAGATAGTGTTGTTATATTTTCAGCTATTCAGTTTGTGTTGAGTGATGAATTTTCCCACCTCCGGCCAGAGCAAAGATTGGCTTTGCTTCATGAAGGAACAGGACCAAGGGTCATATCCGCTTTTGTGGAGATCATATTTGACAACTCCGACAATAGAATACCTGTAAGTATTCATCATTTACATATTACTGTCTGAACCCAATCTACGGTAAGTACAACATACTAAGCACCTGGACTGCCCTGAGTTACCTATATTGACCAAGGTCATGTAACATGCTTATGCAGGCTCAGAACTTCACATTTAATAACTATTGACTGATCTGGAAATAAAACTTTCAGATTGAAAAAGATGAAATATTCCTGCGACGAGTCATTGGTTCAAAGAAGGATCAATTCTTCCTCAACAAGAAAGTGGTTCCAAGATCAGAGGTCCTCAATCTACTGGAGAGTGCTGGGCTATCAAACTCCAATCCATACTACATTGTGAAGCAGGGAAAAGTAGGTCAACTTTTTAATTTTTCAATGCAAGTTGTAGCTGCCATGTTTAAAGTAAAAAAATATAAAGGCAGGAAGAAGAATACAAATTTGTTACTTATTCTAACAAAATCATTATGCAGAGGTTAACTCTGAATTATTTTTTGACAGGAATTAATTGAAATTTGTAACAAAAAAAAAACATGAGTCATTAGTTAAATAAAAATCAATAACTTTTTTTCCTTTAAGCCTACAAAATTAGCTCATAGACAAATCAATTTTGAAGAAATTACAGTCTGTATGTTATGCATCTACTATTGTATGATGCCTCCTCTTAAATCACCATACTTTCTGGTCCCCATATAGTTGTGTCCAGTGATTCCCAAAAATAGTCTGATGTCTTCTATTATGATTGTGATACAAATAAACATTGCTTGATTCTCAGATCAACCAGATGGCAATAGCTCCAGATTCCCACAGATTAAAGCTGCTGAGAGAAGTGGCTGGCACCAGGGTATATGACGAGAGAAGGGAAGAATCTGTGACCATACTGAAAGAAACAGTCGGCAAGGTAATATTTCAAATTATTTCATTTAAACTTATCAAAGTTTGTAGCTAAGTCAAATTACTAATCTGATTTAAGAGCGGACCCTGGATCAGCTTTTGGCTCGATAGATAGATAGAAAACACTATTATACCACACATAACAGGAAACAATACAGAGAAAAATCTTAGAAAAAAAGGAAGTATAAAGGGCGGCCTTATCTCTAAGAGCAATCTCTTCCAGGCAACCTTGGGATGGATGGAAATGAAAGAACAAAATAGATGGATGGGCTATTAAACTAGACCTCAATCTCAGTACTCATTAATATTACAAATTAGTTTCTGCCAGCGTTGTTTATATGGACACTTAAGGTTTTGCACATGTTGTTTCTATGGATCTTTTAAGATTCTGCATGCATTCTTTCTATGGAAACTTTTAAGGTTCTTTCTATCCCATGGGAACTGATTTATGAATGCAAAGTCATAAAAATGTAGTAGGTATTCGAAGATAGTCTTGCGCCTTAAAATGTGATTCAAACATTATGCTTAATTTTAGATATTTTATTGGGTAATGTAAACAACACAAAGCAAATGATACAGGGCTTTATAAGGATTCAAATTATTTATTGCTAGCTTTTGCCTTCAGTAGCTATGGTACATTGTTCATGTGGTGAGTGTTGAGATTACCCATCGCAAACAAACTTTCAAATAATTTATAATATTAGTATAGAGGTAAAAGACCTTAGTTTATTTTCAGTGATTTATCTAATAAATTGCACTATTTGCACTGATAAAAACTTGCTCTTTGTAGAACCGATACTAATACCGCGTCTAGACAATTCATCAAATAATCCTCAGCTCGAACTTGGCTGAGGGCTCCTCGAGTATACCTCTAAAAGTCTCAAACCTAATCATTATTACGTTCTGTATACTAAGAATATCTTTACTTCTGTTTATTTAACCTTTTGACCGCCACCGTCGTCTATACTCGACATTTCAAATTGTGCTTACTACGCCAGTGTCGTTATTAGACGACCAAAACTGCTCCAAGAAAAAAACGAAATACACAATCTTTTAACTGTTAGTTCTGCGTTTTATTTATCCTAAAAGGAACATTGTTTTAGTTATTATACATCTATATTAAAGGTTTATAAGAAAAACCCCTAGTTGTATAAAAATTTCGATGATGAAACATTGAAATAAAATCCCGTCAGCGGGCGTGTTTCGCACGCCATTGTCGGCAGGAGACGACCGCTAGTGTTGTGGTATACAGCTACCAAGCGAAGGTGATAAAAAATAGACAATTTACATTTAAACAAGATATTTATTATTTATTTCATGTTCATTCTCATGATATAAATAATAAATATCTATTATGATATCATAATAAACCCAAACTTTAACTCTGCAAACGCATAATGAAAATAAAAATGATCCATGAGCAGGATCGATAATTCATAACATAATCCCCACCAAAGCACATCACTGGTTCATCATCCCTTAGCAGTGTAGCGTACGCCACGGTCGGGACTACACGACCGTAAGTGACGTCATCAGCGTAACAAGACAATGGTAGTGACGTGCAAGTGCATTCCAAGTATGTCCGATCTGCTATTGATTTTGGGTTCATAGGTTAAATGTATGTATTTGTAGGTTCATAGATCTCTTGTTTAAAACTTCGACAAAAGCATGTTTCTGCTTCGAAGCACACAGGTTCCCTGTAGTTCGGTGGGTAGGTAGGTACATACCTATACATTTTATTTCTTTCTTGTAAGATTAGAGTAGGTGCCTGCCTACGTTGGGAACGGGATAAATTTTTGTGTACTATATAGGTAGGTACTTTCATCATTGGTAAGTAGGTAGTGTAGGTACCTAAATCGGGTTGATTATGAGATAGGTATCCGACTCAAGGAAATAATTACGTGGACAGAAAATCAATAAAAGATGTTAGATGGATAGGTAATGTGTAGAAAATTTACAATGAATAAAGAATGAAGGAAATAAAATAATACCTAGGTACCTACCTACCTAGTGAAATTGCCTAAAAAGCGGCAAGAATTTGTACCATGCATGAATGATAATTAATGAGAAGAAATTCTGCAAGTAGCAAGGAAGATAATTAGGTATAAAATACTTTAATAGCATTCATGGTACAATAACGGTTAGAAAGGTCATTGACCGTTACTTCGACCTACCTACCAAGAACACAAATTCTAGCACTAAATAATAATAATGCAACATTCACCCGATACGGGGATTCTTTCTTTAGTCTTATACTGTTAGTTTTTCTCTTCTTTTAGTGATAAGGCCGCCCATTCTGCAATTCTGTTATTTCTCTTTCCCTGTTTTGTTTTTGTATTTTCTTGGTTTGCAATAAAGTTTATTGTATTGTATTGTACCTAGGTAGGTACCTAAGTGCAGTTGACTAGGGTAGGTAGGTAGGTACTTATTATTGCGTCTACCTACTTATTACACTGATGGGTAGGGACTAGGTATGTTGGTATATCTGGTAGGTAGGTAGGTACCGTTTCTTTCTCTGCATTGTGTAGTGATAATATTATTTGTGTCTTCAATCTTTAGTGGTTTGACAGTTACTACATGGTAGGTAGGTAGGTACCCAACTAGTTATTTGGCATTCAATGCATGTGATGTGATGACCATTTTAGTTTCATTTCAAGAGTGGACAGGTATATACCTACTTGCCCTTATCGATAATCAGCGACTATAACCTACCACATCACTACCTCAGATGTAAGCAAGCTTTCAAACATCGTGCCAGCCGCGCCTATGTCGGCTATTCACGACAACAGAAGACGTCACGTGGGTGAATAGATTTCAGATTTTCAGATTTTATTTATTCACCATCTTATAACAATTTGTGCTATATTAGGTAAGTCTAAGAAAAGTCATTTACAGTTTTAAATAAATACCTATCTAAGTACATTTTATGAACTCTGTATTATAGAGGTTATACCTATACTTAATAATTAAAATACTATATTCTAGATTGATTCAAAATAATAAATTACAAAACAATTCCATAAATGTAACACAAATCTGTAACTATCTCCAATTCAGTTTTTCTCATTTATAGTGATGTGCTGTTGTTATTTGAAAATATTTGTTGTCGATCTGATTTCTGGTTTTATATAGGCAAAACATCGGCAACTGCGGCGTAACAATTAATATATTATAGAGTAAATTGGTATCAAGTAAAACTCGAAAATTGAAGGTAGTGCTTCTAACCTGAAGCCCTTCTTTTTGTAACTTGGATGGCTTGGAGAGTTAGATTTTATCATTTTAAGGTGGCGTTCAAAAGGTAATAAAACATCCCAGATTTAAAAAAGTTGTTTATTGCATAAAAAACCAACGAAATCAAGCCTCCATGTGTTTATCGACAATATACATTTTATCGACTCTTGGCAGCACCATTTTTTCGTAGGTATTTTTGGTCACTTTTGTGCTTTGGCGTAGAGGATACGAGAATGCGTTTGGGGCGTGGCGGTCAAAAGGTTAAATAGAAAGTTTTACTCGGAAAGGAATCAACTACTTGACAGATTCCAGTGTACTCATGATCTCTCCTTATTCCATACAATTTGGTACAGCGCCGTCGTGCGGACAGGGAACTACGCAAATCCTACTTAATAATATTATAAACGCGAAAGTTTGTAAGTATGGATGGATGGATGTTTGTTACTGAATGGATTTCAATGAAACTTTACAATAACATAGCCTATACATCAGAATAACACATAGGCTACAATTTATAAAAATATTGTGTGAATTGTCCAAAATATGACGATAAGTCAGTAGGAAAAAAATCTACTATCTGCGAGCTATTCTGGCGTGCGCTGCCAAAACCGCTAGAGTTACACATATGTAATGATGGAAATGTTTTTCTTAAATAGTCCTACAAAAAAACCCGCCACAGTATATATTTTTATCTATTAAGTGTAAGCCATTATAATCAAAATAGTGAACCATAACCACAATAAAAATTTATAATTTATTTCAAATGCACATTTGTTAGTAATAGATTGATTCCTAAATGAAAATAGATACTTTTACCTATCGCTTCTGGTAGGCATTTAAAGTAGATAATATAAGCTAGTCGAAATACTAATCCTGCGCAGACGAAGTCGCGGGCTCCAGCTAGTCCTATATAAAAAGGAGACGTCACGGTCACGTCTCGTTACTAACGTCAAATAGATTCACCCCTCTGGATACGCGTTTTGAAGGTTAAGTCAGGTTATAACTTAACCTTAACCTTGAAATTTTTTTGTGTGCGTAAAAGGTAAGTAACTGATAGTAATGTTGACTTCCAGAGAACATTATGTGAAAGACAAGCAATTGTTTTGTATGTATCGTATTATCTCAAACCCTGACATTTATTAGTTGTCTAAACAGATAAAATTTCAAGGCATTTACTTTATAAAGAAATAATTCAACCATGTGAGTTTCTATTCCTGTTCTATGATAGTATTATCATAAACCTTGGGCATACTCAAGGTCCTTTAATTGAACTGAAATAAAATAGGAACTTAACACTTTCATTGCCACCGATACACATGGACGTATCCGCTCGTATCCAGAGGCAGGGAATGGGTTAAATAAAATACGAAGTATATAATAGTGATTTGTTCAACAAGTGGGCAAAACGAGTTTTTGTTGAGTGTGCCAATATTAAATCCCGAGCTAGCGAAGGAGTCTAGAATAGAGTCACGAGCGTAGCGAGTGGCTCTAAAGTAGAATGCTGAGGGAGCGAGGGATTTAAAAGGCACGAAACGAAAAATTTTTCACCACGACTAGCGAGAAAATATTTTGTAGTTTATAAAAGAGGTCGAATGTAGAAACTCATTTTGGTCAACAACCTTGGAGGGTAAATATGCTACAATCCTCTTTCAAACCACAAACGGACAAAATATTTTTTTCTGTGAAGGTTGCATTGTACCGAATTCAAATTAATTTTCTCAACAAGTTGAAAATATTCTTTATTCCACATGTGAGCAAAACCCGATTTTGCTCATTATTTTTGAGCAGTAAAGTAACCGTTTTCAAGCGAGTGGTGAAAAAATATTAAAATGTATAACTAAGAGTTAAGCCCATTCCAATAAGACGAGTGCCCCGAATGCTGACAACATAGACTAATTTAATGGCAATGCTAAATCATAGATCGACATAAAAATTCCATACTTCGTATACGGAAATCTTTATTCGCAAAGAAAATTACAATCAAATAATAGAAATAAATTACAACTAGAATTTACAATTGAAAGAATTGAGCTAACTGCAGACTGTTGCAAACAATCTACAGGTAGCTCAACTGATCCATAGCAATACCAGTCGGAAGCGTCCTCAAGACGCTGGCTGTATTGCCCCACTGTTAGGCAATGCTGATGCGCTGCGCCAACAGAGCAAATGTAGGCTCTGTCGAGACCTGCATATTTGCGCCTCTTGAGGTCTTCGGCTAAACTGCCGCCGCACCCGCCCTCATGGATGTCCTCGGAAGATGGGAAGGCGCAAGTGTGTCGACGCATGTAGCGTCTCACACAATGGGCCTCCCCAACTTCCATGGGACTAGTGTCATACTGTCGGGCCTCTTACCATCGTCACGCAACAGACCATTCTGTTCGAGAATAGCTGGTACGTTAGCGGTGACAAAGGCCCGCCGGATGATGTGATAGTTATATTGTACATCCGAAAGCAACTCTGTCTGTCTGTTACCTTTTCACGCCTGAACCGCCGGCTGAACGGATCTTAATGAAATTTGGCAGGGAGGTAGACGGTATCCGAGGGACATAATATACTTTTTATCCCCGTAAAGTGCGAAGCCGCGGGCAAAAACTAGTGACTCTATAAATGAATAACTTTCATTCATATTGTTCTCTTATTTATTTGTTGTCTCTTTTGTTAAAATTTAGGTTGAAAAGATCAACGAGTTCCTCCAGACAATCGAAGAGCGTCTGAAAACTCTTGAAGAAGAGAAAGAGGAACTTAAAGAGTACCAGAAATGGGACCGCGCCCGTCGAGTGCTGGAATTCATCATCTACGATACAGAGCATCGCGAGAACAAGAGGAAACTGGAAGAGGTATCTATTTGTGCTACTACCTATTTATTTTGCATAATTCGATAGGTTGATAAAGTGTACATACATAATGTAAATTAAATATGTTAATTATAGATGGAGTACCTAATTTTGTAAAAAAAATGAACTTCTACAGGTGTTTTTGACGTGACCTGTCTTTGGCCTGCACTGAAAACCAGTGCTGGGTAGAAGTGCGACTACCCAGCGCTGGTCTCCCCAGCGCAATGCTGAGTGTAGGCTTTAATTAAACTGCTTTCAAAGATTTTTGAATAATCGCCTGTCTGAACCGGGAATCGAACCCGCCAAATTGTAAAAAAGCACCAGTTGTTTTACGATACCGATCAAAAGGTTCCATCGTAAGGATTATTTTTCCAAATTACAGAGCATGACTTTTAATTAAATAACAAATTAATAAATAATGCTGGACAATCCACACACCATCATCTAGCCCCAAGCTAAGCAGAGCTTGTGTTATGGGTTTTAGATGACTGATATACTTCATATAACACTATACATTACATAGATATTTTTTAATATGCATAAAAAATACCCAGAGCATCCTGAACAAATATTTGAAGAGCGTGCAAACATTTGTCCCAAGGCGGGAATCGAACCCGCAACCTCCTGCGGCGCAGGCGGACCTTTGCCCACTGCGCCACATCGGTCATTGATTAATTTGGTTCGATTATTTTTATTTTGTTCGAATTATTTTAGTCCGCTCAAGGTCATTAGTATATTCGTAGACATGCTATTAAATTCAGCCATCAGCCTATCAATTGTACTCAATCAATCTATCAGTTCAATTGAACCCAATTGGCGACCAATGTGGCGCGGCGGGCGAAGGTTCGCCTGTGACGCAGGAGGTTGCGGGTTCGATTCCCGCCTTGGGACAAATATTTGTACGATCTGCAAATATTTGTTCCGGGTGTTCTGCGTATTTTCTATGTATAATAAATAAAAATATCTATGTATGTAATGTATTGTATTACGTATTTCAGTGGTCTAGTACACACACAAGCTCTGCTAAGGTTGGGGCTGGATGATGATGTGGATTGTCCAGCATTATTCTCAGGCTTCGCATGCGTTGTTTCTATAAACGTTTAAAGGTGATTTCTATCCCATGGGAAGTGATTTATGGGATAAAAAGTAGCCTATGCTATGGATTAGAATTACCTGTATGCAAAATTTCATCCCGATCCGTTCAGTAGTTTTGGCGTGAAGAAGTAAGAAACATCCATCCATCCAAACAAATTTATAATAATAGTGTGGTTTATAATGAGCTCTATTGGAATATTTTTCAGCTCGAGAAAGTTCGAGCCAATAGTGGTAAGGAGCAACAACACTACGCGGATATGGTCCGCGAGGCTCAAGACCATGTCAGAGAATCGAACAGGTGGGTCTATTAAAAGCGGTACTCTGGCCAAACTTAAGGTACAATGTCTATAAACATGGCCCCCATACCTAACCTTCTTGTTGTGGTTTTTTGGCATTTGAATTACTTGATGGTTTTAGCTCCTTCCTACAATGATTAGTGCTGGCAATTAATTCTCAAATTAGACGCCAAGACGAGATATTAAGACATTTGTGTTGTGAATTTTTGTTAACACACATTATTTCTTGAGATGGCTCGAGTACACACACACAACACTCATACGCATCCTCACATACACACACACACACACACACACACACACACACACCCTCGCACACACACACTGTAGAAATGTATCTCCTCTTTCTTTTTGTTTTTGTCTAATTGCGTAATATGGAACGTGATTCCAATAAAGATCCAATTATTTGTAATTTCTATTTTATAAAAGTTAGCAAATAGTAGTCAATTAACTGTCGTTTGCGAGACTATTGACATTTTAAGAGATTTATTTCTAAAATCAACTTTATGTCTTTATGTTTATGTTTAAAAGACTCCAAAACAACAATAGTTTTAAATTTTTTTTAGCTTGGGTTTGGGAATAATGCTGGACGATACCCACAGCATCATCTAGCCCCAAGCTAAGTAGAGCTTGTGTTATGGGTAGGTACTAGATGACTGATAAACCTAATATAGTGTTATATTGTCTGTGTCCTTGTGCAAATAACCTTCAACCCAAAATAAAGTCTAAAATTTAATAAACACTGTACAGGAAACTAAAAGACGCTCGATGGTGTTCTTTCAACACAAATAAGGCTCTTAGTTAACCCGCTTACATCCGTAATAAAAGACGCTTGTAAAGATTAGCTTTGTCTTCATACAAAGACACTTACTAGCCTCATTATAAAGACTAAAATAAAACCAACAGGAAATTAAAAGACGCTCGCAAGGATGTAGCGGCGGCTCGCGAAGAGAAAGATGTACTGTCGACGGAACAACAGCAGCTGTTACGGGAGAAGACTAAATTGGAGCTGGGGATAAAGGATCTATCCGATGATGTGGATGGCGATAATAAGTCTAAGGTTGGTTTTAATAAGGTTGATATTCAATCGCGACGAGAAAGACATACCCTAGATAAAACAACTGCTGTTGTTGCGAGAGGAAAGTAAACTGGAAATCAAGGATTTGTCCGATGATGTGGATGGCGATAATAAGTCTAAGATAGGTTTAGATAAGGTCGATATTCAAGGGGCAGAAAAAACGTCGCTAACGTTGATTATTTGTACCTGAATTCCTGAAACTGAGAACAACATTGTAACTATGTGGATGGCGAAAAATAGTCAAAGCTTGGATTTTTGTGCTCTAATGAACCGTAGAAATGCGGTCAAAAGATCAATCAATCAATCAAAAATGGGAAATCCCAAGCTAAAAAAACTAATGATAATGGTATGAATGATGTGATGAATATTGATGACCATCATTGATGAAAAAATTAGTTCTAAGATTACAAAAAAAAAAAAAATAGATGCGCATGCATAATTTTAAGAAATGAAACATGATATGAAAATGAGAACAATGAAAGTTTCTGAAACTGTAGTTGCTATTATATTAAAATTATTATTTGTAACACCCACAGGAAAGAGCAGAGGCCGAGCTGGAACGCCTCCGCCAACAGATCTCCGAGAAAGAACGCGAGCTAGAGGAACTAAAGCCTAAATACGAAGAAATGAAGTCTCGCGAGGAGGAATGCACGCGCGCGCTCGCACTGAACCAGCAGAGACGCCAGGAGCTGTACGCGAAGCAAGGCCGCGGCACGCAGTTCACGAGCAAGCAGGACCGAGACCGCTGGATCGAGAAGGAGCTCAAGTGAGTAATGCACGCGCGCGCTCGCACTGAACCAGCAGAGACGCCAGGAGCTGTACGCGAAGCAAGGCCGCGGCACGCAGTTCACGAGCAAGTAGGACCGGGACCGCTGGATCGAGAAGGAGCTCAAGTGAGTAATGCACGCGCGCGCTCGCACTGAACCAGCAGAGACGCCAGGAGCTGTACGCGAAGCAAGGCCGCGGCACGCAGTTCACGAGCAAGCAGGACCGGGACCGCTGGATCGAGAAGGAGCTCAAGTGAGTAATGCACGCGCCGCACGCACTGAACCAGCAGAGACGGCAGGAGCTGTACGCGAAGCAAGGCCGCGTCACGCAGTTCTTGCTTGCGCTGAGGAAGTCCTAAATATATCAGTGTAGCCAATAAAGAACAATTTTTTACTTATATAAAACATTTTTTCCAGATCCCTAAACAAACAAATCAAAGACAAAAAGGATCACGAGACGAAACTGCGGGACGACCTACGCCGCGACGCGAGCAAACTCACAGAACTTGAGAAGAGAATAGAAGAGACTACCAAGGAAATGGAGAGGCAGAGAGTGGCGATTGACGAACATAATAAGCAATATTACGAGTGTAAGAAGCGGAAAGATCAGGAGCAAAGTGCTAGGAAGTAAGTATTTTAGTTTATTCTGCTAATAATAAATAAATAAATAATGTTAGACAATTCACACAGCATTATCTAGCCCGAAGCAAAGCAGAGCTTGTGTTATGGAACTAGAAAACTGATGTACTTAATACAATACACTACATAGATCGTTAGATATTTTGTAATATTCATAGAGAACATCCAGAACACCCTGAAGTCCACAATAAATGTTTAAACATTTGTCCCGAGTCGGGAATCGAACCCGCAACCTCCTGCGTCGCAGGCGGACCTTCGGCCGCTGCGCCACTGAGATCGTCAAAATGCGAAAGTTTGTGTGAATGTTTGTTACCACATATCTCCGTAACTACTTATACTATTTAGATGAAATGGGATAAGTAATTGGTGTGTAGATAGTTTAGGTTCTAGAATAACACACACTAATGTAATTTTCCAAAATTAACCTCTGAGGGGGTTAAATAGTTTCTATAAAAATCATTATTCCTTGGTTCGATTCACTTGAAACACGATATAGATAAACTAGAAAGTAAATAATGAATCACGTAATTATTTTTATTTTTACAAAACTACCTCCGGGTGTGCAATAAATTTATGAAATTTACACGCAGGCCAAGTTTGCATTTTAGTCGTAAGGATTACCAAGGATGGCTATGTAGGTGAGGCTATGGTCGGCGTTAGAATCGACCCTTCCAACTCGTATGATGTCACTAAAGTCATTTAAAGAATTAAAAAACTCACTAGCAGTGCCTTCAGTTATTCCATGATAATGCGCATGAAACTGTGCCGAAAAATTGGAAAGCTCAAAACTCGAATCATGGTAAATAACCACTCGTTAATTACCTCAGTGTTAATAACCATGATGGATTTAAAAGTTTTATCGTATGATGTCGTAAAAGGGACTAATAGAATCTAACAGGGGGAACGGGAGCAGCTTCCTTATGTGTATAGTTAATTTAACACTTCCACTGCGATCGCAATTCGCCTGCCAATGGTGGTGCATAACCACCATAAGGTAAAACCCCTCACATTTGGGGGAGGCTTTGAATATCATCAAATATCAAAGTGCTTTATTTCCTTTAGACCCGACAGGACTCTTAAAGTAAAGTATTGTTTACTAACAGCGCCTCGCGGTTTCACCCGCGTAATAAAATAAAGCGTTCCCGAGGGAATTCCGGGATAAAATATAGCCTATGTGTTATTCCAGACTAATCTATCTCTGTGCCAAATTTCATCAAGATCCGTTCCGTAGTTTTTGCGTGAAAGAGTAACAAACATCCATCCATCCATCCATACTTACAAACTTTCGCGTTTATAATATTAGCAGGATAGCATGAAGTACATTTAGGTACTGGTGTTTTTATGTCTAATATGTGAGTCAATTTATTCCTACCGGTTTTACGGTGTGTAATGTCTGTGCACAAATAATAGCAACTCATTAACAATTGTACAACACTCTTGGACAAGTCACAAAATTGAAATAACATAATTAAAACTAGGAAATAAAGAGATCACTTTGATTTTTTGTTCACTTCAATCTTTTAAAGGTAAACTAAAGAAGCGAACAAGAAACCTTTACCTAGTTAGGGTGTTTGATATGATAAGGGTTTGATTTCGAGCTGGAGCAAAACTCGCCCCAAGCTTTTTTATCCTCTATAGTAGCCTTTTTACAAAGTATTTGTTTGAATGTTTGGACAGACCATTGTATAATTAAGTGAGGTTTAATTGCAATAACATATTAAATTCTTGCAATTCTTTAAAAACTTATTTATTTTACAGCGAGTTATGGCGCAAAGAAACTTCACTGACGCAAAATCTGTCATCGCTCAAAGAAGATCTGGCAAAAGCTGATCAAGCTCTGCGTTCTATGGCTGGAAAGGTAAGCTATCATCAGCAATAGTGTAGGACGCCCTCCGACCACGTGGATGACGACCTGCTAAAGATTGCAGGTGCTTGGTGCAGCAAGCTAAAGAGCCTAGGGGAGGCCTATGTCCAGCAGTGTACTTTTTTATTTGTGATTAGTTTTTGTCCGCAACTAAGCACGCGTTGATTCCATGGAAAGGTTATTTCTATCCCATGGGAACTGTTTAGTAGGATACAAAGTAACCTATGTCTGATTCGAGGCTAAGAGCTAAGCTACATCTATGCAAAATTTCAGCCCCATAAGTTCAGTCGTTGTGACCTCTCTTCAGAGGCAACAAATATCCATCCATCCATACATTCAAACTCTCGCATTTATAATATTAGTGTGATGGTTCAGCGTGTGGCCACGATCTCACTTATGCAAGCGAGATGTGGCCTGGGGTGGAGCACGCTTTCACAGAAGGAACTTGTTTACTCGAGATTAGTATCGGGCTGATGATAAACTCTTACATTTAAAAGACCTTTTTATTGAGAACAAATCTCTGAATAGCAATTTTTAAACCTTGTCTTTTGTAATTCCAGCCAATTCTGAACGGACGCGACAGTGTTCGTAAAGTATTAGAAACATTCCAAGAAAGAGGGGGAGATTGGGCCAAGATAGCCACTCAGTATTATGGACCTGTTATTGAAAACTTTACGTGTGAGAAGACTATCTACACTGCTGTTGAGGTAAGAGCGAACTTATCGACACAACCATTATAAAAGGTAAAATATATTTTGTTATTAGTTGAGTGGGTAATCTTGGGAACTTTTGGTCCGATTAGCCGTGGGGATCGTGGCCTAAGAATCGATCCCTCCATGTCAGCTCGTGGATGTCGTAAGAGCCGAGCAACAATCCACTGTCTGATTGTTGCTCGTTGATATGGAGCGCTGTGCGTTGCGTACTAGCCTCTCCCCACTTCACGCATGCCCCTCACCGCTGACGCAGAGTTCAACGGAACACAAGAACAAAATAAAAAAAATTAAAATCCCGACAGTTTTCATGAAACATGGCTAAGAACACTCGGGATAAAAATTATCTATGACACCAAAAAAAACTAAACGAAAATCGGTTCATATTTTTGGGAGCTACGATACCACAGACAGATACACAGACAGACACGTTAAACATATAACACCCCTCTCTTTTTGCGTCGGGGGTTAAAAATACCACTAGACGTTTTTCATAAGATTGTGTCGCTGTGTGATGCCGGTTTAGAATTTACACCACCCCAATTCTTCCCGCGGGTATCGTAAGAGGCGACTAAAAGATATCAACCGGGAGCAGGCAGCAGCACCCCCTGCAGAATAATTCTACCACCGAAGTACGATCCCCAACCCGCCTGCCTAGCGTGGGGATTATGGGCATTACTCCCATGAGATAAAAATCAATAAGGCATTTATCAGGGGGAGGCCTGCATCCAGCAGGGGACCGCATAGTGCAGTGTAGTGTGTAGTGATCAGGAGACCAAGGATTAACAGTCCAGTTTTCCACAGGTAACAGCCGGGAACCGTCTCTTCCATCACATCGTGGAGTCGGACACGGTAGGCACTAAGATCCTGAAGGAAATGAACCGGCAGAGTCTACCGGGAGAGGTCACCTTCATGCCTCTGAACCGGCTGCAAGTCAGGGATATGGTGTACCCCAATGATAATGTAAGTTAGACTTACAAGTATTTTTTTTAGTAGTACAAGCTTATTAGGGTAGTGTCCTGGGTAAAAAAAATATTATTCTATTTATCTGCCACTGTAAAAATTTATTCCGTCCGTTAGATTATCAGAAGATACTGGACAAATATTTTTTCTTTTGTCGATCAAACAAAAAATTACATAAATAAAGTGCGTTCAAGTTTGGGATTGGGGACTAGTGACGTCACACCATGCTGAAAAGTGTCGGAAGGCGTGACGTCACGCGAAATTTTAACTGGCTATATTTACATCATTTTTTGTTTAATCGACAAAAGAAAAAATACGTGTCCAATATCTTCTGATAATCTAACTGACGGACTAATTTGATTTTTGTAGGACACTAGCTTATAAATAATAAATAAATAAATAATAAATAATTCTACAAAACGAATTGCCGATGATTTGGTTTTGTGGTAATGGTGATCTACGTTTACCATTTTATGTTTCCGTAATTGGATGCAACTCTAAAATGTATGAAACTTTTTTGGTTTGATTGCTTGAATTTTTTCTTGTCATTTTCAGGCTAGAATGTTTACCTTTTCCGCTTGTGCTTATATTTTTTAAACTCAAACGAATTAAAATCTTGTTTTACTTTCAGAACGCCATAGCCATGGTGCAAAAGTTGAAATACGACGCAAAGTACGCGAAAGCAATGAAGTACATTTTCGGAAAGACCCTCATCTGCAGAAACTTGGAGTGCGCTACAGAGCTGGGAAAGCAGTTTCATCTGGATTGTGTCACTTTGGAAGGAGATCAGGTGAGATTTCTAGATCTATTGGGAATAGCGACTTGGTGGTTTAAAAAAATTGCTGTTTTTAATGTTCTTTACAAGGAATAAAACTAGTAGAAAAGTAAAACCCGTTAATGATGAACTATTTTATCTAAAAACTCCTGAAAAAATTTACTCGATTCAATGTAAATTTAAAGTGATTCTATTTTTCATTCCATTTGCTCACAATTCATATCCTACCAAACCCTTCCAGGTATCATCAAAAGGCTCCCTAACCGGTGGTTACTTCAACCAATCCCGGTCGCGTCTGGAAATGCAGAAGACTCGTTCAGAACTCATGGAGCAGATCACAACTCTGGAAGCGGAGCTAGGGACGCTGCGGCAGGAGCTGAACAAGACAGAGACCAGTATCAACACCATCGTGTCGGAGATGCAGAGAACTGAGACTAAGCAGGGGAAGGCTAAGTAAGTGTTGCTTTAGAATCAAAACATTTAGGCCCGGAAGCTTGCTCAGCCATATAGACCCTTGAGTGACGTTTATGCCATAGAAAAACGTTACTCAAGCATAGATCGATGACTGAGCAGCCTTACTTAGACTAGATACTAGAATGTGATGCAGCCGCAGTAGAGTACGTGACACGTCTTGTGCGAGCTACAGAGCAGGGAGAGGCTGCCACAGCATGTCAAAACACAGAGAGCTTCTCTTGCGGCACTAAGATAGCGTGTGCGGCTCGCTTCGCTCGCCGCGCTGTATAAAGGTAGACTGGGATAATATTGAGCTATGCTAAAGTAAAATTCTAGTAAGAATAGGCTTAGAGAGAGTAAGTACTCATGTAACAGATCACGACTCTGGAAGCGGAGCTAGGGACGCTGCGGCAGGAGCTGAACATTTCCGAGAACAGTATTAATTCTATTCTACTAGACTAGAATGTGATTGAAATAGCCGCAGTGGAGTATGTGAAGCGTCTTATGCGTGCTACAGAGCAATGAGGGGCTGGCACAGCATGTGTAATAAACACAGCGCGGCTTGCTTCGCTCGTGGTAGCTCTCCTCCGTAGACCGAGACACGTTCTCAGTGACCCCGTTGACCCAATCACCGCCGCTAACCCGGAGTTGATATCAACCGCTTCGCTTCCGCACATCACACAAACTTTTAACCGGCGAGGCGCCCTCTGCGCCCGCCAAAAGCCCGGTGACGCTGTCATGGCCCTCTGCGGTCAACAGCATTTTAATACTTTCGTAAAAAAAAACGCTCGTGTAGTAGAGATTAGACTGGGATAATGGTGTGATCTGTCAAACGCGATCACTCCCGCTCGAATCTATCAATCCAACAACTTTACTTTTACCAGCGTTACATTAGAACAGTTGAACCGATTTTCATCTAACATTCGGACACTCCCAGACATGTTAGCTTTCTAACAAAAGAAACAAGAGTAAAATCGGTTCATCCGTTGGGGAGATAAAAGAGAACAACCTTTTTTTGTTGAAAGCTTGTAATGCCCCAACTGTAACAATCTACTATAAGTCGTTACAGTTAGGTTACTGAAATCAACTAACTATGAACGCAAAATTTTACAACACTTCATTATTTTTTTTCAGAGATATATTCGATAAAGTGAAAGCCGATATCCGCCTGATGAAGGAAGAGCTGACGTCCATAGAACGGTTCCGCGGGCCTAAGGAGCGCTCTCTCGCGCAGTGCCGGTCCAGCCTCGAGGCCATGCAGGCCACCAAGGAGGGGCTGGAGTCTGAGTTACATCAGGTAAATACTTATAGACTAGTCTTTAAGTACTACTAACTAAAAGATGAGAGCTGACGTCCATGTAAAGGTTCCAAGGGCCTAAGGATTGGCTGGAGTCTGGGTTACATCAGGCCACACACCCTGACTCAACACCACGTTGAGTCAGGGTGTGTGACTCGCTTTCCTCGTCATGCTGTGAGAGAGTTTGCGGCTCCCTTTACTCGCCACACTAAGATGGCATATCGTTTTCGTTACAAACGTCGACTCGCGTCGTTCACAATCGTATACTCTGTCAAATGGCTGTTCAAATTGATCAATGAGTAATCATTAAAAAAACACAGCGTATAAAGATAAAAAGGCAGTTCGCAAACTCAAAGCAACGTATGGCTGTGTTTTTACCCTCGTGGCAGGGTTGTTTTTGTTAATTTAGTAGGAACCGGGTTCTAAACCAAAAACATCAATGAATCTAAGCTGAACCCAGCCTAAACCATTTTTCCCTCAAAACAAGTTACAAATCGTTTCAGGAACTCATGGAGCAACTGTCGACCCAAGACCAAGGCAAGGTGGACGAGCTAAACGACGCCATTCGCCGGCTGACGCAGGAGAACAAGGAGGCTTTCAGCTCTAGGATGAATCTAGAGGCCACCAAGAACAAGCTGGAGAACTTGCTCACCAACAACTTGATCAGGTAATTGGTGTCAATTCAGTTGTCGCCAAAACTAAACAAATGTGAGAAGACTAAAAATGACGCCATCCTTTTTAATTCAATCGTTATGAAAGGAACGGCGCCGTTTTTAGTGCTGTCAAATTAGTTTAGTTATCTTTTGGCGACTTCTGAATTGACACCATTTTCTATTAAAAACGAAATTATTTTCGCGTTTATTTTTTGATAGATATATTTATGATCCGCTGCCGCTCGATCTCGCAAATCTGGCTAGATCTCGCGCTGATAACGCATGATCTTGTAATATTAGTGCGAGATCTCCTTACAAAAGAATACAATAACACTTTATTTGCACACCAAGTAAATACAAAAATAAAAATACAGGAAAAGAGAGATACAGAGTTGCACAATGGGCGGCCTTATCGCTAAAAGCGATCTCTTCCAGACGACCTTGGGATGGACACGAAGCAGTTGTAGACGTAAAGACGGTGGCGTTTTACTTAAATATACAATTTATATACCGAGATTGCATTCCCTAATGTATTTGTGCTGATGCGGACAGATTCAGATTCAAAACTCATACAATAATAAAATTCAATCAATCATTCACATAAAACATCATGTAAATTCGTTTACCATAATAAAGTAAGTTTAAGTTTATCTTACAACATATTCACTAAAGAATTCGTCAATCCTTTAGAAGACTTGCTCGATAAGCCAGTTATTCAGCTTGTTCTTAAAGTCTTGCCCTGATCGGACTGCGGTAATGATTTTCTTAAGACGGTTGTAGGCAGGGCATTGTTTATATATTACAAGCTTTTGTTTAATTTGCAATGTATGTAACTATGTTTGTACGGGTGGAATCTTGCAACTCAATTTTGAAGCAGATATCTTCAACCGATTGGCTGAAATTTTGTATACACGTTTAGTTTGGATGACATAGCACTATTGTTAAAAAAGGTAAATATTAAAACGTATTTACTTTAATGGTACCTATACAAAACAGAAGACAATCGAATCGTGGCAAATGTCAAAAATCATGATGTGTTTCGGAACTCCGAAACACATCATGATTTTACAAGCATTTAGTGAAAGCATACATTGCGGTGTGAAGAATGTATATGTATTGTAGATTCATTATTTGTACACTTCCTCTACCCATTCCATCGCCTCTCCTATAACTCTAAGGTTTGCTGGAGGAAAACTCTTTTTAGGGTTAAGCTCGCCTATGTACAAATCCTATTATATAAGTTCATGCTTTGTATTAATTGTGTACAATAAAGAATTACAGAAGAACTTGGTGCAAAAAGAAATACAGTATCATCAACTATATCTCTAACTCCCAACCCACAGACGTAAAGACGAGCTAGTCCAAGCTCTCCAAGAGATCTCCGTGGAAGACCGCAAGCGCCGCCTCGCCAACAGTCGCTCCGACCTCACGGCGGCAGAGAAGCGGATCAAGCAGATCAACAAGGAAATGGAGGAGGTGGAAAGAAAGGTCACTGCTGCTGTCAAGAATGAGAAGGCGTTGAAGCTTGAACTGGATAAGTGGCGGAATAAGGTAAGAATTATTGCATTACTTGTACAAACCGAGTAGTTATACCTATTTAAGCGGTATTTTGATATTGTACTAATTAATTATTTGTAAATATTCCGACACAAATTTACTTGTTTGAGAATGAATAAAAGAACGTAAACTGAAAATTATCGACTGCTAAAAAGAGAAGCTTGAGAAGTTATGAATGTAAAACAAATAAGTATCAATAGATGCTTAGAATTGTATTTATATCTTGAAATGTAGCTTATCTTTTGGATTTCCATAATAAGAATTAAAACGGAATCGATCAGACAAAATGCCAGTACGATTTTACTGCGTCTGAGATAGTATTACAAAACAAGTTCGAAATCAGTAGGCTTGTTATTGTTGCTTTCAGGCAAAGTAGGGAATCAAAAGTTCATAATTAATTCAGAACCTATTCACAGGAAAAAGAAGCAACAGACAAAATGGAAGAGGACGCGAAAGGCCTAGAAAAGATGGCGTCTAAGGAGGTGCTTCTACAGGAGAAGATTCAAGAATCTCTGGACAAAATCGCGGCGCTCGGGACACTGCCGAACGCGCCTGAACTGCATTCCAAGTACCAGAAGTTTTCTTTGAAACAGGTACACTATATTAAGACATATCCTCCTACCCGAATTTCGGGCACCGTAGCGGCCAGTCTCAAGACTAACCATGGGCGCAACACTTTATAGTGCACAAGTGTGTTCGCAAACACAGGTGCACTGTCTATTCCCTTACTCTCATTTTCCTCTAGTTAGGTATATAAACAAGGTATCCAGTATTTTTATATTTGTATAAGTAGGTCTAAAAAGGACACATAGAGTGATCTGAATTCAATCCTGTGTAAACTCAAATATGAATGTATGCCCAGAGAAATAATGAACTCCCAAAGACAATATTTAATAATTATGATTGGATGACGACTTATATGATAATATTAGGTATTGGACCCTAAAACTTGCCTAAATTCACGGGGTGATATATTTTTTTCAGCTATTCAAAGAATTAGAAAAAGCCAATCAACATCTCAAGAAATACAACCACGTGAACAAAAAAGCTCTGGACCAGTTTATCAGTTTCTCTGAACAGAAGGAAAAGTTGTACAAGAGAAAAGAAGAGTTAGATATCGGGTATGTGTTTATTTAATTCAACATTTTATTTTATAGTTATAAGAAAACATGACAAACAACTATAGCTTAGCTGCTGCCCGCGACTTTGCTCACATGTTACTTGGATGAAACAAACCTCCTAACGAACGAAATTTAACAAACACAGTAATGCAGTTCATTAACTTAACTACGAACCTTATTTGTGTTGGAAGAATACCAACCGAAGCCCCGAAAACATTTCACAGGTTTAACTTTCATAAAGTTAGGCGCGACTTTCACTTCACTGCACTGTTTCACAAAAGATAAAATGTTTCGTTTGATTCTAAGATACGCGAACCGTTTTAGATAATATTTTCGGGTGTTCGGTTGGTGTTCTTCCAACACCAATAAGGTTCGTAGTTAACCCGATTACATCCATAATGAATTCGTCAAACTACGATAGTTTTTATAGTAAAACAGTAATGCAAATTTTACAATCGGACCAGTGATTCCGAATATAACCACTTTAAACAAACTCTTAAGAATATTAGTTATAATAAATATATAAAGATTTACTATTACTAAATACTTCAAAATTACCTTTACTTAATACTTCAAAATTACGTTTTGTCTAAACTGTTCTGAATATCGCTCACAATATTCGTGTAAACAAAAGCTTTAGACAAATCCGCATACATATAGTCAATGTGGGTAAAATCTTTCAGATAATATTCCCTTTTGATATTAGGCAGTTGCCGTTTCAAAACATCCACATCCCGCTTATTAGAAAACACATCTCTATTACTGTAGAACAAAACCACTGGAGTAGTCACATTTTGCAAACTATAATCTGGCGGGGTTTCCACTCCATACCTTTCTATGTTCTTTTGCCTGCCAAAATCGAAGCGGCAAAATCGCCCTGTACCAGCTAATTGCCCGTAATGAAGGAACTGCATAAGGGACGATCCAGTCGGAACGTGTCCTAAAACAACTGGCCATAAAGTCTCACTCACGTTATGAGGTCCCATGAACGCTAGGAAGAAATTCTCACAACTCAGTGGTGATACTGTACAAATTACCGGAATTATCGTGCTTAAGAAGTCCGGTGTGTATACATTCATGTTATTCCATAACAAAGATGGCAAATAATTCGCTGCGGGAGAAAATAATCTTATGACAGGGCTCGTCGCATTCCCCATAAAAACTTCAGGCGCTAATGCAAACATCATCTTGATTTTCTTGTTATATTCCGGCCTCATCGAACTCATCACAAAGAACGTTGTCGTTCCTTGAGAATATCCAATAAAGTATAGAGACTTCTGTCCAGTTATGTCTAAAGCATGGTCGATCATAGCTGGTAGGTCAAACATGCCGATTTCTTCCCAACTGAACTCCCAGAATCGAGCTGAGCTTGCGTTGAGGGTTTTGTGATTGAACGTGTGTCGGTTACCTCTCGCGTTACCAAGCCAGACGTCATAGCCTTCGTCTGCTAGAATATAAGCCAAGGCTTTATTCGGTCCTTGTAGAAGCCAGCTATCAGAACTCTCCCATATTCCATGCATCAGAAAAACTGACATTCCGTTTCTTATACCAGTTCTCCCGAAAGGTATTCGATGCATTTTCAATATGTATTCGTCTTCTGTGATAACCGTGTGTAGTTCAAACGGGTAGCCATGTTTGTCGGCTAGTTGGTCTATGGTTAGGTACGCGTCTTCCGGGCCGACAACTCCGTAAGTCAATCCGACTATATTCGCCAATCCGCTGTAAAGAGAACTCCAAAAACCGAATACGCTAGTGCTTAGCGTTAGCAACAAAAATATGGAAATCATCGTAACACGGACTCCAAAGTTTACCGAACAAATGGTGTATTTATACTGCAGTTTTCATGTCAAAAACACCTGTTTAAGTAATTGGTAATTACAATTAGCTAAGTGTGTTGATTTTCGTCATTAACCTTGTAATATTTTTATGAGTTTTGTTTTGGAACTATGTTAGCCATTTGCACAAATCGATAGCTAGTAATTTGTGTCATAGGAATATCCTAATGACCATGACCTGGCCATGACACCACAAACATTAAATAGATTGTACTAATTGTTCGTTCCACTTAAATTATGTTTTTGTAAAGAAAGAGGTTACAAAGCCAAATAAATATTGGAGGGAAGTAATTTCCGACACTGGTATCGCAGCAAATCTCTAAAGTTCGAACCATTTTTGGTTTTGGTAGCTTTCATTCACGCTTCATCCGTCTTTCTCCGTTTTCGTACTCGAATTTGCCCCTTGCATTCATGCGTTTTAAAAGTTTGTTTTCTGCTTTCATCTACGTACCCATAACACAAGCTCTGCTTAGCTTGGGGCTAGATGGTGCTGTGTGGATTGTCCAGCACTTAAAATAAATATTTTAAGTGGTTACCTTGCTTGTAACCTTGTAGATTTCTGATATTGTCAGTAATAAGTTTTCATACTTTGAAAGTCTTTGTTTACAAAATATATACATTATATGATTCTTGAACCAAGTATAGCTTCTAACTTTTGTCTTTTCTTATTTTCCAGGGGTGAAAAGATTCGTGAGCTGATCGAAACGCTAGAACACCGGAAGCTGGAAGCCATCCAGTTTACTTTCAAGCAGGTCAGCAAGAACTTCACGGAGGTGTTCAAGAAGCTGGTGCCGCACGGCCGAGGCAGTCTCATCATGAGGGTCGCGCCGGACGATGCCCCTGAAGTTGTTAATGACGTGAGTATATTGCCAGTTATTAAGTGACTATAGTCCTGAGTCCTAGAAGATTCTGAGGCTTACTTCACATCAGCGTTGAGACGCTAATAGAAATAAAACCTCCATGTTCTTCGTTTAGTATTGTTTGTTTTTATGTACTTATGTGTGTGTCGGAATAAATGTTATTGTATTCTAATTGAAAACAAAAAAAAGACACGCCCGAAACTTTCATATTGCTACAGCCTCATACACTATTCGTCTGCTGCACTGTAATGAGAAAGAAATCATAACATTTATTTCTCTCGACTTACTATTATGCTCATAAAAAAATGCTGGACAATTCACACATCATTATCAGTCTCAAGCTAAGCAGAGCTTATGTTATGGGTACTAGGTAACTGATACTTATGACAATACGCTACATAGATAGATACATATTTTTTAAATAAATTAAATATCTGCAGATCGTACAAACATTTGTCCCGAGGCGGAAATCGAATCCGCAACCTCCTGCGTCGCAGGCGGACCTTCGCCCGCTGCGCCACAGTGGTAGTCAAAAAGCTCAGACAAGTCAAACTTCACACGAATAATATAAATGCGAAAGTTTGGATGTATAGATGTTTGGTACCTCTTCACGCCAAAACTACTGAACGGATCTTGCTGAAATTTTGTAATAAATCAGTTCCCATGTGATAAAAAGCACCTTTAAACGTTTCCATAGAAACAAAGCGTGCGAAGCCGCGGGCGGAAACTGGTTGTACCATAAATTATTATCAAATAAGATATAAAATGTTTGCGCGCTCGGCAACAGTATTTTTACCTTAGAAAGTTACATTTGGGCACAAAATAGACAAACAAAAAGCAATGACGACCTCCGTGGCGCAGCGGGCGAAGGTCCGCCTGCGACGCAGGAGGTTACGGATTCGATTCCCGCCTAAACAAATTACAAATACAAATTTGTGTACGATCTGCAGAAATTTGTTCCGTTGGTCTGGGTGTTTTCTATGTATAATAAAAAAAATATCTATCTATGCAGTATATTGTATTAAGTATATCAGTTATCTAGTACCCATAACACAAGCTCTGCTTAGCTTGGGGCTAGTTAATGCTGTGTGAATTGTCCAGCATTATTTATTTATATTTATATTTAATGGTTTGTCTTGTTAGACACGACAAGTCGATTTAAGCCTGACGCGAGAAGGAGACGATAGATATAAGGCTGATGCCAAACGAGTGTAATTTTTTTAGTTTCTAGTTTCTCGTAAAATGCGTACCTTTAACTCTTCGTGTGGCACAAATAGGTCTTGTATGAAAAGACTCATTTTCAATATTCAGTATTTTTATTGCAAAACAAAAATATTACAAAGTTTTGTAAGTATTCATGTACCCTGTCAGGTAGGGTATGGAAATATATCTTAATCTAGGATAAGGACTAAATTAAGTATTTTGTATTTTATGCCCAAATTCATAAATAACAGTAAATACAAAATCACAGAGATCTTTATGAATAATATTTGTGTAGTTTAAATAATATAAATTTACTTAGGTACATAACACTTCTTAAACAACAAAAAGTTTTCTTTTTATAAACTTGTGTGACTAGGTTTCCTTAACATCTAATAATTAATAAATATAGGTATTATATTATCAACAACGCTTCAAACCTCTTTCCTTGTTAAAAAATGTATTCTATCTTAATAGTTTGTCTTCAAAAAAGTATTTTGTGTCATAATATTTTTTTTTATATATATTTTATTAACTCCTCATGTGGCACAAACAGGTCTTGTATGAAAAGATTCATATTACTCGCCTCACATCTTAAAAAATAACGCCATAGAGCGTTATTTTCTGCTAATGCTTCAGCCTAACACCTACCTACATTGTACGCATAACCAACGTTTATACTAATACAACACTGTTTATTCCAGCGAACGAACGCCGATCAATTCACCGGCGTCGGCATCAAAGTGTCTTTCACGGGCGGTGAAGGCGACATGCGGGAAATGAACCAGCTCTCGGGAGGACAGAAGTCGTTGGTGGCTCTCGCGCTAATCTTCGCGATACAGAAGTGTGACCCCGCGCCCTTCTATCTGTTTGACGAGATTGACCAGGTTTGTGCTTTAGTTTAAGTGATCAACGTACTGCGAGCCTAGCGCGGGCGCGGTGGCTTGGGCTAACTGGGCTAAGGCGGGCGCGAAGAATCAAACATGACACCGCCGCACTTCCACTGTGTGTGCTATGCCAAAAGATAGTAAAAAATGAGGTCATTCTTAATACCAGACGAAATAAAGGGTACTCGCACGAGAGCCGAAAAATATCGATTTTCATGTTTTACTCCATACAAATTTTAGTTCGAAAAATCTTTACTGCGTCATTATCACGAGAGGTGAATATATATAATATAGTTTGGGCTCCTAATATAGTTCTGTATTTACTACTGTTTCCAACAAGAAAAAACATGTTTACAAAAAAGTTCTATGTCTATGGAAAGGGCTTTTTCGATCCACTGTGCGCCGTTGGCGTTGATACTAAGTGACGGTGAAGTGAAGGCACCCGCCTAGAAACGGGCTTGAGCGAGTTGGCACGCGTAATTATCAAACGCGCCCGCGCTAGGCTCGCAGTATGGTGGAAGCCTAACACTTTCAGTGCCCGTGACGCACATCTGCTTGTTCGGTGCGTCTTAGAGTTGACCTCTCAAGTGCAACTTGCTGTCCCAATACTAATAACTCAAGCGTTTTTTGAGTAAATATTGCCTTTCTCTCATTTATTAGATACACATTCGGTTATAGTTACGTAATTTTGAATTTTACGAGTACCAATTTCCAAAAATCTCCAAAGATATACCAGCTGACTGATAGTCTACTCGCGATATATAGGTTGAATGATAATGATGTCCTTCTAGATGAATTTCGGCGACGGCTGCCAGCCTTAACGGAGACTAGCCACATGGCGATATTTATTTAACCATTTAATATCGCCTAACTAAACCTTGCCAGCTTTAACGACCCCTGTGTCTAAGGGTGGGTTTGATTCCAAATCAAGTAGACATAGAACATAATATATTTGCCACCACACACACACATTTACATAACAAACATAAAAATACAATATTTAATCTTAAATTACACAATTAAAAACACAGGTACAGTAGGTACATATTAACAAACGACGTTAACAATATGCAGGAAATAAGTAGGTCGGTAACCAATGTGTGCTGCAGTAGCAAATGGGCCTAGGCTCAGCATAATGACAACTGTTGTGAACAGAACGCGCTGTTATTCTGTCCAGACCAAAACTAGAACAATCACGGGGCCATGCGATTACAAAATAATTTCATCAACTCTCGGTATGAATTGCAGATAGTCTCTGTCTCAATCAAGCCTGCAATGTTTTTGCAAGCAATAAAAATATTCTGTTTCGTTCCAGGCTCTAGACGCGCAGCATCGTAAAGCCATCGCCAACATGATCCACGAGCTCTCAGACTCGGCGCAGTTCATCACGACCACGTTCAGACCGGAGTTGTTGGAACACGCACACAAGTTCTACGGAGTCAAGTTCCGGAACAAAGTGTCGCATGTGGAATGTGTGACGCAGGAGGAGGCTCGTGACTTTGTGGAGGATAGTGCTACTCATGCTTAAGGTTTACATAGATATTTTTATTAGAGCTGCTTAATTCATAGCCTGCAATGTAACAGTCGGTGTAAAATGCCGAAATGTTTTTTTTATAGTGGTCAAACGAAGGTCTATAGACTAAAAAAAAAAATTATAAGAGGCGTAGACAGTGTTTTTGAAAGTTGACATGTTCGACGATTTTTCTCCTTGACTGTACTTAAAGCAAGGCGTGATTGTACGCATTTTTTTCTCTGTAAAAGCAAAATGGGGACAGTTAATTGTTTTATTAGAATAACTGTATCAAATGTGTGATTTTACGACAGCTGAAAGTTTAATAGCAGATTGTTCTGAGCATTAATTTTTAAGGAGACTGTGAAGCTCGTTCCTTAATATTACATTGACATTACAGTTTTTCAGAATGACATGTTTTGTACTAATTACACAATTATTACAAAACATTAAATTCTTGGTATGACTAAATTTTATGAGTTTTTTTATTTTATGATAAGGCCAGAAAGGTGTATGAATTTTTTCAACCAAAAGGAGTTGTTAAAATAAATTTACCACCATATTTGTCACCAATTTTATTCCCAGGTAAGGCACCCACAAAGTAGTTTCTAATGATGGGGTTTTGATACCGTGACAGATGTCAACCAATAACTATTCCAATTAATGAAAATAATGACATAAGTACTAGCAGGTGGTGGAAAAGGAGTTAAGTATAGGAAAGGCACATGCTGTAAGTTAAATAACTAACTGTAACTTTTGCAATTAGAACATGATACATAGTTTTAGATTTAAACCTTCTCGGTAAAAGCACTTACCTAGGTGTTTCTCTTTAACGAATAAGCGTTTATTGACTGATATTAAATGCGAAGGTTGGTGTCGAAGAAATAGATCACTTAAATTTAAAATTATTTAAATTCATATCATACATGACATTTCAATAAACAAAAAGCTGGCTTTTGCAGTTTTGGTGAACCCAAAGATGTCTATTTATATTGCAGAAGTAGGTTCCATGAAATCGATGTACCTACTCATTTGTAACATTTCGCAACTGAATATTTCGATTTTTTTATTTTATAGGTACCTATTAAAATAACTATCGCAACTATGGTACTGTAAGAAGTTGTACCTAATAATAAAGCATTTTTATGTATTTGATAATTTTCATTTAAACCTTAATTTTACCTTTTGATTTTATACGCGGGAAATAAATCACAATAAAACACATTAATAGTTAAAATGTTTATTTTGTTAGTAGAATCATCATAATCTCTTAAGATAACTTAAAACATTCGTATTGTCCGACGATATACACAACTATTGCTTTCAGAAAATAACTATGAAATATTACGTAAAGTAGTAGGTATAACTGTTAAACCAATTTAAAAGAGAATTCTTAATAGCTTAATTTTAAAACCTATCTACCTAATTGAGAAAAAAGAGTTTGCGAAAACTATAGTGATATGCATCATCATTCAACATTGCTATTTTCGCGTACCTAACGAATAAGGGGGCATTTGGGATTTATTTATTTATTATTTATATAATACTGGTACTTGGGCTGTGGTGACTCTTTTCTCACCATAGATTTTTACGATCTTTTGCGAACCCTCACGGGCTCTTAGAATACATCACTTTATTTATTTAGTCTAGAGATGATAAGACCACTTTTAAAAATACTGAGCGTCTTAATCCTACGACATCGAAAGTGAACGATACTATAATATTTGAATTTGATAATACGAGACGTTTCGTTCAGAACCCTTTTGCGCAGTATAGTACTACAATCTATAACCCGAATCTAAAAATATATGCGGACCTCGAATATGTATGCACGTTCTGGGCGGACAGGTCCGCAGATATTTCCGACGGTAGTGTGAATTGATTGAATAATGTATATTATTTTTTGAGAATAATCATCTTTTAAGAGTAGTCTTATCTCTGCTAAGAAGTATATAAAATCTAAAATACACAATCACACTAGTAGCACAAACGCCGTCACACGAAGTTCGAAGGCACACGTTCAAATATCCAAGTGGTCATTCATAGAGTTCAACTACTAAGGTAAAGTAGTTAATCTACTTTCCTACATAAACTTTATACGTTCTAGATAAGTACAGTATTTACATTAAAAGAAATTAAGGTTGTACGTCCATAAATATAAATCGAATCACCGCATTTGAAACCAACCCATATTAGTAATATCTCTTTATAAAATAAGTACATGTAATTGGTAAACAAGGGAATCTAACCTACTTTATTTGGATAGTCTTACATTGTAAACATACCCTAGGGTTCTTAGATTAGGTAGGTAATTTATATTCTACTGAGTAATTTAACTGCCGAAACATTGTTTTTGGAAGATAGAAGTACATTCATAAACCCAGTTTCATGCAAAAATTTCACATTCATCTTACTTTGGTTCTTGAGTCTATGCCATTATTGGTTGATTTCTTTGCTTTGCGCCTGTTTTCCATCAAAGCGGTTATATGTAAAAACAACCAATATAATTTTGTACAATGAAGTATTATATTAAGGTACTAAATAATCTTGTATCTATGCATTTCGTGGTGATAATCTGGCGCCATTTTTATTAATATTTAGCTATGTAGTATCTACCTATTGGTAACTTTTAGGGTTCCGTACCTCAAAAGGAAAAAGGAATCCTTATAGGATCACTTTGTGATCCATCTGTCTGTCACCCCTCTTTTCTTAGAACGCGTGGAGGTATCGAGATGAAATTAACACCGAATATTCAAGTCCGTAACCTCTTGGAGCCGTGTTATAAACAAACTTCTAAGTTTGTTTATAACACGGCTACGCAATCAAAACCTTATATGCCTGCATATTTTGAAATTTCCAAGGGATCACATGAACACAAAACGTATAGAGTACTTCCCGTTGACCTAGACTCTAGAGTCAGGAAATTTGGCAAGAAGCAAGATCTTGTAATTATACAGAACCCTTGGTGCGCGAGTTCGACTCGCACTTGAGTTTTATTATTTTACACATTCTTTCCACTCCGCTTTTGAGAGTATTCTCGATACCTCTCAAAAGCGGAGCGGATAACCAAACTAATGAGCAGAATTTATCTTCCTATCAGTCATAAAACACCACTCATTTTCTCTCACCTAAATAAAGAACCAAATCACTACCATCGTTATAACTTGGTCCACAACGGCACCGCATAAGGAGAGTTCCAGTCCCTCTCAAACACCTCTTGCAAATCCTTCCTCACATCTCTCGTGGCATTCACATCGGAGTGAAGTTCGCCCGTTTCGAAGACGAATGCGACGCCGCCGGTGTCTATGAAGTAGTCGGCAGACCAGTTGGAGGTGCCGATGTATGCGGCGCGCTCGGTGACCATGTATTTGTTGTGGTTGACGCGAGCGAACGGGATCTTGTCTTGGTCGGGGGTCGATGGGACGATGAAGCGTTTCTGGAGGAAGAAAAATATTTTACACTAGGAAAAGTAGCAAGTTCTTTTCGAAGGACGTTTCATTTTCCGTTTTGTTAAGACTTTAAGCGACTTCAAACCTGAGTTAAACTTAAAACTTAAAAAAACTTTAGACTTAAAAAATAGTGAGAATACTAAGTTATTTGAAGTCGGCATTTAGTTTTTCAAAACAATCCTATTAGTTCATTATGAAGGTGGCACATAGTAGAGGTCCAATGCTAGATGGAAGGTTAGACAATTTTTATCATCAGTGTCCGATACACTGATGATGAAAATTGTCTATCCTTGTGTCAGAATAAATGATTGGTGAGCTAAAGATAAAGATACATTTGTCCAAAAACAGTTTGACAAGGAATGGTAATTTATAAGTAGGTAGGTATATGACATTATCAGATAATCACATAATATGACATCCACATGCGTGGTATTAAAGGCCAACCCAACTACTTTTTGTTAGACTTTAAGCTTTCGTTGCTAAAGGAGCTCTTAGAGGAGCCAGATAGCTTGTCATCAAACATTCATTATCACATGATAACTACTGAAATGAAATAGTATTTATTTACTTAAATATCAATGACGGTTTTAGAATAGGGTAGGTATCACTATATTTGACTTATGATACTTAGTCAACACATACCACTTGCAAGTCGACCCGTGGATAGGAAGCCGAAAGCGCGGCGAGGGACCTCAGGAAGTAGTCCTCGGCAGGCTTGGAGTGCTTCCAGTAACTGATGAGCAGTTTCACCTTCACTTTGTGTTCGAGCGCCGAGCGCCGCAGCGCGTCGTCGATCTTAGGCCAGAACCTGAAACGTTAGGTACTCAAATCAACATGTTTTTTCTTTGAATAAAGACCGTGCTGGATAGAATAGATTTTGATTCTATACAAGGGTCTCCGAAAAGTTACTAAGTCGAAAAAGAGAGATTTCGACACTGTATTACAATTGAATAATTGAAAAGATGGCTAGCATTAAAGCAAGCAGCATTTCATTCAACTGTGTTTTTATCTACCCTCACCTTTTATTATTAATAAATTTTTAAATTCTCTGTATTGACCAAAAAGTTTTATTGTAAAAAGTTTGTTAAATTCTGGCGAATGTAACTAAGGAAGAGCGTAACCTCCTAGTACAAGTAAAAAAATGAGGCTTCAAAATATTGTATAGAATAATTATGTACTTTGTGAAAGAAATAAAAAACATTTGTACCTACTTATTTGTATTAAAACCAACAAGTAGAGACGCATAACCGTCACTGCCCCAGCATGATTTGGTTGCAGTTAGCTATGCTGGGAAGACTGATTAAAGGTAACATGTATATTTACAATAATTTGATATTCAAACTGCTGCCATGCATCATGCAAGGTAGACTGGTAATAGTCTTAAAGCTCATTTTATGTTACATTGTATATTGCCTTTTATCAGTCTGAACTGAACCCACCTTTACACCTAACTCTGATCTTCCGACAGAGCTGCTCTGCCATTACGCAAAAACCGCCCACCCTATAATTGACATTTGAAAGTCATTTCAAAAGCCAGATCCATACAAATGCAAATTACTAAGGCCATGGAATGTATTTCTAATGTAATTATAGGATAGGTTGTATTTGCGAAATTGCACAGCCGTTTTCTAACGTCACGGCAGATAACTTAAAACAGTTCGACTTGTTTTTTTCTAGAAAGGATAGGAATGAAAAAAACAAGAAGAACAATTTTACAGTATTTATAAATCTAACAAGAATATAATCTCAAGGTCATGAACTTAGTCTAGGGAAGTCGTATCCAAATCGCGTTGCGAAATTACAAAGTATACCATTGGCCTTAGCAAGAGCGGGCGTCGGTCCGTAGCAGTAAACAAGATGGGCGCCAACTCGCGCAAGATGGGCGCCGACTCGTGCAAGATGGGCGCCGATTCGCGTTTGGAGGCAGATGATGATGACGTGCGTCAAGTCCTCAGTGGAATCTCTTCAAATAGAACTGCCCGTAGGTGAATCCCATTTTGATTTTTCATAAGTTCCGGGAGATTAGAACAAAACTAAGCGAGAATCAGCTGTGTCTTGTTGTTAGAATTACAAACTGCGTTTATACAACAAAAAATGACGATTGATCTTAGGCGTTTCGATTTGGCGCATGGCGTTTGATCTTTGAACTCACGTAAGTTTAGGCGTGAACTCTGTGACAGGCATGTATTCCATGACGGATATGTAGACAAACTCCTCGGCTGCGCTTATTATGGAGACAATGGCGTCGTCGTCGTTGGTGCGCCCAGCAGGGCTGAATGGCGGAGGCGAACTCTGCAATAGAAAAAAAAGTTAGCGATGTGTTGTAACGAAACGTTACACCTATTATAATGAACGCTTTAGTAAGCGCACTGAACGCAGTGCTATAATGGCTTCCGGATGAGGCAGGTGCGGGGCGCCGTCCACCTTAGTTCCCTTTTACTACCCTAGTAGGTAGGTACTAAGGCTTTTCCGGCACAGTGGTGGAAGTGGACTTACGAAACATACAAGCAGAAGATTGCACGCACAGAGTCGACGACGACGAGATGTTCCATTTTATTTTCTTGTGTTTTGTGAATCATTAAAAATTATCTTAATTAATAACAGTGCACGTGCCTTTCTTTTCGTTTGATGGAAGACGAATGGTTGTTATCACAGTTGTTATCAATCTACATAAAGGTTAATGATACTAATTACCAACTGGGCCAACCACTGGACCTACCATTGTTTGTACGTAGTTAAAACGTCCCAGCTATGATCGACATGCATTATTTTCAATTATCGCGTTTTGCATCAGCCCTTCGCGTTTCGCCCTCGTTCGCAGTATTTTCGGCCTTCAGAAAAGATAAAGCAAAACAAAAGCTATTTAGCTAGGTCACAGATATTATAATACTATACGCTAGGTTAATTATTGTGTCCCAGTAGTTCTGTCTGTAGGTACAGAACTACTGGTACAATTACGGCACAGAACTACTAGAAATTAAGAACGAGTTAAAGAATTTATTGAGTGGGCAAAACCACTCAAGAATGATTTTATAATAGTTATTCGCTCAACAACTGAGCAAAACGTTTTTTTGTTAGACGTGCCGATATTAAATCCCGAGCTAGCGAAGCAGTCTAGCGAGTGGCTCTAAAGTAGACTGCTGAGCTAGCGAGGGATTTAAAAGCCACGAAACAAAAACATTTGCTCTCGAGTTAAACATACAAATTTTCACCTGGACAAGCGAAAAAATAATTTGTAATTTGTAAAAGTGGTCGAATGTCAGAAACTCATTTTGGAGGGTCGGAATTCTAAAAACCTCTTTCAAACCACAAATGAACGAAATAATTATTTTCTGAACGCTGTCTAACATACGATAAGCTACAAGAACAAAATTAAAAATTTTAAACACTCTCCGACAGATTTTCATGAAACATGGCTAAGAAGACTCGGGATAAAATTATTTATTACACAAAAAAAACTAAATGAAAATCGGTTCATGCGTTTGGGAGCTACGATACCACAGACATATACAGATACACAGACAGACACGTTAAACTTATAACACCCCTCTCTTTTTGCGTCGGGGGTTAAAAATGAGTGCAGCTCACAGAAGTGAAGGTAAGCCCCATATAAATTCCGAATCCGTTGTTTGGTAGATCTTTAAATAATTATATAAAGATGGTGCTCTGTTCGCCTTGACTAGAAGAATGATCTTCACAAGCCAAGTTGTCAAGGTACAAATGTCATAAAAAATGGCGCTGCTTTCAGTAAGAAGTTTGACCTCCTCTGCTGCAGATCGCGTAGTTTTCTTTTTTTCGGCGTTGATCATAGAGTATCCATAAATTATTACGTTATTAGTTATTACACAATAGAAACGTAAACGTATTCTATAAGTGAGCAAAACCCTTTTTTGAGCTGCTAAGTCACCGTTTTTAAGTGAGAGTGATAAAAAGATCTTATTAGTGAACAAGGATTAAGTTCATAGTTTTTGTAACATTTCATTTCATTACTTTTGAACCCGACCAGAAGGTTCTAGGTACTAACTACCCACCTGAGGTTCGTAATTAGAAAAATTTAATTATAACAGAGCAAAGAGATGTTAAGAGACATACCTACTACCCTACTACGCTGAACCTTAGCTAGGTTTTAATGTTATCAAAGTTTAGAATTACCAGTTGGGAAACCAATGGAAATCTTATTTCCTTATAGGTATTAGGAATGTATGTTTATCATAAATTATGGTTATGGCTTATGGTTGTTAGAAGTGGGGTTCGTTCAAGGCTAGATCGTAGATATTTGTGACTCACATTTTTGGTACCTATTCTAAAGTAAATATCACGTTTGTACTTAACGAGCTTAGGCTACTCTTTGAATCTAAGTAATCAATCAAGATTTCCTTCATACATCTCCTACAGTCAGCTCGAAATACAATTAAAAGAAAAATAAATAATCAAATAGCCGCACAGCGCATCAGCATTGCCATACAGCGGGGCAATGCAGCCAGCGTCTTGGGGACGCGACGACCGGTATGGATATGTATCAGTTGAGCTACCTGTAGATTGTTTGCAACAGTCTGGAGTTAGCTCAATCACACTAATATTATAAATGCGAAAGTTTGGATAGATGTATAGATGGATGGATGTTTGTCACCTCTTCACGCCAAAACTACTGAACGTAGTCAATATAAAAATCCTGGAATCAAACATACTTTTTATCCACTAAATCAGTTCCCATGGGCTAGAAATCACCTTTAAACGTTGCGTTTATAGAAACAACGCGTGCGAAGCCGCGGGCATGAACTAGTTGTTAATACTAGTTTAAAATTATTTCTATTATTTGATTGTAATTTTCTTTGTGAATAAAGGTACCTACCTATCTATTTTTTATAAAAGAATTCATTGGTATTACTAAAGACTCATTTACAATAGAAACGTATTCGATTAAATTTCCGAATCGCAGGAGTGGTGTGTAAAATTCAAAGAGCACTATTTCTCGTCTAGACTTGCACTCACTGCAAATTAAATTATGTATCTATGTAGTTACGTTCTAGACTACTTAGGACCTAACCTACACGGTGTTTAGTAGGATAGGTATCGTTAAGGTACCTCCTGTAGTAGTCGTACCTATTATGTCGGAATTTTCATCCGTTGCAGATGTTTTTGGCTTTCAGTCGTGACAAGATTATTTGAAATTTTCTAAACTGCTGCCTTTCTATGCGTGAGCGACCACAAATAGTGAAAATTGCTTTTATCCTATAAGAATTGCACTCTAATCTGCACTCCAAATAACCTAGAAAACATTGATTGGCTTCGCTTCCAACAACTCAATCGAGTAAAACAGAACCTTTCTATAATTTGATAAGCAGCCAGCTAAGGGTAGTGCATTACCAATTCCTCGTAAGCCTAATCAAATTGCTGCTACTAGCTAGCCTCTGTCTTCCAAATTAAAGTCACATTTGGTGCTGATTACAGCACGCGCCCGAGTTTTGGCATAATTTATGTGACGACGATCTAATAAGCCTTACCATGATTAGGCATGTGGGAATAGGACCTATAAATGAAATAATAATTGAATTGGCCAAATATAAGGATAAAAATATCCCCCGCAAAACCTTCTCTGATAAGATCTAACAAAGTAGTTTTTAGGAGAAAAACAACACATCACATATGGGTAGATCTCAAGAAAATAACGGCACTATGAAGGGATTGTTCGAATGTTGTGCTGTGGAATTAAACCAACATAACATGATTATCTTGTGTTTATAGAGTACCTAAAGCTACTTATCTCGATTTTTTATGACTAAATTTCAACAAGCTTTACATGGAATTTCAAAGACTACTGCCGAATATGGAGTTTCAGATAGAGTTAAAGACGATTCTTGCAAATAAATGTTATTATGCTATAAATGTTGATTTTTCTGCTTCGTGACATTCGTTATTTTTAAGTTCCTTTCATTCAACATTAGTTTCAAGCTCAGTTTAATTTTATTTTATCTTATTGTAGGTAAGCTTAATAAGTTGTTATTATTTGTACACAGACATTGCACACCGTAAAACCGGTAGGAATACATTGACTCGCTTATTAGACATAAAAACACCTGTACCTACATGTATTTCATGCAATAAACGATACCTTACTTTACTTTACTAACACACACCATTTATTGTGTAGCTAAATGAAAAAATATCTCAATGTAAGTCGTTAATTGGTTTCGTCTCTCCACGTGAGAGTGCAAAATAACGCTTCTGCGCGCAACTAATATATTATTTGAATTAGCCTACATTTGATCTACTCAAATAAGTGATACAAAGTAAGTGATATGAAGAAAGACTTTATAAAAAATACGAGGCCACAAGTGGATAGATTCCAGGGACCATAAATAAAACTAGTTAGTTTTCTGGACTAGCTACGTCTAAGTAACTAAAAAAAATTGGGAATCGCCTATAACAATGGGGGTCAGACAAATTCACTAGGATTTGTCGATATGGAATGGAAATACAGTAGATTTTGTACCATACTTGATTGGAGATATTCAAAGTGAAAAAAATCACTACGTTCTAGATTCTAGAAGATGTTATACAAGAAGTGGATTTGGCAGCACTCAGCTAAGTTTAATGAGTTCAAAGTTCAAGACAAAGTGACAGTAAGCAGAAACCCTCCGATTCAGCCTTGACATGATTTGGGTACTTTGTTCATGCCACAACCTACTTTGAATGTCTTGCTTCAGTGCTGTTATGCAGGTTTCATGGATGGATAACTTTTTGATGAACAGAAAAAAATATTTTTCCCACTGATCTGAATTCTAGAAAAATACGCAATCATACAGCAAGAAGTAAATCCTTGATATGGATTTATTTAATTATTATTAGCAACATTTCCTAAATTCAGATTCTTTGTGGATTTCTTATGTGGGATACGCCATGGTATAATAAAATAACTACGCAAACTGACCAAGTAACTCTCGGTGACGACGGTTGATTCAATGAAGCTCTAACATTTTTTTTCCGAAAATAGGGACATAGGTACCTTTCAATGTTTGAGGAGAATGAATGAGTTGAAAGGTTTTTAGGAGGCATTACTTTTTTCTAAGTACATAATTTTTTTAGAATTGTGTACCTGTTTACCTATGTGTAAACTCATCTGACGAATCCATGGTATTGTGCCGCGCATTAGGTTTTAATAAGGACAATTTTGTTGTATTAACTCTTTGAATTGGATAATAAATGATATTCTATTCTTTTATAAAACAATGTTCTCTAGGTTGACCTACACTCGACACAGATGATTAATGTAATCAAACACCCTCTAAAACTGCCCATTAAGGGACAGGTTATCGCTCTAGCCCTAAGCGTTTAGAGCCGTCATAGTATAAAAGCATTTCATTAATCAAGTTAAGCACGAAAGCGGTCCAAAAGGGTCGAAAACGCTTTGCTTTGCCGACAGCTGGACTTTGTTTCTGAAATATTATCTGATATTTCAGTAAGTTTTGTGTGAAAGGAGCCCGGACTGAGTCGACGTTTTGTATTCAAAGCTCAGAAACATTTCCATTGTGTTCGTTTAGGTTACAAGATAACAAGCTTAGGAATTCTTCAATTCATTCAAAATGTAAAGAAGCATTTGCTGAACTTTAAAGTAGTTTTAGCGCAGGACCGTAAGTTGCACAAGAGTTTGGGAGACCCAGCAGTGGACGAAGTCGGGTCCGAAAATGTCTCTTTTTACCTTTTTACCAAAAGAAGCAATTTAGATAGACAGATAATACTTTTATTTATCACCTTAAAAACAGATTAATAATCTTAGAAAAGAGAATTTAATGCAGCTACGATATAAAAAATATGACATGTGAAACCTACAGCCAATGTGTCAACAATAAAAGCATTATTTTGATTCACCCCCCTCAGTCATGAATACCCAATTAAGCCATACATAATGTGTTTCTGAACCTACCAAACGATAGTTGTATGTATAGTACAGCCTTGGAACACGTGGCTAACCATAGGGTAATTTGTAAAAATTAGAACTTTATTTGTTTTTCAGTTTCGATTGTCGGTTTCTAACTAATCACTTGTAATGTCTTTGGGGAAGCTCGGTTTGTGTTTAGGCACCAGCTTGATTTTAATGTGCAAAGAGGCTTACTATAAAATATCAGATTACCTAGAGGATACAAAAGTTTGGGACGGAACTCAAAAAATAACAACTAACAGGCTAAAGGTTTATTCATCGCTTCTTTACTTTACATACCTTTTTCTTTACTTTACATAAATAAAAAATCTCACTTTATTTCCGTGTCAGTATTTAATTTTATAATTTAACCTTTTCTAAGTGTACTTTTATTGTATTTATGGAAATAAAGAGTTTTTGATTCGATTTGATTTGAATGACCAGGTAATCGATGATAGTAGACTAGGTACCTAATCGATTTTACACGCCAACAATTCGAATTGCCACCAAACGGACTGATATACTGTTTGAGCAAACGTGACTGTTTACTAGACATAAATATATATACAGTTTAGTAATTCGATCAGACAAACAGGAAAACTTCTGTGAGAAAAACAGACAAAAGCCATTGACCAATTAGGGAAGTTTGGTTGCGATGACCTAAGTTGTTCTCGAGATTTTTGTCTGGTTGGAAATTTGAAGGACCAACGAAAAAATCAATAAAACTTCACCCCAACTGTAATCTATCACCATGATCGTCCATCAAACGACACTGAATAAATGATCGGGGCTAAGAAACAGGCAGTAAACTGTCGTGCGCTTGTCCAATTACATTTTCAAAGTCTCGATGCCTTGTAAGCAATTTACACGAGTGCTTTGGAACCTTACGTGATACATAAATAACGTACGTGTCTGGAAAAATGTAGATAGGATACTAAAGTTCGATCTAGTAGCAACATTTTATACTGAGTAGACTGGTGTGTAATATTGTGTTAGAGACGTGAGTAGGTAACACAATAGAGATGACACGGAAAGGCGCTTTAGATCTTTTGTGACTTTCGGAAGATTATTGATTGTGCCTATATTTAGGATTGATATATATGATAGCTAAATTACAATTAATTAATTACTGAGCGTCTGGTCGAAGCGACGTGTGACCCGAGAGCTGGTCAGTATCTGGCACAGCGCAGCATTGCCATACAGCGGGGCAATGCAGCCAGCGTCTTGGAGACGCATAAGACTGGTATTGATATAGATCAGTTGAGCTACCTGTAGATTATTTGCAACAGTCTGCAGTTAGCTCAATTTTATGAATTGTAAATACCAGTTCTAATTTTTTTCTATTATTTTATGATAGGTTGTGTCATGTTACTAAGAATTGCTTGCAGCAACTCTAGGTAATTGAAAAAGTCTGGCTCTTAAAATGGAATGCTTACAAAATTAAAGTAGAACAGTATAAAGAATTGATCTTAGCATCTCAAATTCCATAAAACATCACATAACCCTATGATTTATCTCAAACCAATCATACTATCTGCCTCGGTTTCCATCTCGAAACCACTGTCGGTGCACTGTATCTACAAAACATTGGAGATTGAATTCGTACGTCCAAATTGCTTATTGAACAAAGTCAGCATTCTGACCACAGTTGACATATTGGTTTCGAAAAACAAAGATGGAAGTAGAGATATGCGAAAACCAATTTGGTTCATTTGCTTTGAATCGCTCTCAAAACAGCTTAGAAAAATTATACTCATAATTCCCCATACATTATGAGTATGTATCATTTATCTCCATGGCCCTAAAGCCACATCTTCGCTTTTTTAAATGTGATTGTGGTCAAACGCTTTACCGTTACCAATAAACATAAACGTCATAAGAAAACATCTCCCAAAATGTAAAAAAGTTTACGCAATATAACTTTATTTTGTTATTTTATGAGGTTTACGTAATACACGAAGTAGGAAGTTGGGGATGCTTCCCCAGCTAAAACTAGGCTTAATAAAACAGCCAAAGATTAAAAAAAAGCTCATCGTCAAAGTACCAAATAGAAACTACCAACTTCGCAGTAGAAAATCTAGGAGCGAAGCGAGACAGCTAGGCATCCCATAAACTTAGCCATTAAAACTTACAACAAGGCACACTCACGATATTGGCAATTTAAAATGCTCGACGCCATTACGGCTAGCTTTAACTACCTACTGATAAAATGTTATGACGCGCTTTTAAAGTGCCGTTTGTTGAGGTATCGGATGCTTGGAAAGTAGGACACGATGGATATTTCCTGTGGGAACTCTTAAGTATCGCGATAACTTGTTTTTTCTTTTCTTTACATAAAGTGCTGGGCTCTCAAATTATGTAGAGTCTATTTAACTTCCTGAGAGATCAATAGGCTCATGGCTTATGAACTCGGTGTTTACGTACGCAAATTCAAAAAAGTTTAGTGATTCATAATAAGAAAAAAATTCATTCGTTGTCATGATCACATCGTTCTTTTACCAAGTAGTATGAAAAGATCATGTGGAAAAAAGTTCGGAAAGATCGTCAGAGATAAGGTCCTAATGAGTAAAGTGGCAAGTTTTTTAACTAATTTATCTCGTATAAACCTACGCACTACTGGTTTTATTCAAGTCCATTAAGGACTCCGTTCACCTGGCAAGAGTAAACTGCATACTTGTATTTCCACCAAATAGTCAAGAGGAAAGAATTAAGGGCGCAAACAGCGTTGAAATGAAGCTCCGCTCATTCATCTCTCTCAGTTTTGTCTTTTGAATTCCACCGCAAAGGGAAACCTTTGCGATGGAATTCAACACACAAAACTCTTTGTTGGTGGAAATATAAAACTATTTCATTAAAAAGGAGTCCGTCCCGCCTACCATTCGCGGTGGAAACCAGGCTATCTGTGCTACTCATAACGGTCTTGTGGTCATCGCATCCAGGTTTTGTTGGCAATCCTGGCAATGTTGACCCACCTACAAGTGAACCTACCAAATAGTCTGTTCTTCCTAGAAGTCGATTCGCATAAAACCCTTCAACTACACTTGCCATTACTACAATTCACACATCATTAATTGGTTATATTCAACTCACCGTTATAAACGCCCCGTAAGAGTGAAGAGCGTCGCTGATGTTGACGGGATGCTCCAAGTTGATCCCAGTGCTGAGCTCCTTTGGCCACGTGTCGGGCACTGATGCGTCCGGGGCACCAAGGGTCCAATATACCTGGATACAAATATTTTTATACTGCACCTGCTCGGAAAGTTGCCTATTCCTTTTCCATTTATAGAATAGAAAGTATGTCTTTGCAGGCCTATAGGAAACCGGGAGGAAAAACTCTATGGAATTTCATTTCTCACGTGTTTTAGCGGGAGGAAAAGTGTATGGAAATCCATTTCTAACGTGTTATTTTTTTTTTAAAAGATCGGCCGGTAGCTATGGTTATTTTCGTTCGGTCAAACGACAAAAAGTTTTTACTCCAAGTCCATTAGGCCTCCTCCGATTTCCGAACAATATTTTGAAAAAAGAACCCAAAGGCTGGCGCGGTCAATGAGGTTTTACCAACATCATTGGGCGCGGTAAGTTCTTCGAAATTTCAATGAATAATGTATTCTGCTTTTTATTTTCCTCGAAGATGTAGTATAAAGCACTATTTATCACTCGGCAGAAAGTGCGATTCCTACCTCGTGTGTTTTAAGGCAAAACGACACACACGGTAGGAATTGATCACTTTCTCGCCTTGGTGTAAAATGCACTAATAAATTGTATGTAGATGATGCTATCACTAAAATCGCGGAGCGAACCTGGAAGAAATCGGCGGTCCTAAGCCAGTGGAGTCTGGAGGGGCACAAGAGTTTGGAGGCCTATATATATGATGATGTAGATGATGCTGTGTGAATTGTCCAGCATTATTTATTTCAGAAATTTATCTTTAGATAAGTAGAGCACTTTGTGAGCATATTGTCGCGGAACAATATCACAATATCACCATGCTATTTGATAAATATGAGGGAAACAAAGAATTTATGTTTTTTTGAGATAATACATTTATAAAAACCTTCCTTTTACGAAAATTTAAAGACAACGTGGAAGGAAATGTCCATAATTGCAAAGATAGGTCTTGTCTCTAGGGGCACAACTTTTAAAGTTAAAAGACTAATGTTGAACGTTTTGGTAGCGTAAGACTAGTTCGTTAGCTTAAAAGATAATCCGTGTTGATCTCTTTGTGACCAGTCCGGATCTCTATGGAGCAATTCAATTATTTATTTACTTATTCTTTAAACACTGGAAAACCTGGACAAAGTAATAGATTACTCGTCCTCGCTATCTTGTTAGGCTTGCTCTATAAATTATTTTGTCTTGTTTAGGCCACCGTAAAAGTCGAGTGAGATTGATCGACTCGCTAGCCTACGCTACATTTCACCTGGAGCAGATTGATGTATTGTTTACTTCGAAAAACTATTCACAAGGAAGATTTTTTTTGATGAAAACTGTGGATGAGGCTCGCATAGGCCCGATTCAGAAGGCGTGAATAACTTGCTATGTATGTAGCTAATATTTGTTTGATAGATTTCGGTTTGGTTTGACTGCAGCAATGCTTCTTAAGTAAAAATAACTAAGAATAGAATAACATTTAATTCGACACTTACATAGGTACATAGAAAACATACAAAACTAAACAAGGAACAAGGAGGTTTACACAAAATTACACAAATGGTGGGCGTCAAATCGAGTTTTACTCCCATGACCCTGTGCCGAAACAGATTACATAGGTATAAATAGACTTATGTCTCTTGTAACAAATTTTTATGTTGCCTACTTTCTACAAAATGCTACAATCAGTTTGCCAATGTTCTTATGATGAAATTATTTTCTTTTTCCCTCTCTTTTTTAAATAATCTAATTAAACGGCACTTTCATGTCACTAAAGACAGGTTCTTTGTTCCATATTTGAGTAGATTGCGATACCAAACATAAAATAAAAGCAAAGAAGCGAAAATGTAGAACGTGATTTCGTTTTGTTATCGTGGCGCCGACATGCCATCAATTTATAACAACGACTCGGTTATGTTCAGAAAATACATTGCTGAAAGGGCAATGACTTTATCTGGGGTTGAAATAACGTCAAATGTCTTTGTTCGAGGAACATTGAACAACAGCTGTTGAGTTTTGTTCAAAAAGAGTGGATCGAATGTGGACTTTAATCGTACCAAGTAGTACTTTCTCGACCAAGCCCTTTTACGAAAACTCTACCTACGTGAAAATACTGCGAGTTATAAAAATAAAAAAGCATTAGATTTCTATATTAATCCACTGTTGGATATAAGCCTAATCAGCGGCATATCGCCCTAACTTCATCTTGCAGTATCCAGCATCTGCCTGCAGTCTTTCGTAGGTCGTCATCCAACCTAGCCAGAGAGCGTCCTACACTACGTACGATTTCCGAGTCGCGGTCTCCACTCAAAAACACGTTTACTGACTACCCTAACGGTTGTCGGTTCTTCGCGAGATATGGGCAGGAGAATTGCTTGTTTAATTTTAAGTTTTGTTGACGTTGCCGGCCAGGGGACAGGACGGCTTAACTAAATTATAAGGTAGTTTTCCTGTGTTGGTTAAGTTGTTTATCATTGCGTGATCATTAATTTGAAGGTTGAAGGTCAGAACGAGTAAACCTTCCCTCTGAGGCTCCTAATGAAGCATAATTTAGTTTAGGGACTTTAGAAGGTAAATAATATCATTGTTACCTCACGACGAAAACACGTTTACAATGGCATTGTGAAGGTGTCGATGGTGTTTCATGATTATTAATGAAATTATGGAAAGCCTGATGAAAGTCTTGAATTACTTCGTAGACCTACTACGAGTATGTTAAAACATTGGATAATATGCTTAAGTTAGCCACAGGATAACCTGTTTTGTATTGGTTAGGTTTTTTTAGTTTGTTAAGATAAGTTTTATTAAAATGGTCTCTGTAACTTTTCATTCATATTCATATGTGGTGTTCCAGACTTAACATGAGTGTGAGAAATCAGAAATAAAAACGGTCAAGTGAGAGTGGACTCGCACACGGACCATCGTAAAACTATTTCGCAAAAGGAACCCTAAAACAGAATTTTTAGGTGGATCGAAAAAAAGCAAAAAGCCTGACGCGGTCACCCATCCAAGTAGGTACTGATTGCGCCCGACGACGTTGCTTTATTTCGGTGATCGGTAGGTACTCAACTTGGTATGGTAGTTAAATAAAAAAAATAGAGTCAGGCGTTATTTTGTGGAAATCCATTGTATAATATTAGGATAAAACAATATTAAGTAACAATTCCCCGCAAAACCTCCTCCGACAAGATCCAACAAAATGTGATTCGCGTGTACCGCCCGCCCTGCCTCAAATTACTCCCACTTGCAATCAGAGAAGGTAAACAACAGACTTACGCAATACAAAATTGCCCAGTAAATTACCCTCCAACTCCAAGAACGAACACAACTTAATTTGCAAAAGAAAAGACCACGCCAACCACACAATGAAAAAACACATCAAATGTAAGTCGTCAACTAGTTTCGTCTCTCCACCAGACATCATCAGGACACCACAACAATACTCGACTTTGACACTGAGACCGCCAAGCAACAACGACAGAGTCCTGCCAGTGATGAGAGGCAACATTATTTATTTTTTTATTGTTGTTTTAGCGCAAGAGAATTAATATTCTGTGAAAATTTCATCTGTCTACCTATTACGGTTCATGAGATACAGCCCGCTGACTGGCAGTTAAACGGACGGACAGACAGCCGAGGCTTAATAATAGGTTCCCGTTTTCACATTTGGGTACGGAACCCTAAAAAGTAAGGGAATCGTTTGCTCTGCAGCAAGAAAATGTTGGTTAAATAAATTTATTTACATAATCAATTCTCCTCATTTCTTCGTGACTGAGCCATTTCTAACACAAAGCAAAATAGAAAAACAGCAAGTTTTCCGTTAGTGAGTGGTTCAAGCTCGTACCAGTTACAAGTTTGCGAGTGAACAAATGTTTAACTTGACAATTAAGTAGACGACAAACGTTGTGCGGATGGTACCACTGAAGTAAGCTACGTTGACGAGTTGGATATAGTTATATAGTTCACACTGAACAGTTTATTTATTTATTTATTTATTTATTTATTTATTAAAAAGTACACCTATCCTTACAGGCACACCTAATGCGATAGGGTACATAATTATTATCAATCTTAATCGGTAGAGTCACAGTCATGTCATACAATATTGGTCATTTTTAAAGTAACTAATTACAATTATAATAATAACATAAAACGTTCACACTGAACAGTTTATTTATTTATTTATTTATTAAAAAGTACACCTATCCTTACAGGCACACCTAATGCGATAGGGTACATAATTATTATCAATCTTAATCGGTAGAGTCACAGTCATGTCATACAATATTGGTCATTTTTAAAGTAACTAATTACAATTATAATAATAACATAAAACGATACAAATTAATTAAGTTGGAGGATAGATACAGACATCTCAACTTACCTACTTGTACAGTCAACTGCAGTATGATGCACTTTATTTTCGTATTGTTTTACAGTTACCTGAATTTATTATTAACGACAAAACGGTCGAAAAACAGTCATCAATCAGTCATCACGGTGGGTATCGTAGCCTGGCCTGGGCCGCGATCACGGTGTGGTAAGGCACGGCATTGCTGCTCAAACGTTAGCAGTTGCAACGTCAAGGTGCGCGTTCACAGACCGGCATCGGACAATCCGCACTGGCCCCATCAATGGTTTGACATAAAAGATCCGAACCGCACGGAGCGGACTGTCGGCAATGCCGGCGAGGATTCTTGAAGGCAACTTTTCCATTTAATGCGAAAGACGTCATTCGGATTGCCGATCAGTGGACGCACTTGTCAGCGGATTGTCCGATGCCGGCCTGTGAACGCGCACCGTGTGTCTTACCACACCGTGATCGCGGCCCTGGTGATGACCAGTGTGATGACACTACTAGGCAAAAGCCTCCCCATCACACACACAACACAGACGTTCCTAAGTTATTTAAAGTTGCTTTATTCTATTTCAAACAACTAAATGTTAAAATCAAACAATCACGACCAAAATCTCATTTTCGAATGCAAACGAAAACATAGCTATAACTCGCAATATCTTTTCTAGTATATTTCGGTCCTCAGTACAGGGAAATATACTAGGAAAGAGTTTAAGAGCCTACGAGTACAATCAAAATATTATTCAAATCGATTCCGTGACTAAATGACGCTAAAGTAATTTGTAAGCTCAAAACTCAAATAATGGTAAATATCTTATAATTACTTTTATTTGAGTTTTGAGCTTTCCAATATTTTGACACAGTTGGGCGAGTGAGTTTAGTGTAGTGGTAACTTTCGTAGCAAAAGTCAATAAATGAGGGTTGATCGATATATCTGGCAAAAAAACTCACTCGCAGTGCCTTCAGTTATTCCGTGATCATGGCGCATGAAACTGTGCCGAAATATTGGAAAGCTCAAAACTCAAATCATGGTAAATATCCCGTTGTAAATGAGCCTAACTGTCCAACACGTATTGTCAGCTGGTTTCCTCTCAATGCAGTAAGATAACGATATTCGCTTCGCTGCCATTCAATACATGTTACCTACCGTGGCAACAGATGATCAGACGAAAGTTTGTTCGAGGATTTATCAACTCGAGACGTAACGATAAATGCTGAAGTTTTAATTAACCTATCAGAGTTGTTACTGAAAGTTAAAATAACTATTACTGTGCAAACAGCGTAACTTTGCTTTTAGTTCTGAGTGATTTGAGTTAAGGTGAAAATTACTTACAAGAGAAATGATTAAAACTATTCCTTCACTTGGCATTTCAAGAGTTCAAGGAGTTGGGTTATAATATAATAAATAGTATGCAAGGCTAAGTATTTACGCCACCCCAATTCTTCCCGCGGGTATCGTAAGAGGCGACTAAGAGATATCCACCGGGGGCGGGCAGCAGCGCCTCCTGCAGAATAATTCTACCACCGAACTGCGATCCCCAACCCGCATGCCAAGCGTGGGGATTATGGGCATTACCCCCATTAGATAAAAAGCCAATAAGGCGTTTATCAGGGGGAGGCCTGCGTCCAGCAGTGGACCAATATACGCTGTTGAGGTGAGGTGAGGAAGGGCAATAGTCTCCCTTTTGATTTAAAGAGGACATTTGAAATCCATGCGAGTCAGAGATCGCATTTTGTCTATTTAGAAAACAAAAACAATTATGGAGTGGGAGGTCCTCAAATTCTCAATGCAATGTGTCATGGAAGCAACCGTCCTCGACGACTTGCTTTGCGGACGAATGGCTTCCTGGCATTGATTCCTGGTCTTTCTACCCTAAGGTTATTACAATTAGAGGGCTAAATACCTCTACGGACATTTTGCATTGAGAAATTAAGAACCACCCACTCTAAAAAGACAAAATGCGATCTCTGACTCTCTCATGGAAGTCAAATGACCACCTAATCCATATTCAAAAAACTGTTATGCATTTACATGATTAGAATAAAATCATGCGGTCAAAATTTAAAACTTTTTGATATTTCGATGTCTCGTTTGCTATGTTGGTTTAATATTATCAACACGTAGAAGTCGGTTATTTAAAATCAATAAGCCATCAAAAGGCAAGCATAAAAGCAAACTGAAAACGGTACGCCATGCATAATTAATTAACGACATTAATAGTGCACTAAAAATAGTAACCAGTTGAGTCATAACATAACGAGGTTTGCCCTTGCAATTGGCAATGGCGGTTATCAAACAGGCAACCCTTTTAACGTATTGCAGTAATTACTTGCCAGTAGGGTGCAAATGAAATGGTTCTTGTAATCAATTTACAAAACAGAACTGTTATGTTTTCTGCAGGGGTATATTAATTCATTCGATTCGTTTCCGAATCGAATCCGACAGATTTATAAAACGCTATTTTGATTTCGCCTCGGGTTGATGATCGAAATAAGGAGCTCCTAATTCACAGTAGTAGCCCGGAGTCAGGAAGTTGGCGGTGTTAATCTCCCGTGCCTCGGAAACCAAAGTTAAACCGTTAAGCCGTTGGTCCTGCGCTTGACCTCTCCCCGGTCGTGTCGGTCTGCCGTCCCATCGGATTATGAGAGTGAGGGAATAGAGAGTGCATTTGTGTTTGCGCACACACTTGTGCACTATAATATGTCCTGCGCATCTGGCTAGTCTCCGATGAGACTGGCCACCGTGGTCGAAATTCGGCTAGGAGGACATGATTATTTATTGGCAGACGTTACGCGTTTCTTAGGTTAGTCGAAAACGACAAAACGACGGGTAGGTATTAAAATGTTCTCTTACTGATATTAATTTTATTGCAGTAAAATTATTAGTAACAATACGATTGATCATACGATATATGAAGTTAAGGTTTGAATTTCAATAAAAAGCTAGGCGTGCTGGTAAGTTAAAAATGATTTCCCCAACTTTAAATGACGTTGCCATTTTGGGAAACAATCTAAATTATTCTCAATTGTAGTTTTTCGCTATGTGTTGCCAGGGTAATCATTAATCTCCAAAAATTTTCGTTCAGAAGACAGGAAAAAAATCTATTGATATATATCAAAATAAAAATCAATTGATAAATATCGTGATATACATCCGCTGATATATATCGGCGAACCCTGGAATCAAATAAATAATAAATAAATTAACTGAAGTAGAAGAAGGTATGTCAAAGTATGCTGCTGTATAAGGGCATTGTCAAACTATACTAAAAATAATGTACAATATTACAATCATAATAAACTGAGAAAATTATTTATTAATTTAGCTGAATTAGGGCCCAGTAACGAAAAAATTCCCTACCACACACTTAACTTTTCACTGTAAAGGAAAGAAAATTATCGTCATGATGGATAACTCTTAGTCTGAATGAAAGTCAATTCGCGTGATGCTACGTTTGGTTAATAGCCCCGAGCAAGTGATCTATGATACCTGACGCTCATTTTATTGCGGACATAAAATTTTAGTACAATTTTGTTTATTACGAGGCATTAAAACGGTCCGTTTGCGTTGTCCTTTATTCCCGGGAAAATATTAAATCATTTTATGGGGATATCAAAAAGAGCATGGATTGAACAAAATACCGTTAGACGTGGCGGTTTCTTATTCTTTAACCCTTTATATTAGGTTTATGGTGCAGTGGGTATCAATGATGCAGAGATGACGGTGAAGATTGAGTATGATTATTTACGACACGTAGGTATGTGATGTGATTCTTTCATGTGTCCAGATGTGACTGTTTCTTATTCTTTAACCCTTTATAGTTTTCTGTAGGCAATGGGTAACAATGATGCAGAGATGACGGTGAAGATTGAGTATGATTATTTACGAGTTTACGACACATAAGTATGTGATTCTTTCATGTGTCGAGATGTGACTGTTTCTTATTCTTTAACCCTTTATAGTTTTCTGTATGCAATGGGTATCAATGATGCAGAGATGACGGTGAAGATTGAGTATGATTATTTACGACACTCATGTGATTCTTTCATGTGTCGTGACGAGAGTTGGAAAGTGCTGCAGTGTGCAGCTACCTACTATTTAACCAGGGACTAACTAAATTGAGAGTAAGTTTTTACTTAATTGAGAGTAGGCAGGTGTTGTGTATATATTCTTGCCAAATTCGATGTGGAATGTTTGTAAACAAAACAGAATGAAAAATCAAAAATATAAAGTTTATTGGCGGTGAGTATTACATCATAATTGTTACCAATAATGATATCGACTCGCAATGTAATTTGTGTTTCAAAATATACGGCAACAAAGTGAATTTTAGGTTAAGTATGAGCGGTTTGCTTACAAACATTTCACATCGACTTTGGCTGGAGAATAGTCGTTTTCATTCACGCACGATGCCTTTCAATAAAAGTACGGTGTAAAATTTATTTCTGTTGGCTTCACTAATACCTAGCCTAAATTGAGGTCACATAACATACCTGATTTAAATAAATCTAGGTTATAAATCACGTGTTTAATATAATTTTGTTCGACGTGAAGTAAATTATAATTATTTGACGCACGGAACCAGCCAGTGTGAATGTGTACACGCCAAGTAAAACAATGGGAACTAATTAGCAGCCAACTCTGCTTGCGCTTGTATAGCTTGTTATTTTAATGTTTATGCAACATTTTGCCTTTACCACTGCTAGACATAAGCATCATTATTAGGGGGTAGTTCCATAATCCCCACGCTAAACATGCGGGTTGAAGATAAGCCAGAAAATTTGCCAGAAAACGCGAATGGGCGAGTGTAAATCATAATCAGCTTAATATATACCTACATAAGACCTTCAGTAGCGTCGTAGTCAAGTGTGAGGAGCCACCTTCTGATCTTTTCCTTAACGCCACATAGAGCACAGGATAAGTTGCAGTGTTTAATCGCACGCCGATAGATTGGGAAAGCAAAGCTGCGAAAGATCGCAGTTCGGTGGTGGATGTTTTACTAGAGCGAGTTACGACACCCGCGGGAAGAGATAACACAAGTATGAACCTAAGAATTGGGTTGTTGGTACCAAGTAGCCCACTCAGCAAGCCGACGAGCGCGTGTGTGTAGGTCTTAACAGGTCCTGACTCAGCTTGTTGCTCTAACACAAAACGTGAGTGTCGTGAGTTTAGGGTGGAGCGAATTCTAAGCCGGCACCACGCGGCGGCTGCTCCGTTTTTTTTGTATTTTACAAAAACAGTATTATACCTACCGAAACATTCCCTAAAACACACAATTTGAACGAAGACCTAGACTCCTTTATAAGTAATGGTAAAAACTAAATAGTCAATCAACCAACCAATCTTAAACACAAATGTTTAATTTACAAATTCTGGGTTATTGGAGTAACAACGAAACGATTTAATATTACGTCAGAGGAAAATGAACTATATGTACGTGTTGTTTGTTTCTCGCCAGCTGATTAATCTATTACGACATTTGAAACCTTATAGATTTAAAAATCAGTTCGGCGAACACCTACAAAAGAACCAATTTATTAGAAACTCAATTTTACGTCGAAGTGCGCCTTAATAATGATTGCGATCATTCGAAGAAAAATTCCCTTGTTCAAAAGAAATTTCCGTTCAAGGTCAGTTGTAAAAATGTAGAGAACTTACATCGAATATTTTCCCAAGGTCTTGCGCGAGGCAGGAGCAGTTCAGAGCTACTATCCCCAACTCTTTCACCTGATAACAAGAATAATTTATTAGTGCCTATTTGTCTATGGGTTGAGCTCTGGAAATCTATGGTTAAACCATAATGTCGAGCTCCGTCGGGCATTAAAATAAGATTTTAAAATCTCGATACGATTTCCACAACGGGATAAATGTTTTTATAACCTAGTAGGTATTCTACCACATGGGCACATACAGTCGGAACTTATTAATAACTAAAAATCATTAATTTTCAGAAACTAACCATGGTGCCAAATCATTATCATTTTACGAATTGAGGGCAGTCAAAGTACAAATAATAATGAGATCCAGTCAGTATGAATGTATGATGACTTTATTATCTTTTTTTTTATTATTATTATTCAATTTTTTATTTTATTATAAATTAATTTGAATAAAAGTGATGAGTTATTCCGTGATCATAGAACATGAAACTGTGCCGAAATATCTGAAAGCTCAAAACTCAAAATCATGGTTGATCCCGCTGTAAATGTGACTTTAGCGTTAACAACCATGACGGTTTTAAAAGTTTTATCAAGTCAGTGTGATTTTACGTTTTTAGGGTTTTGAAGATCGAAGATCGGTTTCAAAACCCTTATGGTCTCGCTTTGTCTGTCCTTTTTTCCCTCCTTAATAACTCAAAAACTACTGCAGCTATCAACTTGAAATTTAAAATAATAATACATTTCGTGCGCCTGTACAGATTTCGAGAAAAAAAAATGAAAATAAATGAAAAACAAGATCCGTCAAGTGCGAGTGTAACTCGCGCGCCGAGGGTTTTGAACGTTTGTCAACAAATATGTACCAAAAGTACCGGTTAGAGACTTCGCAATTTAGCGAATACCTAAGAATAGTAGGTACCAACCTACATTTCAGATAAATCTCTCTGCATGTTTCGGTTAAATGGGTGGTTCGGTTAAGGTGGGTTATGGTAAATTTTTCGACTTTTTTCGAAATATTTCAAAAAGTATGAAAGTTACAGAAATTTGAAAAACTGGTTTGAAAGGTCCAAACCGATACCTTTCATTTGATACCCCACTCGGTGGGGTAGCCCCCCTTTTGAAAATTATTGCTTTTTGACCATTTTTCAAAAAGTGTTCTTTTTACAGACTTCTCTATATTTTTCCTGTAAAATATAGATCCATATCTACAAACGCTTCATACATTTTAAATAGATCGCTCGGCAAACTTCGGAGATAGGGGGGGGGGAATGGGTTTTTTTTCGACTTTTTTCAAAATATTTCAAAAACTATGAAACCTACAGAAATTTGAAAAACTGTTTTAAAACGTACAAACCGATACCTTTTATTTGATACCCCACTCGGTGAGGTAGCTCCCCCTTTTGAAAATTATTCCCCCCCTTTTTGACCATTTTTCAAAAACTGTTCATTTTTCAAACTTCTCTATATTTTTCCTGTAAAATATAGATTCATGTCTATAAACGCTCCATACATTTTACATGGATCGCTCTGCAATCTTCGGAGATAGGGGGGGGGGGAATGGGTATTTTTTCGACTTTTTTCAAAATATTTTAAAATGTATGAAACCTTCAAAAATTTCAAAAACTATTTTGAAATGTACAAAATGATACCTTTCATTTGATACCCCATATGACTCTGTAGGTATCTTTTAAAATTTCGGAATCACAATTTGTATGGAAAATATTCATTTTCATTTTTCATTTATTTTCATTTATTTTTCTCTAAATCTGTACAGGCGCACGAAATGTATTATTATTTTAAATTTCAAGTTGATAGCTGCAGTAGTTTTTGAGTTATTAAGGAGGGAAAAAAGGACAGACAAAGCGAGACCATAAGGGTTTTGAAACCGATCTTCGATCTTCAAAACCCTAATAAAAATGAATATTTTCCATACAAATTGTGATGCCGAAATTTTAAAAGATACCTACAGAGTCATATGGGGTATCAAATGAAAGGTATCATTTTGTACGTTTCAGAACAGTTTTTGAAATTTTTGTAGGTTTCATACTTTTCAAAATATTTCGAAAAAAGTCGAAAAAATACCCATTCCCCCCCCCCTATCTCCGAAGATTGCAGAGTGATCCATGTAAAATGTATGGAGCGTTTATAGACATGGATCTATATTTTACAGGAAAAATATAGAGAAGTTTGAAAAAAGAACACTTTTTGAAAAATGGTCAAAAAGGGGGGGAATAATTTTCAAAAGGGGGGGCTACCTCACCGAGTGGGGTATCAAATGAAAGGTATCGGTATGTAGGTTTCAAAACAGTTTTTTGAATTTCTGTAGGTTTCATACTTTTTGAAATATTTTGAAAAAAGTCGAAAAAATACCCATTCCCCCCCCCCTATCTCCGAAGTTTGCAGAGCGATCCGTTTAAAATGTATGGAGCGTTTGTAGATATGGATCTATATTTTACAGGAAAAATATAGAGAAGTCTGTAAAAAGAACACTTTTTGAAAAATGGTCAAAAAATAATAATTTTCAAAAGGGGGGCTACCCCGCCGAGTGGGGTATCAAATGAAAGGTATCGGTTTGGACATTTCAAAACAGTTTTTAAAATTTCTGTAGCTTTCATACTTTTTGAAATATTTTGTAAAAAGGCGAAAAATTTACCATTACCCACCTTAACCGAACCACCCATTAATCCGAAGCATGCAGAGAGATCTATCTGAAATGTAGGTTGGTACCTACTATTCTTAGGTATTCGTTAAATTGCGAAGTCTCTAACCGGTACTTTTGGTACATATTTATTGACAAACGTTCAAAACCCTCGGCGCGCGAGTTACTCGCACTTGACGGATCTTGTTTTTTATTTGGTTCCCTTAACACTCTTACTTTCAGCAAGTTTGCTTACTTTTGCTTGATGAAAATTTGTGAAAAATATTCGGATAAACGGTAAAATATACTTTTCTATATTATCAGAATGTTTTTCACAGTACGCTCCGCATTTTTGCAATTATAGCAAAACCGTATCTGGGTTGAGCCAAACAAGAGGTGTGACTCAGCATTCATTCTTATTGGATCATGTAACACATTCTTTTATAGATTAGATAGAAACAAAATTAGAACTAGTATTTACAATTGAAATAGTTGATCTAACAGCAGACTGTAGCAAACAATCTAGAGGTAGCTAAACTGATCAATATCAATACCAGTCGGAAGCGTCCCCAAGACGCTGGCTGCATTGCCTCGCTGTATGACAATGCTGATGCGCTGTGCCAGATACTCACCAGCTCTCGGGTCACCTTCGTCGCGTCTTTTCGACCAGACGCTCTAATAAATTAGGTATTCTTCTATGTAGATTTATTTTCTAGCACAATTGACATTGACACTTCGATTGTTCTAAGGAATTTTTTAAACAAAAGGTCACTTTGCGAATTCTTACCTGTGTCAATGACCGCCAGTCCATGTTGGCACTGCCGATGTAGAAGTGTTTTCTGTCCACGATCCAAAACTTCGTGTGTAATATACCACCCCCAAGCAACTTGGAAAAGTTTAAACTGCGCACCTGTGTTAGAAAACAATTACATACTTAGTTTAAAATTCAATAATTATTCAACAAGAGTTACTTAATATACGACAAAGGTTGAAGTTAAGAGTTAGGGGCTATTGCGTTCTAAATATGTAGGTTTAAAAGGATTTTATTACACATTTACTTAGTTTAAAATTCAATATTCAACAAGAGTTACTTAATATTCAACAAAGGATGAAGTTAAGACTTAGGGGCTATGGCATTCTAAATAGGTTTAAAAGAAATTTATTACACATTTTCTTTGTTTAAAATTCAATATTTTACAAGAGTTACTTAATACACGAGAAAGGTTGAAGTTAAGACTTAGGGGCTGTGGCTTTCTAAATAGATTTAAAAGGAAAATAGGAGTGTAAAATACCAATTTTACAATTCTTTCTTCAAAAAACATCACATAACATATTTTGTTTGATCAAACGAGGCAAATATAAATAATAAGTGCCGTCGTTAGCGAACACAAAATAAATCATCCTATAGGCTCTCACACCGGTGCCGCGGGGTAGCAGCGATCGGCAGCGACGCGGCGAGCATTGAAAAGCTTATAGCGATACTAGTCTTATTTGTATGAACAAAAAGTTTAAAATTAATTAACCAGTTTGACACCAAAAATTAACACAGACGTCACGTCTGCGTCGTCGCGTCGTCGCTGCCGGCCGCTGCCATTCCGGTGTGAATTGAGTCCAATGGATGGTCTACTTTGAAAAACTAACGAAGTTGACGGATGATGTCGAATCACACTAAACGAAGGACGGCCGATCCGTTCTTTCGATAACCTTCCTATGAAAATGATTCTGACATTTATTTCTTAAGGGATCAAAAACGAAAGGTGTAAGTTAGTAACGCGCCTGAAGCAACTTGGTGGTAAGCTTGTTCCTTACGTGCGATCCGATGTCATCCGTCAACGTTTCTTTTCAAAGTAGACCTCCAGGCTCAGATGAGAAAATACTTCGAGACATGAGCTGCAGAAACACAAGTTACATACCTGTGCAGCTTTTTTCTTAACTAAATATTCAGTATCACTATTAGGATATGATTTACTGGGCCAGTTTTGAGCAATTTTTAAATTAATATTTCTTTTTGACCCGGCAGCATATAAAGCTTGAAACACTTGTTCTCCCTGAAAAACAAAACAAATTAGCGATATATTATACTACCTTAATTACAGCCAAGCAAAATTACACCAAAAGCAATGAAACTAAGGTTCAAATTACCTCTATAGAGGAATTATAATTGTACTGTTCATTAAACCTAAGGGACCAGTAATATGAGGCTATTTCTATGGATGTTTGAGCTTCGTCTATTAAGTCTAGCCACACATTCTTTGTGGGTGAATGTGTGACATTTGGCGGGTACATGTGACCCTCTGGTATGGTTTCCACTAGTGACAACCTGCAAAATATGAGGCAATGAGAACAAAAAACTGATATGGTTTTCACTATCTATAATATGCATACGCTGTTGGCGTTCCTTATTAATAAATAATTAAATATGAGATTTAAAATGTATTTGTCTATAACCTACAAAACAATATGAGAGCTACAAACACTGAACTCAAAAAAGAATTAAAAAAACTCAGAACAAACTTAGGATCAAAATGATTACTTTATTTTATCTAAATTATCTAAAAGGATGCCTACCTATGTTAAACCATGATATCTATGACTGTACCTACACTACTGGTTAAGCTAGGTTAATTCCTTAGATAACTAAGAAAAAATTTCAAACTGTGAAATAAATATATCTTTCGTACAATGTAAAAAGATCCACCTTAAATACATTTCCAATACTAGCATAAGTATTTAGAATCATCAACATCAATAAATCAACTTAATTACGCAGTTCACCTGCATTTTAAAGTCAACTGTTTGGCAATACCAATAAAGTTCTGTTTACTTTGTTAACAAAATTTGCAATTTGAAGTTGTTTAGAAAATAGGGGTAATCAGGGGTATTGTGTACCTAAAACAATTACACTAATAGTTATTTTGCATGTTCACTTTGTTATTTTCGATTTTACTATGTAACCCTGCAGTGTCAAACAGAAATAGACTGTCAAGACGTGGGATAAAGTTTGTAATCAATTGCTTGATACATTTTATAGTTTTTAAAATTAATAGCAGTCTCCTCTATGATATAAATTTAGATAGAATATCAGCTTAAGATTTGAAATTAATGCACATATTCTAACTTAAGCAATTTTTCTTGACAAAAGCAGGTTGACAGTCGGACAACAAAGTGATCCTATAAGGGTTCCTTTTTAGGTATGGAACCCTAAAAAGTGTGATTTAATACAGAAAATCAGAATTACATGCAAAATTATACATTTATTTTGTTCATACTAAATCCCTCTAACACTTTTTATTTTTAAATGCATGAATTATTGAGCTTTTGAACAAATCAACAGCTACATAACATACTCACCTACACTCATCTGAGCAATGTAATGTAACTGGAGCAGTGGCGGAGCTCTGGTGCCCACTGTTGGGTTGGTCCAGCAGTGGGACCAACACAACCAGGACTATTAGCACTATTACTATAGACACCGGGATGCAAGATGGCCGACACCAGATACTGCGCTTCTTTCTTCTAGAACAAATTTGGAAATTAGTTACAACTATTCAATACAGGGAACTTTTGAAGGAATTCCATTTTTTATTCAATCGGCTAAAAGCGGGTTTTTTGTCACTGCATTATTTCTAAATTTGTATTCATTTCGCATTCATCAGATTACACAGACACACTGATAAATTAGTTTTCACAAGTTATGATTGGAAAGGAAAACTCACTTATCATTATAGCTATTTCCGTTTTCATCTCTCATCATGAAAATCTGCTCCCACTGCTCCAGTTCTTCATCAGAGGATGATGCGTTCCCCACACTGCCAGATTCTAGGACAGTCTGCAACAAAGATACAGCTTTAACAACACCAAGTCCACTGGACTTATTAAGGGAAGCCCCTTAATAAGCGGTATAGTGGCTCTTATTGGCTGAATGATTTGATCAATATAATTAAATATAAAATTAGATAAGTGTATTCAAATCAAGTCAAATATGTACCTACGTAACCAGATACAGGTACCTACTTCTAAAAATAAAACTGTAGGTTTTTAATGTTTTTTTTTTTATATTTGAAGAAAGGACGTCTATTTCAAAGAGTTTTTTTTTTATTTATTGTTTTTATAAATACCTGCTTCAACTTAACATTTCCCTTGTATCACAAATCATGTCATGGTTAGCTTCCTGAACATCAGTTCAGGAAGTGTTTAGCTTCCTGAACATCAGTTCAGGAAGCTAATTATGACACGGATAAATAGGTACTACAATGTTTTTCATGCTTTAAAAACTGGTGAATGCTAAACAATGTTATCTTATCACGTTACCTTCGTTTTCTCACACAAATACTTGACGAATCTCGCAAGGTAAACCATATTTATATCGTTTTAAGCGTATCAGTAAACTAAACTGATCGCAACCAACCAGAGCACCGTAACTAATGATTTTATCACAGAAAAAATGAGAGACAAAACAAAGAAAGAAAGCTCAAGGCCGTGTTTTTGTTTACGTGCAAAAACTGAAAAAAATGACAGTTTGAATATTGACATTGACATTTCGTTACTGTCATGAAGTCCCACATCCAAACCGAATTCGATTCATAAAATCGATAAATTGACAAATTGTATTGCTTCCGCACTATTTTTGTAATCAGATTATTAAATCAGCAAATAATCTAGTTAAAAACCACTAACCATTTATTAAACTATAATAGGCACTAATTTACTAAAACTCTTTAGTATTTTCACCAGTTTAAAACAAATCAGATCACCACACACTGATTTCAAAACACAATCACGAATACACATAATAAGCTGCATTTTTGTTTATCTTTAGTTGTTTTACAACCCGTGGAGTCGCATTAGTGGCTAAAATATTACTGCAAAGTAAATGACGTCGGCAACCACCGCATTGTGCATGTGCATTTTAAATACTAGGGTGGTACAAACCGTTAAACTATTTAGGGCGCAACCACAACCAACAGTTCGGTTTCTTTTTCTAAACAGTTTTATTGTGCTGTCTGTTATAAAAGCTGAAAGTTTTAAATCAAAATGGTATAGTACCATTTTGATTTAAAACGATTTACGAGAGGAAAGTGGTAGGTACATTTATTCTTTTAGGGATTTACATACGTGTCATCCCAAACCTCCTCTAAGGCCAACCCATCCTCTAAGGCCTAAGGAATCATCGTCAGGTTCTGTAACATCTGTAGGTACATGAGATGTATAGATACTACTTAGGTAAGACAAGTGTCTTAGAAAAAATACCTAGTTGGGGACTAACCTCAGTAGTAGGTATATCTACATACCTTCCTACTTATCTACCCTAGGTTCCACGTACCTACCTACACATAATAATTTTGTAGAGGTACATATTTGTAATATTTTAAATAAGGGAAGGGGAGTCTAGGTACGTGTCAACTTTATCAAGCCATAGTTTTACGACTTATAGGTAACTAGGCATAGATTACGATTTATATCTATGTAACTAGGGGTATTAGAGAGGTACCTATTTACATGTAGAAACGATGTAAGTATAAGTAGGTACCTGGACGCTTTTTTATCCTATCAAAACAAGCGAAAGGTAGGAGGTACCTACGTGTACACACACCCTAATGTTATATTGCCTTGCCTGCTAATTGCATAGTTAGGATACATACCTAGGGTAGGAAAGAAGGTAAATAGGAGGTAAGTAGGTACTAGGTACCTACCTAAGTCTGCTTATCCTAGTAGTCTATCTGCTTGGCTAGTGGCTAGTGACTACAGGTTTTTTCTAGTCAATAGACCTTCGTATGATCAGATCTCACCTGTTAGAAAGTGACGGTGTGGAGGACGATGTATCATGATGACACTAGGTCTAGAAGAGGTCAGGAAGAAAGTCTGGTACCTTTGTATCACACGGACATTCTGATCATCGTATCCTGTTCGAATTCTGTATGTTAAGTAAAGTCAATTCGAACATGTAGTAGGTAGGTACCTACACCATCGATGTACAGACAGCGTCAGAATTAAGTAACCCCCCTGTATAAAACGTGCACGTAGAAGTTTTAAGAGTAGAAAATAAATTATATTTTATTTAAGTAACATAAAAACAGAACGAATAGATAAAAACAAATACCTACCTAATACCTAAATTGGATTCTAACCTGCATTGTGTTATGCAACTACCTACTACTTAATTCTGACGCTGTCTGTACATAATATGTATAATTCGGGAGATTTGGTTGGTATTGGTACTATCTTCTCGAAAATGGAACACTTCAATTAGGTCCAATTAGGTCCACCCATCGCAGTCATAGACGGACCGACGACGACGCCACCGGCGTTTGTGTTTCATGTGTGTATTGTTGTCTCGGTCGCACTTCGGTGTAGGTACGTATTTTATTTTTGTTGTTTATTAGGTAGCAGGGGCGTAGCGTGCCTTGGCGGGGCCCCGTATAATAATTTGTCTGGGGGCCCTTATGAAGGGTAAAGTTTTCTCACAAATGAAAAAAAATGTTTGCATAAAATTAAAAGTATTGCATTGACGACAGACCATACTTTCCATATGGAAAGACCCAGATCTCTGACGACCTTTCGAGTACGGGTAGTGGGATCCTCGTTGAACGCTTGGAGTATGGCTTCGTCCACACCAACAAGCTGCTGCGTTGCACTGACTCGTGGTTCTCGAACAGTTAAGTTTCCCGTTTCTCGAAGTCGCCGAAAGGTGTTAGTTAGAAAATGTGCTATGGTGTGGCACACGTCTATTGGGATGCAACTCTCTGTACAGTCTCTGTGCTGCACGTGTATTTCCATCGCATCTACCGTACGCATAAATAATATCAGCGTATTCTTCAATGCTGAATTCCGCCATTGTGACAAAAACAACGAAAACAAAACAGAACAATAAACAGTTTATCAAAACATAACAAATAACCAAAATAAGAACGAAATTTAACGAATACAAATATTGGTTCGAATTCGAAATTCTGATTTCGAATTTCGAATCTTCGAATTAGTCGGATACCTAGGTATGATAAAAAAAGGTTTTTTTTAATTAGTTTAGCGTTCCTAACGTTTGTATTAGAAATAGGGAAGTGATATTTGAACCAAAATTGTTTTAATACAATGTTTTATTCTTAGCGTTTTTACTCCATTTTCCCTATAAGTGCTAATTTTTGAGAAGTTTATAGATTTTTCGGCTACTTGTGGTATACCGTTGTAATAAGCGATGTTTAGAGAAATTTTTAAAAGCATTTGAACTTCTCGATCGCTATTTTTTTTTAAAACGATGCAAAGTTGTCCTTCTTGATTATTTTTTTTACGTTTTTTAACTTTGAGAGCTTTTAACTAATTATTTACACGTTCTTTCAAATAAATAATGCCTTCAAAAGACGAAGGATACATCGGAGACCAAAAGCAAGTAAAAATTTTACTAAAAAACACGTTCCAAAAAAAAGTTCTAGGGGTAGATAGGTAAAATTTCGGAAAATCTTAAAAAAATACAAAGAACAGGATTAAAAAAAATTTAAAACTGTTAGGGTCTTTTCCTTCAAATTGTTTTTAACAAATAGGTCCACCTACACACCCACCGAGTTTGTCTAACCCTCCACCAAACATCCTGTATATTATTTATCAATCTGTCACTTTTTCCAAAATTTTTACAAACAATTCAAATATAGTTACACTTTCCTTGCCTTTTTTTCGGCAAACTGATTTATTAAATCATTAATAGCTGATGATGACTTTAGTTTTATAAAGTGCCTTCAAGGACAATAGTGACAGGTCTGACAGGCGTTCATGTCCCATCGAACAAAAAGTTATTTATAAAACCGATAATTTTTTTACTTTTGTCATTTCTGAAATAAATAAAAAATTGAGAAGTTTTTATTAATTTTTGCTTACGCACATCGGGGGCCCCCGTAGCCCGGGGGCCCCGTATAATTGATACGGCAGCTACGGCGGTAGCTACGCCCCTGTTAGGTAGGTAGGTTGTAGGAATTCCAAAAGATTGAAAATAGCGTGTCTAGTTTATCACACAACACAGGTCATTTGTTGAGTTAGCGCTGGGAGAACGTATCATATCTACCGAATTTGACCTAAAGCTATGTCTTTTCATATAATTTACTCGTACTGTAACATACCTAGTAGGTACCACACAGCTTGCTTGCCTAACAGCTAAAGCCATGCAAAATCTGGCTGAAATTGAATAAATGGTAAATACGTAATGGTACATTTGGGTTGCCATAGCAACGAGACGATAACAAAATTAGGCAAATACCTATCGCTGTGCGTGGTGACTTTGACCTTGGTGCTTCAGGCTTGAGTAGGGTACGACAACAATGTTTAATTAACCACATAGGAGAAAATTACAATCAAATAATGGAAATAAATTAGAACTATATAGGTAGTACTTACAATTGAAACAATTGAGCTAACTGCAGCTGTTGCAAACAATCTACAGGTAAAGTTTTTGTTTTTATAGTGCGTAAGCCTCACACTCTGGCAAATTTCTAAGAAATTAAATATCATCGCAAAAATTTTTCACTCGACCTCGTGGTGTAGTTGGTTAGCACATTCCGGTACATTCCGGTACTTACGGAAGGATGCGGGTTCGAGTCCCGCCGAAGTCGTAAATTTTTGCGATGATATTTAATTTCTTAGAAATCTACAGGTAGCTTATCTGATCCATATTAATACCAGTCGGAAGCCTCCCCAAGACGCTGGCTGCATTGCCCCGCTGTCTGGCAATGCTGATGCACTGCGCCAGATACTCACCAGCTCTCGGGTCAAGCGTCGTCGCTTCGACCAGACGCTCAGATATTTTTTTAAAAACCCGGTACCCCACGGATCTAGGGTCTCGACTTCAAGGGGAGTAAATACATATGTAGGCTCTGTCGAGACCTGCATATTTGCGCCTCTGGGTACCACATAGGTATTTATTTTGAACTTTCGTACCTGTGAGAGTTTTTGGAAAAACTTGCTAGATCTAGCAAGGTCAAGTCAATTAGTTATGTTACGTTTACATAAGTTCACACATAACAGCTTTTTTAGACAAACGCGTATTCGCTACCCAGAGCGGCAGCGAAATTATCAGAGTGGGTATGCTGTTATCCTAACTGTAAATAAAGTACTCGGCGGAATACTGCGGACCGCGCGATACCCCAACCAAATTTACCGCTACCCCTCTGAGGTGCGAATACCCGCGTATGTCTGAATAGGTCTCTGTGGATCAAATTAAACCCCCGTACCTAAAATCTTTGAAACGTTAGCAACGGCTAAGCAAAAGAAAACAAAAGTCTCATATTTTCACAACGCCTTTTCCTAAAGTTGAAATAGGTTTAAAGGCAGGAGAGGGTTTATCAATCAAATTATAAAAAATAAGTGCGGCAAGTAAATTACTATAAATTCGTTTTCGCTATGATAAATATGATAATGTAGAGATACTACGGTTTTGTACCTTGCTTGGTGAATCCCCAAATGAGCGCCATAGCTACCAAGCTATGGCGCTCATTCGGGGAGGCCTATGTCCAGCAGTGGACTAATATAGGCTGATGATGATGATGATGGTGGTGGTGGTAGCACACTACGGCGGCGTGTAGAGGCACTTTGTATTTCTCTTGATTGTATTACACTTGATGTCGTTAAATTCTATATTTAAGTACTATTTTAATAATAACACACGTATTTCGCTATAGGAAACACCATAAGGTACAAAGGTAAAAAAAAACCAGACAGACATGACTGAAAAATTAAATACACTGCGAGTTGCACGACGAGTTAGTAGCATTGTACAAATGCTACATACAGTTGTGGCTTGCAAAATGCTACGATAATGTAGAGGCGCTATGGTTTTGTAGCTTGTGCTACAAACAACAGTGTAAAGGAGTTACGAGTTTTTAGCAGGACCTATGATATACTAATGCTACAGTTGTAGCTTGTGCTACGACAGTGTAGATGAAATACGAGTTTGTAGCAGGCCCTATGATGTACTAATGCTTCCAGTTGTAGCTTGTGCTACGATAGTGTAGAGGCGTTACGGTTTGGTCGCTTCTGCTACTAAAGTGTAGAGGAGCTACGAATTTGTAGGGTGCGTGGTACTGTGAGAACCAATAGTGTACAAAAGCTACGGCTGTAGCATGTCCTACAAATCTTACTCGCTAAAAAGAAGGGTCACTGGGTCAAAGCAACAACCTTGTAAAATTAGAAGATCTATTTCACCACGAGGGAAATATGTTCGTAGTCTGATTCAATCAATCAATCAATCAACAAACTCTTTATTTCCATAAATACAATAATAAATAAACACTTGGAAGTTGGTGACTGATCAATATGGAAGCCATTTTATTTTACTGTTTTACGTTAAAAGTAGGTATCCTTAAAACAACCTACGATCTATAAAACGCCTTAGCAAGAGCAAAGTGAGCTTCAATAAAAAAATAAAGGTCACATTTTATGAGCAGTTTAAACCGACGTCTGATGTTTTGACGTAGGTATGTAATCATGGACGTATCTTCTTACTCATGCTCAAGCTATAGGGGACGGTTTTTGCTAGACTATTCATGATGTTTGAAATAACAGATCATTAAAAGAATAGTACATTGTACATGTACATCTAGGCGAAAAAGTGACCAATTCCTATCGAGTGTGTCATTTGAGAAACCTTAAAACACACGAGTTAGGAATCTCACTTTCTCCGGAGTGATACATAGTACTTTATACTACCCCTTCGAAGAAAATCATCGTTTTAGAATCTTCAAAATCACTCGAGTAAATTCAAACTGTAAACTCAAGTTCCTTTTTTTAAATTATTGTTCCGACTGGTATTGATATGGATCAGTTGATCTACCTGTAGATTGTTTGCAACAGTCTGCAGTTAGCTCAATTGTTTCAATAGTAAATACTAATTATACAATTTTCTGTGAATAAAGGCTTCCACAACATTATTGTTCCGAATACTTATAATAATAAGAGGCTGATATAATTTGTCGAATTCGGAGTAAAAACTTTTTGTCGTTTGACCTATTATGAAATAAACATAGCTACCGGCTGATATTTCAGAAAATTAAAAAAAATAACACGTTGGTAATGGATTTCCAGACACTTTTCATTCCCGATAAACGCATGAGAAATTAAATTCCATAGGCTTTTCCGTCCGAAAATCTTTTTTCTTCTTTGGGGGAAACACGTTCAGCAGTGGATATACGAGGCTGATAAGCACCAACCCAACGAGGTTTTCTTTTCCACAAATCATTAAGTATATAATAAACGAATAAGCCGGAAAAATCCTACAAACATTCAGTGAACCTAATAAAACTAATGTCGAACAACATGACACTATTATTACGCCCCCCTATTTGTCAGGTCTAGGGTTAATGCCCGAGGTACATCTCACACGGAAGTTTGTTTTCCGTTTGACCTGAATTTACACTAAAATATTTTGTGTTTCTTGGCAATGAACGAAGTCATTGCCAAGAACACAAAATATTTTATTAAAAGACCACCTTTGAGATTTTCGCAATCCTTTCATGAACTTAGTGGAGTCGTTATGACAAGCAATGTTGCGACTCTTTCCGATGTCTGAATACTTATTTAGTTTTAAATATAAATTTCCATTTTCGAAATGGCTAGTAGCACTGAAGATGTTTTTAATTATGAAACTTTCTAAGTCTACTAATATTATCAAGCCGAAAGTTTGCGAAATGTGAAATTTTAGTTCCCAAAACTACTGAACAGGGCAAGATGAAATTTGGTGTACGTTTAGAACATAACTTAGATAATAGGCTACTTATCATTACCGAAAATACGCGTGCGAAGCCGCGGGCAGAAGCTAGTATGTTATAAAAGCGAAAGTTTTTGCCGTTGTTATGAAGAGGTTTGGCCGAAGACAACGCCAAAACTACTAAATGGATCGGGCTGAAATTTTGCACACATAAAGATCTGAACCTGGAACAACATAGAAGCTACTTTTTATTCCGAAGAAATGCGTGCAATGCCGCGGGCAGAAGCTTGTTTCTTAATAAATTCTAAATTTTACCCAAGTTACCAAATGACTCTAAGGTTGATTAGGTAGGTAATTAATTACCGATAGGATATCCAGGTATGCGAGCGCTATTTATTTTACTTCTTTCCCTCCCCTTGCGTATACCTCTCTGGCGCGAGGGCTATCCTTAGACCTTCAAATCTTTTGAAAAAGGGGCTATCTTAAGCCTCCACCACACGATTTTGCCGCGATTTTGAAGCTACGTCGTCGTGCGTTTTGCGATTTTTCGGGGGCGGGCGGTAGCCGGAGGCAGTGTATTACGTTGGGGACGACACAAGACGTGCTTCAAAATCGCAGCTGAGTGGACATTTACGAAGCCTCACAAAGCCTAATTATGCCCAAGTAGGTACCGAACCGATATTCCGTCACACTCGCCAAGCTCGCGGGGGTACGTTTTTGTATGCAATTTTAAGTTATTAAGTAAATAAAGTTTCCCAAGTTACAAATCTTCGTACAGCCAACGCGTAACTAGCGACCCGCCCCGGCTTGGCACGGGTGCAATTTTGATCTCTACATTAGTAAACAAAGTCGCTTCCTGTCTGTCTGTCCATAAGTATGCTTAGATCTTTAAAACTACCCAACGGATTTAGATACCTTCGATTTTTTTATTACATAATAGTGATTCAAGAGGAAGGTTTTTATGTATATTACACGCATAATATAGTTGAGACAAGAGGAAGCTTTTTATGTATATTACACGCATAATATAGTTGAGACAAGAGGAAGCTTTTTATGTATATTACACGCATAATATAGTTGAGACAAGAGGAAGCTTTTTATGTATATTACACGCATAATAAAGTTGAGAAACTGATAGTTTTAGAGGTATATAATATGATGTCATAAATAAACACATTTGTTTGAGCTTACATTGCAAACGCTGGCTGAACCCTCTGAGATAGATCAAAATAATGTACTACAATATTGTACACCTTAAAAAGGTCTACAAAAAAGTCCGTGATGGTACAATGTCTACCTCTTAGGGATAACCCACAATAACTATTTTTATCCTTTATTTTTTACGAGAAATAATGGCTTATTTACGAAGCTATTTCAAGCAATACAGCATAAATCCTTATCCAAATAAGTACCTTAAATACATTGTGCATTTAATTTAGATCAATATGGCCCTTTACAGCATGTCATTTATATGAACATTTTCGAAGATATTACAGATTTGATTTAAAATGCAGGGACATAGCAGTTGCGGCGGTACCGGCCGGGGGACCGATTCGGTACCTAAGTATATCTAGTAATCAGCATTGCACCCGTGCGAATCCGGGGCGAATCGCTAGTCTGTTATAAAGCAGTTTTAACTGCTATTCAAAATTTCACAGAGCGAGAAGAACTCGCGAACCTGGTGCCAACACGTAACACAAGTTCAAAAGTCTCTTTGACCCCATTCAAAGCTGTGCGTTCTCATCAGCGCGATCTAGCGCTCGTCCGCTTTAACTAGCGACATCTAGTTATAAAATCGAGAACTAAACGTAGTCAAGCACGATGACTGATTTTTTTACGGGAATGTATAGAGGGGGTCGGAGGGACCTAGGGAAAATTCAGACTTTCTGAGATTTGCCCCCCCAGAGCCCCCCCTCCCCCCCTTCTTTGCCACAGAGCAATTTGGTTATTTTTTTTTATAAGGCGTGTATAGAGGGGGACAAGTGATTTCTATTGCGAAAAAAAATTTACCCCCCTTGCCCCCAGGACCCCCCTTTTTGAGAGTGCTACCGGATGCCGTCGCAATAGAGGAGTCCTGATTGCGGGATCGTATAGAGAGTATCTTCTCCAATTGAAAGAAAAAAAACGATCCCCCTTCCGCCCCCCTTTTCACCCCCCTTTTGATATCTCCCAAACTAAGTACGATAGAAGAAAATTTTTTTCACGTTCGTGTAGAGGGTTTAATACCATTTCAATTGCAAAAATATTTTTCGCCCCCGCCCCTCTAGATCCCCTTTTATCAAATTCTTGGATGGGGGAGGGGTTCAGGGGGTCTGGAGGCGTGGGGGTGGGCTGTAGTTGCACATTACAGTACCTATAGTCGCACATCACACAGCAAGGCGAGCGAAGCGAGCCTTGCTGTATGCTGTGAGTCGTATTGCGGTTCGCTTCGCTCACCGCAATCCGACACACGCCCGCCGCCATCAAATTCGTAATCCTCACCCCAATGTTAGTCGAAAACGATATCCCAGATTTTTTGATGGGGGAGGGGGTTTAGGGAGCCTGAAGGCGTGGGGGGGTGACGCTTGCCTTACTGTGTTGGGATAACTATAATGAGTTATCTATCTGGTATTATAATAATGTACAAACTTAATACTAATTGAAAAATACTGTAGGAATGTAAATACTTACAACGATCAAAAACTTCGGTCGTAGTTTACGATGTTCTAGCACGCACACTCCGACGCAGTGCGTGAAATCAACTGACATAGGTCCGACCTCGACAAGCGCTCGCGCGGTACCATAGAGTATAAATGTTCCTTGCGCGGTACTGAGGGCAGATCGCCGGCGCAATGAAATATATAGTACTTTTAATTAATTCATAAAAAAATAATGGTAGTGATTTAAAAAATAAAATTAATATTGTAGTTTAAGCAAATGTTGAGGATTATTTAAGTATAAATATTATGTCAAAATGACGTAGAACTTCAGAAATATTGGGGTTTGTTTCGAAGCCTTTTCGGTCGATAATTGAATTCGGTTCAGTTTTTCTTTGTGTACATAAAGGCCTAAAACAATAAACAAAACCTATAACAATGTATTCTATTTTATTATTGAAGAATAGGATATTTGTAATCTAAAAAAAAATTTATTTATATAGAATCGACAAATTAGAGCTCACAAAACAGGTCTCCGAGAGTTTTTGCGTAAACATGCATCGGTCGAATGATTATTATAAAATAAATAAATAAGTTATCTAAAATTTGTTCTATTATTAATGAAGAAGAGAAAACAAACTAATATTAACAAGTAATTGAAAAAAAAAAAAAAACTGTCAGCTTACTAACTTATCTTTGCTTGAATTTTTTCAGAAAAAGTTTTTCTGCGGCTTTTGCGGAGCTTTGAAGCTCTAGGGCCGGCGGTCCACCACCTAGCGCGCATCAGGTATTGTTTTCCAGGTCGGGGACAACCTCAGCGCAACATAAATTGAAAAGGTGGATTCTCTCTTTGTAGTTTGTTTACGTTGGTTTTGACAGAAGCTTATTCTTTGTTATTTTTCTGTCTACAGTAAGGAGGGCGCTTGCCGTGGAGCCCGGGCTACCACGCGTGCGCCAGCCGCTGTCATCCTGTTAGTTTATTTAGATTTGTAAGAATTTTATTTACATTTATAAGTTTTAATTATTGTGATGATACAATGCACGCAACCGTTGATTGCAATTAGGAATGTGACGGAGACCCATCCCATCGTGTCTGTGCAGCCTCTCTTAGAGTGCACACAATGTCCCCGGGCTCGCTTTTTCAAGGGACAGAGAGGCCTCAAAATTCATAAAGCAAGAATGCATAAGGACCCCAATATCCCGTTGTCTGCTCCGGTTGCAGTAGCGGTAGATATTTTGACGCAAAATTCGGATTATGTGGCTGACACACGCCCTTTTTGGAAAGTTCTGAGTGAGTACAAAACTACTACCCCTATTTTAAAGCGTATTCCTCGAGGTGCCCGCATCTCTGTCGCTTCCGCTCTCTCAGAGGCCATTAGGAATGCTGTAACCAAAAACACCAAGCGAGCTTGGGAGCATTTACTGGTATTCCCTTACAGTGTACTGCATGTAAAAAAAGATTTGGCTAACAAATCTTCAATGACGGTTAGGATAAAACAAAATTGTGTGAGGTACACTGCTCGCGAAGGTCAGCCTATTTTAATTGTTGATCAGGACACACAACAAAATTCAAAAACTAATAAACCATTATCTGAGTCTACTATCTACAGACTTGTTGAGAGTAAACTCAGTGATGGTGATATCAAAGGTGCCTCTCGCATTCTATTTTCAAGTGACACGATGGCACCAAATGACGATGCTACTCTCATATCTCTTGAGAGTAAGCATCCACCCGCAGGGGCCAATATTCGACTCCCCGATCCACCGGAAGAGAGTGATGTCGCTGTGGGCACGACCAGCCAGGACGTGCTTAAAGCTGTCATATCATTCCAGAGTGGCTCTGCCGGTGGCCTGGATGCTGTGACTCCACAGCATCTAAAAGATCTTCTGTCTGGAGGGTCTGGCCATGCAGGTGAAGTCCTTCTGGAAGATCTGACATCTCTAATCAACCTGATGTTGTCAGGCCGAGTCAACAGCGAGATCACTGAACTCCTTTACGGTGCGAATCTTTGTGCCCTTAAAAAGAAGGATGGCGGAATTAGACCCATAGCTGTGGGCACAACCTACCGCCGCCTTGCGGCTAAAGTCTGCTGTCGGAAAGAAGCCGACTATCTAGGCGACTATTTCCGACCAATTCAGCTAGGCTTTGGTTCGCGAGGCGGTTGTGAGGCCGCAGTACATTCCCTTCGTACATTTTTAGACCAAAATTATGGGGAGGTAATACTGAAGGTTGACGTCAAAAACGCCTTCAATTCCGTAGACAGGGGCGCCTTGCTAAAAGAAATTAAAGACAAAATTCCAGAAATTTACCCTTTCCTTTGGCAATGTTATGGTTCACCGTCAAAATTAATTTACAGGAACAAAGTAATTTCGTCCGCAGTTGGCTGTCAGCAGGGCGACCCTCTTGGTCCGGCCATATTTAGCCTTGCCATCCAACCAATCATTCAACGTCTCCAATCCAAGCTCAATGTTTGGTATTTGGATGATGGAACATTAGGTGGAGAGGTGAACACAGTTTTTGATGATCTTAAAATCATCATAGACGAATTTCAAAAAATAGGTTTGGAATTAAATTTTTCAAAATGCGAGCTTTTTATTTCGGACTCTTGTGTAGACAAAAACAATATCATTGGAAGATTCAATAGTTTAGCCCCCAACATTACAGTTGTAGATAAATGTTCACTTCGACTCCTTGGTTCACCAATTCTTGATGAGTCTTTTCAGTCATTTGTAGATGAGAAAATTCAAAATTTCAATAAAACTTCGGACAGATTGCTCAAAATTAATAGTCATATGGCTTTTACAATTATTCGGTTCTGTCTATTTGTACCTAAATTTACGTATTCTTTGAGATGTAGTCAACTGTGGAAACACAGCGAGCTCTTGGAAGGCTTAGACAACATAATAAAGAATACTTTATCATCGGTTTTGAATATTGATTTAGATCACAAGGCATGGTCGCAGGCCTCCCTGCCTGTCAAATTGGGAGGCTTAGGTATACGCAAAATTTCAAGTGTAGCCCTGCCAGCGTTCTTGTCTTCTGTCTACAGCACTAGTTCTTTAGTTGACAAAATTTTAAAGCCTTCTCGTTTGGTCCCGCCTGGAATGTCATTAAAAATTTCATTTTTAGACGAAGCTCGAACGGCTTGGCATAATGCTTGCCCCGATGCTGCTCCCCCAAAATCACTTTTGTCCCAACGGCAATGGGACGGGCCTCTGTGTGAGTTGACACGGAATTGTTTGTTACAAACGTGCTCCAGCTCTACGGATCGTGCCCGCCTCCTGGCCGTTTCTAAATGGGAGTCAGGACATTGGTTGCAAGCATTTCCTTCATATAACACTGGTACTTTATTGGATCCCGTAACTTTCCGTATCGCAACATGTCTTCGGTTGGGTGCAAGGTGTTGCGCGCTTCATCAATGCCAGTGCGGTACTGCTGTCGAACAGCTTGGTCATCACGGATTATCGTGTACTAGGGCAGCCGGTCGGATATCTCGCCACGCCAGCCTTAACGACATCATCCGGCGGGCCTTTGTCACCGCTAACGTACCAGCTATTCTCGAACCGAATGGTCTGTTACGTGACGATGGTAAAAGGCCCGACGGTATGACACTAGTCCCATGGGAGTTGGGGAGGCCCATTGTGTGGGACGCTACATGCGTCGACACACTTGCGCCTTCCCATCTTCCGAGGACATCCGTGAGGGCAGGCGCGGCGGCAGATTTGGCCGAAGATCTCAAGAGGCGCAAATATGCAGGTCTCGACAGAGCCTACACATTTGCTCCTCTTGGAGTCGAGACCCTAGGTCCGTGGGGTACCGAGGCTCTTCGGGTTTTCAAAAAATTATCTGAGCGTCTGGTCGAAGCGACGCGTGACCCGAGAGCTGGTCAGTATCTGGCACAGCGCATCAGCATTGCCATACAGCGGGGCAATGCAGCCAGCGTCTTGGGGACGCTTCCGACTGGTATTGATATGGATCAGTTGAGCTACCTGTAGATTGTTTGCAACAGTCTGCAGTTAGCTCAATTGTTTCAATTGTAAATTATATTATAATTTTCTTTGTGAATAAAGGCTTCTGCCAGTAATTGTTATTTCAATCAACGAACGAAAACCATACAATTTGGACGAGGTAACCGTGGAATTTCTGGTTTAAATGTGAATGCCCTCTTAACGTCCCATTTCTCTCCATGAACTCAGCACGTACCTACTTGAAACCTACTTAGTAGGTGACACTTATCATATTTCTGTAAATCTATGAAGCCATGGGCATGGCAGTAGATTCGTTGGTATTTTTTAAGCTTTGAGGGTTCAAAGCCCAAAAAATACCAACGAATCTACTTATCTAAAACCAATAGTTACACCATTTATAACTCAAAAACAGCTGGACCGATTTTAATGATCCTTGATTTGTAGGATTTGTCTGCGTCTCGATTAGCAGAATAACTATTAAACAATTAGGGTTCCACGCAAAAAAATATATTTGTAAGCGTGCGAAGCCGCGGGCACAGCAAGTCAATAAATAAAATAGTAGAACCCCTTTGCAAAATGTAAATTAATAGGCGAACAGCAGATAGCCTGGATAGATTCATAAATATCGTGTACTGTCTTTGTTATTGTTTCTTACTGGCTCGTCTGCATTCAAACAGCCTCGATTTGAGGCAACGATCTGACTCTGCACTCAAAAAGACTTGATCAAAGTATATTAACAACTGATTACCACTGACGCACAATATGATGTACCGCATTTTGTGTATACAGAATATTGTGTTCAGCGATGCAACAGTATAGCACGCTTGGCAGTGAACGCGTTAAGAGGAATCCCCATTGTTTAAAAGTTGCATCACATCACATCAAACTAATATTATAAATGCGAATGTTTGGATGTATGGATGAAGGGTTGGATGGATGTTTGTTACCTCTTCATGCCAAAACTACTGAACGGATCGGGCTGAAATTTTGCATCCAGGTAATTCTAATCCTGGAATAAAACAAAGGCTACTTTTTATCCCATAAATGAGTTCTCATGGGATAGAAATCACCTTTGAACGTTTCCATAGAAACAACGCGTGCGAAGCCGCGGGCATAAACTAGTTTTTAATAAAAAAAATGACGTTAGTTTTGGAATGCTAGGTAAAACAAATTATAATAATATTTTAGACCCTGCCACAGTATGATTAAACATTTGATCGACTCTCCCTCATTCCACTCGATGTAGAGACAGGCATAGTCCAGCCTGCAATAGTAACTTGCAAGATGAAAGGCTGGTCTACAACGTTTTGTTTCGTAAATTGAGGCGGTACGGTGCGGTGCCTGCCTCAATCTGAGGCTATCTCAAATGTAAATCCGGCTTAACACACGACCGAGTAAAACCGTGACGGATTAATCACGAATTAATGTACTCAGTGTCACGGCATTTCATATTAACAATGCATTAGAATATTAGGATATTTACTTGGATATTGTTTGGTTTGAAAAATACATTTAATAAAGCTACTCTACTGTGTGAAATGCTTACCGTGAAAGGCGAAAACCAAGAAATGTTTTGTTTAAAAGACTTCACAATAAGTTTATAAATTTGAAAGCTTGGATGTATGGATGTTTGTTACGTCTTCACGCCAAAACTACTGAACGGATCGGGCTGAAATTTTGCATACGGGTAATTCTAGGCCTGGAATCAAACATAACTTTTTATGCCATAAAGCACTTCCCATAGGATAAAAATCCTATGGGAACCTTTAAACGTTTCCACAGAAACAACGCGTGCGAAGCTGCGGGTAGAAACTGGCAAGGGCGTGTCGGACTTCGTAAAACACAAAATTTCTAAAGAAAGATAGTTGCAACAATTGGTAAGTTCTATGTATTTGATTGATTTATTTGTTGTTAGGCACTCTTTTTGCCTGAAAACAGGTTTTTACCTAGTTCAGGCACACGCATTATTTAATAATTTAAGATGCTCTTTGTTATTCTTGTAGTCCTACGTTGTTTTAAATAACTTATTATTTTTGCAAAATTTCCGCTTTCTCTTAGGAAGTTTTCATGTGAATTAACTTCGTAGACCCTCTACGCCGTAGCATGCTCGTAGCAATTCGTAGAACCGCTACACTGATAGGATCTTTCTAGCAGGTACTGATATTACCATGCCTTAGCATGGTAACATTGGTAACGTTAAGGCTACGGCCGCACTGTAGGACGGTAGCTTGGATTGTTTATGATAAAACAAAAGTATGAAGATAGAAGTACGGGACCGGCCACACTAGGGCTTCAACCATTTCCCAGGCCCATTGATTACGCTTAGAGGCCGGCCACCGGGGGGTTGTTTAGTGGGTCGTCGAAGCTTCTCTTCGACAACCCCACATAACCATACTGTACCCTACATGCAGTATGGTATCTGTTCGCAGTATTTCCCCTCGAAAAAAAAAAAAAAAAAAAAATGGCCTTCAACCATACTGCGAGCCTAGCGCGGGCGCGACGGAAGGCACGAAGTATCAAACATAATATGTAACCGCCGTTTGCGTTCATATTAAGTGACTAAGGCGCCTAGCGCGACTGGCTTGAGCGAGTTAGCACGCGTAATTTTCAAAAGCAACCGCGCTAGGCTCGCAGTATATTATCATCTAGCTTAGCTTTTCACCTGGAAGTAGCGACGCGATGTCTGTTTTCGGATTTTGAACAATAAATAAATAATGCTGTGCAATTCATATAACTTCATCTAGCCCCAAACTAAGCAGAGATTGTGTTATGGGTACTAGATAACTGATCAGGGGCCACGGTAGATAGTCTAATGATTGCCACCATATACTTAAAACATTTGTTTTAATACAATACGTTACATAGATAGATATATTTTATCATGCATAGAATACACCCAGAACAAATATCTGCAGATCGTACAAACATCTGTTGCGAGGCGGAAATCGAAACCGCAATCTCCGGCGTCGCAGGCGGAGCTTCACCCGCCGCGCCACTGAGGTCATCTTAATAGTACCTAATCCTTTCGCCTAGCTTCCTAGCAACTATCGAAACATCTAGCCGCCTACCTACAATCATGCAGTGCGGCCGAGATCTAAGTAATCTATGGCTTGGCTTAGATACGGTTTGGCGTAAGCTTCTCCGAGAATTTCGTGATATGATAATACAAAGTACAATATTTGCATTCAAGATAAGGTTTGCCACTTATGTATAGTAATCAAGGTTATTTTTAATTGCCTGTTTAGTTGTAGTTAAGTTTGGTTCTTAGCTTTGTTCTTTGTTGACTAAACATTTTAAAACGAACTTTTAGAACAAACCCTTTCAACAAAAAAATACATTTGGTTTTGTACGCTTTCAATTTGCTCAAGTCTCCAAACTTACAAAATTATTTTTTTTGCTCCTAGGCTTTCCAACCATAACAAAAACAGGTTGGCTTCCAATGAAATCGTTTTAATAATGTAATGGTTTCCATTGTATACTGATAATATTTTCGAACACGTCACGTAGGCATTAATAGTTTATGGGAATATTAATGTGACTCATACACATTGATTTCAATAATATTATTAAAGTAGGAACCATACTGAACATATTTATTCTCAAAAAAAATTATAATCATCTATTAGAAATACATTACAAGTAGTATTACTAGAGTATTAGGAACAATATTGTTTTTTTACAAGCAGGTCTTGACAGAGCATTTGCTCCCGGGTTTTAAAAAAATATCTGAGCGTCTGGTTGAAGCGACGCGTGACCCGAGAGCTGGTGAGTATCTGGCGCAGCGCATTGGCATACAGCGGGGCAATGTAGCCAGCGTTTGTGGACGCTTCTGACCGGTATGGATATGGATTAGTTGAGCTACATGTAGATGGTTTTCAACAGTCTGCAGTTAGCTTTTTTTTATAGATAATGGTCAAGCGTTTGGCCAACAACTCACTTAAAGTAGTAAGTGAAGATGTGGCCTAAAATGGAGCACGCTTTCCCAGAGGGAATTTATATACCCTGGACTTGAAGACTCCAAGATTATATTCTAATGGGAAAACAGACACAGGAAGCTCTTTCTACCCTTTGGCCGTGCTTATTAAAAAAGAAGAGCAGAATTTTTGGTTCGACACTGTGGTATGTCGACCAGATACGGGTGGTATTTTTCTGTGCGTCTGCTGGTCCTATGGTGGAAGGGAGAAGATGGGATAAGGTCGTGCAATGCCTGCGCACAATCACCAAAGTGGTACTTGTAGAACACTGACAGTCTGGCGACGCGCCGTCTGTGATCGAGGCTTTGTAGGTAAACCTCTGCAAGTGAGCCTCGCTGATAAGTCTAACAGCGCGTCTTTCTATCGAGTCGAGGGCCTCAAGTTGGTGTTAAGCCGAGCCATCCCAAAGGATGCAGCAGCTCAATTGTTTCAATTGTTAATACTACTTCTAATTTATTTCTATTATTTGATTGCAATTTTCATGGTATCTGCTGTTTAGTCTATCTACGTATTTTATAGCTCCACTTTGAGTGTAGATAATTACCCACAAAGAAGTAGTGTCTAGTGATGGGGTTTCATATAACTAACTGTAACTTTTGCAGTTAGATCTTGTTAGAAGATAAACATAAAGGTAAGTACATACTTTTAGAACTACGTACTAGGTAAAAGTACTTAAGATCCGTCGTTGCTTTTCAAGGGTTCTGTCGACTAAGGACTATAAATAACAATTTGCCCACAAAGGTTTTTTACACTAAAGTCATTTACAACGGGATATTTACCATGATTTAAGTTTTGAGCTTTCCTTTCAGCACAGTTTCATGGGCCATGATCACGGAACAACTCAAGGCTTTAATGTTAATAACCATGATAGATTAGATTAGATTTAAATCATTTAAAGAAAATGACAATCAAATAACAGAAATAATTAGAACTAGTATTTACAATTGAAACAATTGAGCTAACTGCAGTCTGTTGCAAACAAACTACAGGTAGAACAACTGACCTGTATCAATACCAGTCGGAAGCGTCCCTAAGATGCTGGCTGCATTGACCCGCTGTATGGCAATGCTGATGCGCTGCGTCAAATACTCGTCAGCTATATTTACCAGATAATCTTAAAAACCCGAAGAGCCTTGGTACCCCACGGACCTAGGGTCTCGACTCCAAGGGGAGCAAATGTGTAGGCTCTGTCGAGACCTGCATGATTAAATGATTTAAAGGTTTCTTTGGCTAATCGTGGCCATAAACAAGTGAACATAATAAGCGAATGATCGAAAAAACGAAACGTAAGGGTCAACACGGCGGTTAGACGATAAAATTTGATAGTACACCTCACCTTGACTTTGGTCTTGACCTAGTTTCGCCCTTAGCTGATGCTACAGACATTTTTGGTACCCAAAGGACCATAGGCATGAGCCATGGGCGTTGGTGGCCCATTATATTTGGCTAGTTAAAGTCGATTTGAATTGTCTTTCCACTGACTGATTAGCTACGATATAAGTACATATTATTATGTGATAGCTTTTTATAAAACTGAAAGGCTCATTCTCAGAAAAGAAGATTCCTAGCGTATCATCATCTTTTTTTGCCTTTTCCCCACTTAGATGAGGTCGGCACAACAGGTTTTTTCTTCTTTCATTTACTTCTATCAGTCTTCATCACTCCTATCATTTGCTTTTTTTTAATTTCTTCTAAACTTCGTTATATAGGTTATATAGGTTATATTTATAGGTTATATAGGTTATATTTATAGGTTATATAGGTTATATAGGCTTGACGGCGGTTTGAATGTGTAATGACACCATGGAACGATTGACTTGGCTACAAGGTTGATCCTCCGTACCGTCATTTCGACGAATTCGGAGAAAAAACGTCAAAAAACCGTTTAAACTTTAGACGTTTGTCTCTCAAAGGAGAATTTTAATGGTCCGAATTTTATGGGGATTATGTGCAATACCCCCCATGAAATGAAGACTAATAAGGCGGTTATCAGTGGGAGGCCTGCGTCCAGCTGTGGACCAATACTGGCTGCTGAGGTTGGGAAGTGTAACCACTATTACTCATGTAATCTTTCAGAATGTCCATCCATCTTTTTTAGGCCTATAACTCTACGCCGGTACCCTAAATTTTACATTCATTTACAAAATTCCTGACGTGTATGGCCTATTTTCAAAATAATAGAATACTTTATACTCAATTCTTAATTCTATATTGCACTAATAAAGCAAATACATTTACAACTTAAAACAATAGAGGCTATGGCAAAGGCGAGCTCTTAAAAGAGTTCTCCTCCAGCCAACCTATTGAACCTAATACTACACTGGATTATTGTAAACGGACTCAGTGTAACTCAAAACGTGTGTGGATAACGTTATGATAGGATATTGGATCACTTTATACTACACTGGATTATTGTAAACGGGCTCAGTGTAACTCAAAACGTGCGCTGATAACGTTATGATAGGATATTGGATCACCAATAATATGGATTGTGAAAATTATTATTTCGCGCGCAGCAAATAAGCAAAACTCTTATATTTGATGAACAATATAAAGGTCAAACCTGTCTGGCGATTTGCATAATGCATGCTTTTATTTCAATGCGGTGCAGCTTAAGTGAGATAAGCTCTACCACTTCGCGATTTGCATTTCGATTTATTTTATTTTAGTTTAGTTGTAATTTGTGACAACCTAGTTACAACTGGCTAGCTCATAGGTAGCCTAAGATATAGTATTTCATTGAATATTAATATGGTCGTCTGGTAGAAATCTTTGCAGGGGATAAGACCGTCAATCGCAGGATACGATAGTTTTTCTTTAAGAAGAAGGAAGGCCTTGTACCTACTTTAGGTACAGGAAAGAAATTCTTTCTTCAATACAGCTGAACAAATCTTTTCTGCAAATTAGCTTTATTTATTTAATTATAAAAATAAGAATAATAAATAGGAATTTTCGCGCATCTAAAAAAATTATTTCAAAAATAATGTATCGAGTTGCAAAGGTTAAAACGAAAATTGCAAAAGCGGAGTCCTATAGGTACCCAACCAAATAAAAAACAAGATCCGTCAAGTGGGAGTGTAACTATCGCGCCGAAGGTTTCGAACGTTTGTCAACAAATATGTACCAAAAGTACCGGTTAGAGACTTCGCAATTTTACGGATACCTAAGAATAGTAGGTACCAACCTACATTTAAAATAGATCTCTCTGCATGCTTCGGTTAAAGTGGGTAATGGAAAAAATTCGACTTTTTTCAAAATATTTCAAATCTACACAAATTTGAAAACTGTTTTGAAATTTCCAAACCGATACCGACCGGGGGGGTAGTCCCCCTTTTGTAAATTATTCCTCGTTGACCATTTTTCAAAAAGTGTTCTTTTTACAGACTTCTCTATATTTTTCCTGTAAAATTTAGATCTATATCTACAAACGCTCTATACATTTCAAATGGATCGCTCTGCAAACTTCGAAGATAGGGGGGGAATGGGTATTTTTTCGACTTTTTTCAAAATATTTCAAAAAGTATGAAACCTACAGAAATTCGAAAAACTGTTTTGAAATTTTCAAACCAATACCTTTTATTTGATACCCCACTCGGTGAGGTAGCCTCCTCTTTTGAAAATTATTCCCCCACTTTTTGACCATTTTTCAAAAAGTGTTCTTTTTACAGACTTCTCTATATTTTTCGTGTAAAATATAAATCCATATCTATAAACGCTCCATACATTTTACATGGATCGCACTGCAATCTTCGGAGATAGGGGGGGGGAATGGGTATTTTTTCAACTTATTTCGAAATATTTTAAAAAGTATAACACCTACAACTATTTCAAAAACTATTTTGAAATGTACAAACTAATACCTTTCATTTGATACCCCACATGACCCTGTAGATATCTTTTCAAATTTCGGCATCACAATTTGTAAGGAAAATATTCATTTTCATTTTTCATTTATTTTTCTATAAATCTGTACAAGCGCACAAAATGTATTATTGTTTTAAATTTCAAGTTGATAGCTGCAGTAGTAGCTGAGTAATTAAGGAGGGAAAAAAGGACAGACAAAGCGAGACCATAAGGGTTTCGAAACCGATCTTCGATCTTCGAAACCCTGAAAAGCAGTGAACGGGCGAGATTATATGTAGGTACCTTAAAGGTACCTACATATAATCTCGCCCGTTCACGTTCTTAGGTAAACCTAACGATAACAATTCACGTTCGCGTTAAACCACATCTCATTTTATCAACTCCGTAACTCATAACCATCCGAAAACACAAGCGACCTTGGATAGTGACGCCCGAAAAACATTTCGGGTTTTCACTATCTTCTGGGTTCAACAAGTACTTAATTTAGATAGCAAATCTTTGCTAAAAGAAACTTTGAATCAATTGTACTGTGTAGACTCCAAAACGACAATTTATTCGTAGATTGTTTTAGCATGGGCTCGTAGCAAACGGCTTACAATGTGCGCAAAACTTCTTAAATTGATAAGAATTATCCAAGCCGTATCTTCTTAAGCTACGGCTTCGCGGCTAAAAACGGAAACTGCCAATATGCTGGCAGGCTGCCGCTAAAAGCCTAACTGACAGCTGAATCGCGCCGGAACTCTATACAAAAACACTCTATACCTTCGAAGCTCTATACTTATTTTGGCTTCGACGATGTAGAAATTGCCATGAAAATCAGGAAATTAAAGAAAACAGCTTTTTCGGGTCGGCAAGCATTAAAAGATTTTAAAAAACATATAGGTAATAAAAGTTCGATAGCTTTAGATTAGAGTCTTGGTAGGTAATGTCTTCATCTTTGTATTTTGGGCCGGTTGCCAACTTTTGATGGGTACCTATATCCGAGTGAGAACTCATTTAACGTTCACATTGCGATATTCACTGGTTCACCTCAAGAAATACAGGCGTTTTTGCAGTATTGACGTTTAAATTGTAATCACACTAATTTATAAATGCGAAAGTTTGGATTTTTGGATGGATGTTTGTTACCTCTTCACGCCAAAACTACTGGACGGATCGGGCTGAAATTTTGCATACAAGTAATTTCCTGGAAGTAATTTCCAGGAAGTCTATCCTGGAATCAAACATAGACTACTTTTTATCCCATAAATGAGTTCCCATGGGATAGAAATCACCATTAAACGTTTCCATAGAAACAACGCGTGCGAAGCCGGGGACATAAACTAGTTTTTAACAAAAAAAATATGGCGTTAGTTTTGGAATGCAATAGAAATCACCTTTAACCAAACAACGCGTGCGAAACTATTACCTGATATTTTATTTGGGAAATAAATATTACCTACCAACATTCCAAGCATAGAACAATTAAATAATGGAAACAAATTAGAAAGAGCTAACTGCAGACTGTTGCAAACAATCTAGGGGCAGCTCAACTGGTCCATATCAACACCAATCGGAAGACGCTGCTGGCAAGAACTAAATTGTTAATTGTAATCGGCTTGTATTTGTATGTTCAATCCCTTATTTCTATTTAATTGCATTAAATTATTTGATGTATCTAACCTCGATATGAACTAAACTGATTTAGATTCAAACGACCTAAAATGTATATCCATTAGTAGGTGCCATTTAAATAAATAAGTGACAAAAATAACATCTTTTGGAATTTAATGGCAGATTTATGTAAATAAATATTTTTTGTTCCATTCGAAATATATAAAAGGCAATGAAGTATTCTTTTTTATCTAAGGGAAATAAAAAACTTTAGTTCTAGAAGATTAAGCTAAGCGGTATCCACACATATTTCCACACGTAATTTTGGTTACATTAGTTACTAAAGTAACACAGTATCAGTTCCATCATTTTACTATTACTATATGTACAAAATGCTAAGATAATACCCGCTAACCATAAACAGATAAGTTGATAGTACTTGAAATTATTAACGTTTTGTAACACGAAAGCAGACGAAATCTAAGTCGTAACATATTATAATTTATCGGTGACGTGCTACGACGTAGAGCTCGTAGACGTTGAGCTCGTAGACGCAAACCTCGTAGACGTTGATCTCGTAGACGTCTACGAGTTTCGCTACGCCATGTAGAGCTTAAAGACCGGAAATAGATTTCAAGATGGTTTTCTTCTGAAATGGTATTCTATTCACGGTTAAATCTCAGTTTGGTAGATTAAGATGAGGGCCCGTGTACTGAATGCTAGCTCAGTCATCTCATCAATCTATGCCTACTTGATTATGCCATAGAAAATCTTTACACAAGCATAGAGCAAGCTTAATACGGGGCGTATACACGTTTCAAATTTGGCCTACTATTTAATGAATCGATTTCATAATGTTAAACAATGTAGTTTCAGTGGGCTACCTAAGTATCGAAATTTTGAAAAATTATTTTGAACTTTCGCGCTTTAACGCTTTCTTCTTCTCATCGATTTTCCGATTCCTGTGTCAGATAAAAGGTTCTTAATATTCATGACATTATTGCTTCAGGTCCTATAAGGCAAACAGAAACTATAGTAAACTAATATATATATAGTCACTATCAGTCCATAAAAACAATGTAAAAAGTGTCGCTTTCTCTTTAAATTATAATATAAATAAATAAAAAACATACATAATCAATAACGTAAATTGAATGGCAACCTTGGGTTTGACGTTTCCGGCTCCGTTTACACTGAAAGTTCAAGGCCGATATGTCCCAAGAAAACTTAAGCTTTCTTTCATTTCAAACAACAACGTAATTTTACAAAAAAAAATCACGATTGCCTCACTTATGAAAAAAAAAATTGCTTTATAAAAAGAAACTTCCCCTTCCCTCCGGCTCTTGACCAGAACGGACGTGTCGCAAATATTATTAAATTAAATAATTTTGGTGAAACTGCGCCTGAGGACTTCGCCCCCTCTTGAACTTGGCTGATACTTCACAGCGTGTCTTCAGCCGCGGCCTCCGCAAGGAACGTGAGTGACCTCTTCCCTCATAAGGATTCGAACCAGCGACGGCTCGCATCTCGGTCGGGGTACCTAGACGCTACACCAGCGAGACAGTGGCTGCTGGTGCGAAATAACCGACCGCGTCATAGGTAGCGAGTGCTACGAACGGCCTACGCACGACTACTATTCAATCGTCTGTGGCTGACAGCGCTCTACGAAGCCTCTACGCTACGCAATACCTAGTGCAAGCCACTCTGCGGCTTTGACTCACCTCAGCGCGCTGCCGCCGCCCCGCCCCGCCGTTTCGCGCGCACCGTGCAATCTGCTACCGAAGCCTGCTACAACATAGCTTGCGCTTATGAACCTAGATTGCAGACGTTGATGAATAATATTCACAGCTATTTTAACCATAGCCACTCTGATTAATTAACGCACTGCTCCCGTACAATATGTCGTTAATTCGTACTCCACCTCCAATGCTGCCCGAAACCGAGGCTTTGGGTAACCTTCAAACCACTAACACGCCTCAACTACAGCATTATTCGTCAGAACCGAACCTCGTTGCGGAATCCGCCCCTGAGTTTGGAACACCTTGCGGCAGCTCACCGACACAAAAGTGGCGAAACAATAAACGTAACCGTACGTTATTTGAGGATGAAACATTGGCCACATTTATGAGTGAGATGAGACAGATGATGACAAACTTCCAAACCCAGCAAAAAATCAGGTATGATAAGCTGTTCACCGTGGTGGAAGATATTCGATCATCTGTTGATTTTTTGATACAGAAAAACGAATCTCTGCAAGCCCAAGTAAACAAACTTGAATCCGAAAAAAAGGAAAATTCACAGTACATCACTGCCCTCGAGACAAAACTAGATAGCTTTGAGCGAAGTGCCAGATCGACATGTATTGAGATCCGCAACCTGCCTCACTCCCAGCCAGAGACAAAGTCGACACTCGTCGACACCGTTACTCAGATTGGTAGAGTACTTAATGTGCCGATATCGACCACGGAAATCAAGGACGTGTTCAGAATAAATACTGGCAAAGATACTGCTTCCAAAACATTAATTGTGGATTTCACAAGTGTTCTCCTGAAGGAGAAATTCGTCTCCAAATATAGAAAGGGGATCAAAGAGAACAACAGACTTACAACAGAAAAACTGAGGATCTCGGGACCGGCTAAACCGGTCTTCGTGTCCGAAAACCTGACACGAAAATTAAAGAAATTGTTCTTCCTCGCGCGGGAACACGCTAAGGCCCACGACTTCAAATTCTGCTGGGTTTCGAACGGGAAAATCTACCTCCGCAAACGTGAGGGAAACGCAGCCCTAAGGATCAACAGCGAAGCTGACCTACTAACTGTCTCTGTCAAGCAATGACTAGGTTTTGTTTTCTGCCAGTTCTGTTCTGATATGTTTTTGTTTATGTTAGATTGCTACTTTATTTATTTATGTAAAAATGCTGATAAATTGAACACACACTACCTCACAACGCAAATACACGTACACATACACACTCTAATTCTCTCGCAATATCTCTCACACCGGGTGAAAAGCTTCAAATACTGGATTCTAATTCTCCTCAAGCAAATTGTTTGCCAAATTATGACCTATGAATACAAAAATATGATTAACTTTTACTCATACTCTGCTTTATATGATTTCCTGTTTCTGTACCAGCCGTATAAATCTCAATACAATAATGGATAAGTTAGTCTCTATTAGTGATGATATTGAAAATACAAATAGAATAAACGAGGCCCTAAATTGCTCTCCGGAGAAAGCCTACGACTATCTTAAGACATATGGAAATAATAACATTAAACTTTTACACCTAAACATTAGAAGCATAAACTGTAATTTTGACAGCCTTATAGTTTTGTTACATAGAATAAAACCGCAATTAGATATTATTATTTTAAGCGAGTGCTGGTTAAGTAAATGCCCTTCAATCCCCTCTATGCATGGATATAAGTCCTTCTCTTCTGACTTTAGATCACAAAACGAAGGCGTTGTAGCATATGTACGGGCCGATCTAGCATGTAACGTAAAAACCTTGACATTTGTTGATGCAAATTGTCTATTATTAAAATTTGAAAACCAAATTGCCATGCTAGCTCTTTATCGATCCCCATCCTATAGAAATATTGATGGTTTTATTAATTGCCTAGATGGTTTACTAACTCAATTAAAAAACTTTCCTACAATAATAATTGTCGGAGACATTAATATTAATATAGCCCCGAACTCCAGTGACAATGACTCTGATGAATATTTAAATCTAATAGCTTCACATGCTATGTATCCTGCTCATGTACTTCCAACCAGACTGGACAGATGTATAGATCACGTTATAATAAAATCATTTTCCCCCGCTATTTCATTGATCCTAGACACCATGATAACCGACCACGCCCCCACTCTTACCTGCATAAGCCTCGCTCATCAACCCAGCACTCATACACGTTTTACTAGTAAACTCGATATTCCCCAGATTTTAAAAGAAATTGAAATTACAGATTTCTCCTCGATTTTTGACATACAAGATCCCGATTTAGCCGCTCACGTATTTGTAGAAACCATTAGTACAATTGTCAAAAAATATTCTCAAACTAGGATTTCCAGCAAGTTCCGTACCCTAAAGCCTTGGATTACTCCTGGTCTCCTGAGATGCATTCGTCATAGGGATAAACTGTTCTATAAACTTAAAAAAGAAAAAAACAATTCAATACTGAAAACCACATTTACTCGCTACCGAAACTTCTGTAATAACCTGCTAAAAAGAATTAAACACGACTACCAACAAAATGAACTTTACAAGGCCAGGAATAATCCTAAGGCTACTTGGGATACCGTTAGAAAAATTGCAAATCTGAATCATAAAAAATTTACTTCTGAAGACCTACTGAAAATTTCTAAAACCCCCATCGATTCAGTTAATACAGTTAATAAGTTTTTTGCGAATGTAGGGAAAAACTTGGCGTCTAACATTAACCCTCCCACTCCCTGTTTAACAAACTTTCTTAACCAAAAAAATCAACATCATTCCTACTCTCCACCCCCCCTTGATTCCATGGTTCTCTGGCCTACTGATTGTAAGGAAATCGAATCTATTATAGGTAGCCTAAATGATAAATCCGCTGTAGGCTGGGACGGGATCCCAACCACTGTTATCAAAGGAGCCAGCACTACTCTTGTTCCTTTAATGAACTATATCTTCAATCTATGTATCACCACAGGTTCTTTTCCTACCGTTTTCAAAAAAGCCATCATTCACCCTATTTATAAAACTGGAAACAGCGACGAAGCCAATAATTACCGACCGATCTCGGTCCTGAGTGTCCTATCCAAGATATTGGAGAAAATCATCAATCGGAGACTCGTAGGCTTTCTCAATGACAAATGCATCCTGGCCTCCAATCAATATGGCTTTAGGCGAGGTATGTCTACGGAAGACGCCGTCATCGATCTGACTACTGAGATTGCCAGGAACTTTGATAGGGGACTCAAGACCATCGGCATCTTCCTTGATCTCTCTAAGGCCTTTGACACTGTCTCTATTCCCTTACTTCTAAAGAAACTGGAATCAATTGGTATAAGAGGCAGTGTCGGAGACCTGTTCAAGAACTATCTTACTGACCGAACTCAACTTGTAAAGATAAACAATATCTACAGCGAAGAGGAAACTCTAACATTCGGTGTCCCTCAGGGAAGCGTCCTTGGTCCGCAACTCTTTCTCGTTTACATAAATGACTTATGCAGATTGTCTCTACCAAATTGCTCTATTTTTACTTACGCTGACGACACTGCACTTGTTGTAACCGGGCCAACCTGGCAGGAAGTTAGTTCTTCAGCAGAGGAAGCCATGAGAGTGATTTCAAACTGGCTTTCATTTAACCTCCTAACTCTTAACGTTATTAAGTCAAAGTATATTCCCTTTTCTCCCACTACCAGAACCCAATGTCCCTCTTCTTTCTCTATCCGAGCTCATACATGCACTAATTCTCCAGATGGTCAATGCTCATGCCAAACCCTCGAACGCACATTGAAAATAAAATACCTTGGCGTGTACTTGGATAGCAAACTCACGTGGCTTCCTCATATTGAATGTACAGTTGGTAGAATCCGCAAGCTTATTTTTGTTTTTAAACGCTTGAGAGGAGTTGCAGATATGGATTGCTTAAGAACGGTCTACTTCTCGCTGGCCCAATCCATCATCTCATACTGCAATATAGCATGGGGTGGAGCCGTCAAGTCTCAGATGATTAGAGTTGAGAGAGCGCAGAGAGCGGTGCTCAAGGTAATGCTGTCCGAACCGAGACGCTACTCCACCAGTCTTTTATACTCCCGATGTGAGGTCCTGACTGTTCGGCAGCTCTTTATCTCAGCGGTCTTGTTGCGCAAACATTCACAACTACATTTTGATCCCAACCTTAAAAACAAAAAACGCCGCTGTGATAGAGTATGCAAAATTGAGTCACGTAGAACCGCGCTCGCAGGGCGGCACTACCACTATATGAGCCCCACCCTCTACAACAAAATCAACAAAACACTCCAAATATACCCCCTCCCACATTATAAATGTAAATTAAAAATCTTCGAATGGCTACTCTCCCTCTCGTATGAGGAAACGGAAGACCTACTACAAATACCTGGTTAATCAAATATTCACTCACCCTTCTTTCCAAACACAAACAATCGGACACAAAACATCAAACACTCCGGAGTCTCCTGTTGCCCGGACTCTAAAGAGAGCGGTGTCCTCAGGAGCTCCACACACGCACACTAATTCACTCATAAAGGAACACATAACATACACAGACATTTAACGCACATACACACACACACACACACACACACACACACACACACACACACACACACACACACACACATACACACACACACATACGATGCACACAGGAGCCTCCTGTTGCCCGGACTCTTAAGAGACCGGTGTCCTCAGGAGCCCTCCTCCCCACTCACACACACCCTTCGATACTTTTATCAGAATTCTCAGCATTTTCTTAGACACATTTAATTATTATTACGTAAGTATCTGTTTAACTACCTGTCTAATTAGTAAAAACCTCACTACTACTCATTTTATTATGACCTTAACTTTATATAGTACTAACTTTAAAATCAATAAATATGTAAACTCCTATAATTTATTTATGTTGTGCCAAGGAGGCGGGCGATGAGGCAGCTCCACAGTTTTAAACTTTTGCTATCTCATCGTTCATTCGTAAATTGTCTATTATGTACCTTATTCTAAATAAATTATTTTGTATTTTTTGTATTTTTTGTATAAACTAAACTAGATGTAAGTAGGTATAAAAACTATAAAAACTCGACTAATTCATTATGGATGTAAGCACTCACCCTGATGAAGTCCCTCGTTAATGGATGAAACGTTGGTGCTCTTCCAACACAAATAAGGTTCGTAGTTTACCCGCTTACGTCCGTAATGAATAAGTACCTAGGTATTCTAAGGATGCCCCAAATCTAAACAGGTATTTATAAGTTATGATGGAATGAAGAAACTCACATTCATACATGAACCCTGAGACAATTTCACTCATTTTAGGGCAGTCTTCTAAAATTACGAGCTTCTATTCAAATGCAGTTCAATAAAGCTCTATTTCAAATAAATTAGAACAAGGCTGCGCGTCTACGGCTACCGATGTCTTCCTTTTATAAAATCGATCGACGACAAAGCGAAATAAAGTGAACTACAGAAATGAACCAACCTCGAAAAGTAGCAGCTTGGCGTTCCGATCTTCGTTCAAGACGTAGAGAACACACAACGCACATTGATAAGGGATTTTAGACCCTGAGGGTAGATAAAGAGGAATAAAACACGGAGTGACCAGTCGCGGCGTTGCATCTTTTATGGACTGAACCAGTATTGTCTGTGGCATCGTCGTAGTAGATATATCGGTCGCCAAGGACATTATGTATGGCTTTATAGGCGCGACTTTCCATAACCTAACCCAACCAATGACCTACATATTTAGACGGTTGATACTTGGTAATTGCACTGCTATTTGCAAAATTACGTAGGCTCATTGAACTTTTCAAACTGCAGACTTTATGAGTGAGTAGGTAACTTTTTCTTCATTTTCCTTGAGTAATTTGATACTATTCAATTCATTTTGTAAAGTAAAACGAGAAAATCTTTAAAAGTTTTGAATTGCTTATTATTGTAAAAAATTTAAGTAGCAGAAATTGAACTTTTCTTGCCGGCGAGTAAGTACCTACCAATAAAAAAAAATGCGGCTACAACTTTTTAACTTTTCTTGAGTAGGTACCACCTAAGTATTATTAACAAATTGAGCCTAATAAAAGTTTATTAGGCTCATTTTTTTTTTCAGCAAGTGCTGCTACTGACATTTATTTTGTAGTTTATTTTGATCTAAATTATTACAGAAACTACATGCTTCGAAGAATATTCCTTAGAAATTTTGTATAACATTGTAACAATCTTTTTACCAAAACTAAATGAACAGTGAAATACTAACTTAAAATCGTGTTAAATAGAAGAAAACTCAAGCAGAACCAACTCACCGACAATCCAGGGTTGCAGCCAGATGTGATTGAATTCTTCCTGAACTTCGGAACGCAGATCTGCATAGAACTCTTCCCCTTAGGGGGTCCCGCGCACCCGTACTCGTCGCTATTATTCCGCGTCAGATTAATATTGTTCGTGTTATTGACCTTTACTAGGATATTACAGGTTTGGGAAGCTATTTGAAAGAGACCTTCTTCTAAGTTTCGTTTGTTTTGGTGCTGGTTGAGATGGAGATAGTCCCAGAGTGAAGGCATGGCGACACGGGTGGCGCGAAGCTCGGCCGAACTCCGAGTGATGGAAGTGGTAGTTGCGCGCTCAAAGTTTTTGTTTTTTCGACTGTACTGTCGCAGGGAAAACTTGAAATGTGGGGTTAGTTATAACTTCCAAGTGGTACGAGTTATTTTTATTGGGGGAGTTTTCAGAATCGCTGAGTCTCTGTAATTTTAAAAGGAATAGGGCGGGCGCAGGTGTTTAAGCTGATGGTAAAAATAAGTGGGTTGGTACTTACAGATTCTACAAAGATTGAGTCTCCGTTTAGTAACGAGTGTAACTTTTCAAAGGAGAAACACATAAAAAAATGTTCCGAAAGACTGGAATACATTTGCGTATAAATACTACGGGTACGAAGTAGGTTCCAAAAGGGCTTATTTTACATATCTAGTAAAATAAGCCTTTATGGAACCTACGGTCGCTCGTATCGTTGTCTTATAATGAGGGTTTTGTGCTACGAAATTACTAAGTGCCTACCTATTTCGTAGAGGTTTCGTAGAGGTGCTACGAATGTATGATATTATATTTCTTTCTGAACATACTTACAAAATGTTGGTAGAAAACTATATGCAAATCATCTATTTATTTGAAATACTAAGTAGTGTCACGGTTTCGTAGAGCTGCTACAAATAAATAAATAAATTCGCAAAGATTTTCGACACACATATAAAACATACAAAACCAAACAAAGGATAAGGAGCTAAATTAAATACAAATGTTGGCCATCAAATCGAGCTTTGGTGCCATGAACCTGTACCGAAATAGGCATTGGCTCAGCATGTGCTGGCCGCTCAGCGCTGTTTTTCAGCCAAAAACCTTTATGTTGGCGTTACGGACTAGTCGGTGACAAGCTTTTAAAACAAACAAAACAATATTAAATAGGTAGGTATGTAACATCGGTAAATAAAAGAGGTAAAACACCGTAGGTCTCGGGTAATAATGGTACAAATAATTATATGGGTAAACAGTAATAAATCTAATAAAAGGACGGATAATAAGTGTGGTTATAAATTATTTAAAAATATATTTGAAAGGTTAGTCGTAATCTGTTATACTTTTTGAACGCTTTACTGAAAATACTAATAAAATGTAGAAAGTAAGAAAACTTGGGTCACAACCACAACTCATCTATGTCTTCTCTTCATGTGTATTGAAAATATTTAGGTAGGTACTAAGAAGTGCTAAAAAATGTTTTGCGGTTTTGTAGTATGTACCTAGTGCAAAAAAAATATTACGGTTTCCTAGAGCGCTGCTAACAAAAGTGCTACGCTTCTCTGAACATACAACATGTAGAATGAAAACGAAAACCATTCAATATTTTAATGAATTCTGATACATTGTTCAAACTCATTCTCTGCACTGAGCTCCACAACCCATTAGGTACATATTTATCAGTCTACAACTTTGAGATGAAAAACTTTCACTGCCGTCAGACCTCGAGACTTTAGCCATGTAGCGTTAATGTTCCACTTGTCGCCTCGACAGTACACACACGCTTCGCAAGCACCTTATGAATATTTAATTGAGTTTTATTGACTTTTCAACAACATACTCAGACATATTCAGAGCCCTATCTGGCTTTTGTTCTTTGTACATCCGTGGCACGCGAACGTTGTAAGCAGGCCTTAGTTCATAAGCGACGTAATCAAATTGCATATCTATGTGGAATACATTAGGTGGATAGTACAATAGACCAGCATTTGCTGAGTCAATGTTTATGCTGCTTTTAAATGCAAAACTATGAAATTATTACATTTTCCTAGAATCACTGATTCAGAATACGATTAGACGCCTCTTCAGTTTAACATTATAAAACACTAGCTTCTGCCCGTGGCTTCGCACGCGTATTTTCGGTATAATAAGTAGCCTATTGTGTAAGTTAGGCTTTGCTCTAAACGTACGCCAAATTTCATCTTGATCTGTTGTTCAGTAGTTTTGGAGATCTTATGTAACAAAAATTCAGATTTCACAAACTTTCGGCTTTATAATATTAGTAGAATAGTTTTCTATGAAGTGGATGTAGAAATATGTGGTATGAAAAAGCACTTCATAAAAAAATCGATAACAGCTTACGAGTTTTTTATATTGCCAACGAGCGATAAAATCCATTCCATTCTGCAAAGTGATGGGATAATGGTTTACGACGCAAGTGCATCGTCGTAGAGCAGCTTGCAGATAGATTAATAATAGATAAATTGTTATTTTAAACCAATAATAAAGTTAATGTTTCGTGTTGGCACGAGATTCAAATTATTTTGTGGTTTACATTTAATTTTTTCTACGTTCTACAAGGAGTAAACCATTTCCTTTTGAACTATGGAAAAAAACTACCGATGAATGATCTAATCATTCACTGGTATTTATGGAGCATTTGGGAAAAGCTAAAAATCAACATATTCCCAAATGCTCCCAAAATACCTACAAGTGAATCGAACATAGTTTTATCATACATATGTTTTATCATAGAATCATACAAAATAGTTTACGATTTGCGGCAAATTATTTTTCACCACTATCGCTCGAAAACGGTGACTTTGCTGGGTTTTGCTGACATGTGGAATAATAGTTATTAGTTCAACAAGTGGGCAAAACGATTTTTTGCTTAACGTACCGATATTAAATCCCGATCTAGCGAAGCAGTTTAGAATAGACTACTGAGCTAGCGAGAGGGATTTAAAAGGCACGAAACAAAAAATATTTACCCTCGAGTTAAGCGTATACAACTTTTCACCACGACTAGCGAAAATACAATACAATACAATAACACTTTATTGCACACCAAGAAAATATAAAAATAAAAATACAGGAAAAGAGAGATATACAATACAGAGTTGCACAATGGGCGGCCTTATCGCTAACAGCGATCTCTTCCAGACAACCTTGGAATGGACACGAAGCAGTTGTAGACGTAAAGACGGTGGCGTTTTACTTAAATATACAATATATACATAATATACTTATAATAATATAATTATATAATAATAATAATACATAACAAGTTGCAAAAATTTGCAAAATTAAAAACTAACAATATATTAAAATATTTTGTAATTTATAATAGAGGTCGAATATCAGAAACTCATTTTCTCACCTTGGAGGGTAAAATGCTACAAACCAGAATCGTAACTGTTTCCCACTTTGTATATTTTACCGCCAAATATGTTATTGTGTTCGTATTCATTTACCAAGAAATGTCAACAACACAAAACCATAGGTATTGCCTAAGTCGTCTTTACAGACGGAAGAAGGCTGATGATGATGATGATTCATTTACCACCGTTTACCATCTTTACCTTAGTGTCGCCGCACACGGGCCACCGGCCACAGCCACAAACGCCCCGCCACGAGAAGCTAGAAGCGGCCGCAAAGGTAGCTGAAGCTCGCTACAGCCACTTGTGGCCGGTGGTCGCCATTTGCGGTCGTTGGCTGCTACTTTTTTTAACCCATGCATGCAGTACTGTAGTTACTGAGGTAAGGGAGAGAGAGGCGCGGAATCGCGCGAGTGGCGTGTGGCGGCGTTTTGTGTCGGCGTTTAGTGGCCGGTGCGGGCCACAAGAAGCAAGCTGCGACGATTTGCGGCGAGTCCATATAAAATGTACGAAAATTACAGGAAATATGCCAGTGGCGGCGTTTTGTGGGTGTGGCCGGTGGCCCGTGTGCGGGAGCCCTTAAGGTAATGTTTACCATCCAATGTACCTATCCATCGCCTATTGTGTAGTATAGGTATGGCGATTGATTTTGTAAAGTGTCGCCATTATTTATTTTTTATTATCATGCTGATTGGCTAGCTAGCTTATCTATCTAATTTAATGAAAGCGCAAAGTGGACAATGGATCTAGGTACTTTATCAAAAGACTGTTTTTACATTGCCAGCTACCTACGGTGTTATCACATTTTTATGTGAGCTTAAGGTCCTATAATATTAAAAGGTCGGGTTTTAGCCCGATGGTTGTTTTAAAGAGGATTAGAATTATAATGGCGCTTTGATAGCGTGTTTTGTGGGTATTGTTGTAGGCAAGATACAGTTATTAGGTGATTCGATTTTAGTACCGACGTAATATAAGTAGTAGGTACTACTTTACATTGTTGAATAGTAGGTTCATATTTTTATCTGCGCAAGTGAAGAGAAATCAATATGTATATAATCTTGCATTGATATGTTTCAAGAAATTAATGGGCTGGCACGGGGGGCGGCAAATTCCCTAATCGATAGAGTATTGATATACCTAATACAAGAACAAAATTAAAAATTTAAAAAACACACCGACAAATTTTCATGAAACATGGCTAAGAACGCTCAGGATAAAATTATATATCATACAAAAAAACTAAACGAAAATCGGTCAATCCGTTTGGGAGCTACGATACCACAGACAGATACACAGATACACAGACAGACACGTTAAATTTATAACACCCCTCTCTTTTTGCGTCGGGGGTTAAAAACCGGAAAGTGCGAGTTGCCTCGTTGCATCTTACCTACCTATCCCAAACTAAAGCCACACACATAGTTAGGCTTAAAACTACTACACTGGCCCTGGGTTCAGCTTTAAATAATGTAAAAGCAAATATTATACTACCTACCTACCTTATAATTTACTCCAAGGCACTGAGGTATCGGCTAGTTTGTTGTGACAACTTTGTTTGCTAATAGTAAAAGGTACCTAAGGGCCGACGGGAGTAGCCAAGTGAAGCCTGCATGCAAAGGTTATCTAAAGGTTACATAATGTCTACACATTAGCTTCACTTACTGATCGGTGATAAAGTGTTTATTACCTAGATGATACCCATGTGCTTCAAAAAGAGAATATCACACCTTTTTGACTTCAGTTCTTTGTTATTGGCAACATGTGTCTGGGTTGCTTCTTTTCTGCTAGTTCCCTTTACCCTGTGTGAATAGACTAGGATTTTTTATTTTCTACTAGCTTCTGCCCGTGGCTTTGTACGCGTATTTTCGGTATCATAAGTAGCCCATTATTTAAGTAAGGCTATGTTCTAAATGTACAGCAAATTTTATGTAATATGTATAAAAAAGGTAAAAAAATATGTACACTCATTAGATACCTATTTAGTTGCTGAATTTGCATTGTCCTCTGGTTACGATAGTCAAAAATGTTTATTGTTTTTAAATAAGACCTACAGCTACCTCAAATTACTAAATAAAAGTTTTTTATTATGTAGCAAAATATTTTTTGTTATTTACTTTAGATCTCAGAGGTTACACACATTTATTTAAGTTATTAAGTAGGTATATATATTTATCTCATTGTAAATGAACTGTATATTTTGTATGAGAAATAAAGTTCTTTCAGAAATTTTGAAGATATTAAGTAACAAAATAAATATTACATTTCACAAAATTTTAGCTTCTTAGTAGGATGAGTCATCTTATCTATGGCCTTAATTCTTCACTGCCACATGGTTTATGTTGTGTTCATTTTGCCTGAGATTTCACTTACATTAAAAAGAGTAAATTTAAAATTAAGTATTTATTTACGAACTATAATTAACATAGTCAAAAGAATTTACTTTTTCCATGCCCTGTTATTAGCTTATTTGGAGTCTCATCGAAGACTAGCCAGATGCGTAGGACATATTAGTCTGATGAAATTGGCCGCCAAAATTTGGCTAGAAGACATCATTATTAGCTTATTCTATGTATTAAACTGAGTTTATGTTAGATTCAACTATCTCTTTCATGTCAATATCATCAGATAATGATTCCACATCATCTGTCTCATCCAGTAAAGCCTGCAATTGATGTATAGAAGTCACCAGAACATGGAATTGTTTCTTTCTCAGACCTAGTCGGCTCTCCAACTGCTGTTTAGAGGACTCTAAGCTAGACAGTTCTGTTTTCAAGGTAGTCAGTTGTTCCATAGTTTCTTTTCTATCAGGCTGCTCACTTATCACCTTAGCTAAGACATCATATTCTGTTCTATTCTTCCTGACGGTTTTAGCTTGAGCTAGATCTGCTTTGCTGTTCTCTATATTCCCTTTAGCGACTTCTATACCTGATTCTAGAATTTTAGAGAGTCCTTCATAGCTTTTGAGTTCCGCTGACATCATTTCTGAGCCGAGCTGAGATTTCGTTACAGCAAATTCGCACTGTGCTAGCTGAGCCAGCATGCGGTCGTGGGAAGCTTTACTGAAAAGAAATAATAAGTAGTAAATGCGCAAGTTCTTAGATAGAATCCCATTATTTTGTGATTTAGTCCTTTGCCAATACTAACCTCTCTTCAGGTTTCTCATCTGTGCTGTTACACCATTTTATCAATGTTTTAAGAAGAACATTTAGTCTCCTATCGTCACCAGTTCCGTCTCCGTCAATCAGGAGCCTTCTGCGGATAACATCTTCTGGAAAAAAAATTAATAACATTATCAATCGAATCCCATTTGGTTTTTTAGATAGGACCAATTCGTCACTATGTTTTTAAAACCTTACCGTCTCCCATTTTATATTAACATTCACAATTCAACTGAAAATGCTACGAAAATCAGAAAATGCAATCTTTGTTGTTTGTTTACAATTTTTATAACCTCAACAAACTCAACTCAGAGCCACAGAAGATCAAATCAATCTCGCTCGTTCACTCACGCACGACGAAAGCGAGAGCGAGTCATAGATATTCTGAGGAGCGAGCGATTATTTTCCGATGGGCATCACTACATTTCGTTGAAAATCATAACCGTTAAATGATCGACATCCTCCAGTTCAATGCTCCACTTTTAATTTTTGAACGAAATCCTGAAACCATACGTCAAATTATTGTTTTGCATTGCTTTTCTTTCAGAGGTTCTCTTTCAGAGTTTCCTTCGAGCACGATGGGAAATTATTGCTATTTTGTGAAGTTATTTGATTTGTTATCCTATTCCAGTGTATGAGGAAGGCTTGTGTGATAAATGTACTTGAAACAATCCAAAAGAAATAATGGAAACCAACAGTTTCAGTGAAAAAATAGAGGCGTATTTTTCCGAGCTTGGGCGATGGCAAGTATCTTTCTATTTTGCTGATTTGTTTGTTTTATGTAAAGCTCTCATTAGGTAGGTACTGCTGGTCAATGTTTATGTTATAATTCTTGTATTTTCTATTACAGGAAAGTATGGCGAAGTATATTGCTGGGCCAAGTTATTTCCTTGCTGTTGAGCACAAAGTGTATACTGACTACTCTACTCCAGAGCGCGACATGGCAGTTTCCCACCACTGGGCAGCTGGTGGTACCCTACATCTTACTATTTGTTCTTTTCACTCCCACCCTACTTTGTAATGGTGTGAAAGAACTCTCAAAGTAAGTCTGAAAACCAATTTAATATAGCTGAAGCTGGGAGCATCAGCATTAAATTGAGCTGGCTGAGAGCTGCCAATACTCGGTCTGTAAGTTAGATATTTGAAATAAATTGTTTATTTATAACTTCACAATAGGTTTTTCTTAAAATTTAGTTATTTTAAGCACAGTGCTTAGATCTGTGCTAGGTTTAGCACAGATCTAAGTATTGTGTGAGCATGAAACTGAAAGAAAAAAATCTGACTATTTTAAAACCTACAGCTTAAAAAAGATTTAAAAAGTAAGATTTTTCGAACAGAAAACGGTTTTTTTGGAGCATCTTTACTTCAATAACCGTAACAAAACAGTGGGGTGTTATAAGTTTAATGTGTCCATCTAAGTGTCTCCTTGTCTCATCTTTACTCCATTTAAAATTATAAATTAGGTACACATATTACTATAAATAAATAAATAAATATTGCTGGACAATTCACACAGCATTATCTAGCCCCAAGCTAAGCAGAAGCTTGTGTTATGGGTACTAGATAACTGATATACATAATACAATACACTTCATAGATAGATATTTTTTATTATACATAGAAAAACATCCAGAACACTCTGAACAAATATCTGCAGATCATACAAACATTTGTCCTGAGGCGGGATTCGAACCTGCAACCTCCTGCGTCTCAGGCGCACCTTCGCCCGCTGCCCCACAGAGGTTATCAACTATCAAGATTGTTCTACAGGTTAACACAATTACTGCAGCCATTTCATTTCTGTTACCTGTCAGAGTTCCAAGGAAACAATTGTTGTGGTTACAAATTGTTGACAAATTAGCTTTATTTAACTACCTTCACACACATGTCTTATTGGCATATTATTTCAGGCGATGGTGGGTGCTCATAATAGCCTGCGTCCTAGACGTAGAAGCGAGTTGGTTGCTGGTTCTATCCCAACGGTTCACCTCCGTGCTTAGCTGACAGCTGCTCGCGTGCAGTGGAGTCGGTGCCGCACTGGTGGGCGGCGCGTGGCGTGGGCAGCGGCTGGGGGTGGTGCACGTAGCTGGGGCCACGTTGGGGCTGATGGCAGTTGTTTGCGTGGTCTGGGCGGATGTGGAAGGTGCGCCTACTGATGGTATGTAAGATTTAAACTCATTATGTGAGGTGTTAATGTTGCGATGCCTCGCGAGGTAGCTTTCAATGAGGAGACATGTCTGCGTCGCGAGGCAACCTGTTGGCGTGATCTGGCACGCTGTCGGAAAGTGGTCAAAAGCGCTAAGTTTCTGCACTGCAATATGTGTGTGATACGCAAGGCATTTGGCTACAAATACATATTACCAATAGCATTTGTATCTAAAGCCAAAAGTATACCTAGTCACTCCTACCGTCGCTCGTGTTAACTGTGCAGACGAAACTGCGTGTTGCGATGCTCCGTCGAGACTTACAGACAGCTCTGTAGCTCTAAAGCAATGTCGATACCCAGTTGTATGATTAACCTATTCATTCTTTCGACTACTATCAAATACGTCATTTAGAGTTTCTACGGCTGTCGCCTTTTAGAGCTTCCGCACATTGAGCCACTAAGGTTTTTTCTTGTTATAGTGCGTAACCCCACACTCAGGGTAATTTCTAATATAAAATCAAATAATATCGCAAAAATTTTTGCGATATTATTTGATTTCTTATTGAGCCACTAGTCGCAGCCACTAGACGCGACCACAAGCTGCGAAAGAATTTTTTCATATATTTTGTATAGTATCGGCGCATACCGAACGTTCGAGTGGCCGCGCTCGAGCCACAAGGTGCGGAAGTCGCCCGATGTCGATACTTGTGGCCACATTTCGTCGCTCGCATCGCGTGCACACTCGGCACGTCCCCACGAAAGCCAGGTTGTTGGGGACCAGCACACTTCAGTCCACTTCAGTCTTGCTGCAAGCACACAACCGAACGCTCGTCACGATGTCGGCGGATCTCGATGTAGATGCTTTTATCTCTGATATAGAAGAGCGACCCCTGCAAGCTCTCGACGGAAATGAACGGAATTCAGCCACAAGTAGCGGCTAAGTGGCGCGACTCGTGGCCGCCACTGAGTCATTAGCGGCTGCGATTGGTGGCTGCGTCTAGTGGCTTGACTGAGCCACTAGTGGTCGCGTTTAGTGGCTGCGACTAGTGGCTCAATGTGTGCGCTGCCTAAATTTAATTGTTAATATTTTTATTTCAGGAAAAAACCAACTCGTAGGCGACATGCTCTGCCTAGCAGGATCCTTACTCTTTGCCGTCGTCACCGTCCTCCAAGAAATGATGCTCAAAACCCACACCTGCTCCAACTATCTCTCAATTCTGGGCTTGATTGGCAGCCTGGTATCATGCACCCAAACATTCTTCATGGAGTTCAATGAACTAGTGACTTTCAACTGGTACGAGCTGGAGACGATAGTTCAACTGGGCTGTTACTGTGTTGTGCAGACGGTGTTCCAGATCCTGCAATGTTTTATGCTGAGGGATGCTGGCTCTATTTTACTGCATCTGTCGTTTTTGTCGTCGGATTATTATACGCTTATTGCTGGGATGTACATTTTTCAATTCAAGGTAAGGAAACTAAACTATTAAATTGGTTTTTAAAATAACATTTGGTAGGGTTCTAAAACGAAAAGTCAAGTTTATAACCTCTTCATATTTTGATTATACCAGCAAGTGTTTTACAATGTCGATCAGTTAAAAGCTTGCTTGTAACTGTTAACATGACCCTCAAGTCAAGCTTGTATCTGTTTCTAACCGTATGTTTATCTGTGAGATATAAAAAGTAGATTATTTTTTCCAGTTCCACGCCCTATACTTCATGTCATACCTACTGGCAGTGGTAGGGGTGTTTCTCTTCTCAGCGCGCGACACGAAGCCGCCTGCGCCGCCGCTGACTATAGAGGCACTGCCGCAGTTGATCAACGACTCTGCGCATTCGCAGGATAATGTGTCCATGTGAGTACCTACCTATACCTGTAGGCCTTTTTTATTCTGCGAGGAAATTCGTTTATGAATAAACTGGTCTGGGGAGGACCAGAATTATGTGGGACTCGACGCCCTGAGAAGGACGTAATACCCACTAAAAACCGAACCACGGAGTCAATTAAAGCCTCCGCGGCCCGACTGGCGTCCCCTCTTCCTCCGGCCGGCGAGCCCACCACTCCACACACTCGCCGACCACATTCTTCCGTCACCTTTCCTCCCCCCGCCGTTGAGGACACAGACAGGACAGACACAATTGGAACCGCGAATGTCGACCTCTGTGCCCAGATGGGCATTGTCGCCCCATAGCTCGGGGATTGTTGTCTAGGTTACAATAGAGAAAAATTACGTCACATCGTCATCGAATGCGTAATCTATATATATAAAAGAAAGTCGTGTTAGTTACACTATTTATAACTCAAGAACGGCTGTACCGATATGGCTGAAAATTGGTGGGTAGGTAGCTTAGAGTCAGGAGACGGACATAGGATACTGTTTATCCCGTTCGACAGCGTTCCCGTGTGACTTGACATAAAACGTCAGTCACTATAAAACGCACTATGAATCAGACTTGGGTAATGTAGTTACAGTATTGTACACCTTAAAACACAGATTTAAAATGCAGGGGCATAGCGGTTGCAGCGGTACCGACCGGGGGCCAATTCTGTAGTAAATGTAGTATCAGCATTGCACCCGTGCGAAGCCGGGGCGGGTCGCTAGTATATTATGTTTGAAACTCAATCCTTCAACTTCAATCATTTACGCAATGTATGACAATGCGATGTCATTCTTCTCTATCTCTGTCTATTCTACCCTAGACAACGATCCCTTACTGATGCTTGCCCTACTGATGTTGGACATACATAATAGCTGTGCAATAAGCTTATCGCTACCGTAAAGAATGTGCTCGATGCTGAGACCATCGTAGCCAGGTGACTTGCCGTTGCATTTTTTTTATGGCCTTCCTCACGTCTTCTTGTGAAAACATGCAAGGGCCATCTTATCACAGAACAGTCTCAGCAGCGTATATCTACCACAAACTAAACAAAAATTACACTTACAAGTCAAGCCTCAAAATCAACTTTTTAAATGTCTTTTTGTTCCAGGGAATACACAGTCCCAACTCTCGACTGCATACCGATCGACGGGCTAGAGCCCCCGATGAGTCGAGACACGACATTCACGTCCTTCCTCGGCGGGCCACAGAGCGTATTATCGAATGGCAACGTGGTTACTTTCAGTATGGGGATTACTAATGGGTCGAAAGATACCTGCTAGTGAAGATAAGACGTTATAAGCATTTGGACGTGGCCCTTGAATCGTTGTAAGAGAAGTGTTGAGCAGTATGTAGATAGTCAAACCAACACGTTTGGTTAGGAGATTTGTGATGACGATTTTTTTTACGATTCTGAATGCTGCTGTAATGTAGGGCTAGCATGTGAGTTGCCACAAAATTTGTGATCTGTTTTGTCTAGCTCTTGTGCGATTATGAAACAAATGCACGACAGAATAGACGGAAAAATCTTATCGCGGCGAGCATACTACCTTAGTAGGGAACTGGTGAGATTCTCATAAGGCCCTTCTGTTCATCATTTCGGTTATTTGCAGTTAAATTAAAACAAGAATTATTGAAACAGATCTGTCGATAGGCAAAACCAGAGATCGAATGATTGGGAACCACGATCAGTTAAAAGGGACAATTCACTCGTACCACAACCACACCTCATCGCAGCGACAAATAGTGGTTACGTGTGAATAGTACTAGTAGTAGCCTTTTCTTGTTGCGTTGTCGTAACTACAAAATGTGGTTGCGTTGCGATGTGGTCGGCGGCGGCTAGTGCGTGGTATGGTTGGTGGTTGCATTGTAGTTGCAATGTGGTCAGTAGGTACTTACACGGTTGAATTAGACTGCAAAATGTGGTCCGTGTGAATTAAAACTATCCATTTTCATACAAGTTAGCACCCAACCACACGTGGTGTCGTTGTATGGTTATTACGTGTGGATTGTCCCTTTGTGGGGTTGACTTTGTAGGGTCTATTCTTAGGCCGAGACTTCAGCAAAAAGGTGTCTCAAGTTGTGGTTAGGTATTTTATGAAGAAAGCTTGATGTAAAAGTGAGATTTCAAATCTCAAATTGAATCTCAAGTAAATTATTGTATAGATATTGTGTGATTATTTTCGCGTTGGGTTCGCATAGTCGGCTAGCAAAGATGTTATTTGTATGAAATTGTATGGTGTATGAAGCGCAATCTAACTTTACTTCGGTTAGTTTCCTTCCCATGAAAGAGCCTAAAATTAGGATATTTGAGACTGAGCATTGGAATTATAAAAGCACCATTTATCTTTTAAAATTTTATTATAGTCGAAGATTTCGAATTCCGCCTTTTTGGTGAAGTCCCAATAGTCCGGTTACAGTCAAGTAGGCAACCGTACCAACCGGACCGACGACCTAGTGAAGGTCAAATCCCCTGGATGCGGGCAGCGCAAATCGGTCACAGTGGAGATCTTTAAGGGAGGCCTATGTCCAGCAGTGGACATCGATCGGCTGAGATGATGATGAGGCAACCGGACTACTGAGACTACACCGCCTTTTTGTATTCTACTATTTCGCGAATCCCTTTTATGATAAACCTACATTTTTGAGCAATATTTCTGATTTTTTGCTATCTTGTTATACCCTAACCTTTTTAAAATTTATTGTAATCCAAGCTCAAAATATAATAGTATATCCTTTGTATTCAATATCACCAATTTTTAGTAGTTTAGGATCACTTTTATTAGACCTTAACCTAGTCGTTAGAATTACCTTAATGTTACCCATTTTAGCGCACATTTAATTAAAATAAAGTAAATATTTAAATAGACAAAGTATTTAAAACATTGGTTATTAAATAATAGCAATAAAGTTGACCATACATAACTAAAACTGCCACGTACTCGAATTTTTACCCTGATTTTTATTGCGAATATAAAAAAATGCATTTGTAAGGAATTTTAAAGTAGTTTCTATGAGAGAACTTAATATTAAAATGTATTGGATTTATATAGAGTAGTTAATTATATTAATAAGTTATGTATCTTACTTAAGCTGTGATTTTGTTTTCGTAACAGATTTGCCTTCCATGTTTAAATATTTCATTGTTATTATGTTTAAAAGATTCTACTTACCACTTTAAACGTTGTTTTGTTTAAAATTTTAGCTATGTTACGTATAACGCTCAATTATTAAAGAATAAGAATATATTATGCATATTTAACATTAGCAATATTACCTACGTGGTTATAAGCGCTATACTGTTACCCACTGTTGGTTGTATTGTTCGACCCAACAAATGAGTTAGTGACGCCGTACACCAGACACACTTGTATTACGATTGTTGCGCAACCTTTGAAACGGGACATTTTATCGCCGCCGTATAGCTGCGCGCAAGCACGCACGTCGCACACCAAGGAGACATTATTAGTAGTGTATATTATGTTTCCTGCGGCGGCGATAAATGTGTCTTGCAAAGGTGTCGCTACAATACAATTGTCGTAATACATGTGTACCTATGTCTCGTGTGCTGCCTTGCTTACTAATCATGCCTAATACTGGTAAAACCAATGTTTGATAGAAGTTAAATTTATAACCTGCACACTTTAAGAATGGGATTGAGAATGACCGCCTCTCTGTTGCTGTCCCGCTTGGATCAGGATTTATCAAATATTATCTCGGTTTAAAGAATTTATTCTCATAAAAAACTAGAACAGTATGTAAGCTGTATATTGTTGATAAAATTTTTACTAACAAATTATAAATCTTTTTGGTGTCCGAAATAAAATATTTTTATTATTTCGACTGATATGGCGCGGCGAGAGAAAGTCCGCCTGCGACGCTGGAGGTTGCGGGTTCGATTCCCGCCTTATTATACACAATATTTGTTTCCGGTGTTCTGGGTATTTTCTATGTAATACTTAATGTACCCATAACACAAGCTCTGTTTAGCTTGGGGCTAGACGATGCTGCATAGATTGTCCAGCATTATTATTTTTTATTATATTCAAGCGGGAGAACACCGAGCGACCGATCTTAGATCACATTTGATGATGATTGATGAAATGTGATCTAACCGGGGCAGCATGAGACATGCGGTCATTTTCAATCCCAATCTTTATCTACGCGAGTTTAACGACTAAAGTATTCAAAGCATATGAAGCGTTTATAACTACGGAAGTAATTAGTTAAAACCTAGTCCATTAGCTAATCTAAATAACCTCGAATTGGAATTGTATGTTTCATAGAACTAAATATTATACGATACGGTTGTGTTTTAATTGTTTATAGTGAAAGTATGCAGGATGTTTTTTGTTGGATAAATATCCCAAATAATTCTAAAATATCTACTAGAAATCTGATGAAAATGTCTTCCCAAGGCCCCATTTGCTTACGTACGTTGTAACAAGTCAAAATACAGAGCTTCTGACAAAACATCCTGTATCAGTCTATTTAATTGTTGCAAATCAAAATAAGCTTAAAATATAGAATAAATGTATTAGTCAAAATGTTTTAGCCGCCATTCCCTAAAGGCGTATAAACATGCTCTTCCTTGAATCAAACAAATTTGTCAATCTAATATTGATCATTCGCGTTCACGCACAGGACAACACAGGCCGCTACCGCTGTGTAAGAAACGCTCACTCACTCAACCAAACCACAGGCATTATAAACTGTGCACCTATAGAATGGGATTGAGAATAACGACATCTCTTACTTAAGTATTAATGTAAGTAGTATATTTTTTACATTTTAGTTTTTATTTATGTTAATTTCACGATTTATTAAATTTATTTTTCTTTGTTTCATGTAATTTTTGCTAACTAGCACTACCAATCAATTATTGTTAAACTACCCAAAGGTTAGCAGGTAGATAATTCTATCTAGTATTTTGATTGTATAACTTTTTTGCAATAAAGTATGTATATACTATCCATCTCATGCTGGTTCGAAATCGATCTGAGCGGAGTGTCATTCTCATATTAATCCTATTCTATAAGTGCGCAGTTTATACCTAAATCATCCAAAAACAGATGAAGGCCAATGATGATGAATAAATAAACAAACAAACAAAGATGTTTAATCTTAACGTCTCAAATCACCACAGTATTGGTGTTGGGCTGTTTGTCCCCACAACTCAGTTACACTTGTGGAACCACAATTATTAAAAAACCTCGCGGTTCACACCTAGCTGTGGTATGACCCATTCAAAAAAAAATGGCCATTTCGTATTTGTTCTGGTTATTCGTGAGAGTTATCAGGAAACAAAAAGCTGTGAAACCATAAAGATTTGTGAATCCTGTTGGCTCCTATGAATAACCAAAATATAAATATAATTGATGGGCATTATTTTTAGCGTGCAGGGTCATACGACTACTGTTAGATGGCATTCTTTCCCGTTCCAAACTTCTCGGTTTTATACCAATCCTGTTCAAACGAGTCCAGCCCCCGAAATTTTCTTCAACGGGAACCAAGGAAGATGATGTTTAAACGTAAATATAATATTTTTAAATTGTACATACCTTGTCTAATATACAAGATTTTCAACAAATCATCTTTTACTTTTAGGTTATAATAAAACTTCAAGTTTTCTTATACAGTCATTTATTTATTGGAGCAGTCTCAAATATTAAAAAAACACTATCTAAATGGGCGATTTTGAATTTTTTAAGGCAACAGTCAAAGGTAATAATTGTATTTATATTTGTCTGGTTATAAACAATTATTTTGAGACATGTCAAGGAGGATTTTTTATCCTAAAAACCTAGCTACAAATAATCGAATGACATGTGTCAATACCTTTTAGGCAGGAATGAAATAAATAATAATAGATGAGACGAGTTACCTACATGGTACAATTACCATGGTGACTCAATGGTGAAAATGAAAGAATTAATAATTTTTTGTAATGGTTACTTTGCAGGGGTGATGTCACAGTACCTACTAGCCATACTAGATGTGGAATGTTTGTAAACAAACCACGACACAAAAACTCACTTGTTTGGCGTCGAGTTTCAGATATAATTGTAAGCAATTTTAAACATTGCAATAAATTTTATTGAAGGATCTCAAATCGACAAAGTAATGTAAATTACATATAAAAATACGCGGCAACAGACTGAATTTTAGGTTAAGTATGGGTGGTTTGTTTACAAACATTCTACATCGAGTTTGGGTTGTGTATAGTTGACAATTTAATCAATGACAGACATTTTCAAAGACTTTCCCCTTGGATACTCAAACGGAGATAATTCCAAAACTCATTTTATTCCCGAGGGCCAATTCGGAAAAGGAAAATCGAAGTTTCGTTTTCGTTCTCGTTCTCTTGGAAAACCAACTCTTATGTCGCTAGCATAAGATTAGTGTTAGCACGAAAACTAATCAGAAACTTCTGATTTCGTTTTTTCGAGTACGGGCCCTTTGTGGTATAAGGCTACTTCTCATAGAGGCAAAGATTGAAATCGTTAGATACGCTCTGACACCAAAAACTGTGGCATTATCATTAAATGCGTGCATTAACAAAATGCCGACGCACAGAGTAGTTAAAATAGTGTTATTGCCAAGAAACCTCATTAATATTATTCCCATTTATTGTGCAATCATATTGCACGAACTTTTGTGAAAAAAACACACAGTACACTGATTCCAAATGAGCGAGCTATCTCATTTCGCTTGGCAAAATCACGGCGCGGTCTCACTACGGAAAAGGCCTATCTAACGATTTCAATCTTTGTATAGTATTTGTCGCGAACAAATCTATTTTAAAATAAACTAAGATATTTACACAAATTAAGCTTCATCCTCGCTAGCCGACACAGACTTTCTAGAGACAGGAGTGTCCGGTCTTGAGTTAGGTGAACCGGATCGACTGCGGGACCCGCTCTTAGAACGAGAACGGCTTTTAGAGCGAGAGCGAGACCGAGATCCGCTTTTGGAGCGTGACCGGGATTTGGAGCGAGACTTGCTTTTGGACCTGTGAATGATAAATGTTTATGAATTAATAAAATTCTAGTACTTAATTGACTAAGAAAATTACAGTCAAATAATATCTAGAAATAAATTAAAACTTATGAATTAACGAAAACTTTTGAAACACATTACCAATATCTTAGGGGTGAAAGTTAATTATATTTTAAAGTTTTAGACAGTTTAAGGCAACGCAAAAACTACTGAATGGATCAGATTGAAATTATACATAGATAGACCTAGCCTAGGATTATTGGCATATAGGCTAGGCAACTTTTTAAACATGTATGCAGATGAAAACAAGATGAATATTTAAAGAATTGATGTGAATTAATATCGGCCCTGTATTAAATTGGGAGTGGGTCTATTTGTTTTATGACAAATTAAAACTAAGCTTACTTACCTGGATCTTGACCTCGACACGCTCTTGGAACGAGATCTGCTCTTGGAGCGAGACTTTGACCGAGACCTGCTTTTGGAACGAGACTTTGATCGAGATCGGCTTTTCGAACGAGACTTCGATCGGGATCGGCTTTTCGAGCGGGATTTCGATCTCGAACCACTCTTAGATCTGTGGAAATAAATAATGATATAATTTGATGACCTTTGTGGTGCAGCGGGCGTAGGTCCGCATGCGACGCAGGAGGTTACGGGTTCGATTCCTGTCTCAGGAAAAAAGATTAATTAGACTGCACGGGTTAATTAATTTAATCACATCATATAAAACCCCCAACACTGTAAATACCCCGTGCTAAGGCAAGGCGCATCGCTAGTAATATTCATAATTTTGGTTAGGTAAATGTTACCTGGATCGTCCCTTGGAGCGCGAGCGGCGACTCTTGGCCGAGCCGGAGCGAGATCGGCTGCGGGATTTCGATCTGCTCTTCGAACGAGATCTTGATCTAGAAAAGAGTATTAAAAATACATTAATAACGTATGGACACCATGCCTGAAAGTGCGAAAGTTTGGACCAATGGTAAATTTTTCACGCACAGGATCCAAACAGATCATGCGTCGGATTCGTACTGAAACCAGTACGAATGGAACGAATTACATGCACAGGCGTAGTATTATCCCACTAATAACTTAAGCGTCATCAGAAAAACCGCAATACGAAGCCGTAGACAGAACCACGGAGCTTCATATACAAGAACAAATATCAGGAGATGCAATCCTTTTAGCGTCTCCGGCGGGCCTTTACAAGAGCAATATGCATATTGCCTCTCACCTGTCGCTATCAGAAGCGGACACGATCCGCTTGCGTCCTTTGTTAGCGGTTAGCGGGCGGCGAGCGGCTGCCGCTGCAGCTGCAGGACTTTCGCGACGGCTCAGAATCGGATTCAGGCATCGATATCGTCTCTTTGGACACGATCTTAGGCGGTTAACACACTGCCACGCATCACGCTTCGCGCTGCGCGTTTTCTATATATGCGTATAGAAAACGCGCAGTCTACACGCAAGACGCAGCGTGATTAGAAACGGATGTTTGTATAGAAAACGCGCAGTCGACACGCAAGACGCAGAGTGATGCGTGGCAGTGTGTTAACCGCCTTAGCGCTATAGACTTTAACAATAAGTACTAACGCAACGAGTGGACAAGTCACCTGCGTAAGTGTAGGCAAAAGTACGCTACATAAACCATCCCCTGTAAATGTTAAAGATAATGTCACTTCGACTTTGCCCCCATTATTATAAATATTCACGGGTATTTATCGCGTTTATTTACTTATTTTTCCTGGCGTTTTAACAAGTTTACACTGTGCGAAGCGGCGGCAGCATTTTTTGCAACCTTCACTTGTATTCAGAAATAGTAATGTCCATCAGCACACTCGGACGACACACAACACTAACAGTGTCCGCGACGCTTTGAGAAACCGGTTCAAAACGAGTATACTTAGTTGTAACTATTAACTCGATTCGTCATTGCAGGCATAATATGCTGGATGCGGCAAGCTGAAGACAGGGCGCTATGGCGCTCATTAGGGCAGGCCTATGTCCAGCAGTGGACTTATATAAAGCCAACAGCCCGATGATGATGTCTCACAAAGCTAAAAATTATTCGTATGGACTCACCTGTCGCTATCAGAAGCGGACACGATCCGCTTGCGTCCTTTGTTAGCGGGCGGCGAGCGGCTGCCGCTGCGGCTGCGACTGCGGGACTTCCTCGACGGCTCGGAGTCGGATTCAGACGTCGATATCGTCTCTTTGGACACGATCTTGGCGCGCTGTTTGGCGCTGAGTTTCTCTTCCGCGGCTTTCGCTTTGGCTTTCTCGCGGCGGCCGATGCCTTTCTCGCCCTGGAAAAGATATTGCGATACTTTTTATTACTTTTTCTAATGGAATCTACGGCCTGTAAGTTTTTTTCCTGTAGCAGTCAGTGTCTATAAAGAGAAGGTTGTGCTTTATGACATATTCCCTGAAGATTTTGCTTGTGAGAAAGGTAAACTATATAAATCTGACTCACGAGGAAAAGCCGATTTCTAGATCACACCCCCAGTCGGCGAGCGAAGAGAGACGTGGTGTTTGCAAGAACATGCCATGCTAGTGCGGAGAGCGAAGCGAGCCACATTGAGGGTATGTCTCTCCTCGCTTCGCTCGCCAGAGTTTCAATACGCAAACTTTCTAGTGGTTTTATGGGTGCAACATGAACAATTGATTCGAACAATTGATTGATTTGAAACAAGATTTCGAAGGCAAAGTCACGAGAGCTGCTTATAGTTAGCGCACCATTCAGAAATGTATACATCCTAAAGTTGGCGTTAGGTGTTTAAGAATCGAGACAGGTACTCGTACCTCGTAAATGAAAAAAAAGAAGTTTCTTGTACCTTCTTCCTGCCTCGTTTCCTAGGCGGATCGCTGTCGCTGCCGGATCCCCGCTCGCGGCGCTTCTTGCCCTTGCCTTTACGCCCATCGCCTTCTCGCTTCTTGCGGTCTTTCTTCTTCTCGCGGGGTGCACTGAAATGTTTTATATATTGTTACTATTGGTACTACTACGCTGTTTGTATTTGACCATCCAAAACTAAGGATAATATCAATTTATCTCGTCAATAACTATGTTTGTATAAACCCAAAACCGTAAATAAATATACATTTGAAAAATACTCTCTAACTTTTATATTTCAACACTGATTTAAGTCCAACTTGGGCGAAAATAAATTATTTACGAGATTTATTAAAGATTTTATATAAGAATTTATTAGAGAGTTATTTAAGAAAAAACTCTAAAATAAAGCACGTACCGACATAGTTTAGTTATTCTAAAGTTGAAATAAATTTATTTTGAAAAGAAACTCAATAGTTTTTCTATAATAAGTGTAATAAGCCTTGTGCTAAAAGTCTGTTCCCATTTTTTTACGCGGCCGTTTTACGAATAAATCGCTGTGCATTTCATCCTAGCGCGCGGGTATGTCTATTATGTCAGGTGAGATAGCATACATTTAGGCCGCGCCGTGTAGCCTTAACTCGCTCTATTTTGTAACCTTTTTAAATCTACCCTTAGATTTTAACCTTCGAATACTCAAACGCAACTCAGATTTAAGTACGTCTCAAGTCACGACTTTTTGACAGTTTTCAATGGAATGACGAATTTTTGACATAACTTCGTCATTTCACTGGTGCTTTTTTCTGAATTTGTATTTGAGAATTCGTGCGTTACTTCTCTTTGATTTCTTTCCTTTGTTTTTGAAATCTTTGGCGGATATCTATTACAATAAGATAACTCACCCTTCTTCCCGAGGCCTATCACTGCCCGACGGAGAATCAGACACGTATTCGTCCCTCCTCCGCCCCCTGCCCTTAGATTTGCCCTCTTGGGGCATATCTGCGAACATAAGCGCGTTCTTCGTTTTCTCTTTGTATTCCTGTCGCTTCTGCAGCGCTTCCACTGTGCTTTTAGCTGCGAGCTCTTGTTGCTTGCGACGTTCTTCTTCCTGTAATATTACAGATTGTGAAACGCTTGTTATGAGAAATCAAATAATATCCCACAAAAATTCCCTCAGTACGGGAAAGTGCTAACCAACTACACCAAGAGGTCAAGTGACGTAGGAGTCGAATCCTTGGGACTTCCTTCGGACTCTAGCGCCGATTTTTTAGGAGTGTGAGACTTACCTACCTGAGTAAAATTATTGTAGGCCTAGGTTTTTTTTGTTTTTGATCCTAGGCACTAACATTCGGCTGAACTAAGATGAACCTTGTCATAATAGCGCAGCCTAGGGTACTTTGAAGCTGATAATTTTCACTATAATATCAAACTTCAAACTGTTCAAACTTTTGAGTTTTTTCGCCGTATTTCGGACGATACTTGCGACAGTTGAATTTAAACCTGCCTAAACAGTGTCTAAACAAATAGGCATGGATTTAACAAGAGTTTAACTCTCGTTTAAATGTCTAAGCCGTGTCTAACTGTAAACGGTCGTAAAACGCAGTTTTGTGGTAACGCTTTTGTTAAACACGCGCTCAACAGATATCTAACTTTTTTGTAGTAAAGCTGTTAATAGCCAAAATCCTTGAAGTAGCTAAATAGGACTTTTGGTAACTGATAACTGCGATTTGGCAAGTGTAGACGGGGTTGTTGGTTAAATGTGACTCTTCGGATCGGGCCAGTCTTGTTTTGACCTTTTCTGTGTCTGTGACCGGTCCACTGTCTTTTCTTCCCGAAAGAAGCCTCTAACTAATTTAATATACGATGAACTCTGCCTGTCTATGAGTGTGAGCTCCTCGTCGTGATGCCGTCTCGCTCTGGCCACGTGCCACTACGCTTGCGAGAGCAGGACGGCGAATGTCCTATAGCTATCACATTGAACCATACCTGTTGTTTCTTGAAGGCGTCTCGTTGCTCCCTCTGCCTGTCTCTCAGTGTGAGCTCCTCGTCGTGTTGCAGTCTCGCTCTTGCCACGTACCACTACGCTTGCGAGAGCAGGAAGGGACATGTCCTACAACCATCATTGCCATCAAGACACCATCAACGACATTGAACCATACCTGTTGTTTCTTGAAGGCGTCTCGTTGCTCCCTCTGCCTGTCTCTCAGTGTGAGCTCCTCGTCGTGTTGCCGTCTCGCTCTGGCCACGTGCCACTGCGCTTGTGAGAGCAAGTCGGCACATGTTCTCGCTTCAGCCGCGGCCGCCGCGCCACCTACGTTGCCCATTGAGCCCGCTTCTGGACCAGCTGTACTTAGGCGTTGGAAGTATCTGGGAACGCGAAATATAGTGTTAATTTCGAATTTTCTGATTTTTATAGGCAAATGGATCTTGAGAGGTATCGAGAGGGCAGGAATTTCACTAATCCCGCCATCTTCGTCTAGCTTAATATTCGGATTTCTTCCCGGGCTAACTTTGGCCTTGGCCTTATATTGGTGAGCCGATTTGTATGATTCCACAGTTCTTTTGTATATGCAAGTTTATAAATTACGGAATCTTACCTATGAGATACTGAGAGCTCATGCACCGCTCGCAACACAAGCGGCAAGTCCGACCGTTCGTCCTTCAGTACCAACGCCGCCCGTCGGCGCAGCGTCAACGCAGTGTTGTACGCGAGGGCCGGGTCGTGAGGTGCCACTCGACGGGCGCGCAGCAACGCGGAGCGCGCGGCGGCGGCGCGCCCGCCCAGCGTGTGCGCGCGGCCCACCCATGTGAGCCATTCTACGTCGTAGTGCTGGCGGAATTTGCGGATGCAGTTCTCGTACTGGAAGGGAAGTAAGTTTTAAAGTTGTCGCTTATATAACATATGAACTTCGCTACGAACCGGCATCATCTAGCTGTCAAGGAAACCAGCTAATTTAACAAAAAAATCGGTACCTACTGACTATTGTACAGACATTAGCAAAAAAAATATAATCAAAATAGAAACAAATTAGAACTAGTATTTACAATTGGAACTATTGTGCTAACTGCAGACTGTTGCAAACAATCTACGGGTAGCTCAACTGATCCATATTAATACCAGTCGTCGCGTCCCCAAGACGCGCTGGCTGCACTGCCCCGGTGTATGGCACTGCTGATGCGCTGCGCCAGATACCAGCACTCAGGTCACTCGTCGCTTCGACTAGACGCTCAGATATTTTTTTAAATGAGATTAATATAATGACATTAAAATGACTGTAGCGATTTTCACCAAGCATAGCGAAGAAAACTCTTGTTCTATCCATTCGTGAAAAACAAAAAGATATACAAGGTGAGCTATAATACCCTTCAGTTATCGTCGGTGGTTAAAATGAGATGAAAGGATACAAAAAATACCAAAAATAGTCTTACCATTTGTATAGCATTGATGTACTGCTTCTGCTCAACGTAAATGTGTGCAATGTTCATCCAGACGTCGGGGAAGTCGGCCGTCGCTTCGCGCACTTGTGCGAATATGTCGCGCGCTTCGTTTACGCAGCCCTATCAACAAGTTCATAAAGTTCAGACAAACAGTATAAAAACTTTTGTAGTTTCACGAATTCATTATGAATCTAACTCCGCTCACTACAAGATTCGAGGCGGCGTCGTCGCCACGGCGGTGCGACGCCTTTATGGCGCGCAGTGGAGGCGAAGAGAATATGCCTAATTTACAATGTCGAGTTCGACTGCTCGCCCCCACCTCGCCCGTGCCGCGCCTCCGCCTCGCCCGTGCCGCGACCCCGCCTCGCCCGTGCCGCGAGCCCGCCTCGACTCCTGCAGTGAGCGTCGAACTATGGGCTCCCATAGAAAACATAGAGGAGGCGCTCTTTTTGGCGCCGCCGCCGCCGCGACGCCGCCTCGACTCTTGTGCAGTGAGCGGATTCCCATAGCCAACTAGGTTGTAGTTAACCCGCCTACATTCATAATAAACATTATGTATGATGCATAGATAGCTCTGCTTAGCTTGGGGCTAGATAATGCTGTGTGAATTGTCCAGCATTATTATTATTTTTTACAAGTCTGTTTTTCTCGGAATATTCCGGTGATTAATGAAGCTCACGGGCCTAAGCCAAGTGAGTATCACTTTATTATTGTATTGTATTTTGGTCGTCCTGCAAGAATTTTCGGACTGTTCTACAAGTATTAAGTATTGCAGCTTTCTGCATCGTTATGTAAATGTTTTGTTGAAGTCCAAGAACATTCAGGTAGTGAGCGAGGTTTTTAGGAATAACGCCAGTACTGGAGAGCACCAGCGGCACTATGTAAACTTTGTTCATTTTCCACATTCTAATTATTTCTTCTTTAAGTTCAGTATATTTATGTATTTTTTCAGTTACAGTTTTTTGAATGTTATGTGTATTTGGTATTGCAATATCTATTAAATATGTAGTTTTATTGGATTTATCAATTAGTGTTATATCCGGTCTGTTGTTATGTACAGTTTTGTCCGTGAGTATGGCTCTATCAAAGTACATCCTGAAGTCACCACTCTCCAACACAGGTTTAGGTGTATATTGGTAATAGGGCAAAAGTCCAGAAATGAGGTGATGTTTTATAGCAAGTTTTTGGTGTACAATATGAACTACTTGATTGTGTCTGTGTGTATAATCGGTTTGTGTGAGACTTGGACAAGCGCTAGTAATATGTTGGATGGTTTCGGATTGACGGTGACATTTCCTGCATTTATCGTTCTGGCTATTAGGGCTCTTCAGTATGAACTTCTTGTAATTTCGTGTGTTTATAACTTGATCTTGTATTGCTACCATAAAGCCCTCTGTTTCAGGGAAGAGCGAACCAAACTTAAGCCAGTTGTTTGAGGCTTGAAGGTCAATATGTGGTAGCTCCAAGTCCTTTAAATGCCGACCATGCAGCTCTTTGCTTCGCCATCTATCAATCTTTTCTTTGAAATTATCGTTGGAGTTTATGAATTGCAAGTTTTTATTGTTAAGGTTTAAGGGTGTAAAGTTTTTATCTGACTCGACGGTTGCAAAATGTATTTGACTGGTATTAGCTTTATCGTAGAAAAAGTTTCTAAGATTTTGAATCTGACCTACCCATAAGTTTTTTAGATCTATTAGGCCCCTTCCTCCTTTTGTTCTATCTAATGAAGTTCTTTCAATTGCTGATTTAGGATGTAAATAGTTATTTTTAGTTAATGTTGATCTTGTTTTTACTTCGAGTTTTTTAATGTCTGTTTTTGACCATTTTACAATCCCAAACGAGTAAATAAGCACGGGGATGGCGTAAGTATTAATAGCTTTAAAAAGATTCTTTGAGTTCAGAGGTTTCTTGCATAAAAGATTTATTCTATGGAAATATTCCTTTTTTATATCTGTTTTAATTTTAATATGGTCAATTTTTCTACCTTGATGAAGTCCTAAATATTTATATGTTTCGTTTTCATTCATGACGTCAAAAATATATTCTTCATTATTACCGCTAGTCGATATTTTGCCTCTGTGTAAATTTAATGTTTTGCATTTTTCCAGCCCAAAGTTCATATTTATATCCTTACTGAATTCTGATGTTATATTTATCAATTTGTTCATTTCCATTTTATTTTTAGCAAACAGCTTAATATCGTCCATGTACATGAGATGGGTAATAGTGGTGTTTGTGGTAAGTTTGTATCCAAATTTAGATTTATTTAGCAAATGTGATAGTGGGTTTAATGCAAGACAAAACCACAGGGGACTCAGTGAATCTCCCTGGAAAATACCATTTTCAATGGGAATCTCCTCTGTGGTGAGCGAGGTAGTATCATTTCTCAGAGATAGTGTTGTCCGCCAAGTACTCATGGTATTTTCCAGGAAGGTGATAATATCCGGATTAACTTTATAAATCTGTAAAACGCGAATTAACCAGGAGTGTGGTACACTATCAAAAGCCTTTTTATAGTCAATATATGACAAATGTAAGTTACGGTTATTGGATGTTGCATGTTTGAGTATAGTTGAATCGATGACAAGTTGTTCTTTACACCCTCTGTGATTTTGTCTGCATCCTTTTTGTTCTTCGGAGAGTACATTATTGTTCGTTAAATGGCTGTTAATTTTATTGGTAATACAGGATGTTATGAGTTTGTAAATGGTTGGTAGACATGTGATTGGGCGGTACTGAGAAGGATTGGCCGTGTCGTTGCTTTTAGGTATCATGAAAGTCATTCCCTTAGTAGCAAACGGTGGTAGTTCTTCATTTCCTCTAATGATATTCGAAACGCTTTTTGCTAGGAATTCGTGAAGTTTACTAAATTTTTTGTACCAAAAATTATGAATCCCATCAACTCCTGCAGCCTTCCAGTTCTTCATCCTTCTCGTTACTGTTTCTATATCCATCTTTGACACCTCCTCATATTCCATCTCTTCAATATCATCTGCTTTCTCTTCCTCTACTTTAATCCAATTTGCCTGCTCATTGTGGTCTCTATCCTTTTTCCATATACCTGCCCAGTAGTTTTTTAGTTCTTCTTCTGTAGGCATTTCTTTCGCAATATTTTTATCCGGGCTTTCTTTCAGGGTTCTATAAAATATTTTTTCGTTTGTACTAAAAAGTTTATTATCAATTTTTCTCTGAAATGCTTTCTTGTATCGAGCTAATCTTTGTGATTTTAATGTTAGTTTTTGTTTTAGTGTGTCTAAAAACTCCTCAGGTTTATTATTATCCTTTTCATGAATTGAATGAACTTTGTATTTATCAAATATTACTTTAACCTTTTTTACTAATTTTTCATGCCTATTTTTATTTATATACTGTGTTAATCTACCGATATCAGCCCGGATATTTACAATATCTCTTTCTAACCTAATTTGCCACGCCGGTTTTTCATTTATTATTTTTTTGAATTGATGGTTTTGTAGGGATGAGATTTTATATCCCAAGTGTGTGGAAATCACTAAAGCGCTGCAATATACCAACGTATGTATATCTATTAAGTTTGAGTCACTATTACAGAACCTTCCTAAAATCTCGTTGTTAAAGGCATGCACAATTTCGTACAACTTCTTATTTTCTCGTAAACGATTATTATTATTATTATAGATTTGATTTTACAATATAATAATCATCTATTGGATATAATAATATAATAAAAAGAAAAACAAAGAAAAAAGTCAATATACCTAATAATCATCTATTGGATAGCGTCTTTCCGCATAAAATTAAGGTGTTCCTACAATTAATCTTGAATAAATTGGTTTGAAATTATTATTTCTTTCATAGACATTTTTATGCTCAAAAAGCAGAATATGGTGACACAATTGTATCTTACGACCTTGTATGCTCAAAAAGCGGATTATATAGTGACACATTGTATCTTATTTCATAATTATTTATTGCACAAAATAGGTACAAGTAAATTTTTAGAAAGAAAAACAATGGCAAAGGCGGGCTTTACCCAAAAAAAAATTCTCTTCCAGCAAACCTTATTGGGAGCGAGAGACAAATTTGTAAAAGTTGGGAACATTTGCTTAAATTAAGGATATAAGATTTAATTTTAACCTACTTATTAAATAATTACTACATAGTATAATACAATACATAAAATAATTTATCTTACGACCTTGTATGCTCAAAAGCAGAATATGGTGCACATTGTATCTTGCGACCAATTGTATATTTATTTCCTACCCATGTTTTAAGCAGGGATGTTACGGAGCTCCGACTCCGATTCCGATATTTCGGAACTTCCGATTGATACTACACCTTCGGTTCCGACTTCGGTTTCGAAACTTTCAATCGGAGGTTTTAATCGGAACTCACTCATTTTAATTAGTTATCTCTTACATTCTGATTTGGACAATGAAGCTGAAAACAAGTGCGATTTGGAACTACTTTATTGAAGTTTGTGCAGATATAGTCAAAAGATATTTCACGAGAGGCAGTCGACTACTTTGTTTAAATGTCATTTTAAGTCTGTGCATGCTACTGAATACGAAGAATTGATCAATTAGAAACTGAAAAGATATATAGATAGAGTACAGCCTTCGACTACAAGAAACTTTGATGAAGAATAAAAAATGGTGTAGTTCTGATGCTAAATTGGTAGATGGAAATAGACAGATTGATTTCTGAAGTGATAGCTTTGCAAGATCCTCTTCAATTTCTTGAAGGTATTGGATTTCGGTGACTTATAAAGCTAATTGTGTCGAATTATCAAGGGGAAGACAGTTTTTTACCGAATATATCTGGCGGCACATAAAATATTATGATCTATTGAAATAATAAGAGAAAATCCTGCGCCTACTGGTGCAGCTGCTGCAGGAATATATCTGCCATCACCTTCGAATCCGCCTCCGCTTCCGACTCCGGTTCCGGTTCCGATTCCGACTCCGACAAACCAAATTTTAAAACTCCGACTCCGACTTCGGTTCCGTTAAACCACCTCCGTAACATCCCTAGTTTTAAGCGCATAAACGATCTGAGTTTGAGTTCCTACGCTGCTGGTAGCTTTTTGGAGTAACTATCAGAGACCTAGCTTTTTGCGGTTACAAACAGCTACCCTCCCTTAACATACTTTCACATTCAATTTCATATGCAATAAAATATAATAATTTTGCAACATGAGTCTTAAATTTTACAATAAATAATCTAAAGCATTTTTCACACTATATTAGATGCGAAAGTTTGGCATTTTATACTTATTCACGCCAAAACTACTGAATTGAATAATCAAAAATTTTCTATACTAGCCGTTCTTTACCATAAACTATCACATTCATGGCCCAAGACGCAAATGCCAGTATCCGTCTCCGTATCACCCGAGGCATCGCACCGCCGAGGCTGGGCAGTGAATGAGTTAAATAACATAGAGGCTACTTTTTCTATATCATGAAAAGGTGTGCGAAGCCGCTGGCAAAACCTAGTTTATTATTACTGACCTTATGAGCCAACACACATCCAATCCCATTGGCCGCCCATATGTTCTTCGGGTCATTCTTCAGCACCTGTCTGTACATAGCGAGCGCTCGCTCTTGATGTCTCTTCTCTCTGTCTTTTTCACGGCTCGGCTGGTGAAGGGTTTGGAGCCAGACATTACCTGGGGAGATTGGACTTTGTGGATATGGTTGGTAGTTATGGAAAAAAACTTGACTAAGGGCTTGGAGGTTTATTTTATTTACACACCCGACGACGGTATAAAACCGTTACTTTTAATAATAAAATTTACGACGAGTAAGTAACTTTTAAATCCATCATGGTTATTAATACTAAAGTCAAATCAAAGTTAAATAATGAAAAGCTCAAAACTCAAATCATGGTAAATAATCGGTTATAAATGTCTTAAATTTTTTAATTTTGTCATTATTATTCCGTCACTCCATGACATTCATTGGCAGAATTGTGTCAAACCATGATGCAGAGCCAAACATAAAAGAAAGAAGACATTCCATATTGTTTTTATTTTCAAATGAGGTTGTAGGCCGTCTATGACTCCGCTGTTAGAATATTTAGTCTGTGGCACTTCCGCTCTCTTGTATGTGTGTGTGCAAAGATAAGAAGTCGCGGTTTAATGAAGTTCATCAAATAATAAAATAATAGAATAAACTTCTTTACTTAATTAGAACACCAGTTCTAACAGGTTATGGGCCCAGCACGCTTCCACTGCGCCACTGGGTACACGAGTTCTAATTGAAACTTGTGCAATCCTGCTAATATTACAAAGCCGAAAGTTTGTGAAATTTGAAATTTTTGTTCCCTAGGATCTCCAAAACTACGGAACAGATCAAGATGAAATTTAATAATGAAAGAAATACAGTTGGAACTACGATCATGGGTGTTTCTTCATTGGCCGGCCCGGTCCGGCACCGATACCGACACCGACAGTACTCAACGACACTGCACCGCCTGCGGCACTGCATTTGACCGACACAGCACGACGGCTTTGTAATTCCACAGAGACCTCGCACGCACGCCCACATAGAAGCCTGCGTAGGTACACAACACATACGTACGATAATAGCCCGACATAAGTGGGATACTTGCTGCGACGACATGTCGGCGCCGGCGTCGGTATGTCGGTCTCGGGCCGGGCCAATGAGACAGCGTTCACCGATGTCGGTGTCGTTTTCGGTGCCGGGCCGGGCCGGCCAATGAAGAAACGCCTATTGTAGCGGTCGCAGGAAGTTGATGGATGGAGGCGGCTCCAGACCGCTATACGTGACGTTGTTTGAAGGAGACCTTTTTTATAGCTCATAAAAGTCCACTGCTGAACATAGGCCTCCGCCAAACGACGCCACAAATAGCGGTCCTGAGCCTTATGTTAGGTAGTACATGTAGGTTTCCTAGTACAGACCAGGGTTGTTGCGAATATCAGCATCAGCATCCTCTGATGATCAGCATTAATTTAGACATCAGCATCCGCATTGATCGACGCTGATTTTCAATGCTGATGTTCGAGTGGCAACATGAGACTTATAGCGCATTTTTGTACAAATCAGGTAAATAAGCACAAAACTGTTTATTCGTCGCACTACACATTGCGTGTGAGTGCTAGTGTAAAGACCTATCACCCCGCCTTAAGTATTTTTTCATTTATTAGGTTAGCCAGACCTCACTTATGTTACATTATGTTGAATTTTGTATAAAAAGTTCTCTGAAAATTGCAACATACTCTACATTTTACGATTCATAAGATACAGCCCGCTGACAGACTGAAAGACAGACTGACAGCGGAAGCCTAATAATAGGGTCCAGTTGGCACCCTTTAGGGACCGAACTCTAAACGGCATAATTTATTTAGACTCGGTTTCGATGATGGAAGGACCGTCTATCTATACTTATTAAAGTGCGGAAAACTCGGCTTGCGAGTCCGACACGCACTTGGCCAAAATCAACATCAGCATCAGCATCTGCTGATGTGTCTAAAAACTGCATCAGCAACAAACCTGGTACAGACCATGACATCCTATAATCACTTTGGTCGATATTATAATCCCTTTGGTCGATCCTATGACCACTTTGGTCGATTTTATAAGTCTTTCATCAATCTATGATCAATATGATCATCATACATACCTAGAGCTATAAGCGAGTAAGCATCACTACTAGTGGAGGCATTCTGCAATATCCTCTCAAACTTCTTCTGTCCGGGCCCCCACTCCTGTTGTGCTAAATGCAAGTTTCCTAGCAGAGACCAGGTGTCAGGGTGTTCCGTGTTCATCTTCAGGGCCTCTTTGAACCAGTCCGACGCTTCGTAGATCTGCCCTTTGTCGCGTGCCATGCAGCCTAGCCTGTGAAAATAAGTTTAGTTTTGTTTATTTATTCAAAAACAACTTACATCGTGTATAATATGAGGTACATAATTAAATTAATAGCATGCACTTATGGAGGGTTCCACGGAAAGGGTGTGCTATGTAAGCTGAAAGGGGGTGATTTTGGACATGTCACCTACATGTCCAAAATCACCCTCTCAACATTTGTTCCAGGATTTTTGTAATTTCAAACATTATTTTTATTTTTTTGAAAAAACTTGCTAGACATTTTTTTATTTATCACACGTGTTATTTTACGTATATTCTTACATTTCTATTTTTGTTTTGTAATTTTAAAAGATTTCCATAAATTTTTGTTATAATTTCAAGTCAAAACACTGGTTTTGCTGAAAAAACAAGCAAAAAAAAACATTAAGAGAAATCAATCAGTTCATACCTCAAATAACAGTCAATATAATTGGGATGCTCCTTCAATATATCCTTATAAAGTTTCTCAGCCTTGTTGTAGATACAAAGTGCTTCGTTCAGCCTCGCCAGATTGTAGGTCGTCGTCACTGATATGGAGTTGTAGTATTGAGAGTCTAGGGTTTCTGCGTCGCTTCTTTCTCTGTAAGAAGAAGTTTTTATTTGCTTTATAAGTTACTAATTTATGCCTGCGGCTTCGCGCGGGTTGTTTCTATGGAAACGTTTAAAGGTGATTTCTATCCCATGGGAACTGATTTATGGGATAAAAAGTATAAGCCTATGTTTGATTCCAGGATTAGAATTACCTGTATGCAAAATTTCAGCGTAACAAACATCCATCCATCCATACAAACTTTCGCATTTATAATGTTAGTGTGACGTCTCGTAAAAAGTTCAGTGGCGGTCCGTTAGATATTTCTCTCTTACACGTAGCATACGGACGTGAATTAGTCTCTGTAGTTGCGTAATAAAGGTCACGTAGGCCATTTATTTTTGTAATTCGGAGTTAATTTTCAAAGTGTGTAGTCGCTATTTATTTACGACTAGCTGTACCCGCGACTTCGTTCGCGATTGCCTTACCGGCCGACTAATTAAGTTCACATTTAACCATAGTCTCTCATATTATGAAACGCCGCCGTGAAAAAAATCGTGTAGGTTTTACGGGGGATAGCATGTTGTCATCTTCAATCCCATTCTTTATCTACACGACTTTTAGCTACGAATCGGCCAGCGTCAGTGTTAAGAAGTGTCATACTCTTTTCAATTCTTACTCATGGTTCCGTTCAGCTGGGGCCCTATTCTGCTATACTAATCGCTTCACTATGACAGGGGTATCGACACAGAATGACACGTTTTGGTATTCCACCTCAGATGAAAGAAATTATGATGAATGCAGATGGAGAGACGCGCGTCAAGTTTGAAACTATTAATTTATCTCGCACGCACTATCTGGAGTTTTAATAATCTAAGGATTCTACGTGATGATTCTGCGACGATTGCACTGTCATACTGAAGCAATTGTATTGCAGAATTGGGCTCCTGATCCATTTGACTGGACCACCGTAATTTTTTATTTCGTTATTAGGTAGGTACAGTTGGCTGTGTACCACAGTAAAAAATATTTTTCTGTGGTCCAGTTAGTTTAATTGGACCACTTACTCCAACCAAACATCGGTAGTACAGATAACCGGACCAGCTAAACCACCATATGTCATGTAAGGTAGGAACCTAACTTATTTTTCCAAGACGCACCATCTTAGTAGGTAGGAAATTTTGTATTGTATTGTATTGTATTGTAGGAACCTAACTAATGGGTGCGTCTTGGAAAAATTAGATAGGAACTTACCTACCCTTTATCTACAATTTTTTTTCTTCAATCTACAGATTATTTCATCAGTCTACTGATTTTCTACTCGACTTTGTACTGATTTAGTCAAATTCGATTTTGCAACACTGTTTCTAACAAAAAGAATGCATGATATCGGACGACGCGTAGACCCCTCGGGTTGCGCGGTTTAAGAATTCTACTTTTTCCTCTCTCCCAGGGAAACCTTACTGAATTCCAGGATAAAATGTATTTCCATGTCCTTCCTTGTAGTATGAACTCAAAACATGCCAAGTTTCATTCCAACTCATTACCTATGTAGTTTCGGCGTGATGCGCGGTGAAGGAATTTGACTATCATCCCCTCTGCCAGAGGAACCTTACTGAATTCCGGGATAAAATGTATCTTTCCTCATAGTACGAACTAAAATCATGCAGAGTTGCATTCGAATTCATTAAGTAGTTCCGTCGTGATGCGTGGTTAAAGAATTTTATTTTCATCCTCTTTCCCAGGGGAACCTTATTGAATTCCAGGATACAATGTATCGCATGTCCTTCCTTGAACTCAAATCGTACCAATTCAGTCCAACTCATTCAGTAGTATCGGCGTGATGCGCGGTGAAGGAATTTTACTTACATCCCTTCTCCCAGGGGAACCTTACTAAATTCTGGGATAAAATGTATCTTTCCTCGTAGTATGAAATCAAATTATACCGAGTTCCATTCGAATTCATTCAGTTGTTCCGTCGTGATGCGCGGTTAAAGAATTTTACTTTCATCCTCTCTCCCAGGGGAACATTACTGAATTCCGGGATGAAATGTATCCCATGACCTTCCTTGTAGTATGAAATCAAATCGTGCTGGGTTTCATTCCCACTCATTCAGCACTTTCGGCGTCATGCGCGGTAAAGAAATTTTACTTTCATCCCCTCTCCCAGGGGAACCTGACTGAAATCCGGGATAAAAAGTATCCTATGTCCTTCCTCGTAGTATGACCTAAAATCGTGCCGAGTTTCATTTCGATACCTTCAGTAGTTTCGACGTGATGCGCGTTTAAGAAACAGACAGACAGACAGACAGACAGACAGACAGACAGACAGACAGACAGACAGACATGAATGAAAAAAATTACAGTTTTGGCTTCAGAATCGATAGTAGAGTGTCCTCCAAAAAAAAATTCCAAATATCTTCAATGTACAGAATTGGACCTGTTACAGTTTTATTATAAGTATAGATTTTGGTTTGTTTAGGACTACATGAACTGTAAGTAATCCATTGATGTAAAATAAAGGATTTAGTAGCAAGTAAACAGATTTCTTGTTCGAACTAGTTTCATTTTAAACTGCACGTTCAACTGAACCTAAAAGAATATTCTCCTCGTGGTAACAGCTGCTGGGAGGCGGCAAGTAGAATGATTGATGACTGACGGGATACTTTGTTCGAATAATACTATTGACTTGGTGTCAACAACGTTTTGCATCTAGCAATACAATTCTATGCAAAACTTCTTAAGGCCAGGTAGTCCTGCAGCAGTAGGCGTAAGGGAAAATGCGCGCCCGCCAAGCCGCCGCGCTCGTGGTTTTTGTAGTTATTTATACATGGTGATTCAGAAAATCATTTTATGAAGTCAAACTCTGTTCATTAGATCTTGTAACTGAATACGACTTCGACTAGACTAGATCCTTATGTAATATATATCTTTTTTTTCAGAATTTTAAACAGTATTTTCTAAGTCTCAGATGGTTTTAAAAATCACAAAAACGCGGCCTCTGCTGGCCTACCAAGCCTTAAATTGCACACCAAGAAATAAAATAATTTCTAAGTTGTCGCGCGATGAAGTCTTTTGTATGCCGAGCGGCCTAGGGTTTATGCGTCGTCGCTTCTTTCACATATGAAAAATAAGACTTACTTCGATGGCCTGTTATTTTTACCCGACTGTCAACGGAGGAGGGTTATGAGGTTGGCACCCTATGTATGTATTTGTATGTATGTAGCCGATTTTTATGTGCCCACGTAGCGCTGAAACTATAGTCCGATTTGAACAAATGAGATATCGATTGATTCGTCCCGATACCCCGGTTTCCCGAGCGGTCGATGCTATTAGGCCAGGAGCAAGACGGTGCGCACGATTTTGCAGGTATTTAGGTGTTCTGAAAAATATTTGTATGGCATATAAAAATATTTTCTAGTGATGCACTGTGTAATTAATAACGTTTGCAATGTTTTGGTATACATTTTGTGTCATTTTATTCATTTTTCTATTCACACTGATCATTCAAAGTTTCATTTAGAGGCAACTTTGTAATTTTTTTCTATCGGGTGAAATATCACAAATCGTGTTTTTGTCTAGTTATGCACTAGAAAATATCCTCAACTATAATATTAAGTATGAATTTCAAAACTATAGGCCCTATAGTTATTAAGGTACGGACAGTTAAAAATCCCGAAATCCGGGAATCCTCGCCTTAAAGGCTGTGACATCAGACGAAATCCCGGTCTAACGAGATAGCGGGATCTAATGATAGTTTTAATTTCAATTCTGGCATCATGAGTCGATGGGTTGTAAATCAACATCGGCCACTCGCCCCACTAGTAACCCAATAACTGTTGTTATTTAAATATAATTTGCTCACTATATTAACATCTACATGACATCATATTTGAAATAATTAATATTATTATCGATTGTTTTTTTTTGTTTTGTAATTGTACTAACCATTCTCAATTTTAATAATATTGTGTTACGAAGAAAATGGATGACTATGTCTGAATAAATAAATTTTCAATTGCAATTTCAATAAGGGTCGAAAATTCCAATGTAAACAAATGTCAACGTTGACGTTATAAATCTAGGTCTCCGGTATACGAAAAAAAAGGGGGTCGCGTCAGCGTTGCGACTTTTTTTATTCAACCATAATTTTAAATGTTTGAATAGATTTCGATTTAAAGGGTTTCGTAGGAATCCTTCCATCATCTCAAGTGAAACGGACACTTTGAAAACCAGTATGGCTGTCGTATTTTTAGTAAGAATTATGAACCTTACAGGACTCTATGAGACGTCAGAAAATTCAAATTACTTAAGTTAAACTAGGAAATAAAGTGATCAATTTAATATTTTTAAGGTAAAGTAAAGAAGCGTAAAAGAAACCTTTACCTTGTTAGGTCTATCGAGGAGATCTGTCATCGTAATTATGCCCAGCATTTGTGTAAAGTTTTTAAAATTGTATGCAATAAAGTAATTAAATAAATAATAACTTACCGTTTTAAAGACAGTTCTAAATAGTTCTTTGCCTCAGTCAGGTTCCCGAGTCGGTAATGTAGTGCAGCCACGTTGTTTAGAATCTCGGCGGGTATGTCTGCGTCCACATTGTCTTTAAGAATCTTCATTGCTGTGGTGTACGCGTTTAGGGAACCCTGAAAGTGTAGTTGGTGTAGAAAAGATTTGTTAGCAGTTCGTCCAAAACGCGATTCGACCAATTACAATTGAAACGCGTTTCACCCAATAAGCGTTTCTTACAATAAGAGATTCGTCAAGAATCCATACGCAGAAAACATTTTTTTTTTCGTAAATTATTCTTTTTACAATTCTACAATACGACACGTAAATACTTTATTGTACACCAACATAAAATAGAATACAAGAGACATTACATAAGACACAAGTACAATGGGCGGCCTTATGGCTTAGAAGCGATCTCTTCCAGGCAACCTTTGGATGGAAAGAATTATAAGAAAGTATTATGCTCGGCAGCTCGAATTCTTTAACATTTCCATAAGAGTCGCGATATGTAGGTACAATGACACTATTTAGATTTAAACAAATCTAAATAGTGTCATTAAGAAAATACATTTTTATTTTTAACGTTTTTAAACGTAAGCTAGGCCGCGAGCAGAATAAACTAAAGTCTTAATAACGTTTATTAACAATGAAAATTTCAATCAAAGAATACAAACACATTACAACTAGTGTTTACAATTGAAACAGTTGAATCTAGGCTGCTTTTTTTTTTAAATATGGCTGGGTTGCTTTGCGAAATTCGACTTTGAAGTTATACCTGTAGATCGTTCTGTTCCAAAATCTGCGCCAGCTCGATCCAAGCCTCCACATCCTTAGGGTACTGTTCCGTGACCTTCTTCAAATGTTGCCGCGCAATGTCTCTCTTGGACTGAGAGGGAGAGTTCGCGTAGAGCGAGCCTAATATCTTCATCGTCTCGTAGTTCCCTGGCTGCGCCTTTAAGACTTTCTCGAAGCATTGGGCTGCCTGAAAATTTAGAAATGTATTTGAACAGTTATTTTTTAGGGCTTCTAAATTATGTAGCGAAGTAAAGTGGAAAGCCCATTTTTTGTCCAGTCAGCCAAGTTAAGTGAATTCAATAATGATAACACCCGATGTTAATTTTAAATCTTGGGTAAAAATTCAAGAGATATATCTTTATTCATAGCAATGTAATTTACTAAAATTAACCTACATACCAATTAATACCATCTTCTTGATCACATGATCAAAAGAGCTACATTGGGACTAGATTGTAAGAGTTCTTCACTCTCGATCAAACAAAAAAAACACCTTTCTAAAAGGAGAACTTGAAAGTACTCTCCACTATTCAGAGATGTATACATACATTCTCAGTATCCCCTCTGTAGATATACATCTGCCCCAGTCCATAGTGGGGTAAAACGAATGTAGGTGGCGCGAACTGAGTGGCTTGGTAGTAGTACTGGAAGGCCTGGTCGCAGTCACCTTGCGCATGGAACGAGCGTGCTAGATGGTGACAGCTCTCAGCTCGCATCGCTTCGTTTTCTGTGTTGTGAAAAGCGTGTAGTGCTAGATGTTGCACTTTGCTGAAATCCTGAAAGTGTTTTTATTTTATTGACTTGTGTGCGCATGTTCGACAGGGTGAGGCTGGGCAGTGGCTATGTCAACCAAAGCACTAACTGTAGCTGCAGGAAAAATCAGTTAATGATGAAATTATTTAAACGAATCTGAGATGATAGTGATAATAAATAATACTGGACAACCCACACAACATTATCTCGCCCTAAGCCAACGGCTTGTGATGCTGTGCAGAGCTTGTGTTATGGTGGCAGTGAGAAACAATAGGTAATTAAAATATTCTCTTGTCATCAGGCACATAATCTAACTGTACCCAATTCCTTCTAATTCTGTATATCTTAGCTATTAATTAATTATTAGCATTTTCACAATTATCATCAAACTTTCTTAGTGTACAAGACATTTTAATTTGACAAATTACTGGATGTTTCCTGCGACATGTCATAAAACTAGCATTTTATCTTACCTGTTTGAAGAAGAAATGGTTGGCTAAATGGTTCAAGACCATAGGGTTTTTAGGGTCAATGGCGTAGGCTTTTGACAGCATGATCACAGCCATTTTGTTAGACTCATTCTCCTGCTGATTCAATTTCAAGATGGAAAGGCCTACTAATGCACCAACGCATTGAGGGTCAAGCTGAAGTGCCCTTTCAAATGCCATTCTGGAAATGTAAAATATTATGTGCTAAACGAAAGTCTTAAAAGTTCTCCACAGGGCTGTCCGGGTACTATGGTGGATAGTTTTGTGTTGGCACAAAATCAAATTTTTTTTTGGGTTTCTTATTTGTACTGCATTCTATAAGAAATAAAACTAGCAGAAAATGAAGCAAGCTTTAATAGAAAATGGTTTACAATTTGGGTAAATAACTTTTCCATTTGTTTTATTCATTATAGAAACCAGAAAAAATTCAAATCCACAAAATAATTTGAATCTCACACCACCACGAAAAAATTAACCTTAATTCTTTCTGTCTTAGATAAAACAACCACAGTATGTATTAGAGAACTTTTATACTTTTGTCATAAAAATAAAATAAAATAAGCATTTAGCTAAGCTAGTTGTCCAGAATCTGGATAATTAATTACACATATTATGTGACACTTTGTATTTATCCAACAGAAGATTATTCCATACCTAGCTTTCTCCTGATTGTTCAGCTTCATAAAACAATGCCCCATGCCCAAGCGCAGCGCTGCCGGGCTATCAGGATTTGTTCTTAAAGCCTTCTTATAGAATGCCAGTGCTCCTCTGAAGTCCTTGCGATTAAATGCAATACACGCTTTGCCAAGCAAGGAGGGAACATTATTAGGAGACTGGTTCAAGACGAAATTGAATTGGGCATCAGCTTGCTCCATTTTATCACCTTCAAGAAGGCAGAAGTAGGCTCGGCCGAGTAGATGGTTCTAGAATTCAAATATTGTAGTGGAATAATAGAGAAATTGGTCATAGCTGTTTTAATAGTTATTTAACAAGAGTTTGATTAAACACTAACCTGATCATACATAATGATTTTATCTGCCATTGTGTACAGAAGGGTAGCTTTGGTGAAGAGCTCCTTTTTCTTATCTTTTGTTTTCTCCTTGTTTGCCTCCTGGACATAATATGCAGCCAACATGTCCAGGGTTCGCATTTGGTCACGCTCAAAATCCCTATAGTCAATATTGGCATCGACTCGGGATGCCTCCAGGATTTTGAGAAAGTCATCGATCTTCTTTTTCTTGTAATATGCAAGCTGAAAGTATACAATACGAAATAGGTTCAAGTATTTACAAAATGTACAAAAACACATGAAATCTGCTGACTGTTACATGCCATCTACAGTGGTACCTTAACTGACATTTAAAATAGAAACTAAGGGGGCCTTTCTTTGAGCCTCAGTCGTAGAAACAAAAAAGAAATAAAGATTTAAATTTTTATGGGCACGACGTGTCCGTGTCCAATGAAGTTTCGAGGTTATTTATGATTGATTACTTACAGCGACATTTATCCAAACGCTTAGCTGTGATCGTTCCTGTTGCAATATGCTAAGGACTTCTTCTCCGCTAGGTAACTGCTCAGGATCTAGATCTATCACCTGGATAAATAATTTAGTTAGAAAATATGAATCTGTGACACTGACACAAAACCTCGGATTACAGTTTTTATACCTCGTCGGTGGACATCAACGGGATTTCGAGCGACATTTTCATCATTTTTATTCACTTCAATAGCACTTTTCACACCATAGCTAGTATTTTATGGATGACATGTAAAATAAAATAAGTTCGCAATTATTTCGCATCAAAATCAAAACAACGCAACGCGTCATAAGTTTTTCATTCGTTTGCTCACTCCACCACTCCATACTCACTCGCTCTCATTCAGCATAGCCAGTAGATCATAGATTATAAATTTTCATACATGTTTCTTTATAGTAAGCTGGATCGCGCACGAACATAACTCATTAATTCAAAAGGTGTCATTGAACTACTATTACTAGCGTATGGAACGGACACCCGCGAACAACAACTTTGCGCCATGAGTTGTTGCCGGTCAGCAACAACTCATTTAGTCGTTCGCCTACGCCCATCGCGACACCACATGCGAATAAAAACAAATTAAAAATGCCGTCTTGCTTGTTAAAACGTCTAAAAATGAATCAACTGCGAAGAGAAAAGATAGTGGCTTGACTTTTCATCGGTTAATAAACAGAATATCAACTAAAACCAACCAAAATTAATTTTTGTATATTATTTTCTATTGTACCTGACATTTTGTTTGATAATCATAGATTATGAAAAGTGATTCGTACAGATGGGATGTGTAGGTAAGTACACTAGGTAACTACTAAGGGTTGGTGACAAAGGTTTAACTAATTATTATTTTTAACTCATATTACTCACCCTAGGTATGTCGTCTGTCTGATTAGTAACAGTAGTTAGTAGGTACCTACTGTAGGTATCTTTTGCAATCGTCATAAACTAAAGCTGTATTATACCTATATTGTCGTCTGAACAAATACCTAGGTATCTTAAGGTTTAGAAATTTGTAATAGATCGATTGGCGACCTCTGTGGCGTGGTGGGCGAAGGTCCGCCTGGGACGCAGGAGGTGGGTTCGATTCCCGCCTTGGGACAGATATAATAAAGTGTGGGGTCTAGTTAGTGCAAGTACCTACTGCATTCAAATTCAGTTTTGTATGCACAATAAAGTGTCCCTTCTGCGGTACTTGTGGGCGGAGTCGAGCGCGCCCCGCGCAGGCATCAAGTTGCGACACATTTTTTGTTTGGTTTAGCTACTCTAACTACTCACAACTCACTGCCCTGTGTTTGTTTTTATCATTAAATGTCTATGCTATGTGGGTTGGTTAGAAATAAAAGAATTTATTTATTATTACTGACTCTATTCATTACACTGTTAACACGAGTACATGAAATTACATTTTACGATAATCTATAATCCTTAATGAGGATACCTATGTCTGTTCAATGCAGAAGAGTGACTGCTGGCGATCGGATTAGTCAGTAAAAATGCCGATTATTGGAAACGCGTTTGCGCCACGTACATTATGCTAAACTGTGTCACTACATCACGCACCCCTTTTCTTTAAATTTTTATTAATAAAAATGTTCATCCCTAACGGTACCTAATATTCAAATCAAAACTTTACATTTCAAAATATCTTAAAAGTTACAGAAGTTCATGCCTACACAAATGTGCTGACGACAACATAGCGATGTTACAAAGTCGCATTCGTAGGTTACATTCAAAGTTGAATGAACATGATAAACACAGCCAGCCTGCAAAATAACATACTCGATTTTGAAATATTTTTTAAATACTAAACATTTATCTTTTAATATAGTTGTAGATGACTAAAAAAATTTAAAAAATAAATAACTATAAACAATAAAATCTATATAAACATTAATAGGTATTTTGAACATGCTATAAACTTAAAATATTTTTGATTTTAAACACACACCCACAATAAAAATTAGATCACTGAATGTTTATCATTAATAACGTCTGCCAATGAATCACGTCAGGATTTGGATCACATTGGCTAATGAATGAATCACGTCGGGGTCACCACTTTTGTATTTTTATTATTTAAATTCGTCACACACTGAAGCCGGAGGCGGAGCGGTGGCGGACGGTAGCCCAGCCAGGCGTGTCGTTCGCGGTGCGGATGTCTTCACATTGCAGGCCTCCGCGACGCCACGGCTCTCGCACGGCGTTTTGAAGCCTTGTGTGTGTAGATCACGGCGTCGCATTATTGTAAAGATGTCCTTTTTTATTGTAAAGATGTCATCATTATTAATAACAACGATGTGGTTGAACTAGTTCTAGTACTATAAATTTATCGGTATAGTCCATTTTATTTAGCGCCTTGATCGGGTCACAAGCTAAAATTTTTGGAAATATAACTCTTTTTATGCTAAGGTTTAGCTAGATATGCATTCAGTACAGAAACATGCTTAGATTGGTCTTCCAACCATGTCCCAGTCTTACTAAATATGAGTACCCAAATCCTACTAAAGAACAAAGGCCAAATTCTATACAATAAACAAACAGATTGGGAATCATTTCGTGACTTGATCAACTTCAACTTCAGTTGTTCTGAAAAGTACGCTACGCAGGATATAGAAAATGCTACTATGAATATCACAAATGCTATCCAAGAAGACTGCTGGAAAAGCACGCTCGAACAATCTGATCATGAGAAAAGACAGAAAACCTTGCCCTGGGAAATCCGTGAAAAAGTAAAAGAAAAAGGTGCCTACGTCGGGCTTGGCACACCAGTAGATGCTCTTGTGACAAAACTCGTCATAACAGAGCCATTAAAGAACTTAAACAGAACAGGCAGATGACGAAGTCACACAAAACTGAATCCAGTCACCCACTGCCACCAAAGCTACTAATTACTCAAGGTAATAAAAAAAGACAACGACAAACCGCAAAAAGTAAATCCGCCAATTAAACTGTCAGACAACCAATGGGCTGGCATCAGCAGCGCAAGAGCTAAAGCGTTCGCTAAAGAAAGTATTCACACAGAATGAAACTGAACTGACCCTAGTGCACAATCAACAGAAATTGAATCCACTTTAATGCAAAACTTCCAACAGTTCCAACTGGACCCGCCAATCAAACCAATCACCAAAAGAGATTGTATGTACAGGAAATAATGTGCTAAGACAGTAAAAAAAACGTCAAGTACGAGTTGGACTCGCGCACTAAGGGTTCCGTAAGACCTTGTGCCTTGTCAAATTATCATGATGGGGAATTATCATGACAAGTTTTGGTCTATGGCGAGAATCAAAACATATTTTTTTTGTGAATAAACAACAAATTTACGGTTTCTGGATATTCCCCTTTATTTGTGATCTTGCTTCTTACTAAATTTTATGATTCTAGATCAATGGAAAGTACCCTATAGGTTTTGGTGTATAGCAAGAATGAAAAGTATTTTTTTTTTAATTAACTACAAATTTAGGGCTTTAGGATTTTTTCCTATACGTGTGCTATAGGGCATTGCTCTTCGCCAAATTTTGTAGATTTTTGTCCGAAAATTAAAAAAAAACATTTGTTTTTTTTTTATTATCGGACAAAAACGGCTGTAATTTTTGAGTGCGTTGACTTATAAGTTTTATTTATATTGAGGCTCCAAGAAGTTACGGACTTGAGTATTTGACGTTAATTTCAACTCGATACGTCCACGCGTTTGTGAGAAAAGAGGGTTGACAGACGGACAGACAGACAGACAGACTAAAAAGTGATTCTATAAGGGTTCCTTTTTTCCTTTTGAGGTACGGAACCCTAAAAAGCACCTGGGTTTGACCTAATTACAAAGGAAATCCTCCAACAACTACCGCACTAAAGCATAGTATATCAGAGGTAAATTCATATTAATCCGAGTCGACATGCATGCCGCCCCAGTAACGCACACACGTTCTAGATTATCGCAACCGTGCGAAGTTTTATTCCAATGTGGCCAAACACTTTGTCGTAGATCGAACCATGAACCAATAAAGTAAATTCGACAGCTTTTTAAAATAAACATATTCCAGAAGTAAGTTTATCAGAATCTTTGTTCAAAAGCCCAGTGACATGACATCGTATTGTTTCATGGAGACCCTACACTACACCATGGACAAACTACTACTTTCAAGCCCTTTCACTCGGTTCGTTTTTCTACTGTGCGATGTCACAAAGAAAAATGAGCCTTAGTCGCATGAAGTAACAGGGTACTTTTGTATTAATTAAAATTATATTCGTGCGCGATCCAGTTTACTCTAAAGATTCATGAATTTCTACTGCGACAACGCGAACGCAAATCTTCGCCTCGCAGTGTGGCCTGGCCGTAGCTAAACATTTTGTAAATTTATGTCAAAGATATACGGAACGTATTCATAGGATCTTTGATTTATGTATTCATGTATTCCCTTTGACGTACTTATATACTTCAATGATTCGGTTAGGGAGCTGATTCATTCCTGTGTTCATTCCATTCCAATCTCTTTCTTTCTTTCCTTCACTCATTAAATTTCATTCATTCAAATACCTACAATACAATTAAACAATACAACCTTACAAATACAAAGTAAATAATCATCAATCATCTCCATCTCATCTGTCTCGACCTCTGAGTACTGAAACTAATGGAGAGGGCATATTGTTCTATATGAACCATAGGTTATACAAATATGATCTAAATCGACATTGTACTCATTAACTTGTAGCTATCTCGTTTTAACTTACCTACAATACCACATGTAAAAAGAGACAACAATATATTTGCTTTACCTATTTTTGGCAACATTAAAATGTGACGTCATAGCAATGCCTGTTTGAGGCCGGTTCGCCATTTTAGTTTCCCAATGTTTATGGTATGTTAGCTGTCAACGCGAGATGCATTTGCTGTGTTTTGTGCAAAAATTCTTTGAATTCGTGATTTATCTAGTAAATACTTATCTAATAAGTGAAAGAAAGCAACAAGGAACATGCCTAAATGCAGTGTGGTAGGTTGCGGGATCAGAAAAAGCGAAAATCGTCCAAACATTACATTACACCGGTATGTATTATTATTTTGCAAAAATACCACAAATGCCTCATCTTTTGGCTTTCTTATGAATAGTATACATAAAATTAATACCGAATGAAACCTGTACTACCTATTTTGGTGGGTTTTGATAGCGTTTTTCAATAAAATATAAAAATGTTTGTTTGGCGATAGTGTTGTCCTTCAAGGCATTTTTCATATCGATGTTTTCAAGTGTAAATTGTAGTGTACTAATTTTTAAATGGTATTTTTCGTTTTAGGCTGCCCAAAAATGAACGTAGAAGAAAAATGTGACTGGATACAATAGGCGTGGAAAATTTAACGTCTCGTACGAAAACGATTTTCGTTTGCTCTCTTCATTTTGACGAACCAATCGTGTTTCAATAGAACTTTAAATATCACGACATTGCGAAAGGATACCATACCATCACGAATCTTTTTAGTAAGTATTTTACTTGACTCGTACTTGACCCTTACTCCCATAAACTTAACTTTATCACCTTCATTTTTCCAAAGGGGTTAAATTTAACTATTAATGAATATTAAGTTTGTAAATAAATCTGACCCAAAGTAATATTATAGCCCATACTTCAAATCCCTTTTAACATGTATTTTTACAAAAACCTCTCCCAGCAAATTATTTCCTTGCAAAATAAACTTATTTACTTCCTAAACGTCAGCTTTCTAGAGTCTATTAGTTTTGGCTCACAAATAATGTTTTATTTTATACTTATTCTTCCGTCATGATGTTTCAGCCTCCAGCCCGATCGAGTACATCCAGTACTTTATCAGAAATAGACCCAAACCAGACTCCATCTACTTATAAAATACCTATGTGATGCTTCAGATGAGGTGAATATCTTTATTTATTACTCTCTTTACTCCTTACCTATTTATGTTATACTATAAAATAAACCGTAGTTATTATACAGGGTGTTCGGCAGACCGTGTGCCATACTGTAACTTGGTGTAGGTGGAATCGAGTGCAAGAGCTTGCGGCTTTTTTTGTTTTTTCGAGATTTGGATTTTTTCGGAATTTTGAACTATTTAGTGATGTAAAATTTTAGTTCGAAATTATTTTACAATTAGTTTTTTTTATTTAATCCTAAGTTGAACGCTAAACTTTTAATTTATATATTTCAACACTTTGAATGCCCATAGCTACTTTATTTACCTAGAACTCATGTAAATATTGATATTAATAGTACGGGCTAACATGCTAGATGTCCTAAAAACATGCAATACCTACATGTTATTTCGTAAAAAAAAAGTTACAGCTAAATAGTTAAAATTTCGGAAAAAATCTAAAGAAACTTAAAAATTCTTAAAACAGCCGAGCGGCTTACCGGGTTTAAAAAATCCACCAAGCTGTTGCACTTGGTTTCACCTACCCCAGTTACCTTATGGCACACGGTCTGCCGTTTATTTTTTAGCTTTTACAAATAAAAGCAGCTGGCCCAAGTACTCTACATCTCAATTTCAATATAAAACAATTAAGCCTATGATGGAAAAAACTAGAAACAATTATTATGCTAAAAACCTTCTTAATTTTCAGGTTAAAAATGTGAGTTCACACATTAATTGTCAAGATCGAATCCCCAGTACGTCCAATGAGAGTATCTCAAATTTACCGGTATGTATATGAAATGGCAATGGTTATTTTATTTTATTCCAGGCTTTAACTACCTGTATGAAAATTTTAGCTCGATCCGTTATGTAGTTTTGTTGTGAAGAGGTAACAAGCATCTATCCAAACTTTCGCATTATTAGAGTGATAATAAAAAAAAAACACTTCTTGACTTCGTAAGAGTTCGGTTAGGAATTCATTGCACTGCAGACATGCAGAAAATGCAATCACTCAGTCAAATATAATTTCATGCTCTGATTCTTTTAAGAAGACAACTGATAACCAGCTTTGGTGATGATGTCCCAAGTTCTCAATAATGACAAAAAATATTGTAATTCCCCAGTCGATTTATATTATAAGACATGACGACTTGAATGAAAAGCTGTATAGAACATTCTTGGTTGTTATTTTTGTCCTCAATATATTACTGAACTGCACTGGGATATTTATGTATTATTTTGATTTACAGGTACCGGATGCAACACTGGAAACTATTAAACAATTAAATTTAAAATCTGAAAACTACAACAAAAAACATTAAATGAAAAAGTAAGAAGACAAAAAAAGAAAGTTGTAGATTTTTCAAATATTATCAAAGATTTAAAACAATCGCATTGGGTGAATGCAGAAGATTTTAATATCTTCTGCATTCACCAAATGCGATTGTTTAAGGTTTTGTGATTGTAAATTAATGCGACTGATTGAATTGTTTGGAAAATTGTATGAAAACATAAGCGATTGTGTATCTGAGATTTGTATTGTGAAGGTTTTACAAGTGTGTTATTCAAAATTATATCATTTAAACTTTTTATGGTCACTACATAGGTACCTACTTAGTAAAACGGGTTCAATATTGTCATTAAAATCTTTGTTGTATAAAAATAATATACTATCGCAATTATGTAGCTTTTTGTTTTATTTCAGTACCTATTTTATTAAATGAACATTGATAAAATTGCACTTTCTTAGTAACAAGTTGATGCGTCTCACGAGCGCGGTCGAGCCATGGTTGGGTGCATGTATGCACGTACACATTGTCTCTGTAATTTGTGCATAATTTTTTTTATACTATACAATTCCGTTTCACATGATCGAGGTGAAAATTAAATCAATAAGATAAAGTATGGTCACCAAAGTATCTGTGTCGATGAATATATCGATATACAATAGGGCAGCACTACGGAAAGGAGCCATTTTTGTTTCCTCTGAACTTTAGGTATACACGTTTTTTTCGTAGGTATGCCATCTCCATTGGTTTCAGTACTCAGAGGTCTCGACGCAAATCTGTGATTTACAAGCTGTTGAATAGATTGTTTGTAATTAATTGAAAAGATTCCGATACCAAAAGAATAGCGCCTGCTGATTTGAGTAATTCGAACAAGTATCGTATTTGCTTGGAAGTGAGTGAACATGGCAAATGTTAACATTTGAACGGTAGTTTCACAGCTGAAGGATACCGGTCGCCAAGCCGGGAGACAATAATGTACGACAAAATATTGTACGTCACGATAATTGGTGACCAAATTTGTACACCCAAATAATTCGTGTACATGGCTTCCGATTATCGTGGTGTGCATTATAATGAGTGTACAATATCAGGCCGTGCTTTATTAACACGTGACGAGCTTCCAAACTCAATTTTTAACGGCCCATATTAACCACCCTAATAATTCGAAGCCATGACACGGTTTATTGGGGTGTACAATATCGGGGCATGCATTATCAGCACGTGTTGCTATTGTACGCATAATAAAACGAATCCACTAGAAGACAGCAGCTGTCAAATCGATGCTTCCTTTACACCCATGGCGTGATAACGATTGAAAATCGTGCACCAGGTGGCAGCACTGGCAGACAGTTTTATTTATCTATGCCTCTATGGTCAGTGCTTTCGTTCCCGCCAGTAGCAAGGAACATTAAACTCTATGCCAGCGATGCCAGTAGTATTGTTCTGTGCCGCCAGGGCTCCACTCCGTCCAGTTAGTTAGTAAACATGTTCATTAATTGTGAATAACTTTCACTAGTCCATATTCTTACCATTAGCACCCATAATATGTATGATGAACACTGTCTGTACATTGTACAGTGTCTATCTATGTGAAACGGAAAATGGGAGGTCAATAATGCTCTACAGGAAATGTGGTCAAAATGGCTTGTATTGTAGCCATTCGTAGAAGACAAGGCCAACAAGGACTTCAAGACGATTACAAACAGATGAATCAATCGTAAGCATTTACAAATTTTATTTGTTAATTTAGTTTTCTAGTGTTGTGTCCAACCTAGCCTATGTTCTTATTTATACCTATAATGCAAGTATACTTAAATGTATACACAGCCTTTGAAAAAACCTTTTCTTATCTCATGAAATCAATTTATTCCTACTCTAGCCAAACTCAAGATACCTACAAAAACTGTTGTGCAACAGAATCTCCTCATCATAGTTCAGTAAAAACTTTAAAAAGTTTCAGTTTCAAAGTAAATATTAATTTCTGGGATATGGCAACTACTTATTATTCAATCGGTTACATACCTATTTCGTGGCCTTGTAAACTTCAAGCTAATGATTTATAAAATTAAATAACATATTTCTTATCTTCTATTTCAGAGGCAATCAAGAAACATGTTGCCAATCAACGAGATACAAGACAAAAATCATTTTGCCAGAGAAGAAGAAAGAAGTCAGTCAGTCATCTTTTATCTAAACTGGTAATCATTTTGTATCTATTTTGTCTAATGATTCATTGAATTGTTAATTACAACTGAGATAAAAACAACGGGATGACATTGTTTGTTATCTTCTGAAAGCAGTTCAATGACTAAATGCTTGATCCATTACTTGAACCCTCATCAATCATCCAACATAGTATTGTAGTTTCAATAACTTAAAGTTATGTCATACTCATAAAGTTTTACGTTTACCTACTAGTATTTAGTAATTAGTAGTAGAATAGTTATCTGAACCAACTACACACTAAACCATACTTTATTTTTCTTTTATTATTTCTTTTTTATTTATTAATTCCTGTTTCAGCCGGGTAAATGTGGAAAGAAATGCAGTGCCTACCAATCGATTAAACTCCTGTGGAAATTCAAAGAAATAATGAAAACCTAGGAAAATACATCAACATAAAATGGAAACTGTTATCAATACATACACATACAGTACTCCCAGTACTAACATGGTGATGCTAATTTTTGAGATCTTACTAAGGCACACAATATCATAAAGCTTGAAGTCTGCCAAAGATTGAGGAAGATGAGCATGTTAGTTTTTAGAAAGCTAGATAAAATTAAGAAAGATAAATAAATGGAATCGAATAACATGTTGTGCCAACCCCACCCAGAGTGGGATGTGGGCAAGGCAAGGGCAGATGAGATTCAATCATGAGGAGCAAAACGAAACTAAATGATGTCTACAAAATCCTCAAGAACAAAATCAAAATCAAAAACTCTTTATTTCCATAAATACAATAAATGTACACTTAGAAAAGGTCAAATTATCAAATTAACAAAATGATGGGTGATGTGATGGGCAGGACAAACAATACAAGGAACAGAGAAATGTTTCTGTCTAAGTTTATTTTGCATTGGTCCCCTAAGGATTACAAATCAAAATATAATAATAATAATAAAAACGAAAAGATGAACTTAATTCAGGCATGGTCTGGTCATCACAAAAAACATGTAAGCGGCTTTTGTCAAAAGGCAAACAGAAGACATAAACGACACAAAAGTTTCAAATTCAAAATTCAAATTCATTTATTTTGCAAAACATGGGTAATAGTTTTAAATAGATATTATTATTAGTATTATGGTTAAAGAAAGTGCATTTTTTGTTGTTAGTTCATATTTTATTAAAGACTTTATCTTAGCATGTTTCTAAAATTTTTGTTTCTACTAATTATACCTAATAAATAACTGTCTGAATAAAAGGCTTATATTATTATTATTAATTCAACCTTATTCTACCGATTTCTACCCTAGACTTCGCATGTATTGTTCGGGAGTAAAAAGTAGCTTTTATGTAAATCCAGGCCTAGAACTACATCTTTGCAAAATTTAAGCCGAATAAGTTCAGTCGTTCATGAAGAGAGAACATACCTAATGAACATTATCTAAACATCAAAACTTATGCTATTATATTAAGTTCGTAGGTCTCCAGGACCATTTTATTGAATGTTTGAAGGTATTTGTAGGTACAGTCTAGTTTTTTGGATTAAAAATACGGTTAACTGAAATGTTTACTGGGAGTTTAAAAAATAAGCAATTTTATAGATTTCGGGAGAGACAATTCACTAACATGTGAGGTGACCTGCATAAAAAGTGCAGGTAGATGCTGGATGTGGCAAGCTGAAAACATTGTAACAGAGATGGATCATCCTTCTTTTTTTGAAGTCGGTTAAAGCCTACATAGAATAATTCCTTAATTTTACACTGTATTTAAGTTACAAATACTAATGCCTCACGGGAATATATTTTAATGGAACTATCTCGGGATTATTCTTAATAGACCTAAATGCAATGCCGAGAGCACCAGCAAAGAGAAATGAACGGTGAACGTATACAATAGACTTAAAAAACCTACGCTTTAAATACCAATCTCCGATATACCTAGATACCTCATTGATCAATAAAGTGGGTAATCCTAGTAATAGCTAGCATGACTTCGATTTCATAACCTTCCATTATACCTAATCTGTGATTTAGCGGAGGTAGGTAATCGCACAACAGGGTGTGCGTGCAAGAACTGACATATTGTATATTATATCTCAATTTTGTATTCTTGAAAATAAATGATTGATTTGAATTGATACGTAGTAACTTACTAAGCGTGCATACGCGCGAATGCAGAACTGCAGACAGATTCGCGCACAAGTTACCAAGCGCGTGCTGTATGGTAACTTGTTGATTTATATATTCCTACGTATCTTATATTATTAAGAGATTTTTTACACGTAGCGCCTTAGCTAAGCAAATTGTGCCGAGCAGCAGGTTAGTTAGAATTACTTAAGTACGCAGGTAGGTTCGCGTGGGGGTCCCGCCAAGTCTCGCTCAGTTTGCATAGTCTAGAACGAGTTGCCCTCTATTTTGACGCAGAAAGGCAGCTGTTAGCTATTTAACGTTCTGGCGGAAAGCTGATAAGAACTTTTTGAGTTTAACTGAGAATCTAAAATATATCTTTTCTTAGCCCAGAAAGAATTCTAATAATAATGTAGTTAAGATAGGGATGTAGGTAATTAAAAATATGAAACTAAAGTGACGACCTCCGTGGCGCTGCGGCAGAAGTTCCGCCTGCGACGCAAGAGGTTGCTGGTTCGATTCCCGCCTCGAAACAAATTTGTGTACGATTTGCAGAAATTTGTTCCATTGGTCTGGGTGTTTTTTATGTACTATAAAAAAAAACTATCTATATACCTATATAATGTATTATATAATATATATATCAGTTATCTAGTACCCATAACACAAGCTTTGAGTAGCTTACTTTGGGGCTAGATGGTGCTGTGTGGATTGTCCAGCATTATTTATTTGTTTATTTAAATAAATCAGCCGGCATCATCTAGCCTAGCCCAAGATAAATAGAACTTGTTATATATAGGTACTGATATACCTACTCAATACAAAACAATACAAACACTTTGCCGAGGCGGGAATCGACCCTGCAGCCAATCGCAGGCGGACCTTGGCGAAGGTAATTAGAATCAGTTGTCAAGTACCTACCTAGCTACTTGACTTACTTTGCATAGTAAAATAATGTATCTACTTACTTATCTAAACAATGCCACAATTTAACGAAAGTGATTCTCTACATAGTATAAAACATAGTCGCTTCCCCTGTGTATGCTGAGATCTTTAAAACTACGCAACGGATTTTGATGTGGTTTTTTCAATAGATAGAATGATTCAAGAGAAAGGTTTGTATGTATAATACATGCATAATATAGTAGACAAACGCTGATAATTTTAGAGGTTTCTAATGTGCATTTTTTTGCGCTTACATTGCAAATGCTGGCTGAGCTGAACCCTACGAGGTAGATCAAAATAATGTACTACAGTATTTAATTGTACACCTCAAAAAGGCCTAAAAAAATCCGCGATGGTATTATGTCTATCTCTTAGGGATAATCCACAATAATATTTTTTATCCTTTATTTTCTCGAAGAAATTTAAGATTTCAAATGCAGGGACGTAGCGGTTGCGGGGTTGGTACCGGCTGGGGGGCCGCACCGTATTGCACCTGTGCAAAGCCGGGGCGGGTCGCTGTCGCTAGTATAGTATAATGTAGGTAGGGTAGGTATCAGCTATGATAATTATGTACCAACGTAATATCAGTACCTACGAAATGAAGGAACGGTTACGGTAGGACGGAACGGGTAGGTGCCTAACCTATCTAATGTGTTATTATTACCTAGGTATACTATTTAATTTAATTTAATCTCCATCTTCCGAGGACATCCGTGAGGGCAGGCGTGGCGGCAGATTTGGCCGAAGATCTCAAGAGGCGCAAATATGCAGGTCTCGACAGAGCCTACACATTTGCTCCTCTTGGAGTCGAGACCCTAGGTCCATGGGGTACCGAGGCTCTTCGGGTTTTAAAAAAATTATCTGAGCGTCTGGTTGAAGCGACGCGTGAAACGAGAGCTGGTCAGTATCAGGCACAGCGCATCAGCATTGCCATACAGCGGGGCAATGCAGCCAGCGTCTTGGGGACGCTTCCGACTGGTATTGATATGGATCAGTTGAGCTACCTGTAGATTGTTTGCAACGGTCTGCAGTTAGCTCAATTGTTTCAATTGTAAATACCAATTATATTTTAATTTTCTTTGTGAATAAAGGCTATTTAATTTATGAATTACATGTACAAGTAGTAACTAGGTAATTATTTTCTGTAGGTTAGGTACCTACAAGCCAAACTGTTTTAGCATTATTAGTAGGTAGGTAAGCTAGCTACCTACTTCATCAAGCACAAATAATGGGCTATCACGGAGAGGCGCGGCGCTATACCCACCTATGAATGAATGAATGAATGAATGAATTAACACTTTATTGCAAAGTATTAATATAATAACTTATATCTAAATAAAGTAAAAACGTACAATAGGCGGCCTTATTGCTTAAAGCAATTTCTTCCAGGCAACCTTATTAGGTACTACCAAAAGGTACAAGTCACTGACTAGTTGGTAGTGCACATAATACAGGAATATACTTAATACATACATACAATACAAATACAAACATACCTACAGAAAATTTCACATACTTACATGATATAGCTAATAACCAAGCTACACTGACATCAAAATGACAGGTTAAGGCGAATTAGAAATAATGAAACTTTATATGGCTGAAGATAGGAAATGTGACTTAAGTTGGGATTTGAAAGAGTTGATGGAAGGAGCAAGTTTGATAGCGACAGGCAGATTGTTCCAGAGACGTACTGCCTGTACACTAAAAGAGTTACCATAAAGGATTGGGAATGGGTAGGAAACTTGAGAAGTAAGTTATCTGATGACCTAAGATTGAGGGAGTTTGAAGAATGAAGGAACTCAAATCAATTTTTGAGGTACGCAGGAGAAAATGGATTAAAGAGAATAGAATAGAGAAGAGAAAGAACATGCATGTCCCGGCGAAGTCGAATAGGGAGCCACTTGAGCATGGTGCGAAAAGGAGAGACATATTATTTGCGTAAACCAAATTTATGAACTGCAAAAATTTTGGAGACGCTCAAGTTTATCTATACTAATATTATAAAGAGGAAAGATTTGATTGTTTGTTTGTATTGAATAGGCTCCGAAACTACTGGACTGATTTGAAAAATTATTTTACCATTTGCATAAGAAGCCTTAATTATTCTTAATGAACATAGGCTACTTTTTACCGCGGGAAAATGCTTCATTCCTACGGGAAAACGGGTAATAGGACAACGGGTAGTATGAATGCAGCTAGTGTGCTTACGTTCACAGTCATTTAGTCATTTGCCTCGCAGGTTTGGAACCCGCGCTATGACATCTACAATTCCAGAATTGAAGGTATTCAAAAACGTTTTTTACGCTACTTGCAGTTTAGAGCAAAAATTTATCTGTCAGATTATACTGAACGCTGTCGCAAATTCCACTTCCTAACCCTTATTGAACGAAGGAACATTGCAGACTTATGCTATCTCATGAACATAGCGAACGGAATGGTGGACTGTCCAGAGCTGTTAGAGCTGATAGGTTTGCGCACGAACCTAAGCTCACTTCGCAAGCCTAATCTCTTGTACGAGCCAATGGTTCTCGCTCATCGTTCATCTTAAGGGCATGCAAATTCTTTAATAATCTAATGGCAATCTTTAATCAAACTTTGTGTAACAATAGGAACAATGAAGTAGATATAGATTTATTTAATACCTCAACCAAGCATCTTAAACGCTTGATGAGTAATTTATTTTTTGAGTATGTATAAAATTGTTATTTTGTTTTATATTTTTATTAGGTAGGTATCAAACGCGCCGTCTATTTACTAACATTTCTTCGACTGACACTAACATTTAACTTAGGTACCTAGTTATTTTTTGTGGAAACTTCTAATTAGCCGTAAGTTACCCACCATCTCTGTAATAATAGTTACCTAGCTGTTAGTTTCCCTAAAATTGTAAAATAAAATAAAATAAAATAGTCAGAAATAATTTGGCAAATTATTGACGAGTTTTTTTTATTTCAATTCATTATTGAGAAGTAAATTTAATTTTGAAAATTATTCGACTAATATAATTAAATTATACCTATTGACCACAGTTGTTCTCACATTAAGGAAAGCTTAATAATAAATTGTGTTGTGTGCCCTTGTTCATTATAATTACTTTGATTAACAGTCTCTTTGTTTTGTTATAGAGCTGAGCGTTGTTTACGTTCATAACGTACACTAAATAGGACATGGGCCCTATTCTGCCACTCTAAACGCTTCACTATGACAATGATATCACAGAATACCAGTTTTGGTATCTTACCTTAACCATAGATATTAATATACAGGGTGTCCCATGCAACCTATACCAGAGAAGGTCTGTGGTCAGGGAACACCTATACCTATCGATTGGACCCCCTCCCCCATGTATGTTCGGCGATTTTTTGTAGTTTTCGATATATGATTTTTTTGTTTTATTTTATATATTGATTTATGATTTTTTTGTTTTATTTTATTTATTTTTATAATTTTGGACTTTTTAAGCTATAATTTTTTCTGTAAAGCGACTCTTTGAGATTTTTTTGTTATTATCATGACTAGCAATAGCATAGGTACGTGTTTGTCTGTAAAAATACTAAACACTAAAATTCTCACAGCAAGCATTTTAGCAATTTATACGTAGAAAACATCCAGAAGTGAACCCCCTGATAATTATCTGCAGATCGTACAAACATTTGTCCCGAGGTGGGAATCGAACCCACGACCTCCTGCGTCGCAGGCGGACCTTCACCCGCTGCGCCACAGAGGTCATCATAATAATATACCGTAGCTGAAAGAAACTACAGAAGAAGGGACGAACGACAAATGTGACAAATTTGAAACCATTTCATCAATTTCTACGTGCAATACGCACCTCACACGCTATCCAGATTTTCTTTCTATGTAACGATTCTACGATGATACCAAGATATATAAGATACCATTTACGTCGGGATATTTACCATGATTTAAGTTTTGAGCTTTTCAAATCAATATTATTATTAATATTATATTGTATTTATTCAAATCATGGTACATATCCCGATTTAAATGACTTAAGTGTTAATAACCATGATGGGTAAAGTTATTGACGATACTAATGTCATACTTAAGCGATTGGTTAGCAGAATTGGGCTCCGTGTATCTGAGGAGACGGGTGCATGTAATATAAAGCGAGCGGATGAATTCCATTACTGACAATTAAAACATTCTCACTCGTGTTACAAATAAACTATCTACTTAATTCAGAATTGTTACGTACAGATTGACACATATTGATTTTTTCATCAATCTACTGAGTTTATACTCAACTTTTTACTAATTTGGACGAATCGATCTTGCAACACTGTGTGTGTCTAACAAAGGAGCTGAGACGTGAACAGGAACACTCACGGGTTGGTCCACCAGTCCCAAAGTCGCTTAGCGAGCTATGGAAATAGAAGGATGGAATGATTAGATGATGGCATGATAATTCTGTCATCCGTGGGAAAGAGTTATTCTTGGAGTTTCTCTAAGGGATAGGAAGGATTCGTAATGAGTAGGTACATCCGACAAAGAACCAAAGTTATCGAGATAGCTCAATGAATAAGCGAGCTTAAGTGGCAGTGGGCCGGCCATATTTCGCGAAGAACCGACAACCGCTAGAGTAAACATGTTCTTGAGTGCAGATCGCGACTTGGCAAATGTAGTGTAAGACACCCTCCGGTCAGGTGGGGTGACGATCTGCGAAAGACTGCTGGTAGATACTGGATGCGGCAAGCTGAAGAGGATGCTATGGTGCTCATTAGGATAGGCCTATGTCCAGCAGTGGACTAAAATAGGTTGATGATTATTAACCTCTCAGGAAACGAAATAGGAAACGCGGCGTTTTGCGATATTTGCGTTTTCTTGATTTCCCGAGAAAAAACTAGTACCTGCACGGACGAACTAATACTCTTGTAGTTTCATTTTGATATCTATGGTAAGTAGGTGCTTAGTTTACTAGGCACCTCTATCTCAAAACGATCGGTTTTATTTTGATACTGTTAACTGATTTTAAAAATACCTAGTAACATTATTAAAATTCTTTATATCGGAAAAGACTCATCTAATAAATTTTAATATTCTTAGAATAATAAAAGCAGAAAAAAAATGTTTTCACGAAATGTATGAGTTATATTTATAAAATAAATAGTAAATAAATTAGGTGCTTTACTTGCCTACATGTTTATTTGTGTATGAACTTATCCGATACCGAAGCGACAGAAATCAAAAAGATCACTTTATTTCCGTGTCAGTGTTTAGTTTTATAAATTGACCTTTTCTAAGTGTACATTTATTTTATTTATGGAAATAAAGAGTTTTTGATTTTGATTTTCCGATAGCTTTAAACCATTACCTAGGAACAGCTAAATCTACGGCAATTTATTCATGGTAAGTTTCTGATAAGTACCTAGGTTAGTAAAGTAAAGTGCCAACTGGGACACCTAATTCCAGATTTCAATAACTTTATTTCTTTATTAAGGCTAACATGATAAGCATTAGACAAGTCAGATTTTATAGGTGCCTACTATAGATTGTTATGAAATCTATACTTATAATAAAACTGTAACAGGTCCAATTCTGTACATTGAAGATATTTTGAATTTTTTTTTTGGAGCGCATTCTATTAACCATACTGAAGCCAAAACTGTAATTTTTTTCATTCATGTCTGTCTGTCTGTCTGTCTGTCTGTCTGTCTGTCTGTCTGTCTGTTTCTTAAACGCGCATCACGTCGAAACTACTAAAGGTATGGAAATGAAACTCGGCACGATTTTAGGTCATACTACGAGGAAGGACATAGGATACTTTTTATCCCGGAATTCAGTCAGGTTCCCCTGGGAGAGGGGATGAAAGTAAAATTTCTTCACCGCGCATGACGCCGAAACTGCTGAATGAATTGGAATGAAACCTTGCATGATTTGATTTCATACTACAAGGAAGGGCATGGGATACATTTGATCCCGGAATTAAGTCAGGTTTCCCTGGGAGAGGGGATGAAAGTAAAATTCTATAACTGCGCATCACGACGGAACTACTGAATGAATTCGAATAGAACTCGGCATAATTTGAGTTCATACTACGAGGAAAGATACATTTTATCCCGAAATTTAGTAAGGTTCCCCTGGGAGAAGGGATGAAAGTAAAATTATTTCACCGTGCATCACGCCGAAACTGCTGAATGAGTTGGGACTGAATTAGTACGATTTGAGTTCATAATACCAGAAAGGACAGGGGATACATTTTATCCCGGAATTCAGTAAGGTTCCCCTGGCAGAGAGGATGAAAGTAAAATTCTTTAACCGCGCATCACGCCAAAACTGCGAAATGAGTTGGAATGAAACCTGGCACGATTTGAGTTCATACTACAAGGAAGGACATGGAATACATGTTATCTTGGAATTCAGTAAGGTTCCCCTGGGATAGAGGAAAAAGTAAAATTCTTTAAACGCGCATCACGACGGAACTACTGAATGAATTCGAATGGAAGTCGGCACGATTTGAGTTCATACGACGGGGCAAGATACATTTTATACCGGAATTCAGTAAGGTTCCCCGTGGAGGGGGATAAAAGTTAAATTCTTGGGTCGCGCATCACGCCGAAAGTACAGAATGTTGAATACATGAGCATTACTATTTATCTCGGAATCAGTGCTGTTCCCTTGGGATGAAAGTAAAAATATGCTACTGAATGAATTCAAATTAAACTTGGCATGATTTGAGCTCATACTACGAGGGAACATAGGATGCATTTTATCTGGGATATCAGTAGGCACGGTTCTCTTGGGAGAGGGGATAAAAGTCAAAATGTTTTCTTATTTCGCGTCGTCCTATTTCATGCATTCTTTTTGTTAGAAACAGTGTTGCAAGATCGAATTTGACTAAATCAGTAGACAGTCAAGTAGAAAATTAATAGATTGAAGAAATAATCTGTAGATTGAAGAAAAATATCGGTAGATAAAGGGTAGGTAAGTTCCTATCTATATATTTTTCCAAGACGCACCCATTAGTAAAGTTCCTACCTAAGTAGATAGGAACCTAACTAATGAGTGCGTCAATGCCAATGCAGCCAGCGTCTTGGGGACGCTTCCGACTGGTATTGATATGGATCAGTTGAGCTACCTGTAGATTGCTTGCAACAGTCTGCAGTTAGCTCAATTGTTTCAATTGTAAATACTAATTATATTATAATTTTCTTTGTGAATAATGGCTTCTGTCAATGCCTATTTCAGGCAAAGTAGGTAAAATGTGCAAATGGTCCATGCGATATTCATGGACATGATATTTGGTGGTTTAGCTGGTACAGTTAACTGTACCACCAAAGTTTGGTTGGAGTAAGTGGTCCAATTAAACTAACTAGACCACAGAAAAATATTTTTTCTGTGGTAAACAACCAACTGAGCCTTCCTACTAACAAAAAAAAAATTACGGTGGTCCAGTCAAATGGATCAGGAGCCCAATTCTGTAATAAAATGGCTTCACTATCACAATGGAATCGTCGCAGAATCATCACATAGAATCCTTAGATTAATAAAACTCCAGATAGTGCGTGCGAGATAAATTAATAGTTTCAAACTTGACACTTTGACGCGCGTCTCTCCATCTGCATTCATCATAATTTCTTTCATCTAAGGTAGAATACCAAAACGTGTCATTCTTTGACGATACCCCTGTCATAGTGGAGCGATTAGTTTAGCAGAATAGGGCCCAGCTGAACGGAACCATGAGTAAGAAGTGAAACGAGTATGACACTTCTTAACACTGACGCTGGCCGAGTCGTAGCTAAAAGTCGTGTGGATAAAGAATGGGATTGAAGATGACAACATACTATCCCCCGTAGACTCTACACGATTTGTACACAATTTAACTAGGTATCTAAATAAAGATACTTATGTTAGAAGTGTAACAGGTCCAATTCTGGGCATCGAAGTTTTTTTTCACGGCGTTTCATGACATGAGAGAAACTATGGTTAAATGTGAACTTAATTAGTCGGCAGGTATGTCAATCGCGAACGAAGTCGCGGGTACAGCTAGTAAGAAATAATAATATAACGAATACGGTATGTATTCGTTATCATCCAAACAATAAATAATTCTGGAAAATTCACACAGCATAATCTAGCCCCAGGCTAAGCAGAGCCCGTGTTATGAATACTACTAGATAATTGATATACCACCTACTTAATACACTAGGTACATAGATATTTTTTATTATTTGACGACGAAGTCCAGAACCCCCAGAACCAATATCTGCAGATCGTACAAATGTCCCGAGGCCGGAATAACACCTGCAACCTTCTGTTCTCCGTCACAGGCGGATCTTCGCCCACCGCGCCACAGAGCTCGTCGTCGAAAAAACCTTTATCAACATAAACAAAACAAACCCTTGTTTTATAATTTTGTATACAAAAAGTCGGTTCAAGTTGACATTGATACTCGACACCGTCCATAGTGATGGGACACCGTAACATTTTGTGAGGCTATCGATGAGCTATTGAGTCGAGGCCTATTGTCATACCTACTATTTGTCACCGCACCGGATTGGAAAATCAGCACGCATTGGCGTAGGCAGTTCACTGAATCTCGCATCTATACAATCGGCCTAGGCATTCTACAAAAGAGCTGATTTAACTATCCGGTGGCAACATGTGCTGCATATCTACTCATATTTAATTTTACACAATAAAAATAAAATTGATGCATCAATTAGCCTCTATATCCATGAAAATTATTTATGTAGGTTTCGTTTGGCGGCTTTTACGCAACACTTGAAGGACCCACATAGGAAAGACTGATGTTACAAAATTCATGTAGATACCTATTTACAAAAATGACTAATGGTGGTCTAGTACCCAAGTATAGGCTGATGATGATGTAACAAAAGTATCGATCACTGTCGATCGACATATTACTGACTCTCATCTCATCACTTCATCACTAGCCATAGACATTCTTCGGCAATACGTCAAGCAAATCTGGACCATGGGTCGTAACAAATAAGGTTTATTTTGTATACTTGCTCTTTTTGGCCACCATGGTGGCAAAAAAGAGCAACTTCGCATCTCTGCCTACACTATCCAAACTAAAACTTTTAAAGAGGCAATAAAAACAAGCAATGACAGTATCACAAACTGGCCAATCGATTTTTGAAAATTCCTTCGTCGAACAGATTAATAAGATAAATAGGGGGTGGCGCTGATTTGGCTCGGGGTAGCGCCTTAAGTGTGAAATTCGATTCCTTTTTTTTAATTTTAAGCCTAGCTGAAAATGTTCAGACACAAAATGGTATAAAAATTTGAGTTCAGCGCGTGCGTCCCGACGGACGCCTGACCACAGACCAACTGACTAGGTATTTTAATCTATATAGAAATCTAGAATGGTTTCTACCTCTCTTGACGTCACTCCATCTAGATAATCTGTAATGGGTGTAAAATTCGAAGCCTTGACGGATTAATCACAAATCACTTACAATACCTCTAACATTTGTAATAATTCCAGGGGGAAATACGATAACCACTTTTTTTAAATGGTACCCTTTTCATATTGTGTTTTAAAATAACAATAAGAACTATACAAAAACAATAGGTAGAAGCAAAAAGAGGTATCCTAAAAATAGGGTACAAAAGGGTCCCTCCCTATCTCAGTAGTGTAGCATTCGGCTAAGGCCAATGAGACGCTGATTTTCATGTAGAGCGCGACCCTATAGTAACAATTTTATCAGATACTAGATAGCGGTACCTGGATTTGTTTGACGACTCAGCTGTGCAGGGGGCGAAGGTCCGCCTGCGACGCGATTGTAGGTTCGATTCCCCACATGGGATAATTTTTGTATGATCTGCAAACTTTCGCCTTTATACCTAAAGTAATAGCTGACCCGTTCGCGATTTAATAATAATTGGTACCTACCTCAAATAATGTTTCTTTTCATGCACTGTCATCACCAATATTTTGGATTCAATCTATGTAACTCTACTAGGTACCTAAATTTCGAGAACATTTTAGAACAAGTTTCAATGTTGAATGTACCTTACCTATGTATGCATAGAGTAAAAACTCGCTGCTGTCTCAGCAGAGGGATAGTGTCATTCAACAATTTGACAATTTGTGTAACCAAAAACCGATCTATGTGTGTTTTGACAGCTCGTAAATACAGTGCTTTCACTCACACATTCGTATGATTGAATGTTGCAAGTAAATGGCATTTTCCTTAAAAAAATGGGTAATTTTGTCGACCCCAGTGGTGCAGCGGGCGAGAGTCCGCCTACGACGCAAGTGGTTGCGGGTTCGATTCCCGCCTCGGAAAAAAAATGTTTACGATCTGCAGAAATTTGTTTCGTTGGTCTGGGTGTTTTTTATGTATCATAAAAAAAAATGGGGTGGGCTTCAATTGTTATTTCTCAAATTTCAAGAAAATACACGAATGAGGTTTAAAAAACAAGAACATTTGTTCGTAGGGAAAGTTTGGATGTTTAGATGTATAGATGGATGTTTGTTACCTTTTAACGCCAAAACTACTGAAGGGGTCGGGATAATTTTTTTGTAAACAGGTATATTTAGGCCTAGAATAAAACATAGGCCACATTTTATCCCATAATCAGTTCCCATGGGATTGAAAGAAATAACCATAAGGCGTTTCCATACAAGCAAAACGTGCGATTCCGCGGGCAGAAATTAGTATATTATATATTTCTACCTACTTACATGTTAGAGCTGAAACTAGATAGGTACCAAATTAAAGAAGACCCGTGAAGTGCGAGTGTGACAAGCACGCCGAGAGTTTTAAACATTTATCAATTGATGCCAATATGTGGTAAATTACACACATTAAGTATTTAATACTACACCTGCAGGAAAAGTGGCTTATTCCTTTCTACACTGCAGAAAATACAGCGTTACTGTCGTACTAAACTGCGGCTAAACTCTATGCAAAACCATTTCTAAAGTTTTTTTTACAAGTTAGTAGCCGGTAGCTATTCAAAAAGGTTTTACTCCAAGTCCGCCAAATAATATTGGCTTTTCCCGTTTTCGAAACAAACATTTAAAAAAAGAACCAAGTGAAAGCGCACTCGCGTCTATTGCCACAGATTACTAGATAGAATATCCTCGAGTGATTTTGAAAAATACTAAAACGATGTTTTTAAGTAGGTACCTATGAGTAAATTTGGAGAAAGTTAAATTCCTACTTTCACACGAGACCAAACCGGGGTATTTTTTCCCCCACGCATAGCAACATTTTCACGAAAACTGCTTTGAAAAATTTTCAATTTATTTATGGTTTTTGATGGCTGTTTTACGCAATATTACAAGTTTAATATTAGTACTCACCCATGAAATTACCTTTTTGCATTGTTAGTTTTCTTATTAGTGGTGTTTGCACACCCTTGCACCGCACAATACACCATTTTTATATTTTTTTGTCGGAGCTGCTTTCCGCGCCATTTGAAGTATTGTACTAAGGGTTCGAAATTGAAATTGCGACGATTAGTCGCAATTTTTTAGACTTACCTCGTTTGTGTCAACTATCATTCTAAGCCTTCTTATTCTAAGTATGTATGTATTCAACATTGAAATGTGTTCTAAAATTTAATGTGTGATGTTTTGAAATTGCGTACTGACAAACCTTGAATTTTAACGCCTTTTTGAGATTCAGAAAAAAAATAACTACAAAAATAACTCGGAACTGTGTGGTGAGTTAGCACCATCTCAATTCTTCCGCGGGTGTCGTAAGAGGCGACTAAGGGATATCCACCGGGGGCAGGCAGCAGCGCCTCCTGCAGAACGTTTCTACCACCGAACTTCCACACAACCATGCCCAGCGTGGGGATTATGAGCATACCCCCCCCCCCTATGAAATAAAAGTCAATAAGGAACTTAACAAGGAAGAGGATTGCGTCCAGCAGTGGGCAAATACTAGCTGTTGAGGTGAGGTGAGGGATGTAGGTAGTTTAGGTACCTTATTCCATGTTGGCAAAGTTCGAGAACAACCAAATTTTCACATGAGGGATAACATCGGACGCAAAGAACCAGAACAACAGAAAATCTTTGGGAACGTTTTTTGAACGATATTGGACACAATAAAATCTGATAAGTTTATGAAAATAAAAGAAACATCGATAATCTACCTATATTTCTTATCTACATAATCTATCTTCTTAACATGTCAATATTTTGACGTGTATTGGTCTCTAAGGAAAAATATTTAGTTAGACCATTTGAGTAGCTGAAAATCCAACCGGTCAAACCCCAACGCACTTTATGGCACAGAAACTTCAGCCTCATAAGGTTACACAGAGAGCAATAAAAACAATATTATTAATTCATTTTTAAAAAGTTATAAATATTATGCCATGTTTTGTATTAAGTATAACAGTCATCATGGGTATTAGACCCATAAATAAAACAAACTCTGCCTAGCTTGGGGCAAGATGATGCTGTGGGATTGTCCAGCATTATTTATTTATTTCAGTGTATAGAAAAGTTTGAGATCTTATTTTACTTATTTTACGGTATAACATATTGTATACCTCTAAACAAATATAAATGAAATATGAAATAATTACTAATCGGAACACTTTATTTGCGATGTCGGTGACTCGTGTAGATGACGCAATCAGGGTGTCTGCTGACGACGATATAAACATAAATAAACGGTGGTGTCTCTTTGCAGGCGGCCAGTGAACCTTCGAAAGTTGACACCCTTCGGCCAAAACTCTGCGCTTAAGTAGGTCGAGAGATGTTAAATTAGAACTCTCACCATTAATTAATTGAAGCAATAAAAAAAACTAAAAAAAAAAATTATGCCGGGCAATTCACACAGCATTTATCTAGCCCCAAGCTAAGCAGAGCTTGTGTTATGGGTACTAGATACCTGACATTTATACTTAATACAATACACTACATAGATAGATATTTTTATTATACATAGAAAACACCCAGACCAACGGAACAATTTTCTGCAGATCGTACACAAATTTGTTCTGGGGCGGGAATCGAACCCGCTACCTCCTGCGTCGCAGGCGGACCTTCGCCCGCTGCGCCACGGAGGTCGTCAAAATGGAGAGAACTTAACTCGGACTGTTTGCGAGATTGAATCAGAAATTAGGTGATCCGTAGAAGAACCACCATAGGTTTTCATCACCATAGAGTAGTACCGGGAACCCGCTCACTAAGCCACCGCTGTCTTTCTATCTGTCCGTGTGTTAGTTATTAAAGGGTTAATAACATGACCTTTCATAAAAATAATAATAAAATTAATAAGACCCCTGGGTCTTATTAATTTTATTATTATTTATATATTTATGTGGAAAAACAAACTGCTTTTACAAAACTTCAATGTGTAGAAACAGTGGTGGTATAATTCAAGCTTAATAGTTTTGACTTATAGTACGAAAAATAAGCTTAAACTTAATCTTAAATAATCATAAAAAGTTGAAACAAGTAATTTAATGAGTGAGTAAACCCAGTTTGAAGTGGTTTGGCCTGTTCTTTAACAAATAGTTATGAAAGAAAATATTGGTCTGAAGACAGAAGGTCCGAAGTCATATTATTATTTGTTGAAATTGAAATCTGTAAAGGCAATTTAAATTCTTGCAAAAAGTTCTACTGTCTACCTATTACGGTTCATCTCATTATGTTCATTCATTCACCCGCTGACAACGGATGGACAAGGAATCGGGACCCGCTGACACCATTTGTGTAGGGAACCTTAAAACTTGATAATGATGTTTGCTGATTTAAAACTTTTTAGTACGGAAGCCTTCGTGAGCGTGCCTTCTGTCTTCCACTTCTCGGTTTTATCGGGTTTTTTTCAATTACATTTCATTATTTTTTGAGTCTTGGACAGACAAAATCACTTTTCTTCGGAGCTTAGATACGATCTTCGCATAGGGATAATAGTTTCTTGTATTTAGGTACTCTAAGCTCAAATGCAGCTTTGTCTAGATCGTTCTAGAACCTCGTTTCAAGAAACCAATTTTATTGAGTAGGTACTGCATGGTTTCCAAACCGGAAAGTTCCGTAAAAACTAAAAATAATTCATTAAATATAATGGCAACTTTTGAATAAAACTAGTCGAACTGGTACAGTACAAACGAAGCATGACTGTCTTTATTTCGACCAACGAGGAGAGAGATTCTCAGCCAATGGGAAGCAAGGTCGCTTTGAAAATTGGCTTTGAAATTTGTCACGTGTCAATAATGCGCACCTTATTATTGCACGGCCGAATAATGTACACCTTGATAATCCGTGTCATGGCTTCTAGTTTCCTGTGTACAATAACGGGCCGGACAATACATGGCTGTACATTATTAACACGTGACAAGCTTTCACGAGCTGATAATGCATGGCCCGATATTGTACACCACGATAATCGGAACCCTTTTTGACACGGATTATCAAGGTGTACATTATTCGGCCGTGCAATAAATTGTCGTGCATTATAGTGACCCGCCAAGCCGCCGCGCCGCCGCGCCGGCGGCGCCGCGCAGGCGCGCCTGCGTAGTTAGAGTGCACGGAGTGCACCTGAGTGCGCCTTACCCGGGAATGGGATTTCTTTCGCTGCATCGATCCACCTGAAGAACCTTGACACAGCATAAGGAGGTAGCTAGATATTTATGTCCTTGCCTTTGTGCTTGCGATTTACAAGGCGGCCTAAACCTTTTCAGTGAAATAGTGTTTTTTATTCACAATTTTCACCACAACCAGAATCATATTCCTATTTCTATGTAAAAAATTCACAGAAAAAGGCGGGTTCAGCCAAATAACTAAGACGATTGTAAATATGTTTGTCTATAAACAAAGGGAAACTCGGTACTTCCACCAAATTACTTAAGGCTGACCTCACGGAGTTAGGAGATTAATGTGCGGCAGCGAACTATCGCTCACGCGATAGTTCGCTACCGTTTTAACGCTTGAGCTGTAGCGTATGCGAGTGTCCTGTCGCGCCAAAGCTTCCAGTTGCCTAAGCGATAGTAGCCAATTTACCTACCTTACACATCAGCCCATAAAAGTTCTCTGCTGGACATAGGCCTCCATGCCATAGCACCCTACATTCAGCTTGCTGTGTCCAGCCATCTGCCAGCAGTCTTGAAGGTTCTTGAAGGCTTGAAGGGTTGTTCCACCAGGATGGAGGGATTCCTACATTACATCAAATCTCACATCACCTGTATGTATTTGTTATTTAATCACTAACTCTATTATTTATTTATTCCTTCTAGCTATGCACCTGAAAGTTGGCACTCCTTGGTTGCTCTCTCCTACCTTTAAGTCACAAGAATGGAACATGAAAAGAAAAAGAAAAGAGTAACTTTCAAAAAAAAACATGTGAACCATCTAATCAAAGTATTGCTTAAAGGTCTATACTTTCGAGTGGTTGGAAAAGATCATAAAACCGCACTAAAAATTGAACGATCTTTGATATCTTTGTCAAAATACCCATTACCACTATCTTCTGGAGAAGATTGCTCTATCCTACAAGGGTTTGATCAAAATCTGTGTGGATATGTTAATGAGAAACTGTTTTCAACGGAGCCAGTTACTTCTGATGAGACAAGCCCTGTTCCTGAAACTAATATTGAAAAAAGTTCTATAAATGTGTATAAAGAAATTCAAACTGAGACTATTGAAGGGAAGAAGGTCACAGGTAATTTGATATGTGGTGGTTGTATAATTTTGTTTTACAATTGAAGTTTTTATGCATCAGACAAGTAGTTGAATTTGACATTATATACAAAATTATGTCAATTGTAAAACTAAATTCTAATCTTGTTTCAGGCCCGTACCAACCTAAGTACAACAGTGTTTATGATGCTGTCCTCACTGCATTGTTTATCCAGCAGATGGACTACCCAACCAGGCCTGCGCTTAATAAGAAAGAGCTTGCTTTAAAGGCTGCACAGCATACAACTATCCCATTAACATACTGGGATTTTCTTAAAGTTCTAGAATGGAATAAATATATTTTAAGTTGTGTCAATGACAATGGAGTTAAAGAGTTTTTACTTACAAGCAGTGGAATTGCTGCTGGAAAGACTATTTGGATCAACAGACATAAAAAATTAAGAAAAAAAACTGCTCAGAATTATGCTAGTCATAAGCATGATGATAATTGCCAAACACTTGGTTGCAGTGTGATCAGGGTCGTGCCACCTCAAACCGCAAGATCCCTCGTGCAAGATAAAGTGGTGTTCATAGACATGCCCCCGGACTCATATGAAGTTATCTTGGTGGTTGATAAAAATGAACCAGAATCGTAAGTTTAATGACTACTTAATTTATTTTCAGTACTCTTTGTTTGGTCATTAACATTACATTTATAATATTCAGGCTTGCTGCACCAACAAAATTTCACAAGGCTGAATTAAGAACCCTCAAAGTAGGCGATTATTTGTGGGTAGCGCGCAGCAAAATAACTGGTGATGAATTAGTCCTACCCTACATTGTAGAACGGAAGAGAATTGATGATTTTGCTGCAAGCATCAAGGATGGGAGGTTCCAGGAACAGAAGTTCAGGCTCCGAAAATGTGGCCTAAGACATGTGATCTACCTAATCGAAGATCATCCTGGCAAGAAGTACTGTGGCCTGCCCAAAGCTACACTGGAACAAGCAAAGATAAATACACGAATCCAAGATGGCTTCCTTATACATGAGACGGATTCCTTGAATGGAACTAAAAGATATCTGGATATGATGACATCTGGACTTGTTCAGAAGCTTGAGGTTTGTATTGTGAAATTAAATCAAATGCTTAGACAAGTTCATTATGAATATAAGCAGGTTAATGATGAACCTTGTTTGTACAACCTATGTCCCTTAACGAGGGACTTTGTCAGGGTGAGTACGGGTAAGTTCCACTGGCTCGCGATCCGCGCCCCTGCGTGCGCTTGGACGATTGTTTTTGATGTGTTTAATCATGAACTGCTGCGAAAAAAGCTGCGATCCACATCTCGCCTAGCGCGTGGGGTTTATGGCATAACCCCCTAGTGATTCACTAAAGCTATTAGGGGATGCCTTAATCCAGCAGTGGACGGGTATAGGCTGGTATTGTTGTTGAATCAATCGTTTTGCGAAGTTCTGCATATAAAAAATTATTATAAAATTGTATGTTAAATAATAATTTTTAATTTCAGGGCATGCACCTACGGGGTACAAGTTCAGATAATCCAGGAAAAGAACTAATGCTGTTCGATCACTTCAATGCATCAACTTCAAAAACCAAGCCTCTTACTGTCAAGGAGACATTTATAAAAATGCTTATTCAGCTAAAAGGCCTCACTGTTGAGAAAGCGCTGGCCATTACTAATGTATTTAATTCACCGCAGGCGTTGATGACTGCATACAATGATTTGGAGGAAAAAGAACAAGAGTTGTTACTAGCACAGCTAAGATACAATAACTACCTGCCAAAAGTTGGTCCAACTATTAGTAAGACACTAAGTAAGTTCTTTAATTACTTGTCTTTTGATATTTCAGCAAATAATGAGGATTAAGAAGTTGAATATAACAGCAGGGTGCTAACTTTTGGCATTCCAAGGTAGGCCAAATTGAAAAAGAAGCCAAAAATGTTTAAAAATATGCTAATACATTAGCTAAAAGCTAGCATTTACTTATGAATGTAATAGTCAATTTTAAAAAATACTCTTTGTGGAACCATTAAAGATAGATCCATTTTAAGTTGTGCATTCACTGCATCGGAATCGCTGTTACGGTATTTACAATCTGCTGATAGGGTTGTTCGTCCACTGCTTTTAGATTTTGCATCGGCAATATAGGTATTTTGCCGAAAGCCAAAGCGCTCGAGTTTGCCGATAACGTCATCCGCATAAATATCGGTCTCTAGCATCGGTATCGGCTGATATGCCGATTCTCAGTGGACGCTGTATCATAGAAATCAATACAAAAGCAACAATTTGTGTGAATTGTCCAGCATTATTATTATTATTATTATTATTATTAATTGTTTCATTGCATAATAAAGGATAGTAAGGTTTTCCTTACGCTGCGTACCCTCTGCTCTGATTCCGATTCGGTGGACGCTTAAGTGTTCATGATGCACATAATATGTAAGATATTATCTTGTTCGATTTAACCTGCCTTTCGCAAAGCTAGGCAGTGAATGACTTATTTATTTGCACTTTTAGTGTCCAACTGCTCTGCAAATAAAGAAACTAAGAATTTATCAAATTATCAGGGAATAATTCAAAATCTAAAGAATTTATTTGTAACTCGGAGCTCAAAAATACAATAAACTTTATTAGATGTAGATTCATAATCATTTTTATAAAATCTATAAATTTTCGATAAACGCATGGTTGTCTTTATGCATTTTTGACACATGAAAAAGGCGATCATGACCTTACTATGCAACTATTTTTAAACTCTAGTACTTAAATACATATTTTAATGTAAGAAAGTGTGAATTAAATGTTTCTAAGTAGGTAGTTACTAGAATCTCCATTATTAGGCGGCTAACACACTGCCACGCAAGACGCAGCGTGATGCGTGGCAGTGTGTTAATCGCCTCAGTAGTTATTTAAAAACAAGATCCGTCAAGTGCGAGTGTAACCCGCGCGCCGAGGGTTTTGAACGTTTGTCAACAAATATGTACCAAAATTACCGGTTAGAGACTTCGCAGTTTAACGAATACCTAAGAATAGTAGGTACCAACCTATATTTCAGATGGATCTCTATGCATGCTTCGGTTAAGGTGGGTAATGGTAAATTTTTCGACTTTTTTCGAAATATTTCAAAAAGTATGAAAGTTACAGAAATTTTAAAAACTGTTTTGAAATGTCCAAACCGATACCTTTCATTTGATACCCCACTTGGTGGAGTAGCCCCCCTTTTGAAAATTATTCCTTTTTGACCATTTTTCAAAAAGTGTTCTTTTTACAGACTTCTCTATATTTTTCCTGTAAAATATAGATCCATATCTACAAACGCTTCATACATTTTAAATGGATCGCTCGGCAAACTTCGGAGATAGGGGGGGGGGAATGGGTATTTTTTCGACTTTTTTCAAAATATTTCAAAAAGTATGAAACTTACAGAAATTTGAAAAACTGTTTTGAAACTTACAAACCAATACCTTTCATTTGATACCCCACTCGGTGAGGTAGCTCCCCCTTTTGAAAATTATTCCCCCCCTTTTTGACCATTTTTCAAAATGTGTTCTTTTTTCAAACTTCTCTACATTTTTCCTGTAAAATATAGATCAATGTCTATAAACGCTCCATACATTTAACATGGATCGCTCTGCAATCTTCGGAGATAGGGGGGGGGGAATGGGTATTTTTTCGACTTTTTTCGAAATATTTTCAAAAGTATGAAACCTACAAAAACTTCAAAAAATATTTTGAAATGTACAAAATGATACCTTTCATTTGATACCCCATATGACTCTGTAGGTATCTTTTGAAATTTCGGCATCACAATTTGTATGGAAAATATTCATTTTCATTTTTCATTTATTTTCATTTATTTTTCTCTAAATCTGTACAGGCGCACGAAATGTATTATTATTTGAAATTTCAAGTTGATAGCTGCAGTAGTTTTTGAGTTATTAAGGAGGGAAAAAAGGACAGACAAAGCGAGACCATAAGGGTTTTGAAACCGATCTTCGATCATCAAAACCCTAAAATCGAATTATTATTCTAAGAATAACTCAAAATTGATGTATACCTACCATATTATTATTGTAGTGATAAGATTCGTAATTATTCGTATTCATCGTTAAGGATTCATAATAATCACACTAATATTATAAATACGAATGTTAGGATGGATAGATGAATAGAATAAGAAATATTTTTTGATGGATTGATAGATGTTTGTTTCGTCCCCACACGCTAAGACTCCTAAACAGATTGAGCTGAAATTTTGCATATAGATAGTGTAGCTCTAAGCCTGGAATTAAACTAGTCTAGTTTATTATCCCTTAAACGAATAAACTTTAAACGTTTTCATATAAGCAAACCCTGCGAGCGAAGCCGCGGGGAGATATTATTTTTTTATAAACCTAGTTTCTCAATAACATGACGCATAAAAACGATCACGACCTTACCTTATTGCAACTAAGTATTATTAAATTCTAAGTATTGTGTTGTGAAAATGTTTCCAAGTAGTTACACATGGAATTCATACTTATTGCTTTTTAATTATTGAAACTATTTTAAATAATCGTAAAATTATTCTAATAATAACTCATAATTGATGTATTATCCAAATTATGTAGTGATTTTTACTATAAAAACTATCGTAGTTTGACGAATTCATTACGGATGTAAGCGGGTTAACTACCTCGTTAAGGGATGAAACGTTGGTGTTCTTCCAACACAAATAAGGTTCGTAGTTACATCGCTTACATCCGTAATGAATAAATTATGTAGTGATATTATACAACAGTAAAAGTGAAATAGTATATCACGTAAACAGTATCAACATAGCAATTATATTGTAAGAATCAAGATTATGTATGTCTATCATTGAATATTTATCGATGTGGCGTTCTGGTGAAATAGGGCTTTATCACTAATACTATAAACAATAATCATAGAAATTAGTCATTGGAAGTATTGTAAGAATCAAGATTATGAGTGTCCGTAGTGATGTCTGTCAGATTTTCAGATCACCTGTATGTAATTCTTTAATAATAAGTGAATAAAAGACACGATTTAATATATATTTTAAATTTATTTAACATAAACTTTAATAGTGAAGAAGTAGCAGAATTATTAGGAAAGGTATTTTCATAGATTTTCAAACTTCAATATCCATAAATAGTTCAGATTTTAAGAGCACTTAAGGATGGAATCATCTTTATCCAGTTTACAAAATAGCGTGCTCATTAAAAAACAAAAGGTACAGTTTTAGATTGGACACAACTAAGTCTTCAGAGATTCGGATAATTAGTAGGTTTAAAACAGGAAACTTAGTTATGCCTAATCTTCTAGCAAATACAGGTACTACATTAGACCCTTCTATTCATCACAATGTGTTACCTTACTATAAAGCCGTTATTACAAAATAGTTTCACGAAACACATTTTCACTAACTACAAATCAACTAGGTGAAAATGTAGGTAAGTGAATTTATTTTCATGAAAATACCCTCTTCTTGAGGCTCAACACTTACTTAACTTTCATAAAATATACTTAATAATAGATACTACATCTTTGAAATGTGAAGCTTTAAGTTTTACATAACGCAGTGCAGATATTTTAGATTCCCAAACATGGCACAGCTTTACAATATAAAATCTCGGCCTTATTTATTAACTAAATTGCACTAATAAACCGCAAACGCTGGTACATAAACATAAGTATACGTAAAATATTAGTTCGGCTATTTCTAATGAATAGCTCTACTAAATATTTTTGTAATTAACAAAAATCTATTTCAGTTAATTTACAAATAAAAGATAATAAACTTTGATTAAATTTGTCTAAAATAAAACAAAGTTTCGTACGACACGAAAAATATTACGTGAAGTGAAATTATCTGGCGAAATAAATGCTATAAACTAACCTACTGACACATAGAATACATCGTAAAACGCACCTACAAGAATTATACAAGTTTTAAATTCGTACCAATACCATCCTTCCACCAATAAAATAATATCAAAATGTGAGTTCTAATTGAGATTTACAAGTCACCCTGTTTGGTTGAGTGCACACAATAACTACTGAAAAGATAAAATAATAGGTAGTTGCAAAAAAACCTTATGTCCTATGAAGGGTGCACATAGAATAGATACACAGAGAGAAACAGATCTTATCATCAATAGTTTAGAGGGTGTGGTAGTTTCTTTCGGTTTTGTTCTTGTAGTATTTTAGACCCATGAAACCAATGGCGAGAAGGCCTAGAGTCAGGACAATGCCGCCGATGAAGCTGGAGCCATCGAATCTGGGGAAGAATAACAAAACATGGTCAGAGTATAAGGTTGGTTTAGCAATCTGAACATGCTGGCAATATTTATTTATGAGTTTGTTATTTCTCAAAACTACTACTGAATCAATAATCTTAATTTTTTCATAGATACCTACATAAAAAAAAAATATTCAGGAATAATGTGTGTGAAGACAATCTATACTCCAGCCAAATCCAATTTGAAATGTTTGTAAACGAATCCGAACATAACCTAAAATTGGAACTGTTGCCATGTATTTTTTACACAATTGACATTCTTTGTCGATTTGAGTTCTTTCCTTCAATAAATTTTGCTAACAATTAAATCTGAAATTCGACGCAAAGGACGTGTTTTAGATTTTCTGGTGTTGTTTGTTTCCAAATATTTTATATCTACGTTGCCTGGAGTATAGTTAGATACCTATTTGTAAACAAATACCAACCCTCTTGCAGCTAGAGGTGGAGGAGTCTCTGTAACATCCTTAGGAGCTTCAGTTGGCTTCACTGTCACATTCTTGGCAGCATCAGTGGGCTTCACGGTGACTGGTGTTGTTGCTGCTGTCTTGCCATCAGCTGACTTCTCAGTTGGCTTTTCAGCAGGTTTCACTGGCTCAGGTGCTACACTCGGAACTGTTTTGTTATCTGTTGTGTTGCTTATTGCTTTTGGTTCTTCAGTTTTGGGGTCTGTTGGTTTTGTGTTGTCCTGAGGTGGTTTTGTGTCTGCTTTGGGTGCTGATGCAGGCTTGTCTGGGATTAAATAAGTGGTGGTAGAATTTGTGATGGTGGAATTTGTGGCTGCATCAGGGACCTTCTTATCATCTGCTGGTTTGACTGTTGGGGCTCCTGGTGCTGGTGCCGGATGCTCATCTGGAATGTTAAATTGTGGGTAATATTTTAAGGAACTTTATGTTGTTTGCTTCCACAGTTTGATCTGTAGTTATATCTCAATATTATATAAACCCCTACGTGTTTCAAGCACATGCTCCCAGAATATTATTAGTGTTTAGTATTAATAGAATGATGAGTGCAATGTCTCCAATTAAACATTGCCTTCATTATTTGACGACCTCAGGTGGCGCAGCGGGCGAGAGTCCACCGGCAATGCACGAGGTGTACAAAAAAAATTTGTTCCGTTCTGTATATCTATAAAAATATTAATATCTATCATATCAGATATCTAGTACCCATAACACAAGCTTTGAGTAGCTTAGTTTGGGGCTAGATGGTGCAGTGTGGATTGTCCAGCATTATTTATTTATTTAAACTGTATTGTAATTTGCAAAACAACATTAATGAGAATGTTGTTTGGCACTGATAATCCATTTGCAGAATGGACATTTCACAGATGTATAAACAGGCTAAATGAGATAATAAATTGGTGTTAACATAACATTTCAATCATTGGGAAAACTGCATATAATAATGTGTACTTCTCTTTCAATGTTTGTCTGTTACATCCGGTCATAACATAAGTTATCGTAACAGTAACATAAAACCAGAGATGATAAGAACAGGACAAAAATAAATTATTCTATAGTTCTTGTAGCACTGACTAGGACTAAGTTATTGCCTATAATGGCGAAACAAATTATGTAAATGAAGAATAACTAAAATTTCATGGTCAACCAGTTTTTAGCACCCAGTGATTTTGAGTAGTCTATGCTGTATTATAGATATTATATACATTGAAAAAATTTCAACGTCAACGAAACGTGATCTAAAACGTTCGATACCAATACTACGCACAAACCGTGAGAAAATTACTGGAACTAGATTTGTGATTGTGCAAGAGTTGGCTTACCAGTTGGTGGTGCTGCTTGGGTGAGGCACATCGCCAGCGATAGAACGCAAATTATTACGGCTTTATTCATGTTGACTGCGTGCTTTTTATGAAATTTCAACAATTTTACAAAAATTCTACGCGTACAGCAATACAAAGCACGATCACAGATAAAATATGGAATTGAACGGAGGGAGAGGGAGCGGGCGGAATCAATGAACATGCGTTATATTTAATCTGTGGAACATGCAATGAACTAGACAGACGGAACTGAACGAAATGAATGGTTTCTAGCTTATGACACTTGACAGATAGAGGGATGTCTCTTTTCCGGTTGACTAGTAGAATGTAGAATTTGCAGATGACGAGTTAAATTGAATCGATAATTTATATGGTTTCGAAGATCGGTTACGAAACCCTTACGGTTTCGCTTTGTCTGTCCTTTTTTTCCTCCATAATAACTCGGCAATTACTGCAGCTATCAACTTGAAATTTAAAATAATAATACATTTGGTGCGCCTGTACAGATTTAAAGAAAAATAAATGATAAAAATGATAAATGAAAATGAATATTTTCCATAGAAATTGTGATGCCGAAATTTTAAAAGATATCTACAGGGTCATGTGGGGAATCAAATGTTTGTACATTTCAAAATAATTTTTGAAATTTTTGTAGGTGTCAAACTTTTCAAACATTTAGAAATAAGTAAGTCTAAAAAATATCCATTCCCCCCCCCCCCCCTATCTCTGAAGATTGCAGAGCGATCCATGTAAAATGTATGGAGCTCTTATAGATATGAATCTATTTTTTACAGGAAAAATATAGACAAGTTTGTAAAAATAACACATTTTGAAAAATGGTCAAAAAGGAGGGGAATAATTTTCAAAAGGGGGGGCTACCTGACCGTGTTGGGTATCAAATGAAAGGTATCGGTTTGGACAAGTCGAAATTTATTCCATTAGGTACCCACTTTAACCGAAGCATGCAGAGAGATCTATCTGAAATGTAGGTTGGTACCTACTATTCTTAGGTAGGTACCTATCCGTTAAATTGCGAAGTCTCTAACCGGTAATTTTGGTACATATTTGTTGACAAACGTTCGAAACCCTCGGCGCGCGAGTAACATTCGCACTTGACGGATCTTGTTTTTGGTGCAATTAATAGTTTAGGATGCATAGTCAGATACATAGTAGGGTAGACCGGGGTCACTAGTAACACGAGGCAATAGTACCATTCCGAATATTTCCACTACTAGGCGTCTTGTGTGTGTGTGCGAGAGAGGGGGCACGCGCCTTACGTGTCCTGACTTGCTCACTAGTCGACAGCGCGCTCGCTGCGGAACGGACGTCTGCAGGAGTATTTGTTTATTTTCAAGCAACCAAGGTAATTTTTTATGCTATTTTGATTGCTCTGTCACTCTGTGGTTTCTGTGTTTTATATAATTATATATTAACCACGCGTTTGCCTAGGTATCCAGCCTTATAATTCCCAATATTGTGTGTCTAAAGCTCAACAGTGTTCCGAGGAATTTAGTTATTTTTCCAAAATCTATACTTGGGGCCAATTGTACCGTCGTCACTGGGTACAGTTGTAACGGTACAATTAACCCCGTGGTACAAATGACCCCAAATACAATTTATTAAGGTATAATATTTATTTAATTTAAGCTAGTTTAAAAAGCGTTAGGTACTTACTTAAACTTAATTTTTTTAGATGCCACGGAACAGAAAAAGGAAAACAGATCGGGCGTCTAAAAGTATTCTGCTTTACGAAGTTTATGGTATAAAAATGAGTGCAAATTAGGTTAAATAATAATTAAGAAATCGTTTCATATAGTTATTTTTAACACTGTTGTCATATCAATATGATTTAGTGGATTCCGCCATTTTTGCAATCAATGTTGCTGGATAGTTATTGATTTTACTTAATGTTAACAAAAAATTTAGTAGGGGCAATTGTACCAGGGGTCAGTTGTAACTCCATAGAAAGTAATACCTGTCAATTATTTACAATAATATTAGATTTATAAGCTATTTGTTAACTCTCAATCAAAGCTTAGACCAAAGAGATTATGCCCAAATATAAGAATTTGCATTATTTGTGTTTAAAGTGGAGATATCTTAATTTAAATTTGTTTAGTTTTATCTTGAGAGTTTTGTAGAACTGTTCCTAAAACTTAAGTTCCTAATGTTAGAGACTGATTAATAAGTGCTAAAATAACAAATATACGATATTATAGTTATGATTGAATTGTTCGTTTGTTTTTTGTTTCTTTTTGAATTTTTGGTACAATTGACCCAGAGTAGGGGTCAATTGTAGCGCTGGACCTGTCATCATTCTTACCTTATTCTCCATATGTTCTGTAAGCTATACGTAAAATTCAACAAAATGGTTTGTAGCTATTGAATTTAGGTTTCTAAAAACATAATCGTTGTGTAAAATACCCAAGTTGATTTAGTACAATCGTCCGAAAACCAAAAAATGTTACTATTGCCCCCGGTCTACCCTACCTACCAAAACATAGGTACAACATTATTACCAAAAGCTCCATTCGTCATGCAAACACGAGCCGTGTGCGCGATCGTCGGCGTGGATGACGATGTATCGTGCAGAGACTATATCGACGGAAGAAAGCGATTTTGTCGTGTCGTATCTCAAAATATCCAATTTTACACCAGAGCCAAAAAACTATTTCAAAAAATCATAACTCATAATCTAATAAAGATAGATAGTTGAAATATGGAACATATTTGGATCAATCCAAACGTTATTTAATACAGATTGAGAACGTCTTAAAGTTACTAACTTCGTTGAGTTTTACTAGTTACAGCACTTGATTTTTCATTATCGAGCAGCGGAAATGCTGTATCTCTAGGTGAAATGTGTGACCACGTTTTTTTATTTTATTTTTTATATTATTGGTAATGGTAAAGCGTTTGGCCACCAATTCACTTAAAGTAAGTGAAGATGTGGCCTAAGATGGAGCACGCTTGAAATAGATACAAGTTGTCATGCTACGGATCTGCTGTATCTCAAATATGAACTATACGAAGCATGGACATTTTGCTATATGAGATTTTGATAAAATTTGTTTATAAAAATAAAATGGTTTATGTACAGTCTGAATTATAGATGTTATAAAAATAAAATACTGTATCTATTGCCTAATGTTTTTATTGTAATTTTAAGAATGTAATGATAGACATAAAAATCAGCTATAGGTTCCTCTTTTTCATTAATATGGTAATCAGTTTGCTATACTTCCTCTTCATAATTAGTTTCAACAATCAGTCTTAGCTCTTCTTCATAGTTTCAACCATCTTTGAATTTTTTGTCGTGTTTCAATTTATGAATCATTTTTGAATCATTTGTTGTCGACTAACTTTTTGAGGTCGTTATATTTTTGTATTGAAACAGGGAGTTTAGTTGAATACACTTAGAAGCTCTGCTCAACAGACCCTGTCTTCATCATCAAATCAGTTCGTTGCTACCATAATATTGCGGGTAAAGTTGAGCTATTTCAAATAAGCCCATACACGTATTTTCTACTGTAATTTACAGAAGAGTTCTGCTCAACAGACCCTGATTCCATCATCAAATCAACTCGTTGTTACCATAATATTGCATTGTCACCGAGATGTCACCGTGGGTTTTTAACTTTGTTAACTCAGGCACATGTTGAAACGGGGGCTAAGCGACACATAATCCTGCAGTTTCTGTGAGGAGGCGGAAGAAACGCTTCATCTTCTAGGAGAGTGTGGAGCACTGATGCAAAAACGTAGCATCTATCTATACACCTATATATATATATATAGCACCTACTTAGCCCAGACAAGCTAAGAAACTTTACCCCGAAGAACATCATAGAGTTTCTAGCAGCTGCAATTTAAGGAATATTATACTCAAAAACAAACCCGTTTTCTCAAAATCACTGCTTACGCATAATTTCCGCGCGGTTAGAATGTCGTACTTAGGGAACACGTTGGGGTGGGAGAAGGAGGTAGGTCTGGCTAGAATAGCGTAATTGATAACTTTACACAAAATAATAGGTACTCTATTCTTTTGTTGTAAGATTTTCGCTATTAAATTAAATGTTTGAAATGTAGTAACTGTTCGATAAACATACATCAGCCCTGAGTATATTGATGTATCTTTGGCAACGTAAAATTTTGGAGCGGCTGAAATGTTGTAGGTATCTCTTTTAAATCAATTTCCGTACCTAATAGAAAAATAATGTTGTTACTATTTTTTATACTAGATGCATTGTCGTACTTATCTATTTTATTTTTGAAAGTTGCGATTTTTCCTCGAGTTACAGCAATTATTCATGTGAGCAGTACAAAAACTTGGAAAAAATCAAGGGCGTATAATATTTTTTTTCATCGTAGTAAGACGATAGATAGACCTATCGACGCGGCTTGTTTTGCTCATCAACAATAAAGTTATAAGTCATTCAGGCCAATTTTTGAGACACGACATTTCAGCTTTCTGCCGTCGATATTTATAGGTAAAGAGCTCAACAACATGCCTCTCCCCTGTGAACGGATAAATAGTACTTAGCTCTGTTTACTCCTAAGATCAAGCAGTCACAAAAGTATTCGAAAGGTTCCGGAGGAGAGGTGACACGCACGCGCACAAGTTGCTTATGATGATTAGAAAAAAGAAAACGCGGGAAATTGACAACAGAGCATCGCGGTGAGCTTTTTAAATTACTCGTATTGTTTTAGTAAAGAACTAGATGCTGCTGCCTTGGTCCACACAATGACTGCCCTGCTGGCCACGCCTCAAGCTAAGCTTAATATCTTAGTAAGCTTAGCTTGAGGCCTTCAAGCTTGGTTGTCCGCGCTGTAAAGGACTCGACCTTCGGTCTCGCTCGGCCTTCGTTTCAGCTTGCCCATCAAGGGCTGCAAATCTGCATTGCTGACCGCGCTGTTTTGGCTTGGACCAACGCTTTCGGCCATCATTATCGCGGCCAGCAACCCAGCCATTACTGACCTCGGACATAATGTACTCAAATCAAATCAAATCAAAAACTCTTTATTTCCATAAATACAATAAATGTACACTTAGAAAAGGTCAAATTATAAAACTAAACACTGACACGGAAATAAAGTGATAGCTAGTAATAGTAATTCAATGGATATTTTTGATTTCTGTCGCTTCGGTATGTAAGAGGTAGGTAAGAAATATTAGTTATTATTAGTTGTTTACTAATAATAACTAATATTTCTTACCTACCTTATTGCTTTTGACTTGTAACTTGGCGTTATTAATTGTATTTTTAAGTAGGTATACATTATGTACCTATTATACTTTATTGTAACATGGGCATAGAAAATGGTCTGGGATTTGTGGAAAACAATTTTTCTGATAGTTTTATTCCTAGCAGAACGCAGACAAAAGTTTTACTACCTATTATGTTGATTTTCATAAATATAGTTTATGGTATGTTATCACTTCTTTAATTTCTAGGATAGCCTAGAAGATGCAGTCATTTGGTTTCCAAATTCTAATGAATTATAGATTCACTACACTTGGCCAAATTTAGCCTCCAATATCTATTTTTTTCATACAAGCAACTCATTACCTGTGTGTTAGGGCTGTCAAAATCTGGCATAGTTAGGAAAATGAATAAAAAATATAAGTAAGGAAGTATATACTAACTTTACAAAAATGTATTTATTACCTAGTCTTATCATTAGGATCTACAATCAATCTTGAACATAATTTTAGGCACTTATTTTTTCATGCTAGGTGGTAGGTAGATACAATAAATTTTTCATAATAAGTACCTATTATGCATATCAGAATAAATAACAGCGATATTATAAACAATAGCCTAGCTTTATCATCATCATTTATAGCATTTACAATGGTACATATATAGTGATCTGTGATTTACAATCAGCCGTAACTCCCCAAACATCAAAATCGTCATTTCGTTTAGGCTGCAGAAGGTCACATGCAATGCATGGTCCTTCTTAGGCAGGCAGTCAGGTAATAAGAAAGTGATATTGTACAACTTTGGACGGGCAAAATTTACAACTGAATGACGCAACATGAGAGGTTTATTTTGTCCATCATCATAATTTTCGATTTTAAGTTATTTATAGCAAAGAATGCATAAACAAAAGATTTGCGAAACTCTTTTCTCTCTTCTCTTTTCGGCATTCGGAGGCAACACAGCCACTCACACACAGTGGGTGCGTAACACAAGCCACTTCCTGTGGCTAGGCTACTGTGAAATTTTCTTGCTAAAAAAACCCAATAGCAAGCCTTTATGGCCCGACCCGGGATTTGAACACGCCACGGGCGGGACCCAAATACATTTAATTTTGCAGGACCTCATTATGTGCGTTTGAACACGCCTCTGCTAGACCAACGAGACACAGCACAGACATGGGTCATTCATTCCCAGTCTGAAACCTAAGTAAAATCAAATTAGATCCTGTGTTCCAATTTAAATTTATGGGCGAACTATTTGAGCCTAGTATAAATTAAACGCCCACTCTGACACCACAGCACGGTGGGTGACGTAAGACTTGAGCCCAATTTCCTACAGTTGATTTATATTATGGTCAACAGAAGTAGCGTGATAAGGTCCTTCGTCTACCTACGTACGTAGGTTGACGCTGTTTTTATTTGTACCGTATCTATCTGAAAGTAGATCATCATCATCAGCGTATATTAGTGCACTGCTGGACATAGGCCTTCCCAAATGAGCGTCTTCAGCTTGCTGTATCCAGCATCTGCCTGCAGTTTTTCGCAGGTCATCATATCACCTGGCCGGAGGGCGTCCGACACTTCCTTTGCCGATTCGCGATCTCCACTCAAGAACATATTTACCCCAACGGTTGTCGGTTCTTTGTGTAGATGAATTAAAACTGTCAAAACTAGCTACAACAACAATATTACATAGGTACCTACTTGGTAAACCTGGTGGTTACTGGTTTAATTGAGGTCTTCCATGGGTCTTCCCACCACACGGCGGCGGCGGCGCACGGGGAAGCAAAAATATGTGAATCCGTGCCGGCCAATAGAAAAACTTTCCATCGCGTATCGTTTGGTAGCGCTATGAATTGAAAATTAATTAGCTGATAATATTTAACGAAGTTCCGTACCTACGAAATGTAAGTTTAAAAAGAAAATTACAATCAAATACAAAAAAAAAAACAAATTCGAACGAGAGGTAGTATTTCCGATTGAAATAATTCTTCAGAGACCTTGTTCAGATAGTATGAAGGACAGAGCTCTGCTAAGGTACAGCTACATTATAGTCTCGATAATATTACTAAGTTATGTCTTTATTCACAAAGAAAATTACAATCAAATAATAGAAATAAATTAGGTACAAGTAGTATTTACAATTGAAACAATTGAGCTAACTGCAAACTGTTGCAAAAAATCTACAGGTAGCTCAACTGATCCATATCGATACCAGTCGGAAGCGTCCCCAACACGCTGGCTGCATTGTCCCGCTGTATGGCAATGCTGATGCGCTGCGCCAGATACTCAGCTCGTGGGTCACGCGTTGCTTCGACCAGACGCTCAGATAATTTTTGTTTTATGTCTAGTTAAGTAGTATGTACCTGACTTTTTCCTTTGTCGATTTTTTTCTTTTCTATTCTATACTAATATTATAAAGCAGAAAGATTTAATTGTTTGTTTGTTTGTATTGAATAGGCTACGAAACTACTAGACCGATTTGAAAAATTCTTTTACCATTAGAAGCCCACATTATTCTTGATGAACATAGGCTAGTTTTTACTGCGAGAAAATGCTTCATTCCTACGGGAAAACGGGTAATAGGACAACGGGCAGTAAGAATGCAGCTAGATTTATATTAAAACTGTAAAAGGTCCAATTCTGTGCATAGAAGTTTTTATTGCACGGCGTTTCATAATTTGAGAGAAACTGTGGTTAGTGTGAAATTAATTAGTCGGCAGGTACGACAATCGCAAATGAAGTCGCGGGTACACCTAGTACCTACTTAATAGAATACATTAAATGAATGGATAAAAAAATTAGATAACTGCAGACATGTTTACCCCATCGCAAACAATCTACAGGTAGCTCAACTGATCCATATCAACACCAGTCCGAAACATCTCCAAGACAAAAGTCTTTACAAACCTACCAGACAATACAGAGTCACTTTCGCAATTTCGGCATCGAGTGAACGAACTCTAACTGGCTAGATAAGCATGCGAGATGGACATATTACTGTGGGCTTATTGGGGAATATTGTCATACGACAATGCTGATGCGCTCCGCTAGATACTCACCAGCTCTCGGGTTACGCGTCGCTTCGACCAGACGCACAGATCATTTTTAGGGTTTTGATGATCGAAGATCGGTTTCAAAACCCTTATGGTATCGCTTTGTCTGTCCTTTTTTCCCTCCTTAATAACTCAAAAACTACTGCAGCTATCAACTTGAAATTTAAAACAATAATACATTTCGTGCGCCTGTACAGATTTTGAGAAAAATAAATGAAAATAAATGAAAAATGAAAATGAATATTTTCCATACAAATTGTGATGCCGAAATTTTAAAAGATACCTACAGAGTCATATGGGGTATCAAATAAAAGGTACTATTTTGTACATTTCAAAATATATTTTGAAATTTTTGTAGATTTCATACTTTTTAAAATATTCCGAAAAAAGTCGAAAAAATACCCATTCCCCCCCCCCTATCTCCGAAGATTGCAGAGCGATCTATGTAAAATGTATGGAGCGTTTATAGACATGGATCTATATTTTACAGGAAAAATATAGAGAAGTTTGAAAAAAGAACACTTTTTGAAAAATGGTCAAAATGGGGTGGAATAATTTTCAAAAGGGGGGGCTACCTCACCGAGTGGGGTATCAAATGAAAGGTATTTGTTTGTACGTTTCAAAACAGTTTTTCAAATTTCTGTAGGTTTCATACTTTTTGAAATATTTTGAAAAAAGTCGAAAAAATACCCATTCCCCCCCCCTATCTCCGAAGTTTGCAGAGCGATCCGTTTAAAATGTATGGAGCGTTTGTAGATATGGATCTATATTTTACAGGAAAAATATAGAGAAGTCTGTAAAAAGATTACTTTTTGAAAAATGGTCAAAAAGGAATAATTTTCAAAAGGGGGGCTACCCCACCGACTGGGGTATCAAATGAAAGGTACCAGTTTGGACATTTCAAACCAGTTTTTCAAATTTCTGTAACTTTCATACTTTTTGAAATAATTCGAAAAAAGTCGAAAAATTTACCAATACCCACCTTAACCGAACCATCCATTTAACCGAAGCATGCAGAGAGATCCATCTGAAATGTAACCTACTATTCTTAGGTATTCGTTAAATTGCGAAGTCTCTAACCGGTACTTTTGGTACATATTTGTTGACAAACGTTCAAAACCCTCGGCGCGCGAGTTACACTCGCACTTGACGGATCTTGTTTTAAAACCCGGAGAGCTTCGGTACCCTACGGACCGAGGGTCTCGGCTCCAAGGGGAGCAAGTGTGTATACTCTGTCAAGACCAGCAAAGTGATCTGTAAGTTGAATAAACTTTAAGCCCCAAAAAACGCCTAGATCTAATATAACATTCAGTTTGACCTCATTTACTCAAAGCTCAAGGTTACAACATTTAACTGTTGGTTTATCCTTGATAAATGAACCATCAGTGTGTTCCTAAAAGGGCGAATCCCTTGGCGGTCGTTCTAAAAACTAAGTTACATGAGTTATAATGGAAAGGGCTTGGCTGTAGATTACTTCGTACTTACTTTGTGGCACAGAAAGGACTTTCTTAGCAGTACCGTTGGTTACATTGAACTTCTAATACAAAACAAGATCCGTCAAGTGCGAGTGTAACTCGCGCGCCGAGGGTTTTGAACGTTTGTCAACAAATATGTACCAAAAGTACCGGTTAGAGACTTCGCAATTTAGCGAATACCTAAGAATAGTAGGTACCAACCTACATTTCAGATAAATCTCTCTGCATGCTTCGGTTAAATGGGTTATTCGGTTAAGGTGGGTTATTGTAAATTCTTCGACTTTTTTCGAAATATTTCAAAAAGTATGAAAGTTACAGAAATTTGAAAAACTGGTTTGAAATGTCCAAACCGATACCTTTCATTTGATACCCCACTCGGTGGGGTAGCCCCCCTTTTGAAAATTATTGCTTTTTGACCATTTTTCAAAAAGTGTTCTTTTTACAGACTTCTTTATATTTTTCCTGTAAAATATAGATCCATATCTACAAACGCTCCATACATTTTAAATGGATCGCTCGGCAAACTTCGGAGATAGGGGGGGGGGAATGGGTTTTTTTTCGACTTTTTTCAAAATATTTCAAAAACTATGAAACCTACAGAAATTTGAAAAACTGTTTTGAAACGTACAAACTGATACCTTTTATTTGATACCCCACTCGGTGAGGTAGCTCCCCCTTTTGAAAATTATTCCCCCCCTTTTTGACCATTTTTCAAAAACTGTTCATTTTTCAAACTTCTCTATATTTTTCCTGTAAAATATAGATTCATGTCTATAAACGCTCCATACATTTTACATGGATCGCTCTGCAATCTTCGGAGATAGGGGGGGGGGAATGGGTATTTTTTCGACTTTTTTCGAAATATTTTAAAAAGTATGAAACCTACAAAAATTTCAAAAACTATTTTGAAATGTACAAAATGATACCTTTCATTTGATACCCCATATGACTCTGTAGGTATCTTTTAAAATTTCGGCATCACAATTTGTATGGAAAATATTCATTTTCATTTTTCATTTATTTTCATTTATTTTTCTCTAAATCTGTACAGGCGCACGAAATGTATTATTGTATTAAATTTCAAGTTGATAGCTGCAGTAGTTTTTGAGTTATTAAGGAGGGAAAAAAGGACAGACAAAGCGAGACCATAAGGGTTTTGAAACCGATCTTCGATCTTCAAAACCCTAAAAATGGCTTTATTTACTATGAGTATCTAAATTAGACCCTGACTCACCCTGATAAAGACCCTCGTTAAGGGATGAAACGTTGGTGTTCTTCCAACACAAACTAGGTTCGTGGTTAACCCACTTACATTAATAATGAGTATCTACTTTGCTCGATAAATAAAAAAACCATTTATTGTACTAATAAATTTATCAAATAAAATGACAATAAACTTTAAATAAAATTGCTAGGTACGCTTTTCGTAAAAAATAGTAAAATTAATTCAACTAACCCTTCATTTTGTCAAAATTAGTTTGACAAATTAAGGCTTCGTAAACTAAATTCACCTAAGCTTACCTAGGTGCAATAAATACACTTTTAGTTAACTTTAAACACCTGTACCACGGTTCATATAACAAAAGACATATTTAAAACTAGTTTATGCCCGCGTCTTCGCACGTGTTGTTTCTATGGAAACGTTTAAAGGTGATTTATATCCCATGGGAACTAATTTATGGGATAAAAGTGATAAAAGCCTTTGTTTGATTACAGGATTAGAATTATCTGTGTGCAAAATTTCAGCCCGGTCCGTTCAGTAGTTTTGACGTGAAGGGGTAACAAACATCCATCTATCCATCCATCTATCTATCCAAACTTTCGCATTTATAATATTAGTGTGATTATCAGTAAACTTTATTCACCTAAACACGCAGGTTATAACGGACTATTTCTAGGAAATGACCCACAGTAATATGTCCATCTAGCATGCATAACTAGCCAGTTTGAGTTCGTTCACTCGGTGCCAAAATAGCGAAATTGACTGTATTGTTCGGTAAGTTTGTAAAATAACACTATAGCAACCATTCCTACTTACATTGGATATTATTATAATTATAAGAGCATAGCTACATACTCGCATTACGTGTCCATAGGCGTAGAGCCCCATCATGGCTAAACGTTTGTCTACGTGGCTACGAATATCTACGGCGCTGCGAACGTCTACGAAGCTACGAGCGAGCTACGACGCAAGTTCGTAGCGCCGTAGCAAGCGCAGCGTAATATAAAATTATTACCTACTTGCAATTTAAAATTAAATTGAAAGTATGTATAATATGTAAGTGTAAAGTACATAATTAATAGGTATGTAGTATATTTAATTGCAAGTATTTGAATTAATTACTATAAATAAAATTATAGGATGGTTGAAACATCGTTTTATTTAAATGTTTGACGAGCTCAGTGGCGCAGCTTGTGAAGGTCCGGCTGCGACGCAAGAGGTTGTGGGTTTTATTACCGCCTCGGGACAAATGTTTGAACGATCTGCACATATTTGTCACTGATGTTTTCTATGGTGTTTTCTATGTTTATAAAAATTTATCTTGAATAAGTAATTCTGGTGTTATGGGAACAAAATTACCAATTAACTAAATAATGCAGCCAGCGTCTTGGGGACGCTTCCAACTGGTTTCCATAACACCAGCTCTGCTTAGCCTGTGTGGATTGTCGAGTCATTTTCTGTTTTTTATTTATGTATGTTTAGCACTTCTGTTTGCATAAATATATTATATTTCAGCAAAGCAAAAACGACGCCAACAAATGGAGATTTTTCACTTCCACTTTTATTAAACTTTCCTACTTGTATAGGGGCGTTTTATTCTCACAATGAAAGTTAATTAAAGCTGTAAAGAGCTGTGATAAATTCTAATGTTTATAACAGGAGGATTATGGTTTTTGCATGGAAATAATTGTATGAAACCTTGGTATTTTTCTGTATTGTGGAGACAAAATCAGGTTTGAAACCTCTTTAGCGACAGTCAAGGTAAACTAATACTTAATAAATGATTACTTGACGAGAAGACACTCGAATTGTTTTTTCTTGTAGCCTTTTTACGAATAAGTTCTTTTCCAGACTTTGTAAATCCAGGTGCGAGTATCAAAGTTGGTATCAGATAATGTCCTCCTTGCTCTCTTGAATCCTCTCAGCTGTGTGGCGCCCGCACCGGCTTAGAATTTGCACCACCCCAACTCTTCCCGCGGGTGACGTAAGAGGCGACTAAGGGATATCAACCGAGGGAGCGGGCAGCAGCGCCCCCTGCAGAACAAATCTACCACCGAATTGAGATCCCCAACTCGCATGTCCAGCGTGGGGATTATGGGCACTACCCCATGAGATAAAAGCCAATAAGGCGCTTACCAGGAAGAGGCCTGAGTCCAGCAGTGGACCAAAAAAGGCTGTTGAGGTTGAGGTAGAAGTCCTCCCAGCCGAATTTTCGGTCACGGCGGCCACTATCATCGGAGGCTAGACTAGCCATGTGCGCAGGACATATTATAGTGCACATGTGTGTGTGTGCGCAAACACAGGTGCGCTATCGATTCCCTCACTCCGGTACTCCGATGAGAGGCAAACTTAAACGACTGGGGTGAGGTCAGGCGCAGATCCAACTTCTTAACGTGCTTTCCGAGGCACGAGGGTGTAACATCACTAACTTTCTGACTCCGGACTGGTACTGGTTTTTTTTTTTGAAGAGATTCTTCGAAAAAATTGGTATGTATTGTGTGTGTTCGATACATCGATCACGCAGATACCTACCTAGGTATATTAGCATCATCAGCAGTTTGGCCTAAGTAGGTAACTCGTGCCGCAAGCGCGGACCGGGCGCCTACGGAGGTCAGTGCATCAGCAGCAGGCATTTCAACGTCACTCATTAACATCATATTAGTCGTAGTTTATACAATACAGCTATTATTCTGTACACTCGACTTTACTTTTATATCAGCATCCAGCGATGAGCTAGTCGCGATTTCTATACATGGTCCTTCGAGCCGGATTCCTACAGTGTGGTCTGAGAGTAGTAGGTAAAGGTAGTTTTGAAAAAACCTTAGAATTACCTCTGATAGCCAACTATGACAGATTCATGGGTTATTAGTATTAGATGGTAGTTAGTTACTAACGAACATAGTTTACAAAGGAGCTGATAGGATTAATAGGTACGGTAGGTTATTGTATATTTAAGTAGAGATAAACCATTCTAAAATTCTCTACTAGGTGGTTAGTAAAGTCAGAGAAACAGCAAGTACCTACTTTAAGATCGTTTATTAACAAAGCAAATTACAAAGAAATAATAGGAACAAAATAGTAAAGTATTTACTATTGAAAAAATTTAGCTAACTGAAGATACTTGCAAACAAACTACAGGCGGCTCAAGTGATCCATATCTATACCACTCGGAAGCGTCCCAAAAACGCTGGCTGCATTGCCCCGCTGTTTAATTCATAACCATTAGTAACATACATAACAGTATCAAGAAGAAACTCAGTTGTAACAATATGTAAAGTGAAACAATAATAAAAGTAATAAGGATGAACTAATATACAAAATTAGAAAATGCTGTACCTATGGCAATGCTGACTTATTCAACATACATTGTTATTAACAATGTATCTGTTGAATAAGCTTTTAAAAGTACTTACTTCGGTAAATAGGCACTTAACAACCTTGCTTATCTTCACTTTATATATAAATATTAGACACGATGATGATCCGACCACGTTTAAAAAAGCAATAAAAGCCTCATTTGCAAGTCTAAGGACCTGCAAACTCGAATAGGAAAAAAAATACATTGAAAAAACTGTTGACGAGCCAAGTTTTTATGAAAACGAGTAAACTCGACCCAGCATATTGAGTCAGCCCTAAAAAGTGTGTATAAAGAAGGATTGAATAGAAAGCATGGAATACTGATGGGATATTTGCCTTATCCTTTTATTCAAGGGGAAGTTGGCACAGAAGTCTGTTTTTGTGAGGGTTTATTGGTTTAGCAGTACTTGTTATTTCAGTTTCAAGTGGTTTGATAGTTTTTACAACCTCTGGGTATTGTAGTCCTAGATTATCTTCCGATTTATTTATTCAGGGAAATGCGGGTAGTTTATAGTACATTATGGTACTAGTGTGTAACATTGGTGATTACCGCCGAGGCGCCATTGAGTCTTAAGAGAGCCGAGGACGGTAATCATCAATACACACGTGTATCATACGACGTTTTTCAACACACTTGTGAATAAAATAACAATAAAAACTCATTTTATTACAGAGAAAACAAACGTTATCTTTGAGTGAAAGTTTTATTTATTAAACACTTACGAGTTAAAATTATCTATTTAAATAAGAAGTTGCATGAAAAGAGCAAGCAATAGGAACATTAATTTATTTGTTCTATTGAACAAGATTTTTTTTTGAATAAAAACTTTTTTAAGAACAAAGTAACTCAACCAATAAAATAAAAAAAAACTATAACTCACTAGTGAGTTAAAGCAATGAAAAAGTCACAGTTTGATTATGGGTGTCATTCTGTGCCTAATTGCGGTGAGCATAGAGCCATTTCAACACACTTTATGAGCAAGTGTGTTGAAAAAGTAGATTATGCAACTAGTGCGTAAAGCAGTGTCTTACGTCACGGGCGTCATTGAACCCCGAGCGCAACTCAGGTCTCTAGAATAACTCACGAGCGAAGCGGGGGGTTTTATGGGAAGCTTTATGCACGAGGTAGAGTATTCACTATTTTATTTTCACACTTTCTGCAAGTAAATTGTAAGAGTCTGGTAACGCGTTTCGCGGCAATAGTTTTTTATTCCGCCACAGATTGAATTCAAACTAACCAAATGAACAGAGGTTAGTTCGAATTTCAAAGAAGATCTAATTGTACAGAATTGTACGGATCTTTTCGATAACGACTTCTCGAACTTATTTTGATGTTCCGAATTCAATTAAATTTGAAACCTCAAAATTTTTATGGAAATGTTGACCAAGGAGACGCGAACTAGCAGATGTAAATACTAGTTCTAATTTATTTCTATAATAATAATCACCTCAAAGATCGTTAAATATTATGTAGCTCAGTTATTTATTATAACATATTTACCATAACAATAGTAGTACGTTAGTCCTTGCACAGAAAGTTAGATTGGCACATCTAGGTCTCGCTATCCTACTAATATTATAAATGCGAAAGTTTGTGTGAATGTTTGTTACCACGTATCTCCGTTACTACTTAACCGATTTAGATGAAATTTGGAGAGAGTTTAGGTTCTAGAGTAACACATAGGCTAATCTAATAAAAAATAATCTCTAAGGTGGTTAAAAAGGGTGATAAACTTCGTATGGAAAATTATTATTCTTTGGTTCGATTCACTCAAAACTCGGTATAAATAAACTATAAAATAGATAATGAATCAAGTTTTATTTTTTACAAAAGTACCCCTAGGTTGTGTGCTATAAATGTTTAAAATTTGTATGAAAAAAAAAATACATTTTACCCATGGTGTTGACAATACAGCGCTGTGAAACTTACATAAAAAACATCATAATCTCAATCTTCGAAAGCCATATTGTTCTCCATTTGACACATAAATTTCCACGCGGGTGAAGCCGCAGGGCGCAGCTAGTAACCCAATAATTTTATTTACCTACCAGCGACACACATGCATATTTATATCCCGATCCATTTCTGTCAGGACCAGGCTACCCGGGGTGTATCAGCAAACAAATTTAACTTTCGTCTTCGGTTTCAAATCCCGTCAACCTCTGATGGCCGTGAGAACGTCTAAGGAAGGGGTCCCTTTTCATTTGGCTTAAGAGGTAATACGTTTGGTTGGAAGGTTTCCGTTATTAAAGTTGACTAGTTTTGTGAATCGGGGTTTAGGTTTGAACCTGCTTTTGGCTTACAGGCATTTTTGGATTCAGGCGTATCGAAAACAAGGTGTTTTGAAATTCAGTCCTAACGTCACGTACGCCTTTTCACGTGGTCTCGGTAAGATTAGTAAACCGGTACCTACTTAGGTTATGTACTCAAGAGAGTTGGACTTAGAAATATAGATAGATAGAAAACTCTATATCCTAGTATTATAATATCTGTGGTATATCACACAAAGATAGGCAACAATACAGAGAAAAATGCTTGGAATAGAGGAAGTAAAGGAAGTAAGAAAATAAGGGACTTATAGCTGAGAGCGATCTCTTCCAGGCAACCTTAGGATGGACTGGAGATGAATAACAATATATAGACGGGGGTACTGAATAGGTAAATCTGTTTAGATACTTAAAGAAAAATTACTACATAAAACAAATACTTACATTACAAACCATAATACCAACATATCCTACAAACATTTTAATAAACTTACATAAACATAAAATAAGGTCAAATCACACTCGTAGGACAGTAGATTTATGCCATTATCTAATTTGAATGAAAATTGTATCGGTAAATTCAGCACATCCCTACAATTCAAGATAGAAATTTGCATAAAATATTTTTTAAGAGTAGGCTTCTTTCTGCCATCTAGATAGGTATTCTCCTCTTGAAAGCTTTACTCTAAGTTGTACGTTAACAAACATGATAAATTACGCTAATATCAAAGTATTATTTTCAATTTTGTGACGTTAGTTAGCAAAAGCATCTGCGTCCAATATGTTATGAGTAATAAGGCTCCTAATATAGTCTATGAGTTAAATTTTTAAGGTCACTCGATTTTATTAGGATTGCAAAATAAATAGGTACTTAAATACTACAGTGGCCTACAAAACAAAAATAAAATATACTTAGTTTCGAAGACCAAAATCCTTGGGATTAACTCAAATTTTTGTTTTGGACATTAACAAATCGTAGGTATAAAGTAGCTAGGGAAAAAACGGGTTTTTATGATTACAATCTTATTACAATAAGTTTTCTCTATGTCTAACAGTGGATTTGTCACGTTTGTATGTTGCCATAGAGCAGTAATCAATACAAGATTGATTATTTAGTCAATCTATTAAAGTCAAAAAACATTGTGCAAATTAGTGAATCTTCTAATGAACAGTTAAAATTATTAAAGTCATAAATAACGGGATATTTACCATGATTTGAATTTTGAGTTTTCCAATATTTCGGCACAGTTTCATGCGCCATGAAACACAAAAAACACAAAAAAATGAGGGTGGATCGCCATATCTGCCCATAACAACTCACTCGCAGTGCCGTCAGTTATTCCGTGATCATGGCGCATGAAACTGTGCCGAAATATTGGAAAACTCAAAATTCAAATCATGGTAAATATCCCGTTATTTATGACTTTAGTGTTAAAAACCATGATGGATTTAAAAGTTAAAATTATGGTGTAAACGGTTTTGTTTCCGCCTTAGGCTGTGTCCCCAGTAGCCCAACTGTCTCAGTTTAGCGGCCACTAAACTGAGACAGTCGGCACACGTAACGCTGCAAACTGCGTAAAGTGAGCTAACAGTTTGCCTACTGGGGACACAGCCAAGTAAAGTAAAACAAATGTATTCGAGATCCTACCAAGTTTTTATTGAAGAATGAAGTATGGCTGAACAGAGATGTAAATTGGCATCTATTCAAAGATCAATTTTCGGCGTAATTTTAGCTTATTCCAGTATTCCGCTTATGTAAAAATTGATAATTTCCCCCAAAAAAAATTCTTCCCAGTTACTTGACAGCAACACCAGTATGCCAAAACAGAGTACAACAATTCAAAGACGCGACGACGGGCCTTTCGTCTTACAAAAAGTTGAAACATTACAAAGGTCTTTTTGTAGGACAGTTCCAGTCAATAAGATGAGAACTTTCTCTGTAGAGGTTTCTTTTTGATCAAGTGTCAACATTACAGTCGGAAACTTTATCTAATTAAGTCGGGTTTTGGTGCTAACAGCCTTTTAAAAGGTTGTATTGCGTGGGAGAATTGTCGTCGTTATATTTAACTATCTTTGAAACAAGCTTTCATTTCAGGCCTACAGAATATATTTTTTTGTTTCAAGTTTAGCCGAGGAGTTTTTTGCGTTACTCTTAAGTGCCTAGGTTTTCTTTTGATCTTTAAGACATTAAAAACGATAAAAAGATGCAGAAGAATAAAATACACGTTGTACTTAGGTACTTCGGCTTCGATCATGGCGATTCAAAATAAAAAAAAATCAAAATCAAAAACTCTTTATTTCCATAAATACAATAAATGTAATCTTAGAAAAGGTCAAATTATAAAACTAAACACTGACACGGAAATAATGTGATATTTTTGATTTCTGTCGCTTCGGTATGTAGACCAAAGTAAAGAAGCGACGAAGAATTCTTTAGCCTGTTAGTTGTTATTTTTCGAGTTGGAGCAAAACCCGTTCCAAGCTTTTTGATCTTCTAGATAATCGGATATTTTATAGTAAGCCTTTTTGCACAGCAAGGTTTTGACTATTTGTTTGAATTTATTTACTGATAATTATTCTAGGTATAATTTTGATAAATTTCTTAATGATGTGTTTTATTTTATACTACAAAAACAATAACAATAATAATCAAAAGGTAGTCTTATAATTTCTATCGTATCTGTGATAAATGTGATAATGTATTAAATCTGCATGAATATTTACCTAAATAATTAGTTGACCACTAGTGAATTTAGATCTGCATGTCATAATCTCGATATATTTTTTTCATACCGATATAAATTGGTCAAACATGTCATAAATTACTACTAAATTATCCATTGCCGATAGAAAATGTTGTATTTTTTAGTACATAGTAAAGTTTATCCAGGTCAATGTTAAGCTTTAGCAAATAAATTATCTTTATTTACCTTGATCGATGACACTAATGCCGGAAGTTAGTCAATAATTCATTGGCCGGAGCTATGTTTTTTGAACTTAGACTGAGTTGCAGCCCTGAAGCAACAGACATAATACTATTTCTCTACCTGAAAACCTGCGTAGCATTTGGCCTAGCCGAATACTACACATGGGGCCCCTTTTTTACCCTATTCTTATACCCTCGTTTATTAAATAAATAAATAATGCTGGACAATACACACAATATCGTTAGCAGCCATTTCATTGTTTAAAATTTTTATGCATCCTTTCAATATACCTACAACTTGATTCATAATGATAATCCTAATATTATTGTTTGTTTTCTTTTGTTTGTTATTAAGAAGTTTAGGTTATGATAGGACTGACATACTCGTACTTTGCAATAACTATGATTATAAAAAATCCTTTCCCAAGTTAAGCAAGGCATCGCATCCGAGCTCCACTCGGATGCGATGCCAACGCACACCACACAGCTTGGGGGAGCACGGACGTCACCGCTAGAGGTGAGTTCATTTTCGATTTTCTTTTAGCTAACAATCAACACATGTCGTGGGAGCCTGACATCAGTTGTCATGCTCAAGATGGGCGATTCCAGAGTTGAGTCTTGCAGAGATCTCAGTTTCTGTAAGAGCCAGTTCTTTCTGCCCACACTCAGAGAAAAAACCGGTCGCAATGTATGCAGTTTTACATTGCGAGCCAAGTTTTGCGAAAATTACAAAATAATTTTGAGATATTAGCAAAATACCCTATGTTGCCGCAGCAACTTTTTTTTTGCGAAACGCAAAAATTGTGAACGCAACAATAATTTTTTTGTTGCATTAACAATTTTGAGGCTCTTTGCTATCGCCGCAATGTGGTAATCTGCGGGGTTCACATAGTTATAGTTTGTGTGGTTCACAATGTAAGTTGTACGTTGATTTTATACGTTGTGGTGTTAGCAAGTTTTGGTCCCTCTGATAAAATCACAACATAGTAATCTGCGGGGTTCACATAGTTATAGTTTGTGTTGTTCACAATGTAAGTTGTATTTTGATTTTATACGTTGTGGTGTTAGCAAGTTTTGGTCCCTCTGCTAAAATCACAATGTAGTAATCTGCGGGGTTCACATAGTTATAGTTTGTGTTGTTCACAATGTAAGTTGTATTTTGATATTATACGTTGTGGTGTTAGCAAGTTCTGGTCCCTCTGCTAAAATCACAATGCAGTAATCTGAGGGGTTCACATAGTTACAGTTTGTGTGGATCACAATGTTAGTTGTATTTTGATATCATACGTTGTGGTGTTAGCAAGTTCTGGTCCCTCTGCTAAAATCACAATGCAGTAATCTGGGGGGTTCACATAGTTACAGTTTGTGTGAATCACAATGTAAGGTGTATTTTGATTTTATAGGTTGTGGTGTTAGCAAGTTCTGGTCCCTCTGCTAAAATCACAATGCAGTAATCTGGGGGGTTCACATAGTTACAGTTTGTGTGGATCACAATGTAAGGTGTATTTTGATTTTATAGGTTGTGGTGTTAGCATGTTTTGGTCCCTCTTATAAAATCACAATGTAGTAATCAGCGGGGTTCACATAGTTATAGTTTGTGTGGTTCACAATGTAAGTTGTACGTTGATTTTATACGTTGTGGTGTTAGCAAGTTTTGGTCCCTCTGCCAAAATCACAACTTAGTAATCTGCGGGGTTCACATAGTCATAGTTCGTGTTGTTCACAATGTAAGTTGTATTTTGATATTATACGTTGTGGTGTTAGCAAGTTTTGGTCCCTCTGATAAAATCACAACATAGTAATCTGCGGGGTTCACATAGTTATAGTTTGTGTTGTTCACAATGTAAGTTATACGTTGATTTTATACGTTGTGGTGCTAGCAAGTTTTGGTCCCTCTGCTAAAATCACAATGTAGTAATCTGCGGGGTTCACATAGGTATAGTTTGTGTTGTTCACAATGTAAGTCGTATTTTGATATTAAACGCTGTGGTGTTAGCAATTTCTGGTCCCTCTGCTAAAATCACAATGTAGTAATCTGGGGGGTTCACATAGTTACAGTTTGTGTGGATCACAATGTAAGGTGTATTTTGATTTTATAGGTTGTGGTGTTAGCATGTTTTGGTCCCTCTTATAAAATCACAATGTAGTAATCAGCGGGGTTCACATAGTTACTTATAGTTTGTGTGGTTCACAATGTAAGTTGTACGTTGATTTTATACGTTGTGGTGTTAGCAAGTTTTGGTCCCTCTGCCAAAATCACAACTTAGTAATCTGCGGGGTTCACATAGTCATAGTTCGTGTTGTTCACAATGTAAGTTGTATTTTGATATTATACGTTGTGGTGTTAGCAAGTTTTGGTCCCTCTGATAAAATCACAACATAGTAATCTGCGGGGTTCACATAGTTATAGTTTGTGTTGTTCACAATGTAAGTTATACGTTGATTTTATACGTTGTGGTGCTAGCAAGTTTTGGTCCCTCTGCTAAAATCACAATGTAGTAATCTGCGGGGTTCACATAGGTATAGTTTGTGTTGTTCACAATGTAAGTTGTATTTTGATATTAAACGCTGTGGTGTTAGCAAGTTCTGGTCCCTCTGCTAAAATCACAATGCAGTAATCTGGGGGGTTCACATAGTTACAGTTTGTGTGGATCACAATGTAAGGTGTATTTTGATTTTATAGGTTGTGGTGTTAGCAAGTTCTGGTCCCTCTGCTAAAATCACAATGCAGTAATCTGGGGGGTTCACATAGTTACAGTTTGTGTGGATCACAATGTAAGGTGTATTTTGATTTTATAGGTTGTGGTGTTAGCAAGTTCTGGTCCCTCTGCTAAAATCACAATGCAGTAATCTGGGGGGTTCACATAGTTACAGTTTGTGTGGATCACAATCACAATGTCAGTTGTATGTTGATTTTATACGTTGTGGTGTTAGCAAGTTTTATTACCTATGGATCTAAATGATGCAATGGACTTCAATGTAGGTAGGTAGGTATAGGTGAGGACTTAATAAAAGAAAGGCATTTTAATAAAATAAATAAAAATTAGGTAGGTACCTACCTAGTTAGTAGGTATCTAATTACAAATTTAGAAAATCATAATTTGTTAGTGTAGGCACAGGTGTAGGTTGGTACATGACCACAGTACCTACACATTTTCACAAATCCATAGTTGTGAAAATCACTACGTTACAACATTTGAATAATTATACAAATTATGAAGCGCTAGCTCTATCAATGTTTAGGTTGTTAGAAAATCAGTTTCAACATAGCGAGAAAATAAGTAACTTAGATAAAAAGCATTATTCATGTTTGTGAAAATCACAACGTTCATTCCTAGACATTGATAAAAGCACAAGCTGACGTATTAGTCAATTTTGTAATGTTTAAACATTGCGAAAAGAGCATAATCAGAACGCTGCACATTCAGTCAGTTTCGGTCATTTCATTGGCAACACTTGAACGGGAAGACCGCGCGTCCGTCGAAGTCGAACTGTCCGGCCGGAACTTTCTAGCACTTTGTGTTAGAGTATCATTTATCTAGTTTGTGCCTTTGGTTTGTGCTTGTGTTGTGCAAAGAGAATAAAACCACTCCGGTGTTCTGTGACAATCACAGTAAAATGGATAAGGAAGACCCACTGGTCGATTTTTTAATTAGCAACGGTTTATATCATCTTCTGCGACCTCTCAACGGTAAGTTCCTTTGTTTATGTAATAATTTTATGCACATGCACATTGTTTTTATAACCTATAAATGTTTTATTAGTTTGCACGTTTTATCAGTCAAAATAGTGCAAGACAGCCTAGGGGGTGAAAATGGGTTTATTTACTGCTTGATGTATCCTAGATGCCGGAATTCAGAGTAATTTATTAATGTCTACCTACTGATGAATTGAACATTCAAACTCAAACCACGTACTTACCGCTTGCGACCCGCGCATGGGCTGATAAATCAGTGGTAGTACAAGCCGGCAGTGACATTATCATCAGGCTATACTAGTCCACTGCTGGACATAGCCCTCCCCTAGTGAGCGCCATAGCGCCCTGTCTTCAGTTGTTTGTGGCAGCCTGCCGTAGCCCGGTGATTCCTAGCACCCCCTGCCCCGCCGTTACCATGGCCGCATGCCATGGCCAGGAATAGCGAGGCAGCCGGGAACTGGAGCCATTGGTTCAGTCTCTTTATCATTGGGGGCTATGGCGCTCATTAGGGGAGGGCTATGTCCAGCAGTGGACTAATATAGCCTGATGATGATGATGATGATGATCATTGGGGGTAGTGCCCATAATCCCCACGCTGGGCATGCGGGTTGGGAATCGCAGTTCAGTGGAGTTGTACTCCAAGGGGCGCTGCTGCCCGGTCCCCGGTCTGTGCCACCATGGCTAAAATAAAAATGCTTTTCTAGATCAGGGTGCAGATCTAGAATTCCTGCTTGATGCGAACGATCACGAGCTTTCGCTTTTGGTCGAAGGGGTGGTTAATAAAGGAAAACTACGCATGGCACTGGATCGATTTAAAGAATGTGTGAGTAGCTTTGACTGCATATTTACCTTATTTTTTTTTACCGACTTTAATAAAGGCGGAGGTTCTATGTTCGGTTGTATGTATGTTTTTGTTAAATGTAATGTAATGTCCTGTGACTTGTCTATGAGCATTGATATGTTATTTCACATCAACCTTTTGCATGTCATGGTCCCCCAAGGGGGATTTAGGCCGGTAGTCCCCATGCTGGCCAAGTGCGGATTGGCGACTTGATAGGTATATTGATATATTAAAATATGTGTATTTTTCCTGACAGAAGAAGCAAGAAAATCTTGCTAGCCAAATGACAGTGGCTGCTCCGTTGAGGCTAGACGAGTTTATATTTACTCCAACTTCACCAGCTCCAGATACTTCAGCCACTGCTCCGACTGCTACATGTATGACATTTTTGTCACCTTTGGCAAGAGATTCTTCTGCAATTAGTTGCCCTGGTTCTAGCTCATCAGCTTCCGATGGACCAGTAAGTTAAAACATCATAATTGTTATAATAATTGACTTTTAATAAACTTAAATAATTGTTTTTTTTTTGGGTGAGATTGGTTTTGATGTTTTTTCTGTTCAAGGACTTGTTCCAAAAACGGTATATTCCCATCCACACCATTAACCTCCCCATCAATGGGGTGGTTGGGAAAAAAATTGACTTGAGTAATGGGGTGGATGGGATTTTTTGCCCCATTGACTTTTTAATTATATACAAGGTGTTAGTCAAATTAGCGAACAATACCGCGGGGTTGCGACATCCAAGCGCCCAACACATATATAATACACATACATCTATAATATTATAAATATTTAGCAACTTTGTATGATTGTTTATTATTAACTACGCTGTAATGACTGAATAAATTTTGTTGAAATTTGGAGCTGCTCTACGTTCCTCTGATCATCAATCGAGAACAAGCATAAAAAAATAATATGAATTTTCTCTACAAAAGTGTCACCGTCATACATACCAATTAGCAGTTTACTTTTTGGCTATCAGAAAGAAAATCAAAAACGTTTTTCAGTTTTAATAATGAATGATGCTCACATTAGTTTCTATAAAACATTTATTAGAAAGAAAAATGTGCCAAATTGAAGTTTTTTTTGCTTTTCAGGAATGGGAACTTACCAATTATGAAGACGAAATAGCGACCATTGACTTTACTAGAGTCCTGGTTGGTGGTTCGCTAAAACATATCTTGGAGTCAACATCAGCTGGGAAACCGCTTCTTACAAAACAGTTCCTATCTACGAAAGACAGAAAAATAATTACAGCAATCATAGTGGAGGCAGAAGTCCGTAAACTTAATAAGATTACGGACGCCATAAGAAAAGAAGTGTGGGAAAATTGGACGACAGAAATAACCACACTTTTCCCATCAGAAACAAAAGCTGTATATTACAGTCCCTTCCGAATCATTGATGGCCGGATTATACAGGCCAGTGGCCTCATTGTGAATCGGCTCATAACGGTCCGAAGAAAGCTATTAAGTGCAGAAAACCGACGTAGCAGGAGTCTCAGCAGCAATGAAAGCACGTCTAGTGAAAATAAGAGAAGGCGAAAAAGTGGTACTCCTGGACGAATTCGGCCTTTGCCTGAATCATTTGTGTTCAAAGAAATTAATGAAGATGGTGATAGCTGCGTAGAGTGGCTGAAGGCTTCCTCTTCGCCCCGGGATCTAGTGATCTCCAAATGGCAAAGCTGCCTGCGGGAAAGACTCTCTTTATTAAAAGAAATTGACTATTTCCAGTATTTTAAAATATTCCCATCACTGCAATGCCCATGGGGCTATGAATTGGTGAGTAACTAGTACCTAATAAACAAATGACTAAAATGAAGACAGCATATATACGACGACCTCTGTGGCGCAGTGGGCGAAGGTCCGCGGGTTGCGGGTTCGATTCCCGCCTCGGAACAAATGTTTGTACGATCTGCAAATATTTGTTCAGGGTGTTCGACTGGGCTAAATATTGCTTAACTTCAGTAATTGTTTATAATCACCTAGGCCAGCTATGCTATGCCCTATGGCTCCTTGTAGTGTCATTTTAACAATTGTGGTGTAAGAATAATTTTACATACTAGCAGTACACCCCGGCTTCGCACGAGTATATTCTATGGCCTATGTTCATCAGGGATAATGTAGTTTCCCAACGGTGATAGAATTTTTCAAATCGGTCCAGTAGTTTCGGAGCCTATTCAATACAAACAAACAATCGAATTTTTCCTCTTTATAATATTAGTATAGATTTTTGTGTACCTGCATAACGTATGACAATCATTTGTTTTGTGCAGCTTGCTAGTGACTTCGATGAAATCCACCCAGAAGTGAAAGGAAAGTTTGAAGAAAAATTCCCTTTAGTAAAGGGTCGTCTGCTAACATTATTGGACGAGAAGGCCCAGCAACTGGCACGACCTGACATCTCTATTCAACTTACTTTGGATCTTGGAACCTGTGAGTTGTCTCAAAATTGTTAGAATTTAGATTATAAGGCATGAATAAGTGACTTCAGGCTTCTAAAATATACACACAATATGTCACAATTTATTATATTGTGACGACCTCTGTGGCGCGGTGGGCGAAGGTCCGATGCAGGAGGTTGCGGGTTCGATTCCCGCCTCGGGACAAATATTTGTACGATATGCAAATTAGTCCAAGGTGTTCTGGTCGTTTTCTATGTATAATAAAAAAAAACTAATTGTTTCGGCAAATCAAATCTTTCTTCGACTTCTTGGTAAATGGCAGCACAGATCACTATAAACTAGTCAGAGAAATTAGAGTGTACTAGTGAAAAATCGTGTCGATAAATAAAGACCGAAACGCCACTCGATTTATAGGTACTTGATTTAATAGGCTGGTGATGATAATGAATTATGAAATCTATTTTCAGTTGGAGAGGAACAAGCTAATGTTGCGGCTTTTCTGTCCATTCCATTGCTGCTGAAGCAGATGCACACAATACCTGTGAAAGGCGTCAGAAAACCCTGGAATCCTTCGCGGACGGAAGTAAGCAGCGCCTTTCTTAGTTTGGTGCCATCTAACTCTGATCTCGAAACCCATTGCTCCGAGAGAGAAGCGAAACTTGCACAGAAGAAGCTACCTATACTTCCATATATTGTTGCCATCGGTCCAAGTTGGAAAGAAGTTGCGCAGTATGATGTCATCATAGCCAAAGACATTAGATACACCTTTGATAACATTTGCGAGGCAGTTTTGAATGCTTTTAAAATCTTATGGACATTAGATTTGCCCTATTCCAAAGACTGTGTGCCAGTTTGGATGTTCATCCAAAGAAGTATTTTTGTCATGAAAAGCAAATACGACACTGAAGGTGTTCCTATGCTAGATTTACTTGCTTCTGTTTCCAACAGGCATGATGGTGCAGTGCGCAATATGTAAAGGATCTTTTAGTAATTTAAGGGAATTTAAAAGTCACTACACATTTTATCATCCGGGCAATGTGTATGTCTGTCCAAATACTGGATGTGGAAGAAGTTATCAACTCTACACCTCATTTAGACGTCATTATTTGAAATGCCATTTGGCCTCGGAGGCTTCTGAACTTGAATCCTGTTCATTTAATATGGACCCTTCACATATGCACACTACACCAGAGTTACAAGGTGAGGATAAAAGATGCTCTATATCAGGTAGCGAAGAAATCAATGTGAAAAGTCAAGGCAATAATTTGCGCTCTGTTTCACTTAGCTACACCTTGGCTCAACTTTTTTCATCTCTTTATCGTAATCCTAATTTGCCAAACAATGTGGTAGATACAGTTTATAGCGGTATTGAAAACATGTTTAACTTATCAATCAAACCTTTATTACCAAGTACACCAGATTCTGCTGTAGAAAAAATGACGAGTGATTTAGAGAGTTTTAGTTCAACACATAAAAGGTTGCAGTACTTTGAAACAAACAGGTCTTTAATTAGTCCTCAGGGTTATGTGGTAGGAAAAAGATTTGATTTCGTAAAAAAAAATGGAAGGTCTTTTTACCAGACAGTAGAATGCATAGCACATAAAATACCCATACGTGATGTGTTGCTCAAGTTTTTCTCTTTGCCCCATTTACTACCTGAGACTATAGATAGTATGAAAAAACTAATGGCCCACGATACATCAAAAAGTATAGAGCATTTCATGCATGGTTCATTTTGGAGACAAAAAGGACATGGGGAAAAATTTGTCATGCCAATGTTTTTACAAATCGATGATTTCGAGACTTTAAACCCTTTAGGCAGTCATAGTGGTATACATAAACTGGGAGCCGCCTACATTTCTCTTCCTTGCCTGCCTTACTATTATGCCTCTCAGTTGACTAACATTTTTTTGGTCTTACTTTATCATTCGAATGACAGAGTTCAATTTGGTAATCAGATCATATTTCAGCCCTTAATTGATCAGTTAAATGACATAATTCGAAACGGAATATATTTTGATCTGCCAGATTTCAAAGGAACTATCTACTTTGAGTTGGCACTAATTTTGGGAGATAATTTAGGTTTGCATAGTGTTTGTGGCTTTGTCGAAAGTTTTTCTTGCAATTTCTCTTGTCGGACTTGTAAAATAGAAAAAAAAGTAATGGAAAAGCAATTATACGAAGATGTGTCTCTTTTAAGGACGGAATCTAACTATCAGGAAGATTTAGCAATAGGTAATCCATCTCTGACAGGCGTGAAAGAGAAATGTGTATGGCTGCAGATAGAAAATTTTTGTTTGTTTTCACAAATGGGTTTTGATGTAATGCATGACATGCACGAAGGGTGTTCGAAATATATAATGTGTTCATTGCTTCTGGTATTTGTGGACAAACTCAAATATTTTACAATTAATACTGTTAATGACAAAATCTCTTCTTTTGAATTTGGTCCTGATAAAAAAGATAAGCCTGTTACATTGGTAATCTCTAATTTACGAAAGGGAAACATTCGCCTAAACGCAGCCGAAATGTACACGTTTTGCAAGTATTTTGGGGTGATGTTCGGCGATTTCGTCCCAAGAGGCGACAGGTATTGGGAACTATATATTCAATTAATGAAAGTTCTACATTTTATTCTGTCGCCTGCGTTTGCACCTGAGCAAGTTCAGTTTTTTCAGTTTTTAGTTGCTGACCTGTGCGAAATGTTTATCAAATTGTTTAATCAAACTCTTAAGCCCAAATTTCACAACCTGTTACATTACCACTCGGCAATGTTACGATTTGGTCCCTTACAGTTTTTATCTTCTATGCGCTTTGAAGCTAAACATCGCCCCAACAAGTTAGCCGCAAAATCCTCAAATAATCGAATGAATATGACATTAACAATAGCTCGAAAACATCAGTTGATGTTAAATGATATTTTTATTCAACGAACAGTTGGTTCGCCTGTCTCTTTTGGAGGTCAAACAGAAATATCCAGTAGAGAAGTTGAACAAATTTTAGACAAAATAAAACTATCTGATATTAAAAAAATTTACAAAGTCACATGGGCTGCAAAGTGTTCTGAGCGGTATAAAGTAAATTCTATAATTGTTTCTTCGATTGAGGAGGAAAGTGTTTGCTTTGCCATGGTAGAAGATGTTTATGTTGATGGAGTATGTAAAATAATAATTAAGGCTAAGCTGTTAAAAACACTTTCTTTTGATGAGCACTACTATGCTTACAAAGTACAAGATTCATTATCTCAAGAGTCAGTATTCATTAATCAGGAATCAATGCAGCATCCATTTGTATGTAATCGCGTGTTCATAGGATGTGACATTAATCTATCTGAGTTCCATGTTGTCCTTACCAAGCCCATTTAATTCAATTTAGCACTGTAATATACTATACCGGGTGTTTTTTTAGACGAAGGGCATACTTTAGGGGGTCATTGTACTCATCATTACAAACAACTTGAACCCTGAAATCGCAAAAAAAAAATCAGCTGTTTTGCACAACTGATTTTTTTCGCGATTTCAGGGTTGGTCCCATGATAAAAGTTGTTCGTAATGATGAGTACAATGACTCTATAAAGTACGTCCGTCGTGTAATAAAACACCCAGTATAATACCATAAGGATCATTCTCGAAATTCTCTTGTTGTTCACTCTGGTGTGAAAAAGAGAGTGATCAATAAACTATAATAATACGTATTATAATCTATTGCAAATAGCTAGATTTTACTTAATTTTATTTGTAAAAGTAAGAATACTGCATTCATAGCAGCAACCGGTAGAGTCAATGATATTGTCTTAATTAGGTACCTTTAGTAAACATTGATTGAAACATTGATTGTATTTAACAATATTAATAAGAGGGCCCTTCCTTACTTATAATCGTTACTTAACCTTAAAAATCAATGCTTAAAATGCTCTGTCAACTTTATTTAAAACATCGATTAAATTTAAGTAACGATTACAAGTAAGGCCCTATGATGTGTGTATAAAAATAAGTTTTGTTTGTGTTTAGGTACTTCTAAGTAAATTAAGTACTCATAATACCTTGATTTAATAAATATTTAATAAAGACAGACAATTTAAAACATTGATTACATTTAAGTAACGATTACAAGTAAGGTTCTATTATGTATGTATAAAAATAAGTTTTGTTTGTGTGCTAAGGACTTTTTAGTAAGTAAGTTAGATAAGATAAAGAGTAAATTAAGTAACTCAAAATACCTTGATTCAATAAATGTTTGTGTCATTTTCATAAGCTTTTTGTTTTTATTTTTCAGACCAATATTACCAATATTGCCATTTCCAATGCTACCATTGCGATACACGCAATGTCGCCTACGCGCCTTGTCGCTCTAGCAATATGCGCTTTGCGTTATTGGCAACTTTTAAGTTGTGGTTCTAGCAGAGGGAGCATGTAACATTGCGAGGAAAGCAATTTTACCATTGCAAGGATAGCAATAATAACAATGCATTGCAATCCTTGCAATGGTAACATTGCTATCCTCGCAATGTTAGATGCTCCCTCTGCTAGAACCACAACTTAAAGGTTGCCAATAACGCAAAGTGCACATTGCTAGAACGACAAGGCGCGTAGGCGATATTGCGTGTATCGCAATGGTAGCATTGCTATCTTCGCAATGGTTACATTGCTATCCTCGCAATGTTAGATGCTCCCTCTGCTAGAACCACAACTTAAAGGTTGCCAATAACGCAAAGTGCACATTGCTAGAACGACAAGGCGCGTAGGCGATATTGCGTGTATCGCAATGGTAGCATTGCTATCTTCGCAATGGTTACATTGCTATCCTCGCAATGTTAGATGCTCCCTCTGCTAGAACCACAACTTAAAGGTTGCCAATAACGCAAAGTGCACATTGCTAGAACGACAAGGCGCGTAGGCGATATTGCGTGTATCGCAATGGTAGCATTGCTATCTTCGCAATGGTAACATTGCTATCCTCGCAATGTTAGATGCTCCCTCTGCTAGAACCACAACTTAAAGGTTGCCAATAACGCAAAGTGCACATTGCTAGAACGACTAGGCGCGTAGGCGATATTGCGTGTATCGCAATGGTAGCATTGCTATCTTTGCAATGGTAACATTGCCATACTCGCAATGTTAGATGCTCCCTCTGCTAGAACCACAACTTAAAGGTTGCCAACAACGCAAAGCGTACATTGCTAGAACCACAAGGCACATAGGCAATATTGCGTTTATAGCAATGGTATTATTGCTATCTTTCAATAGTAACATTGCTATACTCTGCTCCCTCTGCTAGAACTACAACTTCAAGATTGCCAATAACGCAAAGTGTAAATTGCTAGAACCACAAGGCTTAAACGTAATATTGCGTTTATCGCAATGTTATCCTCGCAATGTTAGATCGTATCTCTATTAAAACCACAATTTTAAGGTTGCCATTAAAGCAAAATGTACATAGATAGAACCACAGTTTTTAAAAGCTCAAATATAACAAAGTAAACATAGCTAGAATAACAATGTTATACGTTGTGCAAATCCAAATGTCAAAGTTGCTTTTATAGCAAAATATACGTTGCTATATTACCATAGGCAAAACACTGCAATTTTATTCAAGTTTCACATTGCTAAATGGGAGCCGTCAGTGTAAATTTGTGAAAACATGCGTTTGTGAAATTCGCTATGTAGTAATTAACAAAGTAAATACTTCTACATTGTCATAATCACAATATTTTTTCGCAAAATTAAGGTTGCTGCGCTAACAAACCAACTATGACGGCTCCCATTTAACAACCTTTTCCTGTTGATTTCACAACATTTTTTTCTCCGTGCAGTGTGCTGGCCCTATACATGCTGGTCTATGCATTCGTGCGGAGGCATGCTCTGCTTTTCATTTTAGATTTAGTAGGTAGTACCTATTATAGTCTGTAAGTCTTTACGTATCATTTGGGTCAAAATAAACGATTTTTAGAATGCAATTACTTATCTTACCTATAAGACCTTCCAATATAGAAAAATACCTACATAATATACGAATCGGAATAAAGTAACTGTCTAGTTTCTTGTCGCTATGTCATGCCCCTACAATACTTTATAGTAATTCTGGGCCCCTACTGCTATGCCGTATTATTTACTAGCTTCAGCCCGCGGCTTCACAAGCTTTTTTACGGTATAAAAAGTAGCCGAAATGTTAATCTACCTACATCTATCGAGCTAAAACTACATCTGATATCGAGCTAAAACCACATCTGTTCGAAAATTTCAGCACGAACCGTTCAGTAGTTCGGCGTGAAGGAATAACGAACATCCAAACTATCTCATTAATATTATAGTGTGATTCTTACAAAGCCGGTACGTCGTCGTCCGTCGCCTTGCTGCCGCCAATTTTATATCACCCCTTATGCATTTCAGTAATATTTCCTCGTAATCTGTGGCATACTGCCAGCGAGAACCTTATGAGAACTTTAGTGGTATGAAGTAGCGTGGAGCTGAATAGAATAATTTTGCAAAATAAATGTGACCCCATTCAGCTGTGTTTGTTTTACAACGTCTATGCTCTTGAAATCCATCTCTTGGCATTACACTTGCCATTGGACTCCACTGAAAATCAGTTTTTAAGGTAAATAAAAAAAATTTCTTTCGTCTTTCTTCACCGCGCTAATCGCATCAGACGGATTTTTTGAGCGTAATGTCAGGTGGTGCGTCCACTATAACCCCAGCAACCGGATTGCCGACAGAACCGCCATTTGCAAACGAATTTTCAACACTGACATCCGGAATTTCGTAGCAAGCGAACAAATTTTGTATGAATGAGAATGACGACCACGGGAGGGGAGGAACAGCGGACGGAACGTCCACTGATCGGCAATCCTAATGACGTCATCCGCACTAAGCGGATGCCGACAGGCCGTTCCGTGCGGTGCGGATCCGTGGATTCACTTCTATGGAAATCCATACAAGAGTAGCTGTACAAAAATCCGTTTGATGCGGTCAGTACGGAACGTCCTATGGCGGCGCGTCGATGTTCACCTTTAGTTCTGTACCCCTTTGGGTCGAATAAAACAATTTTCTTTGAGTTAATTTACCGAAGAAAGTATTTATTTAAATTGATCAAGGATACTTTTCAATGGCCGTGGGTTTATAATGATTAAGCCCTTTTCTATCTGTTGGTCATCTCTTATGAAAATAATAACTATATAAAATACAATAATTATATTTTATAATTGGAGTAAAAAAATAGAACACGGTCAGTGCCCAATTAACACATGTCAAGGTTCTACACCGCACCCGGGGGCGGTGGAGGTTCGCACTACTGAGGCTGGGCAGTGAATGGGTTCAGTTAGAGTTTAAGGATATTAACCGTTTATGTGCACTGTGTATAGTCATATACGACGACTTCAGTGACGCAGCGGGCGAAGGTCCGCCAGCGACGTAGGAGGTTGCGGGTTCGATTCCCGCCTCGGGACAAATGTTTGTACGATCTGCAGATATTTTTTCAGGGTGTTCTGGATGTTTTCTATGTATAGTAAAAAAAATATCTATTTATGTAGTGTATTGTATTACTAGTACCCATAACACAAGCTCTGCTTAGCTTGGGGCTAGACCTTTTATTTATTATTAAATACCCGATAAATAACCGATTAAATCATTATCTATGTTAACGAATCGCGAAAGTTTAAAAAGTTTTAATAGGAAGTTGGTAAGTTTTTATATTGACTAGTTTTTTAGTTTTTGCGTAGTAGGTATTTTACTACCTAGTACGTGGGAGGTATTTTACTACATAGCTGTGTAGAGTAGATCCATCTTCTATGTTATTAATTAATCACGCGTGTAGTTAATTTACGGTGCTCAAAGGCTGCGGTAACCTCCATCCAACCATCATCAGGGTTATATGCCGCAAAAAATTAAATAACAAATATTTGCAGCAACCTCACCGGAATCCCGTAAACGGTGAAAACACGCTAACCTTGACCGAGGTTACTTATTTCAGCCGTTTGGGTGGTTGAAACCCTTGGTCCTTGGGGTCCTGGGACAAACGCAATTTATAAAGATGTTACCAAACTTCTTATAGAGTCCACAGGTGATCGGAAAGCTAGCTTCTATTTCGGTCAACGAATTAGCATTGCAATTCAACGTAGCAATACTGTCAGCTTTCTGGGCACTTTGCCTTATGGTGGCTTTGATTTTTAAAAAGATATAAGTGTATATACTAGTAAACTAGTTGTAATTGTTTTATTCCGTAATGTAATTTTCTATGTGCTAAATAAATGGTAGTTACCTACAGTTACACAAAGTAGGTACAAAGTAGGTAGGTACCTACAGTTTTTGCTTATTTACAAGAAAACTACACAACTTATGATGAAACTGGTCTCCAAATAATCCTACTAATATTATAAACGCGAAAGTTTGTAAGTATGGATGGATGGATGTTTGTTACTCTTTCGCGTAAAAACTATTGAACTGAATGGATTTTAATGAAACTTTAGAATAATATAGCATAAACATCAGAATAACACTTACGCTACAATTATAAAATTGATTCGGATTTCCGCAAAGTAACGCCTGAATCTATTATTTATAAAATGCTCATAGATTTTTCGTAGCTCAAAAAAGTGTATTCGGGCCATATTTGGTATTAAGCGGAGAGATTCTTGTAGACCTTTATTTGTAACGAATAAACTATTAAAGGTCAGTACTCACATACGGTATTACTCGATCGAGCTAAACTGTCGAGTAAAACTCATGGCATGGGCTTTCGACCACACATTGAGCATTGATCTATCGAGTGAGGCGCGCCGTTCAGTATTCACCGAACCGTTCGAGCCAAAGGATGTCTGTGCAACAAAGGAGACGGTGGCTGTATTTAGCAAGTCTCACAGTTCTATATAAAGGTCAGTACTCACATACGGTATTACTCGATAGTTTTACTCGAAGTCGAGTAAAAATCAACGTGTGGACCGCAAAACTCACAGCTCGAAGGCTCGCACCGAGCCGGCTCGATGGAATTAAATGAAAGTAATTTCCTTCGAACCTACTCGAAGCGAGCAGACTCGAATGTGTGTACGTGACTGCGAGTGGCGCGAGGCAAGCGTCAGTCTGGTATTGTTTATCGCAATGTTACAGTCAATCTTTCATGAGGAGAAATAGATTAAATAATATAATATAATATATGAGTGTCTTTTTTTTTATTAATGGGGTAATCAAAGAAAGTAATTCTTCATATAGCTCTGGAGGCATCCTTAAATAATTGTTATAATCTTCAGGACATACTCGTAGCTCTTCAATCAAGTTCACGTGGCTGTAATTAGAACGGCGATCTAACCAATGTTTAACCCAGTACCTCCTTTTACGTTTTTTCTTTTCATTTTCTTTGATTTTATTTTATAGAACTGTGAGACTTGCTAAATACAGCCACCGTCTCCTTTGTTGCACAGACATCCTTTTCGTTCGGTGAATACTGAACGGCGCGCCTCACTCGATAGATCAATGCTCAATGTGTGGACGAAAGCCCATGCCATGAGTTTTACTCGACAGTTTAGCTCGATCGAGTAATACCGTATGTGAGTACTGACCTTAAGAAAATCAAAGAAAATGAAAAGAAAAACGTAAAAGGAGGTACTGGGTTAAACATTGGTTAGATCGCCGTTCTAATTACAGCCACGTGAACTTGATTGAAGAGCTACGAGTATGATTATACGATCGATACGAATGTATGATGGAAATGTTTGGATGGAATGTCTTAAATAGTCCTACAAAAAAACCCGCCACAGTATATATCTATATCTTATCTGTGTAAGCCACTATAGCCAAAATAGAAAACCATAACTACAATAAACGTTGATAATTTATTTCAAATGCACATTTGATAGTAATAAATTGATTCCTAAATGAAAATTGATACTTTTATCGCTTCTGGTAGGTATTTAAAGTAGATAATTATACCTATACCACCCGAAATACTAATTCTGCGCAGACGAAGTCGCGGGCACCAGCTTACAGTTAGTAATAAAATAACCTACGAATCAAAACATAAGTAATTTCAATAAACCGAAGAAACAGTGCACTTTCATGTTTTTTTATCATATTTTTATGTCATGCTACTTTATTTGACGACCTCTGTGGCGCAGCGGGCGAAGATCTGCCTGCGACGCAGGAGGTTGCGGGTTCGATTCCCGCCTCGGGACAAATATTTGTACGATCTGCAGACATTTGTCCAGGGCGTTCTGGATGTTTTCTATGTATAATAAAAAATATCTATCTATTTAGTGTATTAAGTATATCAGTTATCTAGTACCCATAACACAAGCTCTGCTTAGCTTGGGGCGAGATAATGCGGTGTGAATTGTCCAGCATTATTTATTTATTTTTTATGCTTACTTATTACCATGGCGATCCCGTGAGTACTAAGATCTAGGCTCAGTTTAAGAATGAATCTATTAGGTTCGCCCCTGAGTAGCGGTCATCCTGTAACACAATTAAAACATTGGGTAAAAAATACCCGCAAGGTTATTCAGGACTGCTGCCGTGATTGCCTTTCGGGATAACATACCTACTGTCGATGATATGAAGTGTTCTGATAGGTGTTTATGTGACAGCAATCACAATTACAATTCATCATCATCATAAATAAATCAGCCATTCGAATCGATTCTGCCCAAATAAAGTACCGATACACGCAAAATCTTTTTTAAATTCTTGGTTAGTATTCATGATGGCGAAATAGGCCCTTAGGCTCAATTCACACCGGGATGGCAGCGGCGGCCGGCGGCGCGCCGCGGGCTGGACCAACTGACAGGACGCGCGTGTCTTCCGCTTACCTTTTCATGTTTTTAAGAGTACGCGTTTAACTGCCGGCATCGGACGATCCGCACTGACCGCATTAAACGGTTTTTGAATTCTTTGTCTGATTTGCCATACAAGTGTGTTCACATCCGCACTGCAGGGAGCGGACAACTTTTCCGTTTAGCGCGTATGTCGTAGGATTGCCGGTCAGTGAACGCACTCGCATGTTCACTCGGTCCGCCTTTCATGCCCTCCCGCGCTCCGCGCTTCCATTTTAGCTCGCCCATAAAATTCGTCCTCTTGCTACGAAAACCCGGATGTCAATATTAAAAATTCGTTTACAAATGGCAGTTCCGTCGGCAATCTCGTTGCTGCGGTTACAGTGGACACACCACCCGGCATTACGCTAAAAAAATCCGTTTGATGCGGTCAGTACAGTTCAAGCGACACCGGTCTTAGATGTACCTACATATGTAAATTTAGTTTTGAATTATTTCACATCAGTTTGACACTGAAAGTTGCTGCCGGCCGCTGCCATTCCGGTGTGAATAGAGCCTTAGTATCGTATAGCTCGGCAGGTAACGTAGGAACGTCGATTTCTGCATCGGAACGCAGGCCAGCCCGCCGCTTATAAGAATTCCTTTGACTCCGAGCATATTCGGAATTCCCGCCATATTCTTACCTCACAGATATGATAGAACTTGATGTAATATGGCTGTATTACACTTTTGGACGATGTCGGCCTTGGAATTTAGCTTTTGATATAAGCGCGGAGTTTTATTTCTTTCGTCTCATGTGCTCCTAATATTATACTAAAATATATAATTGGTAAAATATTATATTTTACCGTAAAGAGCTGTATAGTGACTGTATTGTTGGGGCTATTCCCGTTGTGCTATTTTATTCCACTTATTGCGACTCTATGAGCGTTCATTTCGTCCACAACATACGGGTAATCTTAGCGACTTGACTCGTCCTGAGACTTTCTCGAGACACTTTTACCGTGGCTTAGAATTTACCTCAACCCAACTCTTCCCGCGGGTGTCGTAAGAGGTGACTACGGGAAGCGCTTTCTGCAGAACAGATCCACCACCGAAATGCGATCGCCAACCCGCATGCCCAGCTGATTAAGGGAGACCTATGCCCAGTAGTGGACTGGTAAAGGCTATTCATTGATGAGAGACACTCTTGTGATCTTCAGATCAAAAATAAATGGTTGTTAGGTTGTAAGGTTGTACGTGTGTTTAACTTGCCTAGGATGTTATTTAAGTTCCAGTCTAGTTGTGTATTGATTCTCGTTACCAAGATTTACATTGATTCTAACTCTTTCCGTACTGAGATATTCTAGAGCGGGTTTCGGGCTGCTCCTACTGAGCTTCTTGTTAGTTGTTAAAGCAACTCTACCTTGTGTAAGAGTGGGTTTTCGGTGTAGAGCCTGAGAAAAACTTTACTTATTGTTTTCAATGGATTATTTGCCCGACTAGCGATTTTTCTTTTGAAAGCTACTCGCTCGAGTCACACTAATCACACTAATATTATAAATGCGAAGGTTTGGATATTTAGATGTATTTTTTATTTTTATTTATTTATTCCATCGTAGGTACAGTACACTTGATGTTACTCTTGATGGATGGATGAATGTATGTTCCTTCTTCACGCCAAAACTACTGAACGATAGGGCTAATATTTTGCATAGAGTTCTAAGCCTGGAATCAAACAAAGGGTACTATGTATACATCTATGCAAAACTTCAGCCCGATCGATTCAGTCGTTTTGGCGTGAAAAGGTATCAAACATCCATCCATCTATCCATCCATACATCTAAACATCCAAACCATTTATAATATTAGTGTGATTGTGTGATGAGTTTTAGGATTATGAAGCTATCTACTCGTACTTCTAGATTCTGATGTTCCACTATTCAAAGTAGATAAATCCAAATGGTAGCTATAAATAGTGCAGTTTCAAGATGAACTACCTACAAATTCTGTTTGTACTCTAAAGTCTTGCGGTCTTTGGGGAACAGAAGTCGCTTTAAAAATTAAAGGTAAGCCTCCGAGCTTTTGTGTTGCACTGAGAGAATGTTAAGCGCAGTCGACTGTTTGCTTACGAGAAATCTAACTCGCGTTAGTTTAGGTTAATTGCCCATGACGCTTAAAGGTGCATCTCTACACAGTATTGAACAAAGTCGCTTCCTGCTGTCTGTCTGTCCCTATGTATGCTTAGATCTTTAAAATTACGCGACGGATTTTGATGCGGTTTTTTAAATAGATAGAGTATTTCAAGGGAAAGGTTTATATGTATAATACATTCATAATGTAGTAGAGAAACACTGATAACATAGTGAAATAACATAGTGTCAGAAATAAAAGGAAGACCATGAATTTTAACATTTTTAATACTAAATTACATAATCAATTTAACAAATGAACTAAGTACAGGGGAAATAACACAAAGGCTACTTACGATACCAGAATATGCATAATCCCGTAGGATGATCAAGTAATTCAAATAAAAACTTATTCACCGCGGGTAACACTGCGGGGCGCAGCCAGTATTTACATAAATTGTTGACCATCCTTTTTTAAAGGTACCTTCTACATCCTCATAAAATAAAATGGCCCAATCGAACATTACACCAAAAACTAAAACCACCTGAACGTATAGAACGGTTTTATTTCTGAAGTAATGGGTTCCACTTACCGTCATCGGGCGAGGGTTAAATCGCGGATTGAATCACATATTTACGGCTTGCAGTCGTATAATTTTTATTTTTATTAGAAAATAAACTGCTGTTTCGAAAATGATGACGTTTTAGAACTCTGACTAATACATGGCCTTCAATTTCGGATTTAATGTAGTAAGATCGTTTTTTCCATGACATGGAAAAGAAGATAGTCAAATTATATTATTTATTTATATGATTCAATTGAAAACTATAAAAAACCCGATTCACTTTTTTTCGATTATTACTTTTTTTTCGCAAAATGTAGAAGCACAGATTTCCAAAATGTAGCTAAGAATCATTAGGAGTCTAGAGGATTACTATATATTTTGATACTTCATTTATCAAAATCGCTTCAGCCGTTTGTATGCTTCGAGGTAATACAGTCTGTCAGCCAACCACAAAGAAAAACTAGAAAATAATAATCTGGACCTAAATAACATTCGTGCAAGATACTTCTGCATATTAATTGTTTCAAAAATGATTCATGTCCATGGGTCCATGGATCCATGGGGACAGAAATGAATATCATGTGCACTCAAAGTGTTAAGTTGCCAAAGAGTTAAGTTGCATGGGCAACTTAACACTTTGAGTGCACATGAAGCACATCTCCAGGTTGGGCAGTGTATGTCTTATAATTGAAACTTTGTCCGGATCTGATACCCAGCGAGCCGAGCCCCTAAGTTCATAAAAATGTACGTTATCGTATTCGACCTGATTTGCATCGGTATTTGACCCTAATGACTTACCTACATACTTTTATGCCACAGTTTTATGAGCACATATTTTGTAATGGTAGGTATAGATCATGGACTTAGTTTTAATTCATCTATGGTATAGATGAAACAATTAGTTCAAGTAAAGTTTGATTTTTTTTTTTTTTTTTTTGCTGGACAATTCACACAGCATTATTTAGCCCCAAGCTAAGCAGAGCTTGTGTTATGGGTACTAAATAACTGATATACATAATACAATACACCACATAGATGAATCTTTTTTTTTTATACATAGAAAACACCCAGACCAACGGAACAAATTTCTGCAGATCGTACACAAATTTGTTCCGAGGCGGGAATCGAACCCGCAACCTCCTGCGTCGCAGGCGGACCTTCGCCAGCCGCGCCACGGTGGTCGTCATGAATTCTTCTAACCAATCGCTTCACTATGTCAGTGGTACCTATTGTATCCTTAAATTAAAGATTTATATCCTTTTAGGTACTCGTATTAAAGACATTCCTGATACGCGTACAATGCACGGAGATATTGATAGAATGGTTTTAACCTTGTCACTTTTGACGCGCGTCCCTCCATCTGTAGATTACACCCACCTCAGTAGTTACGTTACACAACTTCAGAATATTTACATGCTTACCTCATGTTAACAATATAGAGAATCCAAATATTTAGAGATGTTACTAGGCAGTCCTACATAATAGTCAACAAATAATGCATCACATCCCATTTCCGCGCGGACGCGCGGCATGTTGCGCAGCATGCACTGTCACACTACAGACACAAATAGATGTTGCGGCGTACGGCCTGACAGCTGAGAGGATAAGTTAAATGCCAAAATGTGTAATTCTGAGACGAAAATCTGAAAAAAATATAGTCCAACTAAGACGCATTTTATCTTAGTTGGCGTCAAAATAGTTGGAATGATAAATATCTCATTTAATACAAACAAGAATGCATGATAGCAGTAACATATCGATTTTGTTTAAAACAAAAAATAGGCACATATTAAACATTTATTTGCACGGAGTTAGCAAACAACTTTGTTGCATTTAATCTCTGAATTAAATTAAATAACTACACTTTATAAGGCTCATTCATTACTTGGTAGAAGGAGCTATTACGATTTAACTAAGTTCTCATAGTCACAGAAGACAAGATCTTATCAGGCTCATATGGATCCATGATGCGTGATCACATAAGACCAGATCTTAATCTATGTAAACAACGTTTTTGTCAGTGAATTGCTGCTGTAATAATAGAACGATTTGATTAGCAGAATAGGACTCCAGGTCAAGCCGCTCATGGGTATTCATAGCTCGACTCATTCGATCCGTGAGTGAAATAGTTTTGGAAGGCTCTATGGTTTCGGCCAGCGGCAAAACTATTACACTACTGATGGTTAGTATGATCCCTATAAAGATAGGCAATAATAGTCGGCTATTACTATCTTATAGCCGACCTATTACTAGGCTTGGAGGTAGGTAGTAGCGGTAAAACGATATCGTTTACGATGCTTTCTTATCTTTCGTTTGGGTATGTTATTTACTATCTAAACTGGCTGTCTGAGACGTACCTACTTTAGGATTTCAGTTATCTCTTTGTGTCTTTCGAAAAGTTGTTTCCTACTCGATATTTAAGAAAAATACCGATAAAACTTTTAAATCCATCATGGTTATTAACACTAAAGTCATTTACAAGTTACAACGGGATATTTACCATGATTTGAGTTTTGAGCTTTCCAATATTTCGGCACAGCACACACAGATATTGGAAAGCTCAAAACACAAATCATGGTAAATATACGCCGTTGTAAATGACTTTAGTGAAAAAAACCGGATTCGTATGGAATAACACACCAAACAGAGTAGTTGCCTTTGATTTTAGTTACCTACTAAAGAAAATAGCGATGTATTGTTGTCCCAAAGGTGAAGAAATAATATTTATTTTCTTTTGTTGCCGTTGTCGTAAGGCCCTACCTCAAAGCATCAAACGATTGGTGACAGGAATGTAAAAATGAACCTTTTACTGAGGGTTCCGTACGTACCTACACTTTTTTCGTCTTTTTCAGAATAAAGAATAACGTAGAATAAGAAAATAAATTACCCATTACATACCTATTTTTCCTTATAATTTGTCATTATAATTTGGTTACAAGAGGGATTATTTTCAGAGGGATTAAAAAAAAGCTGAGGATAGGTATTACCATCTGTACAATGGATACTTGTAAATTCCTTTGATTATCTTAATTATAAGAACGAAAAGGCGGTGGCGCTACGCTGGTTTGAGGCCTACAACCAACCGCCTTAAGGCCAGGTAGTCCTGCAGCAGTAGGCGTAAGGGAAAACGCGCGCCTGCGAAGCCGCCGCGTTCTTGTTTTTTGTAGTTATTTCGACATAGTGATAAAGAAAATCATTTGTTCAAGTCAAACTCTGCGAATTTGTTTAGAAATATGAAGTGTCCTCAGTTGAGTGAAAAAAAATGTGTGATATTAGAAGTTCGCTAGAAATAGTATTGAAAAAACGTTAGAAAAAGGGGTACCTTTGGAATTTTTTTCTATCGAGTGAAGTTCAATAAATCTTGTAACTGAATGCGATTTTGACTAGACTAGATCCTTAAGTAATATATATCTTTTTTTCAGAATCTTAAACACTGTTTTCTAAGTCTCAGATGATTTCAAAAATCACAAAAATGCGGCCTCTGCTGGCCTACCACGCCTTATGTAAGCAGAGCTAAGTACGATTTTCTCACAAAATTTCTCGCCCTCATTATCCGAAGCAAAAGACAAACAAACAGGAGAAACAAGCACGTCTCAGCGCGCGCAGTCAAAGGAACTCACACATGTCATGCAACATGCAAGGCTGACTGCACTGACTTGCAAATAGGCTGAGGGCACAAGCTCGAATTAATATTTAGAGCACTCTTTTCTATGTAGGTACATTGACTTAGACATTTACAGCGGTACTACAAAAACCAACGTAAACACTGGTCTAATAAGCGCTTAGCTAAACACAGCGGTACTACAAAAAAGTAAGACATCTGCTGAGCGAGTGTTTAACAAAAGCGTTACCACAAAACTGCGTTTTTCGACGGTTTACAGTTAGACACGGCTTTGACATAGTTTAAATGAGAGTTAAACTCTTGTTAAATCCATGTCTAACTGTTTAGACACTGTTTAGCTAAACGCTTGTTGTACCAGTGTTTACATTGGTGTTTGTAGTACCGCTGACAGTGTCTAAACAATTAGACACGGGTTTAACAAGAGTTTAACTCTCGTTTAAACTATGTCTAACTATAAACCGTCGTAAAACGCAGTTTTGTAGTAGGTAACGCTTTTGTTAAACACGCGTTCAACAAATGTCTAACTTTTTGTAGTACCTATTTTAGTCTTGGACATTGGCTGTGCGATGCCTTAGAATTTTCACTACCCCATCTCTTCCCGCGGGTGTCGTAAGAGGCGTCGTAAGGTTCGTAGCTAACCTACTTACATCTGTAATGAATTCGTCAAACAACGATAGTTTTTATAGTAAAATTGTCTGGGTGTTTCTATGTGTACGGTATCTAATCTGTCCGGTTGACCGTTCCGTACTTGGGTAAACGAGACGGGTCTTTAACCACTTTAGTGGTTGGGCACGGCAATTCATCTTTATTCTTTTTTTTTTGTTTGATTTTTAATGCTGGACTGTCCACACAACATTATCTATCCTCAAGCTAAGCAGAGCTTGTTGCATTTTAGGTACTAGATGACTGTAGTATTTAATACAATACATGACATAGATAGATATTTATATATTATACATAGAAAAACCCAGAACACTCGGAACAAATATCTGCAGATCGTACAAAATTTTTCTCTAAGGCGGGAATCGAATCCGCAACCACCTGCATCGCAGGCGGACCATCGTCCGCCGTGCCACATCGGTCGTTAAAATCTTTTGCTTTGGTGTCCGAAAACGGTACACAGTTGATTCTAAGTTGACCGTTGCTGAAAATTAGTGACGTTCCGAAAGCAGAATACTAAACACAGTTGACATTGACATGGCCTTTGCATTATTTAAAAATATATCTGCAAGAAACTCTCTAGTTTTATTAATTGCGATCACTTGTATGGATATTTTAAAATGTCGTCCTTGTGCTACATACTGCAAGTAAAAATTTAAAAATTAACTAAGTCCGATAGTAGGCATCTCGCTACTAAATCAATTAAAGCATGTTTCCTCTGATCATAGGACAGTGATTCTTCACTTCCTTCTTTATAATTATTCACGCGCGAGAGGAATGGGAAAGAACATAACAATTTCGAACCAAGCGCAGTCGGATTTTCCTTTAACAAAGTTCTATCCCATTTTGACAACGCGCGGACTGTACAAGCCTGGGGCAAGGTCTAATACTTGTTCATTGGTTCAAAGGTGTTAATAATTTGCGACATGACGTGTAGGTAAGGATCTGAATGGGTTAAATGAAATTACGAACCGAACCGCTGTTTCCTATGGTCCTTTATCGAGTTATTGGGGTCTACCATTATACTTAGCTGTGAGGCATTCACCTACCTACATCAATTTGCTTTACAATATGGTGGGTTCGGCATTGTGTAGTTTGCTTCAGTATAAGCAGACCTTTGTTATTTCTGTTTATTTGTTTGTAAATTATTGAAGGTAACGTTCACCTGCGTAAGTAAATTATTATTGTGATCAATAGATGAATATGTAGCGAAAACGCTTTTGAGCTGAGCTAGATTTAGAAATCAGATAATGTATGGACTGACTCATAGATATATAGATAGATAATACTTTTATTCATCACCATAGAAAACTAATTTTACATGGAAACATGTAGAGAACAGCAATGGAACTGGCGGCCTTATAGCTTAAAGCGATTTCTTCCAGGCAACCAAAACGACGGGAGAAAAATAAAGGATGGCGGTGCTACTTAACATAAATCTAAACTATTCATACTAAATATACTACATAATACCTACTAAACTAATACACGAATACATACAAAACTATAATTATACTTAGTAAATGTATTAAACATGCTAACTAATCTAGTGTGACGTGACATTTAATAAGTAATTAAAGACTTTCCTTTTAAAAGCGTGATGTGATGTGGACCTCTTAATATCCACTGGCAAATCGTTCCAAAGTCGGACAGCATGAACAGTGAAAGAGTCGCTGTAAAAAGATGTTATCTGTACTGGAGATGCGAGAAGCAGAGTATCCGATGACCTAAGAGAGAGACCTGGAGAAGAAACTGAAATCTCTCCTTTAGATAAGACGGGGAAAGGGGGTTGAAAAGTATAGAGAAAAGCAGAGACAGAATATGCAGGTTACGGCGCTGGCGAATAGGGAGCCATTTGAGCTGGGCTCGGTAGGCAGACACATTGTCGTACTTACGGAGGCCAATGATAAACCGGATGCACACGTTTTGTAAGCGCTCCAATTTATTGAGCTGTTCCTCTGTAAGGTCCAAATAACATGCATCCGCATAATCAAGGACAGGTAGAAGAAGAGAATGAGCAAGAGTGGTTTTGGTAGCCGTGGGCAGACTCATATATATTATATACATTATTAAAATATCTAGATGTAGTATAATGTGTTAAGTATATCAGTATTCTAGTAGCCATAACACAAGCTCTGCTAAGTTTGGATCTAGATGATGCTGTGTGAAGTGTTCAGCATTATTTATAAATTTTATTATTTTCAAAAATAACTATACTTGGTCGTAAAAATAGATAAAATGCTACACCGCGCCGCCGCAGAATAAGTGCTATGTTGTAGCGCATTCGAAACGAATCACGTTTTTAGATAGGGTTACTGTTACTTCAAAGATCTTTGAAGTAACTCTAAAAACGTCTATACCACCATGCTATCAGTCACAGATATAAAAAAAACAATATGTCAATTCGGTTGTAGCAAAAACTAAACTAATTTGGCAACATTAAAAACGTCGCTCTTCTTTTTATTTTGACAGTAAAGAAAGGGAGAGCAACATGTTTCTAGTGGTGTCAGATTAGTTTAGTTTATTTTACTATAAAACTATCTATGCGGGTTAACTACGAACCTTGTTTGTGTTATAGTTTTGCAATTACCAAATTCACACCAATAACAGGTAATTAATTAGCCTAAGACAATACATCATTTAATCATCAAGACCAAGCTTGTATCGTCCATTAATCTAATGTAAGTGTAATTGCGCCAGTTTGCGCTCACGCGAGATTGATGGCGTTAATACGGGATTACGTCATAACCGGCTGTCAGTTTACGTCATCAGGCAGGTGATCAATCTGTCAGTTTGTTGGGTATATATTGCTATCCATATTATTGTATTAAAATAAATCTGAATAGTTGGGTATATATTGCTATCCATATTATTGTATTAAAATAAATCTGAATAAATCTGTTTGCGATCTTGCCTCAACTTACGTAATTTGCAATTTTTCTTTGGAATGGACAAATTAACCGTTGCGTTTTCCTGATTATTTATTGCGTTATAAAATGTCCATGACGTCATATTCAGTAGCTACTTACTTACCTATATACGTAGACCTTAATCGATAGGTTACCCCCCCCCCCTGTTAAGTTTAAAGTCAAATTTTACATTCAGAAATAATTTAAAACTTTGTAAAACTTGCTACCTTCATCTTTTGGTAAAATGAAAATAGCAAGTGGTTTTAAATAAAAACAACAAATTTAATAGTATAAAACCGATACTAATGTAATTACGAGACTTAGAATCCGTCATGGGGGTCACCGCTTTACAAACACCACTGTACACTTAATTTATAAACACATTCATAAAACCAATATGAAACTTAAAAGGCTTCCAGAAACTAACAAAAGTTCAAGAGAAGCAGTAACTCCCCTAGGCGTAAATAACTTAACCATATTTATAAAACCAATTTTGTCTAGTGAATATCAGTCTTTATTTAAAACTTTGCAAAAGTTTCCATAACGTTGCTGTCTAGTGACTTATGTCTTGAGTTTATTTACAGTACAGCTAATTTGATGCATTCGGGCGAACAAAGCAATGCAAATGTTTAATGCAAATAAGACTCATAATGTTGATTTTGAGATGCCTGGGATGGGCTTCTTGTAAATACACTGAAAAGTTTGTAATAAAGATACCTAGGTACTGAGACTGTAGATAAAAACTAAAGAAGCTTCTTAAACATTTATATTTTGTCATCATGGTAGGTAAAATTTACAAAAAATAGTACAAAGTGGTGGACAGCAATGTGGACAGTAGGTAAAAGATTTCAATATTGTCAAATCAGATTTATAGACAATTTGACAGTAGTTTAAAGACGCCATCCATATTATTTCATGGATTAGATATTTTAGTGATTTAAATTAGTTTTGTGTGTTTAGTTTTATTTCAGGGATTGGATATTTTAGTGATTTAAATTAGCATTGACACCAAGCACGACAAGAAATCCTTGCTGAATAAACCTACCAGAAATCATGTGAAAACTTTAATTTCCTTACATCTTTTCTAATTTGACGACATCTGTGGCGCGGCGGGCGAAGGTCCGCCTGCGACGCAAGAGATGGCGGGTTTGGTTCCCGCCTCGGGGGAATATTTGCACGACCTGCAGATATTTGTTCCGGGTGTTCGGGATGTTTTCTATGTATAGTGAAAAAAATCTATATGCGTAGTTTATTTTTTTACGTTTTTCTTTCAATTGCCAAATATAGATTTCTACGTAGTGTATATATAAATAAATAAATAAAATAAATAAATAAAATAAATAAATAAATAATGCTTGACAATTCACACAGCATTATCTAGCCCCAAGCTAAGCAGAGCTTGTGTTATGGGTATTAGATAACTGATATGCTTAATAATTATTTATACTTATTTTTTATTATATTAATATAATAACTAAGTATATCAGTTATCTAGTACCCAAGTTCTGCTTAGCTTAGTGTTAGATAATGCTGGATGAATTGCCAACATTATTTATTTATTTTATCCCGTATCGCTGTCTTGATTATCTACAGAATAATAGCTAAGCAGAAGAGGGAGCACGCCAACAGCGGGTAAAATGCTTGGGATTATCGTCTGATCTTATTAAGCTTACAGACATTGTATTGTTGGTAGTTAGATTTTATTTTATTGACTTTTATGGGATCCATTGTAAAAGTCTGATAAAACGTTCTGGTGATAAAATTGTTGCTCATAATAACAAGTACATTTGTTGCTTTCTTTATCGGTTAAGCTCTGTCAATTTTTGCACTCGTTAATGCTATGATGGGGATGCAATGCAGATTTGAATGAAATTATGAAAGATCTCAAGCATTTGGTGAGATTCAAATTAGAATGGGGATTGAGATGGTATCTGTTTTCTGGAATAAGCAGCCAAAGCATTTCCAAGATCCGATATGTGTTTAATGAACCAGAACCGGGATGTGGATCCCTGTTACAATAATTCAAAACTAAACTTCTAAAACCTTAAAACTATCGGATCCACTTTATGATCGAACTTTCGCCTATTATTGCAGCAGCGCTTCGTGTGACAATGTCGGAATTTATTTAAGCCGGCCTAATTACCTAAAGCCGCGTACTAACATCCTATAGGATCGGCATAACTAAGCAGGCCACAATGTATGCTAAGCACCAAGCTCTATGCTTTACGGATTAGGAGTCTTGGTTGTATAATGAGATTCCCGTGAGCACAGAGACATATTTCAGTTCTCGATAAAAAATAACTAAAAATATAGTTATATTTTCCAATCCACTGTGATTGATTACAAAATAAAAAATGTTTGAACTTAAAAAGGGTAAGCATACAATTAAAATTATCTTGCTCCTAGTTGTTAGTGTATGGACCGCCTGTGGCGGTGCAAGCCTCCACCAAACGTTTCAATAGATTCTATTTGTAGCAGTTCTCGATAGAAAACAGAAACAATTCAAATCATAACTTCAAAAACATTTAAACTATCGGGACTTTCGTCTATTATTTATCGCCAGCAGCGTTTCTCGTGTGATAATGCTGGTAATTAATTTAAGCCGGCCTAATTAGATACCTAGATACCTAAAGCCACGTACTAACGTACTAGGATCATCGGCATAACTAAGCAGGCCACAAGGTATGCTAAGCACCAAGCTCTATGCTTTGCGGATTAGGAATCTTGGTTGTATAATGAGATTCATGAGAGCAGAGAGACACATTTCAGCTCTCGATAGAACACAGACACTTCTGTAAATATTTTTTTTTAACAAAGAAAATTACAATCAAGGAATAGAAACAAATTAGAACGAGTATTTACAATTGAAACAATTGAGCTAACTGCAGACTGTTGCAACTCAACAATGGATTATTCCAGTTTCCCCCTTTTAAATCCCCCTTATGAGGGAAAACTAGACTTCAAAAAAATTCATTCCAGGGGAGATTTGTCAATGGGGAAATCTGGTTAGTCTAATAAAATTAACTGGAATACAATGTGTAGGTAGCTCAACTGATCCGAAAAAAATACTAAATTCATAAATACATTCCCTCATGTAAATAAATGTTTGTTACATTTAAATTCTCAAAATGTTCATGTCAGCTTGCTAAAATTTTGAACTGACCACAATGATATAGTAATTTTGTGGCACTGATTGATAATAACGTATTGAAATATCAAAATAATTACATTTTATTGATGAGTATTGGACAAATATTTCCATTCCACAAATATTCTTATAATTAATATTTAAATAATAAGCCAATAGGTTTACTGCAGTGTAATTATCGAAGATACTTTTTAATTAACCACATTCTTTAAAAAAATTATACCTATTTATATTACCTATCTACCTATATACAGGGTGGAATTTTTGGAAGGGACAGTAAGGACAGTTACCTTAATCGTTGAAGCAACATGAAAATGATCTTAAGAAACAACCCATCCTTTTAAAAAAATATCATCTCCATTCACAGATTTTCAAAAAAGTTACAGGATTCGAGAAAATGCGCGTTTTTCACAAGAAACGTTTTTTTGATGCCAGTTGAACTTGTTTCTTATACTGATCAAAAGGTTCTTTGAGACTAACTAAGTTTTGAGAACTAGAAAAGTCAGAAAACGCAAAAAAACTTTTCCTGTCCTAAGCCATGTCCCATAAATTTTAAAAAGTTGGCTAGATTGTCTTTTGTTTTTTCATACAATTATCCACGCTGACGTTACAAATCCAGGCCTCAGGTATCCGGAATACGAAAACCAAAAGGGATCGCGTCGAATTTAAATAAAAATATACGATCGCAATTGGGTGTGAATTAGCCCCACTAATTGCTTTGCAATTATAAGCACTTACCAAAATTATACTACAAGCAGCTAGGTCAACAAACAAAGCCACCTAATGCGGCTAATTTCTCTAATTAGATATTCCAAATTAGGTACATTTAGATGCCCGTAATTGTAATACCTGCACAATGCACATATTAACAATCACACAAATCAGAAACAAGCAGCCATAGACATTTAAAAAATCAAAATCACTAACTCTTTATTTCCATAAATACAATAAATGTACACTTAGAAAAGTTCAAATTATAAAACTAAACACTGTCACGGAAATACTATTAACATACACAGTAACAATATTAAATAAAGTTCTTGGGGATACTGTTTTTGTCGATCGGGAGGGAGCATACCAACGCCAAAGGGGTACGGGTTTTGCTCCAACTCGAAAAATAACAACTAACAGGCTAAAGGTTTCTTCGTCGCTACTTTACTTTAGTCAACATACCTATCGAAGCGAAAGAAATCAAAAACATCACTCTATTTCCGTGTCAGTGTTTAATTTTATAATTTGACATTATGTTTAACATTTTCTAAGTGTTTATTGTATTTATGGAAGTAAAGAGTTTTTGATTTGATTTGATTTGACAACAACAAGGGGAATCTAAGTAGGTTTGAAACCTAGTTTCTAAGCGTGTGCTTAGAAAGTCGTCAGACTTCACAGCTCGAGTACAAATAATTTACAAAAACCAGAAATACCTGCAATACACTACCACTAGTATCTTAAATGTGTCGATAATACCTTTAAATAAGATCAAGTTATTTTGTTTAACGACACTCAATATCATCGATTCATTATTCGTTCTCTTCCTCTACCTGTTCCAACGCGTTTCCTATAGCTCTAAGGTTTGCTGGAAGAAAAATCTTTTTCAGGATTAAGCTCGCCCATCATTGCTGTGTGGCACCGGCGTCGGCTAAGAATTTTCACCACCCCAACTCATCTCGCTTTTGTCGTAAGAGGCCATTAAGAGATATCTACCGGGGGGCGGGCAGCAGCGTATCTTGCAGAACAATTCTACCATCAGACTGCGATCCCCAACCCGCATGCCCAGCGTGAGGATTATGGGTACTACCCTACATGAGATACAAGCCAATAAGGTGCTTATCTGGGGAAGGTCTGCGTCCAGTAGTGGAGCATTAAAGGCTGCTGAGGTGAGGAGGGCCCCACTTTAAATGTTGAAAATGGGAAGTTTTTCAAATAGTAAAATTGCATTCTACGTATATTGAAAAATTAGATACATAATCTGGTAATTGAATCTATTAAATAAATAACCCTTATTTCTAACCCTAGACGCAAAAAAGAGAGGTGTTATAAATTTAACGTCTCTGTCTGTGTATCTGTCTGTGGTATCGCAGGATTATTCCAATTTTCCCCCTTGACAAATCCCCTACTGGCAACTGGAATAATTTTTTTTGGAGTCCAGTATTCCCACTCGCAGCTACCAATCAGTACCGGAATGTGCTTACCAACTACACCACGACGTACCTAGTTGGTTAGCACATTCCGGTACTGACGGAAGGATGCGGGTTCAAGTCCCGCCGAAGTCGTAAATTTTTGCGATGTTATTTAATTTCTTAGGAACATCTAAACATCCATCTAAACTTTCGCATTAATAATATTAGTGTGATATGATGGTATTCTTTTCAAACGTCTGTAATTCGCATCCTCACAGCAATTAGAGGAACATTCAATACGTTCGTAGCCATTAGCAACTCATCGCGTTTTCACAATGATGTTTTGATTAAGCAGAAACGGAGGGTTGAGTCCGAACGAATTTGTACTTACATACATACGTACGTCATGACCTGAAATATGAGAAGAGCGAGTATACATTAGGCGTTTGAAGGCCGCGCTTTGGTAACGCGCTTTTTAAAAAGCATCTGGTTCCCGTATTTGATTGAATACCTAAAAGCGCGCGTTTGGTTGTATACAGATGGAGGAGACTAGATAGGTTTTAAAACGCGCGTTAACGGTTTATTCGTATTTGGTATATGGTTCATCTCCAGATTCCAGAGTAGACGAGATATTATTGTAAAAGAAACGAATTATACAGGGTGTAACAAAAATAAGTAACCAAACTTTCAGGTGGGGTGTAGAATCGAACACTGAATTCAGGAAAAATATTGAAAAAAAATCCCGCCCTTTAGTTTTCGAAAAATTTAATAAATAGGTACGAAATTTTCACAACATTAGGCAATAGACTATAATACATGTGTCTATTTGGAATTAAAAAAAAAATGGCCTAAGTACCTGTATTCATCTCTTTTATAAGCCCATAACACCTAAACGGTGCCCTAATGAGCGGCCACCGCGGTCATCGACCCGCGACATCATTGCAGCGGAAGCGAACAGGCTGCACGGCGTGCTTAGATATGGAGCCTACGTACAACAAATACATTCCAATTTTCCTCTAGGAATTAAAAAATAAATAAATTATTTTAAGTCTTTACACACGTTCTATCGCGAAAATGCATAGTTAGTAGGTACATTCATTAAGCATGCACCTTCCTACTAAAAGATATTCACTACTAGCTTTTATTTTTTCATATCGTTGACTACCTAAGTACCTACCTTCACATTGACCTTTAAAAACACGGTGAGTAACTTACAATGAACCCCATAAAAGGTTGTTACAATTTGCATTTCCGAAGCACCAGATTGAGACAAGAAAAGGCACAAACTTTTAGCGCGCGAGAGCGAGATAGGTATACAAACTTAGTTCATCCGAATGTTCACCCAATGCTAGGCTTATTGTTAGTTTTGTCAATCTGTCATACCACAGAAATGTTATCATAGGGTCAATGGCCGTTTAGTTGCATCATTGCAAGCGCAAGGTGAAGGTCGCGGCGGCGCTTATCGGTTTTTTGTGCGTAAAAATGGCTCGTATGCGTTATTCAGATATTGAATACCACGAGATGAAAATTGAAATGAGAAAATTGGAATGCATTGGCTAGCTTCCTACATAACTACAACACGTGCAGCCCGCCGCCGCGCGCGCTGCTGCGATATCGCGTGTCCGATCGTGGGTGCCCCCCGTAAAAAGATTATCTGCTAAAAAGGTGTACACAAGGTACGTAGACCTTTTAATCATATTTTAATGACAAATAAACACGTGCATCAGTCGTTTGCGTAATGTAGTGAAAATTCCGTATATATTTTATTTTTCGAAAACTAAAGGGCTGGTTTTTTTTTTTAATATTTTTCCTGAATTCAGTGTTCGATTCTACACCCCACCTGAAAGTTTGGTTACTTATTTTTGTTACACCCTGTATATATGGAATAGAATTGTTCTGCAGGGGGCGCTGCTGCCCGCCCCCGGTGGATATCCCTTAGTCACCTCTTACGACACCCGCGGGAAAAGTTGGGGTGGTGCAAATTCTAAGCCGGCACCACTCAACGACATTTAGCTACTTACACGGTGTAAATAAGTGCATCAGAAGAGTTCGATCGGTCATCTAGTACCCATACCATAAGCTCTGCTTAGCTAAGGGCTAGATGATGCAATATGGATTGTCCAGTATTATTATTATTATCAGGGGATTTCTGGAATTCTTTCCCAAAATCCCCTGTGCGTCTCATTTCTGGGCCGGCAGGGGAAAATGCCAGGGGATTATTGGAATACACCAATCTCACTTCTCTTGTTCCAAAACTACATACTCACCAATAACCATGCGTCCACTCTGCCCAAAAAATGTTGGTGATGGTTTGAGCTGTGTGGTGCCGGCTTAGAATTTGCACCACCCCAATTCTTCCCGCGGGTGTCGTAAGAGGCGACTAAGGGACAATTTAACAATTCTACCACTGAACTGCTACTGAACTGACTATGCGCATTACTCCCCCATGGGATTAAAGCTAATAAGGCGCTTATCATGGGGAGGCCTGCGTCCAGCACTGGACAAATATAGGCTGTTGAGGTGAGGTTTGAGATTTGTTTAACTTTTGTTTCTTTTGATATTTATTTTTGCTATACCGGGTATAGTGATCACAATATCGTTATTCACTAAGAAAATTCCAATCAACTAATAGTAAATTAAAATTACAACTAGTAATTACAGATGAAACAATCGAGCTAACTGCAGACTATATACTTTATACCGGGTATAGTAAATTGGCGGGTTATAATACTAATTTTTGTCACCTTGTTTAACTAAACCGGCGTTGGCAGCCGCAGTGAAAGAATCGACCCCTCCTACTTTCGGTTTTTTTAACACCTCTAATGCGATCATCAATCCATATCAATCCATCGCATTAGAGGTGTTAAAAAACAGAAATTAGAAGGGGAGAGTTTGGGGAGGTACGTTAAAAAGTGGAAGTAGTACCGAGTAATAGGAATATTAACCAAATGCATAAAATAATCTCAAAAACTTTGCAACGAAGATAAATTGCTTGGAGGGTTCCGGTTCCGATTCCGTCTCTGGGGATGAATTTCAATCATCAATCAATTGTCAATCCTGTCAAGCGTCAAATTCGAATTATCATATCGTCATCTGTTGATGTAGCTTTAGGGCTCAGGGTTTAACTTTTCAAACTTTTTATTCCAGGATGTCGCAGCAACGCGGTGGAAACGTATGAAAATAAAAATTCAGCAGACTTAAATCTCGATAATATGACACTCGTCTCATGGGATCGTCTCTTAGTATTTTTTTTAAATTCAATCCAAAATTCAACTTTAACAGCTTTAATTACTTAAAAAAAGTTAGATATCTGTTGACATTTTGATACACATATTTATTTTGTATTTAACAAAAGCGTTACCACAAAACTGCGTTTTAAGACGGTTTACAGTTAGACACGGCTTAGACATTGTTTAAACGAGAGTTAAACTCTTGTCAAGCCTATGTCCAACTGTTTAGACACTGTTTAACTAAACGCTTGTTAGACTAGTGTTTACGTTGGTTTTTGTAGTACCGCGATCAGTTTTTAATTCTCACTTTCAACACTTTGCATGCCCATAGCTGGTTTATTTACTTAGATCTCACGTTCGTTCATATTTACTAACATGCCAGATATATTTAAAAAAAATTGGTTATGTTCTTTCGTACAAAAAGTTCTAGCAACAAAGTTCAAATATCAGAAAAATATCGAAAAATAAAATAGAATAGATAGATAAAATAGCCGAGCGGCTTTTCAGGTTAAAAAAAGCCGTACGCTGTTAAACTTGGTTCTCCCAGTTATTTAATGACACACGGTCTGCCGATCACCCTGTACAATATGCGAACCATTTTAATATATAGAAATGTTAGTATGCCAGGACTCAATACAATCAAAGGATGCTTTATATTATGTTATCCCGTTTTGTGAAGGGACAGAGTATACGTTTTTGGAACGGCGTAAGCGCAAAAATGATGTTTTTGCTTATTTACAAGAAAACCACACAACTTATAAAGAAACTGTATTATGGGACCAAATAATCACACTATCCCACTAATATGATGTTTGTTACCTCTTCACGCCAAAACTACTGAACGGATCAGGCTGAAATTTTGCATACAAGTAATTCTAATCCTGGAATCAAACATAGGCTTTTTATCCCATCAATCAGTTCCCATGTGATATAAATCACCTTTAAACGTTTCCATAGAAACAACGCGTGCCACGGGCATAAACTAGTAATTAATATGATAAGGGCTTTTTTTGTATGTACCCCAAGTAATGGGTGCGCCTTTAAATTTTCAAATAATGCTCTATAACAGACTTGATAAACCTAATTTATCAATTTAGTGGATCCTTTAGAAGATGTTTATCTGAATAAAACATGAATAATTGGGATACTCACGAACTAATTGATTGAGTTAGGCACTGGGATTTCAGATGTACCTCTACTGCTATATAAATAGAGGCTATATTACTTGAGAGTACAGTCTGAGTAGAGCTTACGGAGTTATGGTTCCGTCCGAAATGGTTTATCCTACTTATATTAAAAAGGCAAAATTTTGTGTCGTTGTGAAGATGTTTGACCGAAGACAATGCCAAAACTACTGAATGGATCGGGCTGAAATATCGTACACATAAAGATCTGGACCTTGGATAACATATACATATGCTATGCTACCCCCCCCCCCTAAAAAAGCGTGCAAAACCGCGGGTAGAAGCTAGTTAATATAAAATAAAAAAATACTGAACAATCCATACAGCATCGTTATCTAGTCCCAAAAAGAGCAAAGCTTGTATTAAAGGTACTACAAGGGATAACAGATATACTTAACACAATACGATAGGTATTTTTTCACCCTGATCGGGAACACATAAATATCTGCAGATCGTACTTACACTTTTGTGGCGGGAATCGAACAAACTCGGTATTTTGATTCTGAGACCGAAGTACCAACTATTAAAGCCTTTAAAAATTAGTAATTCCGTCTCGGAATCAATTTCTCAACTATCATCCTATTCACATTTGATCATTCGAAGCCATTTCTATTGATCCTATCTACCAATACCATTCTGCCTAAAGACCCTATTAAAATACTAGTAGGTATACCTAGGAATTTGTACAGGCACTTGAAAAACCAAATAAGGGTTTTCTTATTTATTTACCAAGGAACGGAACCCTAAAAGGGATTTCGAGGGAGGTAGGCTCTATCATAGTTATGTCTAGCCCTTAATTAATTAGGAGCGAGTGTTTTGGGCAACAACTCACAGATATTTCTAATTATTAATGTAAATGTGTATTTAGGCTTATAAATAATGATTTTAATTACAGATCTTCGGGTGAGTAACTTACCTAAAGAAAAACGAAAAAATATCCAGGTTGGATTATTTATCATTTTTATGTCTTGGTCCAGGGTCAACCCGATTCCGCTTTCACATTTATTTTATTTATTTATTTATTTTAGGGAAACCATCAGCCCACAAAACATAAATGGTTGTTACAATAAAAATTGACGGGCTACCTTTTGAAAGGAATCCACTGATAGTTACATAATAATGTTAGATGAAGGTTGCCTACTTAATGAAGCTAGTTTTCACCCATAACATTATATAGGTATTAAAGTTTTTACATTGCATTCAATCATTGAACTACTATTACTTGCGTATGGCACGGACACCCGCGAACAACAACTTTGCGCCATGCAGTGAGTTGTAAGTAATTACTAATTACTTACAACTCACTGCCTGGTGCCTGGTGTCTGGCGCAGCGCATCAGCATTGCCATACAGCGGTGCAATATAGCCAGCGTCTTGGGGACGCTTCCGACTGGTATTGATAAAAATCAGTTGAACTACCTGTACATTGTTTGCAACAGTCAGCAGTTAGCTCAATTGCTTCAATTGTAAATAAATAAATAATGATGGACAATTCACACAGCATTATCTAGCCCCAAGCTAAGCAGAGCTTGTGTTTGTTATGGGTACTAGATAACTGATATACTTAATACACTACATAGATAGATATTTTTTTTTATTATTCATAGAAAACACCCAGAATAACGGAACAAATTTCTGCAGATCGTACACAAATTTGTTGCGAGGCGGGAATCGAACCCGCAACCTCCTGTGTCGCAGGCGGACCTTCGCCCGCTGCGCCACGGAGGTCGTCATAGCAAGACAAGTTTTTCCGAGAAGAAATAATTTGTTTCGTGGGTAGTCTATCTGATAATAAATTTGTAAGACGTTTTCGTTTATCAAAAGTAACAACAATTTATTACAAAAGTACTTGTGGTATCACACAAATATTATAAATGCGAAAGTTTGGATGGATGGATGGATGGATGTTTGTTAACTTATCACGCCAAAATTGAACGGATCGGGCTGTAATTTTGCACATAGATAACTCTAATCCTAGAATCAAACATAGGCTACTTTTTATTGAATAAATCAGTTCCCATGGGATAGAAATCACCTTTAAACGTTTCCATATAACGAACGCGTGCGAAGCCACGGGCATAAACTAGTTTATTATAAAACATATTCAAGTTCAACTATTTGTTTTCATAAAGCCTCTACCCACAGCCGCGATTTTGAAGCTTGTTTTGTGTCGCGCGATTTGGTGCGATTTTGTAGCGCGATTCCTTACACACAGCTGCATTTTTGTAAGCGCGATTTCTAGATGCCACGCACCGCCGCCGCCCCCAAAACGCAAGACGCAGCTGTGAGTAAGATGGCATGCGTCTTAATACAAAATGTTCCGTGAACAACTATCGCAATCGCAAAGCGTCGATAAAATTGCAGCAATTTTATCGACAAATACAAATATCGCAACAAATCGCGCGACCATAGAAATCTGAATAGTGCCTTGTTATTCAGATTTCTATGCGCGCGACACAAGACGCGCTTCAAAATCGTGGCTGTGGGGTTCTTCACACCTTGACACTGATGCTAAAACTAGCGAGCCCAAAAAAAAACTTGACAGGTCTCATACATTACGTTCCATTCTACCCAAAAACTGTTCTGTTTTATGTCAGTTGGATCATAGCTTGATCGTGCTTAATGACATAATGACCAATCCTTAACGGAACGCATGACAATCCATAGACTAACGCGCTTAGCTAAATGACCGCTGCGAAAGCCTCGCGCAAGACAATGTTAATTATGATTAAGCTAAATGTGCTTAAGTCGGTAAAAGTATTTAAGTAATTATAATATATATACATCCTTGCGCAAGCCGCCCTTAGAATAGGGAATCCGCTTCAAACGAACCGTCCCGCCATATTTTGACTTTATTTAATTCATTTTGTCCCAGCCATGGAAATCGAAGTGGTTAGTCTCCCATCCATAAATTTAGTGTAATAGCACTACTGGTGGGTATTCAATTTTATTTTTAAAATTTTCTTCCCTAGACATAAGCCACCATTAGAAAAGTAATAGGACGCGACGTCAAGAAAACTCCCAGCGGATAACCAGTCTGGGTAAGTTAGATCGGTACTCTTCCAAGTTTTACTACTTTACTTATTCTAAGGAGTTTTACGTCTGTAGGTAACTTATCCTGGGAAGTGTTTGTACTGTTTTAAATTGGAATGGGAACTGGTGGCCACGATATACCATCTTCAACCAGAAAAAGTTTGGTTAGTTTTCTTCTACGGTTTTGTTGGGAACTACAATCCTTATGTACCTTTATCTACATACTCTTTGGAAGCTACGAGCTAGTTTAAAAAAGTATTGGCACCTCTAAAGTTACTAATAAAACCTCAACAGCCTGTATTGGTCCACTACTGAACGCAGGCCTCACCCTGATAAGCGCCTTATTGGCTTTTATCGCATGGGGGTAATGCCCATAATCCCCACGCTGGGCATGCGGGTCGGGGATCGCAGTTTGGTGGTAGAATTGTTCTGCAGGGGCGCTGCTGCCCGCCCCCGGTGGATATCCCTTAGTCGCCTCTTACGACACCCGCGGGAAGAGTTAGGATGGTGCAAATTCTAAGCCGGCACCACGCAGCTACCGCTCATGCTGAGACAGAGACCGTTTTGTGACTCAATGCAAAAATAAGTCTCTTTGTCTGTCAGTAGCAACTTTTATTTTACAGCATGTTTTTGTATGAGTTACCAATAAAAAAAATCTTTTCTATTCTAAAATATAGACAGTAGATAGTATTAACGCATTCACTACCCAGCCTCACGGGGGCAAAGACTGGCATCTGCGTCTTGGGCTATGAATGTATTGGTAGTTTAGAAGTTTTATTGGTAGCTTTTTCTAACATGGAATATCCTCATAATAAAAATATTAACTCTACAATAACACTCTTTTAAATATCATAAAGAGGACATACACGTTGGCTAATAGATCTATACTTCCCCTGAGAGTAAGGGAGGGGGACATTTGCGCAGTGGTGGTGGTTGCCTGGACTATGTTGAATAGAAATAATAATGAACTCGTTTCCGGGAACCTTTTTCAAAAATTATCCACCTGTAATAGGTATATTTATCCTTCCGAAACTAAAGGGTACACTTAATTAAAGTAAAACTTTTCCTATCAGGATCAAATCCAATTAGCCAATTTGTTTACAATTTCAATTGGGAAATATCCGAAGCCCAAATTGAACCTATTGGTTATTTGATCACTTAAGTAAAATTTCGAAATAACTTTTATATTGTCTATTTCATTATTAATTTTGTTACTTCCTAAGAAACTTTATAATTGTGTTTATTGATAACATTTTAATACGTGTATTGTTGGCATGGCCTTATTAATAAATAAAAATTGTATTTCCTTCTCATGCTATTAAAAACAGTGTCATAATAAAGTTATTAAAAACTCATGAATACACGACATTTGACTTGAAAAATTTACTACTAGCTCAAAAAAACATATTTTCACCACTCTCGCTCTATAACGATGACTTTGCTAATCGAAAACAGTGAGGAAAATCGAGTTTTGCTCACATGTGGAATAATAGTTATTTGTTATACAAGAGTGCAAAGTTGCTTTTTAACCGCGTGCTCAATTTTAATGACCGAGCAAGCGAAAGTTTCTAAAATTGAATCACGAGCGTTAGCGAGGGAATCAAAAGAGCACGAGGTAAAAAATCTTTGCACTCGAGTGCAACACGTAACTTTTCATCCCACCAGCGAGGAAATGACTAAATGCAAAAAATAGTTATTTGGGAATTTTTAACAGTTTCAGTCAATTCTGTTGGCGTCAAATAAACTTCCTCGTCGTAGCTAGAATCACTCATTTTACTTGTTTTCAAGTTTCTTGTGGTTTTAACAATATGACGTGCAAAGAAAATGACGTGCGCAAAGCAAACTAAAAAAAAAGTACACCAAGAAGGTTCCAAGTCTGAGCTTATAACAAATTAAAAAAGGTTGTATGATATATTCGGCACCATGGAAGAAGGTTAATAGGTTTTGAATCACAAACGTAGTGCACACGATGTTCTAAATTCAATTCTACTTTATCCTTTAGCGGATAGACACACGGCTTTTGCACTCAGATATCGAAGAGCAAAAATACTCTTTCCGAGATAGGGGGATGAAAAGAATATTATTCAACTTGTTGAAAAAATTAATTTGAATTAAGAACAATGCAACCTTAAACAAAATTTCGTCCGTTCATAGTTTGAAAAAGGTTTGTAACATTTTTGCCCGCTAAGGTTGTTGACCAAAATGACTTTCTGACATTCGACCACTTTTAAAAACTACAAAATGTGTTCTCACTATTCATGGTGAAAAGTTGTATGTTTAACTCGAAGGCAAATATTTTTCGTTTTGTGCCTTTTAAATCCCTACCTCAGCAGTCTACTTAATATCGGCACGTTCAACAAAAAATCGTTTTGCCCTCTTGTTGAACAAATAAGTATTTACACGTCCATTGTTTCAAAATTATACAACATAACAATTAATGAATTAATGATATTGATTCATCTTCTGAAACATTATATTATTTGATATATTGACTATATATGTACTATTTTGTACCTAATAGCTTTCTAGTAGATCACATGTTCTCAATCACAAAACCGTACTTAACTAGCTCAAACCTTATACAGAAAATCATCATCATCACCATCATCAGCATTATATTAGTCCACTACTGGACAAATACCTCCCCTAATGGGCACCATAGCACCCTGTCTACAGCTTGCCGTATCCAGCATCTGCCTGCAGTCCACTGAAAATACAATTAAGTTATTCTGTGCCTTAACCCAACTTAAAGAACACACAGTACGAGTAAGTAATAAAGGTGGTTGCTTAATACCGAAATAATTATGATAAAAGGTAAAGTTAAAACTTACAAACATTTTCAGTATTAATAATCAAAATCAGTGAGGGTAAATAAATAAGGCACGAATATCACGAACTTTGTAACCAACCACTTAGGCAAGATTAAAAGCCACTCAAAACGTGGCTCTTGTTAATTAAGTTAAATATTAGCTTGCTTTAGAGTTCAAACAGGCTAAATTAAAAGAATCAAAAATGCAAGGAGTGCTAACACAATCTTAAAATATAAGGGGTTTTAAGGGACGTTTAAACCTACGTTTTACCTAATTGTTTCTCTTATTTGCAAAAAGAATCGACCCCTGCGATTCGGCCTGTGGATGTCGTAATAATATCCTCCTAGCCGAATTTCGACCACTGCGGCCAGTCTCATCGGAGACTAGCCAGAAGCGCAGGCAAACACAGGTGCACTCTCTGCTCCCTCACTCTCATAATCAGGTGGGACGACAGATCGACACGACCGGGGAGAGGTCAGGCGCAGGACCAACGGCTTAACGTTCTTTCCGAGACATGGAGTGTAACACTGCCAACTTCCTGACTCAGGTACTGCTACTGTAAATTTTTCTTGTTAGAAAAACCTCAATAACATATATTGGCCTGACCCGGAATTCGAACCCAGGATTGAACAAGCTGACCCCTAGCTAGACCAACGAGCCATGGATGTCGGAAGCGCTGACTAAGGGAACATAAATGAGGAAGGGCTTCCTTCTTAAAAATAGTTTAGCTGTACCTTAAAAGTAGTTTTGCTATTCCAAGTAGAAAACTTGCTAAAGTAGGTAAATGCTTTATGCATATGCATAAGTTTTTGCAATAAAGTACCTGTCGTCGTCTGAAACTTAAGTTTTCATTAGTTTAGCAGAAAAATTAGAATATTTTTGCTGTTGAAATCTTATTATGATATTGACGAAGCTCTGACTGATGAATTCTGTATGGAGGTTACATACAAGATGTAGTATAGTATTATAATATCTGTGCTAGATGTAAGTATTTTATGTAATTATAATACTATAAAGCTCGATTACCACTCACTGACTGACTGACATAATTGTTCTCCCTGATGGTGGAGGGGGAGGTATGTTTTTTTTTGCGAAAATGTATAGAGGGGGTCAAGGAGACCTAGGGAAAATTCCGACTTTTTGAGATTTGCCCCCCAGGACCCCCGCCCCCCAAGGGGGCTTCGTAACGGAGTCATACTGATCAATAATTTTAAGGGGGTTGTATAGAGGGGGTCAAGCGATTTCGATTGCAAAAATAATTTCACCCCCCCTTGCCCCCCAAGACCCCCCCTTTTGAGAGTGCTACAAGAAGCCGTCGCGATAGAGGGGTTCTGATTGCGGGATCGTATAGAAGGTCTCTTTTCCAATTGAAAGTTAAAAAAAATAACCCCCCCTCCCGCCCCTTTTTTCACCCCCCCTTTTGATATCTCCCAAACGAAGTAAGCTAGAAGAAAATTTTTTTCACAGTCGTGTGAAGAGCTTAACACCATTTGGATTGCAGAAAAAAATTTTCGCCCCCAACCCCTCTAGACCCCCGTTTTTATAAAAAAACTGAAATTTGGCCATTTTTAGCCTATATTTTGACCACTTTTTAGGGTGGAGCATTGCGGCGAGCGAAGCGAGCCGCACTGCGACTACGGGGAACAGCAAGGCGAGCGAAGCGAGCCGCGCTGTGACCCCCCCCCTTGCCCCCCAGAACCCCCTCCCCCTGAACCCGGTGGAGCATTGCGGCGAGCGAAGCGAGCCGCAATGCGACTTCGGAGGAACAGCACGGCGAGCGAAGCGAGCCGTGCTGTTACCCCCCCACGCCCCCAGGCTCCCTGAACCCCCTCCCCCATCAAAAAATCTGATATGGATATCGTTTTTGACTAACATTGGGGTGAGGATTACGAACTTGATGTCGGCGGGCGTGTGTCGGATTGCGGTGAGCGAAGCGAACCGCACGACTTACGTCACACAGCAAGGCGAGCGAAGCGAGTCTTGCTGTGTGCCAGCACGAGCGGGGTCGTATTGCGGTGAGCGAAGCGAACCGCAATGCGACTAAGGAGAAACAGCACGACGAGCGAAGCGAGCCGTGCTGTTAACCCCCCACGCCCCCAGGCTCCCTGAACCCCCTCCCCCATAAAAAAATCTGATATGGATATCGTTTTTGACTAACATTGGGTGAGGATTACGAACTTGATGTCGGCGGGCGTGTGTCGGATTGCGGTGAGCGAAGCGAACCGCATTCGCTCACCGCAATACGTCACACCGCAAGGCGAGCGAAGCGAGCCTTGCCGTGTGGCAGCACGAGCGGGGTCGTATTGCGGTGAGCGAAGCGAACCGCAATGCGACTAAGGAGAAACAGCACGACGAGCGAAGCGAGCCGTGCTGTTAACCCCCCACGCCCCCAGGCTCCCTGAACCCCCTCCCCCATCAAAAAATCTCTGTTCCTCTGTAGGAACAGCACGAGCGGGCCGAGCCGTGCTGTGACTCCCTGCGACCAGCACCCCCCCCAAACCCCGCCCCCATCAAACAATCTGATATGGGTATCGTTTTCGATCAACTCGAACTCGTAGATTACGAAAAAGATGTCCATTTCCAAATCCAAGATGGTTGACATTTTATATCGCATTCTCCACTCTTGGTTATCGATTTCGATCAAATCGCGGGTGTAGGTTACGAAAAGGGGTATACAATTAAAATCAAACAATATACACAGCCGACGCGAGCTGCTTGCAGCTCGCGCACATATAAAAAGCTAGTCATTATAATACTATATAGCTCGATTACCACTGACTCACTGACTGACTGACTGACTGACTGACTGACATAATTGTTCTCCCTGATGGTGGAGGGGGAGGTATGTTTTTTTTTGCGAAAATGTATAGAGGGGGTCAAGGAGACCTAGGGAAAATTCCGACTTTTTGAGATTTGCCCCCCAGGACCCCCGCCCCCCAAGGGGGCTTCGTAACGGAGTCATACTGATGAATAATTTTAAAGGGGTTGTATAGAGGGGGTCAAGTGATTTCGATTGCAAAAATAATTTCACCCCCCCATGCCCCCCAAGACCCCCCCTTTTGAGAGTGCTACAAGATGCCGTCGCGATAGAGGAGTTCTGATTGCGGGATCGTATAGAAGGTCTCTTCTCCAATTGAAAGTAAAAAAAATCACCCCCCTCCCGCCCCCTTTTTCACCCCCCCTTTTGATATCTCCCAAACGAAGTAAGCTAGAAGAAATTTTTTTTCACAATCGTGTGAAGAGCTTAACACCATTTGGATTGCAAAAAAAAATTTTCGCCCCAACCCCTCTAGACCCCCCTTTTTATAAAAAAACTGAAATTTGGCCATTTTTAGCCTATATTTTGACCACTTTTTAGGGTGGAGCATTGCGGCGAGCGAAGCGAGCCGCAATGCGACTACGGGGAACAGCAAGGCGAGCGAAGCGAGCCGCGCTGTGACCCCCCCCCCCCCTTGCCCCCCAGAACCCCCTCCCCCTGAACCCGGTGGAGCATTGCGGCGAGCGAAGCGAGCCGCAATGCGACTTCGGAGGAACAGCACGGCGAGCGAAGCGAGCTGAGCTGTTACCCCCCCACGCCCCCAGGCTCCCTGAACCCCCTCCCCCATCAAAAAATCTGATATGGATATCGTTTTTGACTAATATTGGGGTGAGGATTACGAATTTGATGTCGGCGGGCGTGTGTCGGGTTGCGGTGAGCGAAGCGAACCGCAATACGTCACACCGTAAGGCGAGCAAGGCGAGCCTTGCCGTGTGGCAGCACGAGCGGGGACTACAGGGGAACAGCACGGCGAGCGAAGCGAGCCGTGCTGTGACTCCCTGCGACCAGCCCCCCCCCCCCCAAACCCCGCCCCCATCAAAAAATCTGATATGGGTATAGTTTTCGACTAACATGGGGGCGAGGATTACGAATTTTATGACGGCGGGCGTGTGTCGGATTGCGGTGAGCGAAGCGAACCGCAATGCGACTACAAGGGAACAGCACGGCGAGCGAAGCGAGCCGTGCTGTTACCCCCCCACGCCCACAGGCTCCCTGAACCCCCTCCCCCATCAAAAAATCTGATATGGATATCGTTTTCGACTAACATTGGGGTGAGGATTACGAATTTGATGTCGGCGGGCGTGTGTCGGATTGCGGTGAGCGAAGCGAACCGCAATACGTCACACTGCAAGGCGAGCGAAGCGAGCCCTGCTGTGCGGCAGCACGAGCGGGGACGTATTGCGGTGAGCGAAGCGAACCGCAATGCGACTACAAGGGAACAGCACGGCGAGCGAAGCGAGCCGTGCTGTGACCCCTCACGCCCAGCCCCCCTGACCCCCTCCTCCATCCAAGAATTTGATATGGGTATCGTTTTCGACTAACATGGGGGTGAGAATAACAAATTTAATGACGGCGGGTGTGTGTCAGCACGAGTGCACGTATTGCGGTGAGCGAAGCGAACCGCAATGCGACTACAGGAGAACAGCACGGCGAGCGAAGCGAGCCGTGCTGTGACCCCCCACTCCCAGTCCCCCCCCGAACCCCGCCCCCATCAAAAAATCTGATATGGGTATAGTTTTCGACTAACATGGGGGCGAGGATTACGAATTTTATGACGGCGGGCGTGTGTCGGATTGCGGTGAGCGAAGCGAACCGCAATACGTCACACCGCAAGGCGAGCGAAGCGAGCCTTGCTGTGCGGCAGCACGAGCGGGGACGTATTGCGGTGAGCGAAGCGAACCGCAATGCGACTACAAGGGAACAGCACGGCGAGCGAAGCGAGCCGTGCTGTTACCCCCCCACGCCCACAGGCTCCCTGAACCCCCTCCCCCATCAAAAAATCTGATATGGATATGGTTTTCGACTAACATTGGGGTGAGGATTACGAATTTGATGTCGGCGGGCGTGTGTCGGATTGCGGTGAGCGAAGCGAACCGCAATTTGTCACACTGCAAGGCGAGCGAAGCGAGCCCTGCTGTGCGGCAGCACGAGCGGGGACGTATTGCGGTGAGCGAAGCGAACCGCAATGCGACTACAAGGGAACAGCACGGCGAGCGAAGCGAGCCGTGCTGTGACCCCTCACGCCCAGCCCCCCTGAACCCCCTCCTCCATCCAAGAATTTGATATGGGTATCGTTCTCGACTAACATGGGGGTGAGAATAACAAATTTAATGACGGCGGGTGTGTGTCAGCACGAGCGCACGTATTGCGGTGAGCGAAGCGAACCGCAATGCGACTACAGGGGAACAGCACGGCGAGCGAAGCGAGCCGTGCTGTGACCCCCCACTCCCAGTCCCCCCCCGAACCCCGCCCCCATCAAAAAATCTGATATGGATATCGTTTTCGACTAACATTGGGGTGAGGATTACGAATTTGATGACGGCGGGCGTGTGTCGGATTGCGGTGAGCGAAGCGAACCGCAATACGTCACACCGCAAGGCGAGCGAAGCGAGCCTTGCCGTGTGGCAGCACGAGCGGGGACGTATTGCGGTGAGCGAAGCGAACCGCAATGCGATTATAGGAGAACAGCACGGCGAGAGAAGCGAGCCGTGCTGTGATCCCTCACTCCCAGCCCCCTAAATCCCTTCCCCATCCACAAATTGATATGGGTATCGTTTTCGATCAACTCGAACTCGTAGATTACGAAAAAGATGTCCATTTCCAAATCCAAGATGGGTGACATTTTTATATCGCAGTCTCCACTCTTGGTTATCGATTTCGATCAAATCGCGGGTGTAGGTTACGAAAAGGGGTATACAATTAAAATCAAACAATATACACAGCCGACGCGAGCTGCTTGCAGCTCGCGCACATATAAAAAACTAGTTATAATATATAAAGCTCGATTACCACTCACTGACTGACTGACATAATTGTTCTCCCTGATGGTGGAGGGGGAGGTATGTTTTTTTTTGCGAAAATGTATAGAGGGGGTCAAGGAGACCTAGGGAAAATTCCGACTTTTTGAGATTTGCCCCCCAGGACCCCCGCCCCCCAAGGGGGCTTCGTAACGGAGTCATACTGATGAATAATTTTAAGGGGGTTGAATAGAGGGGGTCAAGCGATTTTGATTGCAAAAATAATTTCACCCCCCCTTGCCCCCCAAGACCCCCCCTTTTGAGAGTGCTACGAGATGCCGTCGCGATAGAGGGGTTCTGATTACGGGATCGTATAGAAGGTCTTTTCTTTAATTGAAAGTAAAAAAAAAAACACCCCCCCTCCCGCCCCCTTTTTCACCCCCCCTTTTGATATCTCCCAAACGAAGTAAGCTAGAAGAAAATTTTTTTCACAGTCGTGTGAAGAGCTTAACACCATTTGGATTGCAAAAAAAAATTTTCGCCCCCAACCCCTCTAGACCCCCTTTTTATAAAAAAACTGAAATTTGGCCATTTTTAGCCTACATTTTGACCACTTTTTAGGGTGGAGCATTGCGGCGAGCGAAGCGAGCCGCACTGCGACTACGGGGAACAGCAAGGCGAGCGAAGCGAGCCGCGCTGTGACCCCCCCCCCCCCTTGCCCCCCAGAACCCCCTCCCCCTGAACCCGGTGGAGCATTGCGGCGAGCGAAGCGAGCCTTAATGCGACTTCGGAGGAACAGCACGGCGAGCGAAGCGAGCCGTGCTGTTACCTTCCCACGCCCCCATGCTCCCTGAACCCCCTCCCCCATCAAAAATCTGATATGGATATCATTTTCGACTAACATTGGGGTGAGGATTACGAATTCGATGTCGGCGGGCGTGTATCGGATTGCGGCGAGCGAAGCGAGCCGCAATGCGACTACAGCGGAATAGCATGGCGAGCGAAGCGAGCCGTGCTGTAACCCCCACGCCTTCAGATCCCCTGAACCCCCTCCCCCGTCCAAGAATTTGATATGGGTATCGTTTTCGACTAACATGGGGATGAGAATTACAAATTTAATGACGGCAGGTGTGTGTCGGATTGCGCTGAGCGAAGCGAACCGCAATACGTCACACCGCAAGGCGAGCGAAGCGAGCCTTGCCGTGTGGCAGCACGAGCGGGGACATATTGCGGTGAGCGAAGCGAACCGCAATGCGACTACAGGGGAACAGCACGGCGAGCGAAGCGAGCCGTGCTGTGACCTCCCGCGCCCAGCCCCCCCCGAACCCCGCCCCATCAAAAAATCTGATATTGGTATCGTATTCGACTAACATGGGGGCGAGGATTACGAATTTGATGACGGCGGGCGTGTGTCACGTCACACAGCAAGGCGAGCGAAGCGAGCCGTGCTGTGACCCCCCACGCCTCCAGATCCCCTAAACCCCCTCCCCATCTAAGAATTTGATATGGGTATCGTTTTCGACTAACATGGGGGTGAGAATTACAAATTTAATGACGGCGGGTGTGTCGGATTGCGGTGAGCGAAGCGAACCGCAAGAACCGCAAGGCGAGCGAAGCGAGCCTTGCCGTGTGGCAGCACGAAAAGGGACGTATTGCGGTGAGCGAAGCGACTACAGGGGAACCCCCGCGCCCAGCCCCCCCCCCCCCCCCCGAACCCCGCCCCCATCAAAAAATCTGATATGGGTATCGTTTTCGACTAACATGGGGGCGAGGATTACGAATTTGATGACGGCGGGCGTGTGTCGAATTGCGGTGAGCGAAGCGAACCGCAATACGACTCACGTCAGACAGCAAGGCGAGCGAAGCGAGCCTTGCTGTGTGGCAGCACGTGCGGGGTCGTATTGCATTGAGCGAAGCGAGCCGTGCTGTGACCCCCCACCCCCACGCCCCCTGAACCCCCTCCCCCATCCAAGAATTTGATATGGGCATCGTTTTCGACTAACATGGGTGTGAAGATTTCGAATTTTCTGACGGGAGGCGTGTGTCGGATTGCGGTGAGCGAAGCGAACCGCAATACGTCACACAGCAAGGCGAGCGAAGCGAGCCGTGCTGTGACCCCCCCCCCCCCCCCTCGCCCCCAGGTTCCTGGAACCCCCTCCCTCATAAAAAAATCTGAAATGGGTATCGTTTTCGACTAACATGGGGGTGAGGATTAGGAATTTTATGACGGCGGGCGTGTGAGACACACACATCGGGAACATCACGGCGAGCGAAGCGAGCCGTGCTGTGACCTCTCACGCCCAGCCCCCCCTGAACCCCCTCCCCAATCCAAGAATTTGATATGGGTATCCTTTTCGATAAACTCGAACTCGTAGATTACGAATAAGATGTCCATTTCAAAATCCAAGATGGCTGACATTTTTATATAGCAAAACCTACTCTTGGTTATCGATTTCGATAAAATGAAAGACGTAGGTTACGAAAAGGGAAATACAATTTAAAACTAACAATATACACAGCCGACGCGAGCTGCTTGCAGCTCGCGCACATATAAACAACTAGTCTATATATATAAAAGAAAGTCGTGTTAGTTACACTATTTATAACTCAAGAATGGCTGAACCGATTTGGCTGAAAATTGGTGGGGAGGCAGCTTAGAACCAGGAGACGGACATAGGCTATGTTTTATCCCGGAATTACCACGGGAACGGGAACTACGCAAGCGAAGCCGCGGGCAGCAGCTAGTTTGTTCATAATTTTGAAAAATTACAGTGAATGCCAAATATGACAGCTGATGTCAAAATGATAGCTGGTGTCAAAAATTACAGCTGCCATTTTGAAATAAGCTGTAATTTTTGTCAATTTCTGTAATTTTTTACATCAGCTGTCATATTTGACAAGATGTTATTTTAGTCGTTTTTGACATCATCGATTATGATGATCGAGAGAATTGGACGAACTGCTTTTTGGACGAACTGCGTATGGATTTTTAACGAACCGCTTATTGGATGAAAAACGATTTGGACGAATGTCTTTTTGGACGAACTGCTAACAAATCTGCCGAACGTGATGGTTAAAGCAAAACCCCATTTGCTTAGGGGAGGTATGTTCATTCAGCAGTAGACGTATTACGTGTGCTCATCAGTAGTGAGAAAATATTAATTAATTATTGTAGTACCTAGGTTCGGACATGTAAGCCGAGTTTGGCCGAGTCATGGCGAGCCTTGACTAGCCTGGGCTCGGACATAATTTCAAATCTACCATCACTCAACCAAAATGTACCTAACTGCACCATTCAATTAAATCTTCTAGTTTCAGTTTTCAGAGTGCTTCGAGGTCAGATAGAGAAATTATCTTTAAGCTGAGAACTTTAATGAAATTATGGAGAAAATATCGACCCGTTGACTTTCCATTTGAATGACCTAAAATAACAATCATTCTCCAGTTAACTAAGTCAATTAATTGACTTCTCTATTAAACAAACTGACCGTTTTACACCTATACCGGCGGGTTCTCGCGCCGAGCGAGTTAAAGGAAGTTGTCGCCGCAGGATATAGCTGTGTAGACGCTCTGGTAGAATTGGTGGTCTTTGAAAAGGTAAAGCCTATTAGCTTATTAACTAAGCTCAGCTATCTGTATATTTGTCACAGGATTGTTTCTTTTAAACCACAATAAACAGGTGGACACTTGAAATGTTTTGTTTGTTAAGATTACGATTGCCGCTGTAAGAGGCTTCCGACGACTGATTTTTGAATCTGTCGACTGGGACCGCAAACCACTTTACGTAAATTATGCTTTCCTAGTAGTCGTCAGATATAGATCCGATCAAAGTTTTAGTAGTTCATACAGAACGTCCCACGGCCATACCAAATGGAGGGAAAGTATCTCATCTACATACTAAAAGGTTACAATAGAAATGGAGTCTCAAAAAAAGCGTTTATTAGTTTAGTACCCTGACAAAAAATATAGTACGGCGGCCCTTCCAAAACGTCTGACACGCCCTTCGCTGGTTTTTCCTGCTCCATCATTATCTCATGCTACCAGCTTAACCGAATCGTCAACAAATTTAACTCACGCCAAAGCAATTTTTAAATTCAAACGCTTGCGAACTCTCAACTAAAAGCACGCCGACCGACGACGTTCAAACAGAATATTTTCACAGTTTTAAAACGTTGGTACCGAGGCTAAAGTCAAGTTTTAATAATATTTTCTCATGCCAGGCTGCTCCCGGTAACGGGGAAACCGCAGTCAGCAAAAACGTGAGATTCGTTGCAAGATGCTGATGTTGAGTTAAATTTAATAGTCCATACTAATGCTAAGTTGTTACTTCTTGATTCTTATACACTCTTCTCAAAATCCTTTAGAAAGGGACACTTTTGTTTATCACACTATTACATTTCACACTAATTTTATAAATGCGAAAGTTTAGATGGTGAGAAGTTTGGATGGATGTGTGTTTTATACTTCTTCATGCTAAAACTACTGAACCGATCAGGTTTAAATTTGGCATTGGATGAAATTTGGCCTGGAATAACTCATAGGCATCAGTTCCCATACTATAAAAATAATTAAATTACCTTTGAACTTTTCCATAAAACATCGCGTGCGAAAATAGAGTTTGGTGCCCTGCCACCAAGGACAACTTCGTATCTCTGCCTAAATTATACAAAATAAAACTATTACAGTGGCATAAATGCAGGTATAGCTATAGGTATATCTAGGCAGTGTGCATGGCGGCGTACATGCGTACTATGCCTCAACTCTGTGCATGTGCACTAGGAAGATGTTGCCTGGCTGTAGAGTTGGTTGTGTTGTATAAAATTAAGTTTTATCACCAGTGTCCTTTACAAACTAGTTTATTCTTTTTATTGTAAATCCATTTAGTACGAATAATAAAATTCATTATTATACTTAGCTGTATACACATATTTTTACGCTACAATGTAGATTAAAACAATTTTTCTGTATGTTAATTTTAGCTGGCATTGTAATGTGTTTTGTGTGTTAAATAAATAAAAAAAAAAAAAAAAAAAAAACTTATAATAGGTATCTGAAACTGACCAACGTAAGTTTTGAAATTTTCTTTCTTCAACGTAATAATAAAATAGGTGGCGGCGCTAGGTTGAGGGAAGTAAAGCCTTAAGGAGGAGATAACGTTTCAACGTTGGTGTTCTTCCAACACAAATCGTCGCCTTACTGGTAAAAACACATTGTCTGCACTTTATGGCCAAATAGACTTAAAAATGCAGTTCTGTATAATTTTTTCCGCTCTATCTTCTGGTAAAACATAATAAACACTGCGACCTACCGTTGTCGTTGATGAGATAGCCAGATTAAATAAGTTATAAGTACGCTAATAATATTAGAATTAAACAAGTAAAACAGCATAACTTATACTTCCATAAACTTAACAGTTTTCTGAAGGTTTCACCTGTTTAAATAAAATGTTTAGTACAGCTCCTAATGTCTGAATAAATGCGTTATTCTGATTAAAATCTGATTAAAATGAATTAAGATAGACTTAACTTATGTTTTTTTTTTCACAATGAAAAAAAAACATAAGTTATCTTCATTCATTTATAATTTCGTAGGTGAATGATGTCCAAGGGTGTGTGATGCCCCCCGATTTCATAGTGATGAAGCCTAATTCTGTTCTTGCGAACTAGTCCTATCCTCTTTTTCCTGAAAATGAACGTTTCAATTACTTAAAGATCGGTTCAATCCTGAAACAGAAATGGTTCTTCCGATCCAGAATTCGGAAACCCATTTAATTTGTTGATTATCTTTTTGTGTAAGCGAGCCCCGGTTCAAATCAAAGCAGATTCGAATGCAAATAATCAGCGAATGTCTAAACCCGAGTTCAATTTGGCTAAAGCATTTTCTCTAAATTGCTGAGGCTTGTTTACACCGTGAAAATAGCTTAGCTGATTTAATAAACGTTCGGCTTTTGACGGAATATCGAGTGGAAATGCGATTAGGCAAATAAGTGTGAAAATTTTTGACAAAAAAATCGTCTAAGTAACATTGCTTTTTCTATGCAAAATGGTAGTTATTTACTAAATTCATGAGCCAACTTGAGGTTTTTATTTTATAGACAAATTATACCATAAACGGCTCCCGAATATAGATAGGTAGGTATATAGGTAGCTACACTTATGATGTCCTCTTAGTAGATTTTTTTTTCTATCTCCACGGAGATAACCTGTGCACAGGACTTATTATAGTGCACAAGTGAGTACGCAAGCACAGGAGCACTCTCTAATCCCTCACTCTCATAATCCGATGGATCAGCAGACACGACAGGTGACTTAATTACAAATATCAAACAAAAATAAGTTTAAATTGGTTAATCCGATTAGAAAATACAATGGAGGAAACATACACCCATAACGACACAAAGCCTCGCCCAGTTACAAAATAGGACTAAACTGATAAAAAAACCCTTTTTTTTCGCCTGGGGTTAAAAAAGGGAAATCTACAGCTATTTATGCTGTAAATGAATATAGTTTCCATGTTGTACCAGCTTTTATCGCCCAATAAAACTAGACTCCAAATTACAGGCTCGTGCGTGACACGCTATCCTTAATTACTGAAAATAATTAATGTTGGCTCACGCTCGTAGTTTGATCAAGTCAAATGATTTACTTTTAGAGCTCAAAAATTAAGTAAACACTCCCTTGAAAGCGGCCTGTGGCTTACCAGAACAACCGCGTAAAAAAACAATTTTAACACCACGTTTAACACCTTTAGCACAAAATAACGTATGCAACACCGCAAAGCGAAACTCGCTTTATTTTGTGCTAAACAGGGTGTTAAAATTGTATTTTTACGCGTGAACCCTATGATTTCACAAGGCTCCCAGCTACTCTCAGTTATTTAGTTTATGAATTTGCTCGCTTGGAGTCGAGACCCTAGGTCCGTGGGGTACAACCAAGGCTCTCCGGGTTTTCAAAAATTTATCAAAGCGGCTGCTCGAAGCGATGACGCGTGACCAGAGAGCGGAGTAAGTATTTGACGCAACGCATTAGCATTTCCATACGGGCCGATGCAGCCAACATCCTGGGGACGCTTTGCATTGGCCGATTGGTACTCATATGGATCAGTTGATCTACCACTACATTGTTTGCAACAATCTGCAGTTAGTTCAACCGTTTTAATTGTAATCTAAAGTTCAAATTTGCTTCTCTATTCTTTGTTTTCACCTTTAAAGAAATAGGTACCTACCAAGTTTATGTAACCTACTTCCACCGGAAGTTAATAAACAGCTGCGGAATTCAGCTCTCGTCTCAGTTCCAAACAGTGAAACATGTTCTCACCTGTAAAATACAACTTCCTTGATAACACGTGACGTGGAAGCACATGAGACGTGCATTATGGAGCCGAGCCCCGATTTATAGGGCACGGAGCGTGCACGAAAACACTATAAATCGTCCATGGCAATTCTAGTTCGGATTAGAACGCTTTTAGGTTCTTTTGCAGCTGTATTGTGATATTGCACACAGCATGCAAGGCTTTTTGGTAGGTACCTACGGAAATAGGTACATAAAAACTGGGTCGCATTTGGTATAGCGATTTTGAATGGGGTATCAAAATACTCGTCTGGTCTCCTTTATGGTTCTTAGTTAAATTCTGTAGGCATTCGCCTTCTAAATTGGCGTAAAAACGTAAAAAAGCGAGGACAGAGTCATGTTTTTTATAGTTTTCAATAACCTAATCACTTGTTATAGATTGTTATATTGAGAACTGAATCGTCGCCGTCATTATTTTTAAACTTAGCTCGTCTTTTGTTTATAGGATTCGGTATCGTAATTCAAAAATTTTGAATTTTTAACCCTTGACGCAAAAAAGAGGGGTGTTGTAACACCCCTTTCTCGTTAAACTTATAAGTATAACGAGCCTGTCTGTGTATCTGTGTATCTAGTATCTGTCTGAGGTATGGTAGCTCCCAAACGGATGAATCGATTTTCGTGTAGTTTTTTTTGTGTCATAGATAATTTTATCCACAGTGTTCTTAGCCATGTTTAATGAAAATCTGACGGGGGTTTTTGAAATTTTAAATAATGTTCATGTTAATGATATAGGAATCAAAAGGAGGGAAGATGCGATTTTGCGACGAATTGATAATAGTGATTCGTTCGATTCGATGTTAAATACAAAAAAATACTTTTAAGGTAGAGGTAATTTGACGATCGTCAAACCCCAATTATTCCGTTAACGTAACCCTTCGTGTCTCTTTGACTTTCTTTCCTTTGGCAATATCATGTTTCACACAATACATTCATCTTTATTGTGCTCCTAGCCTTTTACATTCCTCCCATTCCATTCCAAAATTTTTTGACCTAACTAAATATAGTGGAAACATTTGGAACAGTTACGACATTGACAGAACGAATCGCATTCTTCAATGTTAGTTCCACAAAGTTACTTTTGCTATCGTAAAAAAGGCGAGACTCAGTATTTTCATTGTAAGAACAAACAACGATTTGGGTATTGACGATAAAAATAAGTTGGTTGGTTTACAGTTTACCCTTCTGCCAAACCTTTTATCGTCTTTTTTAGACTGTGTACATAGTGGATTCAGTTCAGTAGAACGAGATTTTGTTAGGCCCGGTTAGCTAATAACGAATGAAAATATTTCTTTAATATTATGACATGTGCCTATACTTTTTAGCTACATTACTTGCGTGGCTTTTCTTCTCTATCTTGTTGTTTTTATGATAAGACGTGAAAAGATATCAGCTAAAACATTTATACATAACTAGTTTCTGCCCGCGGCTTCGCACGCGTTGTTTTCGAGATCTCCTTAGGTTGGGAAGGGATTGTGTTGAATGTCTGCTGAACTCTGAAACTGTAACATTTAACATTGTATTTGTATTTTCTCTTAGATTTTTTATAATGTTTGGTGTACTACTATGTGATTTAGAAGGACAACGTCGTCTGAAACTCAAACTTTTTATTTATTTATAAAAAGTAGCAATGGCCACAGCGTACTTAGTTGGTGAATTAGGCGGCCGTTGTTTTGTCTAATAGTCGCGGTTGTTATTGATTAGCCATTACCTACTTACTACCATTACTTTTGGGAGAAATAAAAAGGGGCTTAGGACTATGCTATAGATAAAAGTTACACAAATGTATTCGGGTACCTTCTGAACTTACGCCTAGTAAGCGATAAATCGTTACCGAGCGAAGAGCCGAGTCTACCCGAATCAGCGTCACCAAACCGAGAGTGACGGTTCAGTTCCGTTCACTATTCAGATTGAGCGCAAAGTGCGCCTGAATCAAATTCCATTTTATTTATTTATTTACTTATATGTATTTATTGAAGTAAACCACAGAGTTACAATTTCCATAAAAAGACTAAAAATATGTATAACACTAAGGCCAAAAAGGATTACACCGATTATATATAAACAACTAAAACAGCAAGGTAAGTCATAAATGTTGAACAATGTAAATTATCTTAGAAGTAATAACTACAAAGTAATAACTATACCTTTTATATAAATATACTAGCTGGTGCTCGCGACTTCGTCTGCGTAGGATTAGTATTTCGAGTAGCTTATATTATCAACTTTAAATACCAGCGATTAAAGTATCTATTTTCATTTAGGAATCAATTTATTACTACCAAATGTGCATTTGAAATATATTATCAATTTTTATTATAGTTATGCTTCACTATTTTGGCTATAATGGCTTACACATAAGATATAGATATTTACTGTGGCGGGCTTTTTTGTAGGACTATTTAAGATAAACATTTCCATCATACATTACATATGTGTAGCTCTAGCGGTTTTGGTAGCGCACGCCAGAATAGCTCGCAGATGGTAGATTTTTTCCTACTTACTTGACACTTATCGTCATATTTTGGACAATTCACACAATATGTAAGGTTTCATTAAAATCCATTCAGTAGTTATTACGTGAAAGAGTAACAAACATTCATCCATCCATCCATACTTACAAACTTTCGTGTTTATAATATTAGTAGGACTCTTTGACTTCACTCTTTGAATAAATATTTGTGCGCGCGCGTGTGTGTGTGTGTTTTCAAAAGTACTTATATCAGTTCGTATCTAGGCACCTTTAACACAAACTCTGCTTTGGGGCTAGATGATGCTTTTTGGATTATACAGTATAAGATATTATTTTTAACTTTCCCTACTGAAATCCATTATCTATCTCACCTAGTGATGAACGGCTGGCATAAATTGCACTATTGGAGATACGATGGGTACGTGACAGCCTTCGGGCTATTCTGTCACCTGCGGGCGTTGCTTTTCGACACGGGGGAATAAACGAATACCTAATACACGCTATCTAGAATACAATACAAATAAATGAATAATGTTGAACAATTCACACAACATTATGTAGCTAAGATCTTATGTCAAAAAGGAAAATGTATTGTCTAAAATTTGACTGGTCTAAAGCCGGCTTTTGAGTATGGGATATTACATGTTGAGCAATACATTATATCCCGCGATTGCTGTTCACACTGTAAGATATATATTTTGGAACACACATGATCAGTTGACACGTCTGCACACAAACGCCGTTTTTTGTGTTATAATTTTTTTTATCCCGAGTGTTCTTAGCCATGTTTCAAGTAAATATGTCAGGGGGTTTTTAACATTTTTACCAGTGTTTTTTCGGTGATTATGTAGGTGAATCTTATTCAAAAGCATTCATTCTTATTTAAAACAATGTCTAATAAAGTAAATCCTATTATTTAAATGTAAATAAAGTCATAATAACCATTTCCAATCCAATATTCCACGCTATCTGCAGTCTCCAGTATTGCGATTCAACGCTGGAAAATTCCCATTTCATAAGCACTAGAGTTCAAGTTGGGTCAAAGTTGCTCTCAATGGGCAACGTTGGTTCACTATTCAATTATGAGTTGGAAGAAGTTGTACTTGATCCAGACTTGGCTAATATTAGGTCTCTGGTCCATGAATATTGCAAGTAACTTTATCTGGAGTCCATGGTATTGTATCGAGTCCGTTGGTATCTGAGTTTAATTTATGATAATTTTGTAAGTTTTCAAGTCACTTTATAGTTTGCAACAGTCTGCAGTTAGTTCAATTGTTTATATTGTAAATACCTACTAGTTCTAATTTATTTCTATTATTTGATTGTAATTTTCTTTGTGAATAAATATTTATCTTTTGTGATTAAATCGATTGAGCGTAAATGGCTTATATCTACACATTTACATTTTGGGCTAAAAATATTCAAGTTACCTATTAATTTGCATTTTGGACTCAGTTTTTAAACCCCGACGCAAAAATAGAGGGATGTTATAAGTTTAACATGTCTGTCTGTGTATCTGTGTATTGTCTGTGGAATAGTAGCTCCCAAACGGATGAACCGATTTTCGTGTAGTTTTTTTTGGTGTGATAGATAATTTTATCCCCAGTGTTCTTATCCATGTTTCATGAAAATCTGTCGGGGATTTTTAAATTTTTTAATTTGGTTCTTGTCCTACATTGGTTTGGTTATCTCATAATAGATCAATAAAGAGAAAAATTAAATCCTTACTTATTATTTTACCCATAGGTTTAGGTAAGATCAACGAAGCTTTTTGGAAACTGTGTAGCTAAGTGCTAACTACGCTTAAGATTTTAGTATTATTTCTCTGAAGATTTTACATTAAGTATAACATTTAAGTCCAAGAATTGTGGCGTTAAGTTAAGTGCTAGATGTCCTTTTCATTTCAGTTCAAGATAGAATTCGCGTAATACTGGAATCCCTGGAGACTCACTGAACTTTGAACTTATATATACAGGGTGCCATGGGAAGGGTTTACTAAGCCGAAAGGGAGTAATTCTGGACCCCGAGGGGATCAACTTGTGAAAAAAAATTTTTGCATTTCAAATATTTTTATGTATTCTTTGTTAAAAATAACGTTTTTTTTCTTCCTTTTCGTGTTATTTACTTGCACTCTTGCATTATTTAACATTACAAAATATTTACAAATGTTTTTTGCTTGTTTTTTAGCAAAACAGTATTTGTCATGAAATTATTACAAAAATTATATAAATCCTTTGAAATTTCTACACAATAATAATAATTTAAGAATACACGTAAAATGAAGAAAAAACATCTTAACTTTTTTTCAAAATAATTATCTTCCTACAAAAAAAATGTAATTCAAAAAATCGCAGGACAAACGTTGACCTCCTCGATGTCGAGAATCACCCCTTTTCGGCTTAGTAAACTCTCTCTGTGGCACCCTGTATACAGGGATAAGGCTTATTTGTTTTATCAAACACGGGATTGTACTCACATCTCTGATGACGAGAGTTATTTATAATTCGATTCCTTCTAGAATTTAAACTCAAGAAATCTAGACTCGAGTGAGAGCATCGAAACATTCCCTGAAATCATTGAAATTGGCTACACAGTTTAAGTTTATATCGTTATTCACAAAGAAAATTACAATCAAATAATAGAAATAAATAAGAACTTGTATTAATTTAAGTTTATTAATTGAAGAAAGTGCGCTTAAATGTTACTCGCATTGGGAATACTTAGGTATAGACATTTTTAGGGTTTCGAGATCGAAGATCGGTTTCAAAACCCTTATTACCTTACGCTTTGTCTGCCCTTTTTTCCCTCCTTAATAACTCAGCAACTACAGCAGCTATCGACTTGAAATTTAAAATAATAATAAATTTCGTGCGCCTGTACAGATTTAAAGAGTTTTTTTTTAAACAAATGAACAATGTTTACGGACATTTGCCATACAAATTGTGATGTCGAAATTTTAAAAGATACCCTACATACAGTGCATGTGGGATATCAAATGAAAGGTATCAGTTTGTACATTTCAAAATAGTTTTCTAAATGTCATACTTTTTAAGTTTCATGCTTTTTGAAATATTTTGAAAATAGTCAAAATTTTACCCCCCCCCCCCCCCCATATCTCCGAGGATTGCAGAGCGACCCATGTACGATGTATGTAGCGTTTGTACGGGTAGGTAACTTGGTTGCGTTGCGTCTTTGCCGTTTACCGTCATTTTTCTCGCAAACTTAGATTTTTAGTAAACAATATTAATTGTACAAACGTCACTCCATAGATGGATGTCATTCACTATGACATGACAGATGACAGGTAATACGTCAATTAATTTACTTCTTCTTCTTTAGAATAGGCTTATTTGGGCAACTTCGTTTTTTGTTAATTTGACAACAACACTACAAGTAGGAATGAATTTGTATTAAGTCTTAATAAGTAGGTACCTCTAGTTTTTAGTTTATTTAGATTTTGTAAAGTTGTTATTGGTTTTATAAGTATTTGTATTTATTTTATATCATGCTAAATAATATGTTTAGTGATGATGACAGTGATAACTACCTTTCTTTTTCTTCTGGCAGATCTGTTCTTAGTGATGAAAGTTTCGCTAGCTTGCCATCCCTTTCTGAAAATCTTCTCTCTGAGTTCTCCAATGCAGCAATGAACTTTAATGTTGTTCATATTAATGCGCAGAGTGTACCGGCTCACTTTCCAGAAATGCTAGCGTCTTTCGATGATAAAAATATTCATGCCATCCTAATCTCAGAGTCCTTCCTCAAACCTTGCCTTCTTTCTAGTCTTTACGCTTTACCTGGCTACCGTCTTATTCGCAATGACCGGACGGGCAGCCGTGGTGGTGGCGTGGCTATTTATCTTCGTTCTCATTTACCCTTTTCCGTCATAAGTATGTCTCCTCAACCTGCACCGTTACAGATCGGTGAACACCTATTCCTTGAAGTCACGCTATCGCACACTAAAGTTCTGCTCGGTGTTTACTATTCCAATTCTAGCAAAAATAATTTCTTTTCTTCTTTTGAATCCCTACTGGTCAACCTTATCCCTAGCTATTGTCACTGTATCATAATGGGGGACTTTAACTGCTGTCTCATGAAAAAAGACCGTCGTGCTTCTTCAATGGAGTCTGTTGTAAAGTCCTGCAATCTCCACCTTCTTCCACTCAGCTCCACTCACCATGCTCCTAACTCTCCGCCATCTTTACTTGACCTTATAATTGTCTCTTCTCTCGATCACGTCAGTAAACACGGTTAGTATGCAGCAGATGGTTTTTCCTACCATGATTTAGTCTTTGTGTCATACAAAATTCGACCTCCGAAAGCTAAACGCAGAATAATATTTCAGCGCACTTTCGGCAGCATGGATAGGGAAGCGTTTTTCAACGATGTTAAGCTGTTAGACTTTTCTCCTGTAATTGATGCTGCTAACGTGGATGACAAGATTGGCATCTTCAATGACATCCTTATTCAGCTATTTGATAGGCATGCCCCTTTTCGCGCTATTAAAATTAAACAACTGCCAGCACCTTGGCTCACGGACGATATCAAGGGTCTTATTAATAAAAAAGCGGTAGCTAAAACTAAGTACAAAGTTGTTCCAAGCGATCTTAATAAAGAAAAATATCACAACGCACGTAATCGCTGTAATAGGGCCTGTAGAGACGCTCAACGTCGTCATATCCACGAGTCTGTTTCTGATGAAAACCCAGCGAAGGTTTGGAAGTTTTTGAGATCGCTTGGTCTTGGTAAGTCTCGTCAGGATCTTATACCTGGTGACCTAGATATTGATTCGCTGAACCAGCACTTCTCCTCTGTTTCTGATATTGGCGATGCAGACAAAGTCAGGACTATCAACTATATCTCTTCATTACCCTCCCCCAATCACCCCTCGTTTCTTTTTGAAGAAATTTCTGCTGTTGATGTTAAGAAAAGTGTTTTATCAATCACGTCTAATGCTGTGGGAATAGATGGTATAAGTCGCAACATGTTAATGCCTATATTGGACGACATTCTCCCCACACTCTGCCATCTCCTCAACTTCTCCTTAACACATGGCACTTTTCCGAGCATCTGGAAAGACGCACAAATTATACCCTTACCTAAAAAACCTAATCCTAAATCTTTTTCGGAATATCGCCCTATCTCTATACTTCCTTTCCTTTCCAAGGTTCTTGAACGTCTCGTCCATAATCAACTTAACTCTTTTCTATCTTCAAACAATCTTCTGAACTCCTTGCAGTCTGGCTTTAGAAAAGGTCACAGCACCGTCACTGCTCTCATTAAAATCACAGATGACATTCGTCTGGGTATGGAAAATGGTCAGCTTACTGTTTTAACTCTTCTCGATTTCAGTAATGCTTTCAATACTGTTAATTTTGACATCTTGATCGCATTACTCCGCTCTCTGAACATTTCATCTTCGGTGGTTGGCTGGTTCTCTAGCTACTTGCATGGCCGTCGCCAGCGCGTGCGCCTCGATGAGTCGTTCTCGTCTTGGTGTGCTACTTCTGCTGGCGTGCCTCAAGGTGGCGTACTATCCCCTCTCCTCTTCGCAATCTTCATCAATTCTATTTCTCAAAATCTTTCCATGTCCTACCACTTATATGCTGATGATCTACAGATTTATACCCAAGCTCCACTCAGTAATATTTCTAGTGCAATAGAAACAACAAACACAAATCTCCGTCATATTACTGAATGGAGCAAACGCCATGGACTCAAAATTAACCCTTCCAAAACTCAAACAATAATAGTCGGCAGCTCTAGAACCTTGTGTAATCTGGACTGGTCGGCAATTCCACAGGTTGTTTTTAATGGGATAGTAATCCCCTTCAGCGAGACTATCAAGAACTTAGGGGTTATCTTTGACCGCACTCTGTCTTGGGGGGCGCAGATGGAGGTAACCAGTCGAAAGCTGTTTGCATCTGCTGGTTCCCTGAGGAGATTGAGAAACTTTCTGCCCACGGCTACCAAAACTGCTCTTGCCCATTCTCTTCTTCTACCTGTCCTTGATTATGCGGATGCATGTTATTTGGACCTTACAGAGGAACAGCTCAATAAATTGGAGCGCTTACAAAATGTGTGCATCCGGTTTATCTTTGGCCTCCGTAAGTACGACCATGTGTCTGCCTACCGAGCCCAGATCAAATGGCTCCCTATTCGCCAGCGCCGTAACCTGCATATTCTGTCTCTGCTTCTCTCTATACTTTTCAACCCCCTTTCCCCGTCCTATCTTAAGGAGAGATTTCAGTTTCTACATTCTTCTCACGGTCTCTCTCTAAGGTCATCGGATACTCTGCTCCTCGCATCTCCAGTACAGAGAACATCTTTTTACAGCGACTCTTTCACTGCTCAAGCTGTCAGACTTTGGAACGATTTGCCATTGGATATTAAGAAGTCCACATCACCTCACACTTTTAAAAGGAAAGTTTTTAATTACTTTTTGAATGTCACGTCACACTAGTTAGCATGTTCACTATAGTTACTAAGTATAATTATAATTTTGTATGTATTAGTGTATTAGTTTAGTAGGTATTATGTGTATTAGTATTAATAGTTTAGATTAATGTTAAGTTGCACCGCCATCCTGTATTTTTCTCCCATCGTTTTGGTTGCCTGGAAGAAATCGCTTTAAGCGATAAGGCCGCCAGTTCCATTACTGTTCTCTAGTTTATATGTAAAATTAGTTTTTTTTTTAAGGTGATGAATAAAGTATTATCTATCTATCTATCTATCTATCTATCTTTGTAGATATGGATCTATATTTTACAGGAAAAATAATAGAGAAGTTTGTAAAACGAACACTTTGAAAAATGGTCAAAAAGGAGGAGTATGATCTCAAAAGGAGGAATACCTCACCGAGTGGGTTATCAAATGAAGGGTAAGGGGAAGGGTTTGCACGTTTCAAAACAGTAAAGTAAACACTTTTTAAATTATTTTGAATAAGGTCAATAAATTAACTTAATCTCCAAAGTTCCTATGCAGAGCGATCCATCTAAAATGTAGTTTGGTGAGTACCTACTAATTTTAGGTACATATATGTATAATCGACAAACGTTCGAAACACTCGGCGCGCGAGTTAAACTCGCACTTGACGTTCTTGTTTTAAGATACATTGGAAATGATCATCACTTCTTTCAGCGACACCTTCTCTAAATTTATTTATTTATTTCATTTTAGTGTATCGCATTCACTGCCCAACCGCCTCTACATGGAGGTGGACGTGACCATCTACGTCTTGGGCTATGACAGTGTAAAGGAAGGTTAACATAAATACACATAAGTTACAATACAATACCTAGCATCAAAAACTTAATAAATGGCCTTCACGGCTAAATGACACTATGGATATTAAACACTTACGTTGTGAAATCATACGATTCAGAAATTGTTCCGAATTAGCATCATTTCTCTTTCCCCGTCACAAAAATAAATTAAGTTTAACATGAGTAAATATGTGACATCGTAGCTCTTAAACGGGTGAACTGATGTTGATGAGTCTTTTTTTGTATAAAAGGTGACTTTATAAAGCCACCTTTTATACAAAAAAAAACCTATAAAAAGTGATCTAAGTTTTATCTATGAAAATCTGTGCAGAGACTGATTAAAATCGTCGGAGTTTTCGATTTGTTTAAGAAAATTTTAATTTTCTTTGTAGGATTAATTTCAAAGTCTCCACTAAATTGGTAGCGGACCACCACTAAAAGCTGTCTGCTTCAACATAATGCAATAAGAGGTCCTTTGTACGCTAGTTCTTCGTTCAAGACTTAACAGTTTCATTTTAATTAAACACTATCAGATTATTTAATTAACACTCGAGAATTCTCGCGATAACTTACTTAACTTCGTTCTCATGATAAAATTATGCCTTTATTAGGCATTTGCTCACCTTAAGGCTGCACGAGTCCGATCCAACTCATTTATTTATATATTATTCATTTTACGGTTTCGGGTGCATACAGACATAGATAATGACGAGATAAATTGATATTATCCTTACTTTTGGATGGTCAACATCAAACAGCGTTGTAGTTACCCTTCCACGTTTGTATGGAGAGATGAGCGACTCGTTCAGCCTTAACTATTGTCTTCATGGGCCTTACTTATCGAAGTGCAAACGTTTTTAAACGTATTAAAGTATTTTAGATTCTCGGTAACTCGGGTTCTACCAGCTAAAAGGTTTTTCTGTCTGTTTGTCTACTTAGTTATTCCGATTTCTATACGGTTGGTTACTACTATAGGATTGGTCTAATTTTATTTAAAGATTTTTTCGTGGACTACTAGCTTGTATACCGAGGCCAAAGTGGCCGATTCCTATCCTGTCTTTTAAAAGACACGAGTTAGTAGAATGACGTATTTTTACATCATGTTTCGAAAAGAAATAAGCTACTTTCCGAGCTGATGTAGTTTAATAAACAAAATTTCCGTACTCGGCGTGAATACATTGACAAATCGAAAATGCATACTTTTCAGGGCACCCATTTTAAAGTTTACAAATTATTGGTAAATCTTCTTTTTTATACTTGTTTTTCTTTTATACGTACCTATATCTATGTAATTTAATGGGAATTTTCAGATAATGTAAGTATAATGATAAATTAACGTTTTAATCAATAAAAAAATGACATATCAAGTTGTTCACCGACGACTTGTCAATATATTCACCTAAGCAATTTATTGAAATTCGAGAAAACAAATTAGATTGATAGTTAGATTGTTAACTTAAAAATATAAAAATATTGCATAAATTTGTAAAAGCTAGTTTTTCATAATTATTTGAATTGATCAATGTCAAAATACAACACAAAACTTATACTTAATTATATTTTTATTAATTAAACAAGATCTCAACGATTCGATTCGATTCAAGTAACTCGCGCGCCGAGGGTTTTGAACGTTTGTCAACAAATATGTACCAAAAGTACCGGTTAGAGACTTCGCAATTTAACGAATACCTAAGAATAGTAGGTACCAACCTACATTTCAGATGGATCTCTCTGCATGCTTTGGTTAAATGGGTGGTTCGGTTAAGGTGGGTAATGGTAAATTTTTCGACTTTTTTCAAAATATTTCAAAAAGTATGAAAGCTACAGAAATTTGATAAACTGGTTTGAAATGTCCAAACCGATACCTTTCATTTGATACCCCACACGGTGGGATATCAATATAATACCTTTTGAAAATTATTCCTTTTTGACCATTTTTCAAAAAGTGTTCTTTTTACAGACTTCTCTATATTTTTCCTGTAAAATATAGATCCATATCTACAAACGCTTCATACATTTTAAATGGATCGCTCGGCAAACTTCGGAGATAGGGGGGGGGGAATGGGTTTTTTATCGACTTTTTTCAAAATATTTCAAAAAGTATGAAACCTACAGGAATTTGAAAAACTGTTTTGAAACGAACAAACCGATACCTTTTATTTGATACCCCATTCGGTGAGGTAGCTCTCCCTTTTGAAAATTATTCCCACCCTTTTTGACCATTTTTCAAAATGTGTTCTTTTTTCAAACTTTTTTTAAACGCTCCATACATTTAACATGGATCGCTCTGCAATTTTCGGAGATAGGGGGGAATGGGTATTTTTTCGACTTTTTTCGAAATATTTTAAAAAGTATGAAACCTACAAAAATTTCAAAAAATATTTTGAAATGTACGAAATTATACCTTTCATTCGATACCCCATATGACTCTGTAGGTATCTTTTTAAATTTCGGCATCACAATTTGAGCCAGCGTTCTTGTCTTCTGTCTACAGCACTAGTTCTTTAGTTGACAAAATTTTAAAGCCTTCTCGTTTGGTCCCGCCTGGAAAGTCATTAAAAATTTCATTTTTAGACGAAGCTCGAACGGCTTGGCATAATGCTTGCCCCGATGCTGCTCCCCCAAAATCACTTTTGTCCCAACGGCAATGGGACGGGCCTCTGTGTGAGTTGACACGGAATTGTTTGTTACAAACGTGCTCCAGCTCTGCGGATCGTGCCCGCCTCCTGGCCGTTTCTAAATGGGAGTCAGGACATTGGTTGCAAGCATTTCCTTCATATAACACTGGTACTTTATTGGATCCCGTAACTTTCCGTATCGCAACATGTCTTCGGTTGGGTGCAAGGTGTTGCGCGCCTCATCAATGCCAGTGCGGTACTGCTGTCGAACAGCTTGGTCATCACGGATTATCGTGTACTAGGGCAGCCGGTCGGATATCTCGCCACGCCAGCCTTAACGACATCATCCGGCGGGCCTTTGTCACCGCTAACGTACCAGCCATTCTCGAACCGAATGGTCTGTTACGTGACGATGGTAAAAGGCCCGACGGTATGACACTAGTCCCATGGGAGTTGGGGAGGCCCATTGTGTGGGACGCTACATGCGTCGACACACTTGCGCCTTCCCATCTTCCGAGGACATCCGTGAGGGCAGGCGCGGCGGCAGATTTGGCCGAAGATCTCAAGAGGCGCAAATATGCAGGTCTCGACAGAGCCTACACATTTGCTCCTCTTAGAATCGAGACCCTAGGTCCGTGGGGTACCGAGGCTCTTCGGGTTTTCAAAAAATTATCTGAGCGTCTGGTCGAAGCGACGCGTGACCCGAGAGCTGGTCAGTATCTGGCACAGCGCATCAGCATTGCCATACAGCGGGGCAATGCAGCCAGCATCTTGGGGACGCTTCCGACTGGTATTGATATGGATCAGTTGAGCTACCTGTAGATTGTTTGCAACAGTCTGCAGTTAGCTCAATTGTTTCAATTGTAAATACTAATTATATTATAATTTTCTTTGTGAATAAAGGCTTAACCAATAAAAATAAAAAAAAACATTTTTCATTTATTTTTATTTATTTTTCTCTAAAACGGTACAGGCGCACGAAATGTATTATTATTTTAAATTTCAAGTTGATAGCTATTATTTTTGTTTTGGCCTCCAAGGATAGCTGTTATCCTTGTCTTACGTATCGCTTTGTCTCATTAGACACGCAACGGTCAGTTTTGCGACTTATTGATACATTTACTTGTCACTTAATACACTGCACTTTCGCGCCGGTAATAACTTGACAACTGGATATGTATAGTCGGGAACGCAATTATGGGTAATGTGAATAATTGACCATCTAAAGTTATTCTGTTAGTTCATTTGAATTTGTGGCGTAAATAAATTAACGTGTTGAGTTATTTAAATAAATAACATTAATGTAATCAGATATCTCTAAATGTCATAATGTTCTCGTTGGAAACAGAGTTGTTTAATAACTCACAAGTGCGATGTCCCAAAAATAAGTGAGAGAATCGAGTTACTCATTTATTCCCCATATAAAGCAAGTAATCCCGACGACAATTTTGCTATAACTTAAAATTTGATATAAGTCGACTTGTCAATGTATTCACGCCGTGTACGGATTAAAATATTGCGTTCTTTAACTCAACAAAACATTTACAAAAAGAAAAGAAGACATGTAGATTTAACATTCTTATCAAATGCGCTCAAGTCAGTCTCTGGTCCAAAATAGGCCTAAATTGCCGTGCTTTCTAAAGTGTTTTTATCCAGTGATTTATTTTAAAACTGTACGAATTATCTTAAAATGAGGGATAAACTTTCAAAGATTAGTTTTTTGTTTCAACAATGTGATATTTTTCATCACATAAATAACATGCGCTTTAGAGAAATCTTAAGGACGGCAATGTATGTTAATGTATGAATGGCATTCTTGTAGCCCCTTAATATCACAAAGCTAGGTTAGTAGGTACTTAACAATTTAACTTCCTTCTGGTGATGCACAAAAGGAAATTTCCTCAAAATTTTAGCGATCTATTTTAAAAAGGGAGCGTCATGCTTCAAGGTTGCAAGAGCTAAAGGGTCGCGTGGATTTTACGAGGCCATCAACTGCAGATGTTATATCTCAATATTCGAGAAGTATTTTTAGATTATGCTGACTGTCGTTAACCTTAGGATCCTGAACTTTTTTCCATTGTTCTTAAATTTTCTGGTTGTCCGTCACTAAGATATCCCCACTGGGAACACTGGAATTATTTTATAAAATTTGTACCACTGTGCTCTCAGTGGACTGAATGGCACGTTTTGATAATTTCGACGGTGTTAATTCTCAAATAGTTGATTTATTAATTTTGGGATCGTTTGTATCAATTCATTGGTAACTGCTGATTAGTTTTGACCTATACTTTGGTATATACAATTAATCATTCTATTGAATCTCAATCTATTAATTCTGCCTGAATATCAATCTATTAATTATCTAGAATCTAGATCTGGTTAGAAGGGTCAGCGAACAAAACACCTGCCATGACCAACCGGACACTATCCGAAGTATCGATGCTTCAGCCAAATCTTGCGAACTTTAGAGAAATAAATGACCTTTATAGCGAAATGGTTCTAAAATATAGCTACAGATTTTGTCAGAGGTTTGACTTAGTCCATTAGTAAAGAGCAAGGCGACCTCTGTGACGACCTCTGTGGCGCGGCGGGCGAAGGTCCGCCTGCGACGCAGGAGGTTGCGGGTTCGATTCCTGCCTCGGGAAAAATGTTTTTATGATCTGCAGATATTTGTTCAGGGTGTTCTGGATGTTTGCTATGTATAATAAAAAAATATCTATCTATGAAGTGTATTGTATTAAGTATATCATTTATCTAGTACCCATAACACAAGCTCTGCTTAGCTTGGGGCTAGACAATGCTGTGTGAATTGTCCAGCATTATTTATTTATTTAAAGAGAAAGTAAAAAGAATGCGATCCTTACTTAACCAAAAAAGAGAACTTATGTTTCTCAGAGCCTTTTTTGATTTTTATACAGTAAACATAACCAATCAATCACCTTTAACTTTTAAAAAAGCAAAATAAACTTTATAATCGCATAGGTACCTAAATATCAGGTCCAAAAGTTTAGTCGTTGCTGAGAACGATTAAGATTCCTGCATATGAAGTGATCACCAGAACCTTACTCGTTTAAAAAATGAGCCAGCACTAATTTCCTCGGAAACTTCGATCAAAACAAGCCGTACCATAATGTAGTAACAACTCAACTTCCTCGGAAACAGCTCGCAAAATCCGCTTATAGACCGCTTATAGGTACCGCCATAGCAGGATGCGTCTCTAACCTCCAATATCCTCTTATACCGGCCCATCAGAAGCATTCAGCCGAGCTGCATCGGGATTCAGAGATGTTTATGAAGCCGCTAGTGTAAGGCTTGTGTTAAGTAAAGGGTTAATAATAATTGTAGTTTATAGAGACTGTAAATAGAACCTTTGTTTAAACTAAAATATACTAAACTAAACTAACACTTTCATGACCCAAGACGCAGATGTCCTCCTGTTAGGCCTGGCAAAAACGTCTCATAAGCCAGATTGGAACAATTGTACCTATATGGAACAGTGTTATGTTCCGGATCAGTGAAATGTTTCTTTTGGAACATCATTTCAGAGGGATCTCTCTGAAATGATGACACAGTAACGATTTATGCTTAGTGACCAAACAACAGTAATGCAGGTTTCTTTCAAGACGTAGGCACCCACTAAGACTTCTTACAAAGTTATCATATTTATTTAACTATGGTACCTTTTTTGTTAAGCCTCTACCGCCTTAAGAAAAGAGGTACCTCTACCTCCATTCGATAAGCGCGTTAAGATGACGCAGGCACTATAATAATGTTAGTTATTTTTGCAGATCACATGCTATTCGTGGAGGCTCATTAATATTACTGAACAAATTCATGAAATTCAAAGATCGTAAGGACATAATTTGCTTATCCGTTGAAAGCCACATCGAAGTAGCATGTGTAGAGTTGGAGCAAATTATTGTAGTAAGCGTATACAGCCCACCATCAGCTTCTTTTGAAATATTTGAAAATGTTATGGAGGACATTTTATATAAATTATCAAGATCAAATAAAAGTATAATGGTATGTGGAGACTTTAATGTTGACCTTTTAGAAGTTTACTCCCTCAGTACTAGATTGATTAATTTATTAAATTCTTATAATCTAAGGCCAATATTTATGGAACCTACTAGAATAACTGAAACCTCAGCAAAATGTATTGATAATGTATTTGTTTGCCAAAGTGAAAAAATTGTTACTAAAAAAATAATAAGCAATTTAAAATCAGACCACTTGGGTCAACTAATAAAACTAGAAAATCAAGTAAAAAATAATAATTGTAAAAAGAAAATAACTTACATACCTGTGAACACTAATCGATTTGAACGGTTGAAATTGAATTGGGATTCTAAACCATCACTTATTCACTCACTTAACAACCCAAATGAGTCGTATTGTAATTTTTTCAACAAATTTACCAATGCGTTCAATTCAATATTCACACCCAAATCGATTATGGTCTCAGAAAAACTTACCTTTAGTGAGTGGGCAACAGTGGGTATACATAAAAGTAGACAAAAGTTGTATGAACTGTATAGTGAAAAACAATACAATTTTAGCCAGGAGTTCAAAGAAAAAGTAAAAAATTACTCAAAAATATTTAGAAAAGTTTGTCAAATAGCAAAATCAAATTATATTAGCTCGAAAATTAGAAATAGTGAAAATGTAATAAAATCAACTTGGAATATAATAAAAAGTGAGAATGGAAAGGTCAGTACATACGTTAATGATTACAATTTAAAGATTAATAATTACTCAATCAAAAATGATGTTGAAGTGGCCCAAGCATTTGAAAACTTTTTTACTGAAATTCCAATCTCTACTACAAAGTGTTTAAACTCTTCTCGAGTAATTGCTGAGTCATTACTAATAGAAAATGTATCTAAATGTAAAAATAAATTTAACTTCACCCATGTTGATGAAACAGATATTAAAAAAGCCTTTAAACTTTTGAATATAAAGAAAACTGCAGATCTCTGGGGCATTTCCGTTACAATTATTAAACCTTTGATTGAAACCATTGCAACAGATCTAGCTTTTATATTTAATGAATCTATTGATTGTGGTGTGTTTCCTGATCTAATGAAATGTAGTAAAATAATCCCACTGTATAAATCGGGTAGTAGGTCTGACCCCACTAACTTTAGACCAATATCAGTACTGCCTACATTCAGCAAAGTTTTTGAAAAACTTATTTTACATCAATTGCTTAGGCATTTTAATGGCAATGACCTGCTGCATTGTAAGCAATTCGGGTTTACTCGCGGCAGATCAACTACTGATGCCGGTGTAGAGTTAGTATCGCATATTTTTGATGCTTGGGAGAAGTCGCAAGACGCTTTAGGCGTTTTTTGCGACTTGTCAAAAGCGTTCGATTGCGTACACCATGAAACATTAATCAGGAAATTACATCACTATGGAATAAGAAACACCTCTTTGGATCTTCTTACCTCTTATTTGAGTGATAGGATACAAAGAGTTGACATTAATGGGAAACGGTCTTCGGGGTCCGTAGTTACAATGGGTGTACCGCAGGGTTCTATCCTCGGTCCTTTCCTATTTTTAGTTTATATCAACGACCTTCCTCATCTGGTCAAGAATAATCACGAGATTGTATTGTTTGCTGATGATACTTCATTAATTTTTAAAATGAAACGACAAAAGACTAATTTCGACGATGTGAATAATGCAATCTCAAAAGTAGTCCATTGGTTTAGTGTCAATAATCTTTTGCTTAATGAAACTAAAACGAAATGTATAAAATTTGCTCTACCTAATGTAAAACACGTTAAGATTGATGTAAACGTAAAAGGAGAAACGTTAGAAATTGTAAACAGTACAGTATTCTTAGGAATAACCTTAGATAGTAAACTTCAATGGGGCCCACACATAGATAAGCTATCGAAGAGACTTAGTTCTGCAGCGTATGCAGTCAAAAAAATCCGTCATCTTACAGACGTTGATACTTCTAGACTAGTCTATTTCAGCTACTTCCATAGTGTTATGTCTTATGGCATACTGCTGTGGGGGAACGCTGCGGATATTAACACCGTATTTGTGCTGCAGAAGAGAGCTGTTCGTGCAATCTATAATATGGGTCCCAGAGAATCCCTGCGTGATAAATTCAAAGAAATAAACATAATGACAGTACCATGTCAATATATTTATGAAAACTTGTTGTACACTCATAGAAATATCAATCTATTCCCTAAAAATAGCGACATACATAATATAAATACTAGAAATAAGGATAAACTCGCTGTGCCCACAACTAGGCTACACAAAATTAATGTATCTTTTAAAGGGCAATGTATACGCTTCTACAACAAAACTCCTAGTGAGTTGCAAAAATTATCAGTAAATAAATTCAAACAAATTATAAAAACCTTGTTGTGCAAAAAGGCTTACTATAAAATATCAGATTATCTAGAAGATACAAAAGCTTGGGACGGGTTTTGCTCCAACTCGAAAATTAACAACTAACAGGCTAAAGGTTTCTTCGTCGCTTCTTTACTTTGGTCTATATACCGAAGCGACAGAAATCAAAAATATCACTTTATTTCCGTGTCCGTGTTTAGTTTTACAATTTGACCTTTTCTAAGTGTACATTTATTGTATTTATGGAAATAAAGAGTTTTTGATTTTGATTTTGATTTTGAGTGTAACGTATCGGTTAGATATTTTATAAAGTTTAGTGTCTAAAAGCTTTTACGACTAGGAATCCATTACTTTTTCTGCTTGTCTGTTATCGACTTGACAGCAACTTTAGCGAGGAAGGGTTGGGTTGGATTACCAAGAATATTATAGTTTTTGAAGACATACAATGTGAATGTCAGTTTGCAAAGGGGCAAAGGTCCGCCTGCGACGCAGGAGGTTGCGGGTTCGATTCCTCCCTCGGAACAAATTTGTGTACGATATGCACAAATTTGTTTCGTTGGTCTGGGTGTTTTCTATGTATAATAAAAAATATCTATCTATGTAGTGTATTGTATTAAGTATATCAGTTATCTGGCACCCATAACACAAGCTCTGCTTAGCTTGGGGCTAGATAATGCTGTGAGAATTGTCCAGCATTATTATTCTATTGTATTTCATCAATGATGACGATAAACTACATTCTCCCTCTTCTGTTTAGAATGGTGTAAATTTCATAAACCCTTTTCTCCTCAATTATTTTCAACACCTCCTCATAAGTAACCTTCTCCGTCCAGGTAATCCCGTCCATCCTCATCCACCTCTCCTTCTTACCTCAACAGTCTATATTGGTCCACTGCTGAACGCAGGCCTCCCCCTGATAAGTGCCTATTGGATTTTATTACATGGAGGTATTGCCCATAATCCCCATGCTTGGTAAGCGGGTGGGGATCGCAGTTCGGTGGTAGAATTGTTCAGCAGGGGGAGCTGCTGCACGCCCCCGGTGGATATCCCTTAGTCGCCTTTTACGACACCCGCGCGGGAAGAGTTGGGGTGGTGCAAATTCTAATCCGGCACCACACATCTCCACATTTCAAATGCCTCAATCCTCTATGTACTAGCGAAAAAAAAAACGGAACAATGTTTTCCTTGCAAATTGTTTTTCACATTCAAGCTGTCTGTTAATTTCTTTTTGCTTATGCTATTTTATGATCTATTCCTAGGTGTATAAGCAGGTTTATTCCTACTCGTTGCTGATTTAGAACATTGCCCAACTTTTGTCGGTAGCTGGTACCTATACTATACATTTTACTCAAAATATAATAACATACTATATCGTACCTGCTTCTAGATAATAACACCATAACATAACATATAACACTAATCACACTAATATTATAAATGCGAAAGTTTGGATGTTTAGATGTATGGATGGATGGATGTTTGTTACCTCTTCACGCCAAAACTACTGAACCGATCGGGCTGAAATTTTGCATAGGTATTGGTATTTCTAGGTCTCCAATAAAACATAGGCTACTTTTTATCCCGTTAATCAGTTACCATGGGATAGAAATAACCCTTAAACATTTCCATAGAAACAACGCGAAGTCGAGGGCATAATAGTAGTTTATGCAACTGTCATATAATGAAGGGTATTAAAACACGAGTGTGAGTTTATGAAACGAGCGTAGCGAGTTTCATAATAGTAACGAGTGTTTTAATACCCGTGTTATATGCAGTTGCATACACTACTTTATCTTCACTAATGCAATTAATCAAACAACAAGAGTAAAAGCTGACAATAGTTTATTTATAATCATTGTTCAAATTTTGGATGGTACAATTTTGAAAGTTAATGTTAATTATTGATCCAGCAGCTGTAGCGGCCGCGGGGCAAGCAGTAGAGCTCGTAGACGGAGTCGGAATATTTATAATTACTTCATTCGTCTTGTTTTCTATACTGTTCAAGATCGTATTTGAGACTTGAATTTTATTCATTAAAGACTCATCAATGTAGCTTTCAGCCACAGTAGAAGACTTCCACCCCCCGTGTCGTTTCAGTGCGGTCAAATCACCACCGCTATCTATGAGAAGGGTCGCCGAGGTGCGCCGGAAGCAATGCCCCGTGTACAACGCTGGGTTAGGCAGATTCAAAAAACTTGCGATAGTTTTTCCCAGAGCACCAAATTTATTAATACCAGTTCTTTGATCGACGCACTTCCCCGATCTATAGCTCAAGAAAAAGGCAGGGTTTTGACAGGGGGTGGGTCGAAGTTCCATGTATTTTTTACATACGGCATAGCAGTTGCCCGTCACAACGAAAGAACGATCTATTTTCGTTTTTGTTTGCGAAACTTTCACCATGATTGTACTGTCGTCTATGTTAGAGACTTCATCGAACTGGATGTTGTATAGCTCTTGCCTTCGGCATGCCCCCATTATGCCGAAGATTAGTGCAACCTGTAACAATAAACGATATAATAAGCTTGAGGTACATAGCCAAGGCAAAAACTATGATTTATGAAGTAGTAAAGTGTAGGTACCTACTACCAAATTTATACACAAAGCGCTTAAACGGAGTGTCTAGATAACTTGCGTGTGTAGTACGTAAGTACTAGGTAGATTAAATAACAGAACTAAAATACACTTACCTTTTCAAAAAGATACAAAATATCTTGTGAATCTTCCAGGAACATCTTTATTTGACCTGATGTAAACGTCAAGGACTTTTTTCCCTTGTGTCCTTCTGAACTGCGTTTCAGGAACGCTATGACTTTTGAATACTTCGTGATATCAATATTGTTGTAGATACTCAGTGTGGACTTGAGCATAGAATATTTAGCCCACCTCGCTATCCATTTTTAACTTTTAATTTGTATTTTAAAAACAAAACACATTGCGAAACATTAAATTCACGCGTACGTGTATTGTCACAGTGAACTTGCCGCCATTAATATCTAACCAATGAGAGCGCAGCTGCTCGCGCAGGGCCAATCAGGAACGAGCGCGCGCTGTTCTTTTTTTATTTAATTGGCACAAGATCTTACCAAAGAGTTTTGTGTATGTAAGTTTAGTAGTTTCGACGAAGTTTTCACGTATAACCCAACTGTTTTCAAAAGCCAGCCTAATATCAAAATTTTATACAACTTGTATGAGGATTTTGACATAAGGCTCGCCAGGTTAATTGGTCGCGTTTTATTGATGTTATAATGAGATTTTACGATATCGATGTGGATATTATACCATCATGTGAAATTGCTTAAATTGAGTGTTTTGCTAACTGCGCTATAACAGTAGTAATTATAAGTCAAGTATTGGAAACATAAGTAGAATGTTATAACATTAGTGTAGATAAACTAGTATTATGTATGTGAAAATATGGATAGTTGGATATGTTTGTTATTGTAATTTCGCTGATTTTTTTGCATACGTCCAAAGAAAAAAAAGCGTGCGAAGCCGCGGGCTGAAACTAGTATAAAATAGTTATGTCAAGTTTCAGCAAACTTGTCCTTGATACCAAAGAGTTCAAAATCCTCCAAAACCAAGAAACTAATAAGAAAATTGGGCAAGGAACCCCGGGTTTCCCAAAAAGCCGCACAATCTCTGGAACTCAAATTAAGTCCACGCATTAACAACATTCGCGGTTTTGAGCGCGCACTTTCGCGTATCACGAACTTCTGCGAACATGTTGCTTCCAAGTGGAAATTAGTCATGGTTGCAGGCCATTTTAGGGCCAGATACTACTCGTTCTACACGTTCTTTATCTAAGGTTGTAGTTGTATTGTCCCACTGCAGGGCATATGACGATGACGATCTGCGAAAGACTGCAGGCAGATGCTGGATGCGGCAAGCTGAAGACAGCGCGCTATGGCACTCATTAGGGGAGGCCTATGTCCAGCAGTGGACTAATTTCGGCTGATGATGATGATGATGATGAGGGCATATGACTAGGTACCTCCCTTTTCTCATCACTCTCTGTCTCTTGTTATAGGTCGGTCTGGAAGAGACATACAAATTTTAGCAAATTTAAGTCGTTTCCTATTGTCTCTTGTGGTCTTTCGTGCTCATATAGCTGCGTTATAGGAATGACCTTTTTTTATGTACGTGGGTACCTAAAGAAGTGATGGATTTCGGTCTCGGTGGCCAGTCTCAACAAACACATGGTAATAAAATACATTACTATGTGTGCGTTACACATAATTAAATGTATGAAACCGATAACGTTTCTGCCGGGTCACCACAAAACACGACAAAGTAGACCTACAAATATATCAGAATAAAAAAATAACATATAATTATACTTTTAATAATTCCATCTGGTGTCGCTTGGACGAACTTTGAAGGGAAAGTGGACTTAGGCAGGAGTTAATGTGCGCACTAACAGCACACCAGCTGTTCTGCTGTCTCGGGTTGTCCAGCAGCTGGGCGGCTCCCGAAAAGGCTTCTCAATGGTCTCCCGCGTAACACGTGCCGGCAAGTCACCATAAATCAAAGTAATTATTACGCGCGCGGTATACGCGAAAGGATCGAGAGCGGTTTTCACGGCGGGCTATATAATTCTTTTAGTTTTGTGTAAGTTTTTCTGTATAATTGCGACGATCGATATGGCGGATCGCTAGGTCACACATCGGTGTGTTGCGGCTGCGGACACGGCGGGAAGAGAGGTTTCTTCTTTTTTTGACAGGTGTCCACTACTGTCGCTTGACATTTTGACAGCAGCCGTCTTGACAGTGACGTTTCTAAAGGCGCACAATTCAGGATAAGGGCAATTGGACTAGGATTGGATAGATGGCGTTACCACTATTGTTATTTTGATTTGTTACTGGAATATTTATTTCAAACTGGCTCCAGACTACCACGAGCCATATGGAACTCTCTACGACTTGGACTAATTAACGCAAAGGAGATAGTTTCTTGGTTGTACAAGATCATGTTTGAGCTTGTCGTTAAACAAATACAGAAACGTTGGTTTTGTTAACACAGATTTAATTTTGTTTACAAAGAGAATAAACTTGGAGATTGATTGGAATTTCAATCAGACAAGTCGGCTTTATATTAAGGGGCGGACCTAGCGGGTTTGCTTTTCAAACTAGGCCTAGATCTTAGTACTCACGGGATACTCGAGGTAAAAAAACTGGAATTAGATATACTTAATTCTAAATTTTTTCTTGGGTCCCTTAATTGTGAAAAAAAATCATGAAAGTGCACTTTTTTGTACCTAATTTGGTCGAGAACTCAACAACCCTGCGGTCTATAGAAAAGATTTTTGTTTTGATTCGTAGGTTATTATTATTACTAATTCTTTGGTTCCTTAATACAGTTTCTTCATAAGTTGTGTAGTTTTCTTGTAAATAAGCAAAAACGTCATTATTGCTCTTACGCCGTTCGCGTTCCAAACACATACTCCGTCCCGCTCCTGTGAACGCGAAATCCTATGCCTATATTTAAAAAAAAAAATGGCGTAAAAACATCATAAATTTTATATGGAACTAGCTTCTTTCAGCGGTTTCGCACGCACTTTGCCCTGCCAAATTTAATTGAGATTCGTTAAACCGGTTCGTCGTGAATAGGTAACAGACAGACAGCCACCCAGACAGAGAGACAGAATAACTTTCAACTTTATAGTTGTAGGTACCTAGTATGTATTCAGAATATCCGGGATATCCGTATAATCCGTTTCGTCGTAAAAATGTAAACAGACAGAGAGACAAAATTACCTACTTTCTCATGAATAATATTAGTAAATAGTAGTATTAGAAAAAATCGCTGTGCATTGGGATTTGTCGTAACCGTGTGTGATCGAAATAATGTCAATTGTTAAATCTACGCTCCCTTAAGGAAGCAGAAACACAAATGGAGAGATACCTACTACCTTAGCAATCATTTAAATAAATAATGTCTTGCTTTTGCGTTGTGTGGATTTTCCACTACAACTTAACTACGTCAAATGAAATACCATTTTGGTCTCGGAGATCTAATTTAGGGTAAAGATGCGCGACTGTGAATGATTTCTTTCGAATTATTTGACTTCACAAATCATTCGAAGCTATCATTCTAAGGCAAACTAGTAACTAATTTGGGTAGTAATTGCGAGTGGCGTCGAATAAAGAATTAATTTCGCGTCGACTGCTCGACTCGCCATTACTAACCAAATTAGTAACTAATATGGTTAGTAATGGCAACTGCTCGAGTCGGGCAGTCGAATTCAATTAGTTATTCGACGCCTCTCGCCATTACTAACCAAATTAGTAACTAATTTGATTAGTAATGGTGACTGTTATTCGACGCCTCGATCAATTCGTAGAGGCATTAGTAATTACTAATTAGTAGTTGTCATTCGACTTTGAAGATTAGTATATTACTAATATTCAAGTCGAAAGAGTAAATTAGTAGTTGTAGATCATTCGACTAGCCAGATCATTCGCAGTCGCGCATCTTTAATTTAGGGTGTGTAAGCAGGTATGGAAAACTCCCTTAGTTTGGCGATTGGCGAAGGCATAATCAGCGTTGAACGTATGTGTGCTGCTGAACTGAGGAAAATGAACTACTCGTACCTATGTGTAGCGATATATCATAAATAAACGTTGCAAAAATAATCAATAAATAAATTCAAACGAATTGTCAAACATATCCTAAATCCTTTGTAAAGGCTTACTACAAAATATCAGATTATTTAAAGGACAAAAAAGTATAGGACGACTTTTGCTCCAGCTCGAAAACTAACACCCTAACAAGGTAAAGGTTTCTTGTTCGCTTCTTTACTTGACCTTAAAAAGATTGAAGTGAACAAAAAATCAAAGTGATCACTTTATTTCATAGTTTTACTTATGTACCGTCTCAAGGAAATAAATAAAGCACCTTGAAATTTTATATAAATTGTCGTACGCATTCGGAAGTGATAACACTGATAACATTTGTGGTCGTCTTTGGTTGATTTTGACTTGTTTTAATTCACTTAAATTCTCCATCGACACTCAAGATAAAAAGAACTCGTGATAAGATAAACAAATGGCGATCGCAAACAAAAACGTCTTCGGTATGTATAGGTCGCGTCACGTAGAAAGAACGCTGGAAGAAAGTGGAAGGGGTGTGTTTGCGCATGGGTACACTCGCGCACGATAGTACTATGCCAATTTCCTAAGACCTATTTTTAACTAATATTTCGTTCGCGGCTTGATATTGGTCATTTGAAAATAGTATTTATTAGAAAATAGACCTATTAATCGCCTACTGCGCAGCTTGACCGCAAGCGTTCTTTTTACATGACGCGAACTATAGCTTACATTTGTTTTTATGCTTATCTTCGCGTTTTACACGGTTAATGTCTAGTTTTTGGGTAAACTTAGGATAAAATAAGTTTTTATATTTTAAAAAACCTTTTCTATAAACAAGCTTTTAATGCATTGAATCATCCAAACTAAACGTGTATACAAAATTTCAGCTCAATCGGTTGAAGATATTTGCTTCAAAATTGAGTTGCAAGATTCCACCCGTACAAACATAGTAACATACATTGCAAGTTAAATAAAGGCTTGTAATAAGTAGCTCTTCATTAAGGACTGCGCGGGTTTACAACGAACCTAGTTTGTGTTGGAAGACGGTTTTTATAGTTGCTTCTAAGGCAGGGGGCCTACTGGGAAAAGAAAAATCGACATTTCGTTTTCGTTGTCGTGCAAAACCAACTATTAAGTGGCTTGCATAAGATTAGAAACTTCGAAATCGTTTTTAAGAGTACGGGCCCAGGTCTCCAAATGGATTTGTTGCAATTACATCAATCATTTTGTTTGAAATGAATTTTTATTACACATTTGTGGTTGTGATGATGATGATGAGTAAGCCTTACCCTCAAATACATAAACGCAAGTAACTTTTTATTTTAAGCATGTCTCAAGGCGCGACTTTTTAACAATTTTCAAAAATTTCTAAAAGGAGTTGCGACGAGTATTTGGGCGTTATTTCATCAAATTCAAATTCAAATCATTTATTACAGGAAATATGGTCATAATACAGGGTCTTGAACATTAGAATAGTGTCGCATACTTCACCAAAACACATTGGCATGCAAAATTTCTTATAAGTAGGTACATCTGTAAATTTTATCAATTTAAATTATAACAAGATTAAACCATAATTGAACAATACACATCAATAATGTTGGTTACTACTAATTTCTCAATTTTAGTTCCATAAGATCCCTAACACTATAAAAACCTTATTCTATGAGCCATAATTTTATTTTTTTTATAAATAATTTTAAAGATAAATTATTATATATAGAGCCACACATGGCATAACAATTCTTACTATATAATGCTGTCTTAGGAGTCCTAGACAGAACAATTCTTTCTGGGTTACGTACACATCTAGGGTACCTTACCTATATAATATATCCTTAGGTTTAGTAAATAAATTCGAGTGTTCTTTTGAAAATTTAGCAGCCTCTAGAATATATTATATACATCAATTTTCTTACAAAAATATCAGTCGGTAAAACGGTTCATTTCGATGACCGTTTGTTGAAAAGGGCTGGTTATTTAGGATTGCCTGATATCCAATTACCCGCTATCTACATCTAAATGGGACAGAATTCGAAAATTGGTAAAAAAGCTTCATTTAAAACGGATAACATCGATCCATTTAACTTATGACTGAACAAAGGCTCGTAGTTAACAAACGATTTAACTTTACTTATTGTGATTTGGTTTTGGAATAAACATAAATAGGAACAAAAACATAGGTTAATGGTGAAACACGTTTGGCTATAAAACCTGATGCTGACTGTAGGGGTTCCTGTAACCGATAGTACCTATACACTGACGATAATTTGTTTTGGATTTGTTTTTATCGTTTTGTAAAACTAAAAACCGACGTCAAATAAAATTTCATAATATTAACACTTTTTTTAAGTTTGCGGAAAAATAGTAATTTAATAATTATTTTATTTAAATCCACCGTAACTAATCAACCATAAATACAGTTGATGTCGTTATTTTTTTTAAATAGGTCTATTACATTATATACACAAGTTATTATTACAGAAAGGAAAAGAAACCACCATAATGGTTTGTACGTAGAAAGCAAACCAATTAGTAATTCCTTTATCGACTAGAGAAGAATTCGTCCCGCTCCGGAACCGATAGGTACTACAGACCAATTATAACTTTATTTTCAAACAGTTAGTTTATTATGGCATGTAACCTATATGTCTAAAATGTCGTTCGATTGGGAATGAAATGAACTACAATTTGAAATGTCACTGTCAATATTGACCTGTGTCAGAAAAACAAAAACAAAAACATTGTTTGTGAGAATTTCGCAAAGTGCCGCCCCCGACTGATAACTGAATGTGCGCTTATATACAATAAAATAAAAATTCATAAGTGTTGGCTGGTTTTGTACTATTGCTTATGTACCTACACGGTACAAGTACAGTGATGTGATGATTCATGTTTACCGACAGGTTATTGCTTGATTATTTTGGTCATTACCCCTATTATGTTTTGTAACAATCAATATAATCATCTTAAAACATTAATCATGATAAATTCAATAGGAAATCAAGGAAACCACCTTGATTTCTGACACGGGTAGAATCTTGATTCATTCTCGTCACGTCTTATTTCGTTCATTACTCTTACTTAGGAAATTGTCCACAGATCAAATCATCATACTAATATTATAATGCGAGAGTTTGGATGTTTGTTACCTCTTCACGACAAAACTACTGAACAGATCAGTCTGAAATTCTTTGCATAGAAATAGTTCTAGACAAAGATTAAATTATGTCCTCCTAGCCGAATCTTCGGCAACGGCGCGCTGGCAGCGGCGGCCAGCTTCAACGGAGACTAGCCAGGTGCGCAGGATGTGTGTGGGTAAACACAGGTGCACTCTCTATCCCTGTCTCTCATAATCAGTTGGTCCTGCACCTGACCTCTCCTCGGTCGTGTCGGTTTGCCGTCCCAAGGATTTATACCTATGTATAAATATATATATATATATCCTTTTTGTCTCGGAAAAAGCCGTGAAAAGCTGCAAAGGATTAACAATATTAGCAGAGGTAAATGCAAAAGTTTGGATGTTTTATTCTCCCCTTGCTATAGGAAGGTGAAAAAAAGGTATATCTTTTTTCTTGTATTTATGCTACATAGAATTAACTTATTTTATCTACAGCTAACATAAACCGTAATTCGGTTTGTCCGTCAGCCTCAGTCTCTATGGTAAGGTATAGTTTATATAAATAGTTGGTATGTACCTTCCTACGTAAGTCAGTACAGTCAACTCGTACACCTTACTGCAAAACTACTAATACATAATTATAAATAAATAAATAATGCTGGACAATCCACTCAGCATCATCTAGCCCCAAGCTAAGCAGAGCTTGTTTTATGGGTACTAGATGACTGATATATAATACATTACATAGATAGATATTTTTTTATTATACATAGAAACGACCAGAACACCCGGAACAAATATTAATTTGTAGATTTACAAACATTTGTCCCAAGGCGGGAATCGAACCCGCAACCTCCTCCGCAGGCGGACCTTGGCCCGCCGTGCCGCATTGGTCGTCTAAACGGAGCAGTCTGAAATTATTAAACTAAAAAAGCATGCAAATCCGCGGCCAGAATATAGTTTTAATATAAGAATACTTGATTAATGATTTACGTCTGGGCAGGATAGAATCCATTTTAATTTAAATTTCAACAGGGTTTTGTAGGAACCCCGAGTTTGATGAGGGTGAAATTGGTTATGGTGCCAATTCTTCCTGATCTTTCATCAACTAGAGGCACTAAATTTCATTTCGTTAAAGATGGATTTCCTACTATATGGTTTTCCTATTATCCTACTTATAATGTAAATGTGAAAGTTTGTGAAATGTGAAATTTTTCTTACCTAGATCTACAAAACTACTGAACAGATCAAGATGAAATTTGGCATACACTTAGAACGCAGCCGAACTTAAGCAATAGGCTACTTATTATACCGAAAATACGCGTGCGAAGCCTCGGGCAGAAGCTAGTAATATTATAAAGCCGAAAGTTTATGAAATCTGAATTTTTGTTACCTACCTACCTAACTTTTTGTATAGATAGAATAAAATACAATATAATTATTTATTCAGGTAAAAAAAAACATTACATATTAATTAGAAGTGCCTTAAAGCCTATTTTAGGTTTAACTAGACACTGAGTTCTCACCTGGTTCAATAAAAAGTATTAATCGAAATACTTTCTTTCAAGCTATTTTTAGAAAAATTACCATAAAAACTAAGATCATCCTATGGTGCATATTATTATCATTATTTATGTCTGGATGCTAATAACTTTTGTGAAAACATTTAAAGTTTAAGCTTGACTTTTATAATTGCGACCCTTCTCTAAAGCTTTTAAGAACTAAAAGTCAGACGATATTAATTAGACATTTGTTTCAAAACCCAAGTCGCAATTTGCGGCTTGTCCATCAATTCTACTTTTAAAAGGTAAAGAGGCTGATTTACACAGGGTCAGTACACAAGTCAGTAGCGGCGCCTGTGCCGGCGCCGACACTGACTTGAACTGTTTACATGGAGTCAGTAGTCGTAGTAAGTTCTTTACGGTGAGCACACGTGTGTGAAGTCAGTGGGAAAGAAAAATGAATAAAAAGAAAGCGGAGGTGTCCTATATCAATGACCACACCCTACAACGCAGCAACAGTCAGTGACTGACCAAGCACTGACTTGACTATTTACACGGGGTTTTATTTACCGCTGGCGCGGTAGGGCACGGGTTGCGGGGGGCGCCGACTGACCTCAAAATATTTGTGTGCGAATGCACAAGTCAGCGCTGACTTCCCACCGCTGCACTGACTTCAAATCAATTTACATTGGGTTTTTTCGGGTCACCGCTGACTTGTCTCGAATTCGGAGTCAGTCACTGACCCTGTCTAAACCTGCCTTGATGCTAAGTAGTTGACACTAATTTAAATTGTCGTCAGTTGGCCCTCCAGCCTAATCTAGGTATGTTTGTTTGAAGGCGACTCAAAATTTGTTACTCACATTTTAGAAAGCCAGACAGAAGGCAGGTGCCAACCATTTTATTATTCTCTTTAGGAATTATTAAACTGAACTTTATTAAATTCATTTTTTCATAGAGTCTACAGGAGATCTAAATTCTGGCTTTTATTTCGGCCAATGAATTACCATTTCTTGTTACCAGATGATGAGATGACAAAGAATACACGAAAAGCTAGCGCGACGGTATCTTTAGGGTTCCGTACCTCAACCAGAACCAGGATCACTTTGTTGTCCATCTGTCAGTCTGTCTGTCTGTCCTTCTGCCAACCCCTTTTTTCAAGAACGTGTGGGGAGGTATCGAGTTGAAATTAGCATCAAATATTCAAATCCGCAACCTCTTGGGGCCTTGATATTAATAAAACTTTTAAATCAACGCCATCTAAAGTTACAGCTGTTTATGTCCGAAATTTGCAAGGGCATCATATGTACACAAAACCGATATGCTACTTCCCGTAGACCTAAAATCATGAAATTTGGCCAGAAACAAGGTCTCTTAGCATAAATATAAATATAGGGAAAAATCCGAAAACAGTTATTGGTAGTTTATTGACAAAAAAATACTTTTGCTTCCGTTGACCTAGAATCATAAAATTTGGAAAGAAGCTTAGTAAGTCTTGCAGCACAAATAAAGGAAAATATCCTAATTTATTAACAAAAAATAATTTTTGATTCTCGCCATGAACCAAATCCTATAGGGTACTTCCCATTGACCTATAATCATGATATTTGGCTAGACATATTAAGGTCTGACAATTAGAAGAAGAAAATACGGAAAGGCAGTGCCGACTCGCACTTGACGTTTTATATTTTATTGGTAACGTGGAGCGTTTGATAACCATCACACTTAATCGACGATGTGGCCTAAGATGGATCACGCTTTCCCAGATAGAAATTATTCACTCGGGGTTTGAAGACTCCGAGATTATATTGAAACGGAAAAACAGACCGGAATCTTTACGCCCGTAGCACACCTCCGCTGTGAATCCGTAACAGCGGAACCGCAGTAATTTCGCCATGTCTTGTCCGTATGTAGGAATAGCAGAACACTAGCTGCCTGTTCTAACACATAGATTTGACTATAATTCTATCTCTTTTCCCGCGCGGAAATAAAAATCAGTTCCCTAAAAATTGTGATAAACATAACTTTAATACCAGAAATAAACATAAACTCGCTGTGCCCACAACAAGGCTACACAAAATTAATGTATCTTTTAAAGGGCAATGTATACGCTTCTACAACAAAACTCCTAGTGAGTTGCAAAAATTATCAGTTAATAAATTCAAACAAATTGTCAAAACCTTGCTGTGCAAAAAGGCTTATTATAAAATATCAGATTATCTAGAAGATAAAAAAGCTTGGAACGGGTTTTGCTCCAACTCGGAAAATAACAACTAACATACCGAAGCGACAGAAATCAAAAATATCACTTTATTTCCGTGTCAGTGTATAGTTTTATAATTTGACCTTTTCTAAGTGTACATTTATTGTATTTATGGAAATAAAGAGTTTTTGATTTGATTTGATTTGCGGTTTCGTTGATCTGCACTGACGTCAGCCACAGTGTTTGTGGAACTCGACAAAAATAAAAATCGAAACTACATTTTTTTCATAAAATGGATGTCGCTTTTACTAATAATTCAAGAGGTCAGAAATAGACCTACTTTCTATAAATCCTTTTCAAAGTTAAAGTCCACAATAATATTGCTTCCTCCTCTGACTCGACTCAACTGACTCGTGAGACGTTCCGTTACACTTGATCGCAGCGGTATTCATCCAGCGGTTTCGCTACTCATATTCCACAGCGGAGGTGTGCTACGGGCGTTAAAGAATAGACAAGACCCTTCAGAATTACTTCCCCTTTGACAACGCAACGCCTGCAGTTGGCACAGACACTCGAGCCGGGGTCGATTGAGATCATTCTATCTATCTATACTCTATACTAGGTTCAAGAGTCCTTGATTTTATTGTAAACAAAGGGATTACAAAACCAAAAAAATATTGGAGGATAATATTTTTTGACTCTGGTACCATCGGAGCAAATCGAAGTCGTAACAATTTTTGAAAGCTTTCAATCATCATTTCCGCTTACGAACTGTATCGAATTTGAATCTTTTTCGCTGCGCTTGTGCAATTATGAGTTGTTAAAGTTCGTATTTTTGTTTTACCTAATGGTTTTTTGTTATTGTTGTGTGTACAGTTTTACGGAAGTTTTAATTCATAAATGCCTTTGTTGACTAAAAATGATTGTATTCTAGAACCGAGAATACTAACATTTTAAATTCTATTTCCGCACGAGGATGTTTAGATGCTTAAAGATTCATGTTCCTATCGGCTGCTCAAATATTAGAATAAGTATTTTCTGATGAGGTAGTTGAAGAATACTGAGCCAAGAAGTAGAAGCTTTGTGCTGATGTGTACCTTCTTAAAAGAAAATTTTCTCATAATCTGTATATTGAAAACTAGATTCTGCCCGCGCGCGTTTTTCCAGCATAAAAAGTGGGAGACTTGCTGCGAAGATATGTCGGCGCCGGCGCGAAGTTTTCTTTTTGCTCACCATCGTTGCCAAAAAGAAAAGTAAAAATGTTTGGCATAATGCCTTAAAACTGGTGTTCGGAAATTTTTGGTCTTTTTAACGAATTTACAATAGCGAAGTTTCCTCTTTAGCCGTGACACTACTCGTTGAAATGTTTTAATTAAAACTGGCCTAGGGGGTAAACCCCAGGCCAGTTCTAATTAATTTGGCTAAAAGCGTGGTGAGCATTGTATGAATCATTTAGGAGGAAACTTCTGTCATAATCATAACTATTTCTTTGAGGAGTACCGGTCTTTTGTCCGTTTGTTGTGTCATTAAGATAAAAAAGCTTGGAACGGGTTTTGCTCCAACTCGAAAAATAACAACTAACATACCGAAGCGACAGAAATCAAAAATATCACTTTATTTCCGTGTCAGTGTATAGTTTTATAATTTGACCTTTTCTAAGTGTACATTTATTGTATTTATGGAAATAAAGAGTTTTTGATTTGATTTGATTTGCGGTTTCGTTGATCTGCACTGACGTCAGCCACAGTGTTTGTGGAACTCGACAAAAATAAAAATCGAAACTACATTTTTTTCATAAAATGGATGTCGCTTTTACTAATAATTCAAGAGGTCAGAAATAGACCTACTTTCTATAAATCCTTTTCAAAGTTAAAGTCCACAATAATATTGCTTCCTCCTCTGACTCGACTCAACTGACTCGTGAGACGTTCCGTTACACTTGATCCCAGCGGTATTCATCCAGCGGTTTCGCTACTCATATTCCACAGCGGAGGTGTGCTACGGGCGTTAAAGAATAGACAAGACCCTTCAGAATTACTTCCCCTTTGACAACGCAACGCCTGCAGTTGGCACAGACACTCGAGCCGGGGTCGATTGAGATCATTCTATCTATCTATACTCTATACTAGGTTCAAGAGTCCTTGATTTTATTGTAAACAAAGGGATTACAAAACCAAAAAAATATTAGAGGATAATATTTTTTGACTCTGGTACCATCGGAGCAAATCGAAGTCGTAACAATTTTTGAAAGCTTTCAATCATCATTTCCGCTTACGAACTGTATCGAATTTGAATCTTTTTCGCTGCGCTTGTGCAATTATGAGTTGTTAAAGTTCGTATTTTTGTTTTACCTAATGGTTTTTTGTTATTGTTGTGTGTACAGTTTTACGGAAGTTTTAATTCATAAATGCCTTTGTTGACTAAAAATGATTGTATTCTAGAACCGAGAATACTAACATTTTAAATTCTATTTCCGCACGAGGATGTTTAGATGCTTAAAGATTCATGTTCCTATCGGCTGCTCAAATATTAGAATAAGTATTTTCTGATGAGGTAGTTGAAGAATACTGAGCCAAGAAGTAGAAGCTTTGTGCTGATGTGTACCTACTTAAAAGAAAAATTTTTCATAATCTGTATATTGAAAACTAGATTCTGCCCGCGCGCGTTTTTCCAGCATAAAAAGTGGGAGACTTGCTGCGAAGATATGTCGGCGCCGGCGCGAAGTTTTCTTTTTGCTCACCATCGTTGCCAAAAAGAGCTGTGTTATGTATGGTAGAGCAGATCTTCCGTGTAGAAAATCTAAAACTGCAGTTTATGTTTCTTATTTTTCGACTTTTCTCTAACTCTCATGGTTTCAGATTTGGCTATCCACTCCCATATTAAAAAGCCACCATGTAAATATATATAGTTATTGTGCTTGTGCTGCTGTGTGGTGCTGGCTTAGAATTTGCACCACCCCAACTCTTCCCGCGGGGGTCGTAAGAGGCGACTAAGGGATATTCACCGGGAGCGGGCAGCAGCGCCCCCCGCAGATCTACCACCAGAATGCGATCCCCAACCCGCATGCCCAGCGTGGGGATTATGGGCATTACCCCCATGAGATACAAATCAATAAGGCGCTTATCAGGAGGAGGCTTGCGTTCAGCAGTGGACTAATACAGGCTGTTGAGGTTGAGGATTCTGTGCCTTCATAGACATGACACACTTTGGCAGGTACCTACTACTACTTTGGAATTCCAGTAAAGTAAAGTAAATTAAGTAAAAGTTTATTTTAAAAGTAAAATGGCACTGGTTAAATTTATTGGTTACAAAGTTATGAAAGTTTTTGTATTTTATAACATGATTCATAGGTGTTGATACCCGTGGTCGAGTGACTTCCCTCCGTACTAGTTAATACTGTGTTACGGAAGTAAAATGAAACGAATACTAAGACATTTACAGGCACTAGACATAAAGAAAACAATCTCTTACACATGGATTGATGATTGAATCGGCTTGAATCAAAGGTTCTTCAGATGCAATAATTTAATTTTATAACAAAGTCACCGATTAGGTCACGTTTTTAATTTCCTTTTTTCTTTTCCGCAAACTTTTTACCTTTGCGATCCCAAAGGAGAAAACCAATCTTAGAAGTGTAGACAGGGAAATCAGTTTTTCAATAATTTATTTCTGTTTTCCTTATAAGTAGTACCTACTGCCAATATAATATAATTATTTTATCAGCCAGGACTGTCTCACTGCTGGGCACAAGCCTCCCCCAGTCTCGGGAAGATCGCATTAGTCACGATGTATTTTTCTATTTTATGGTTTTGGTGGCTACAAGGTGTAAATTTTATTTGTTTATTATTTAGTTTTAGCCATTGCTGTCCCATTGCTCTGCCAACGCCTCCCATTTCTCCTTCGACTCCTTGCGATCAACCGGCCACGATGGAAGCCACGACGTCGTCACGCCATCTTAAGGCGCTGTGCATAGAAAACTAAGACTGTCAGATTGCATGTCAATATTACCAAATGTGGTCGGCAGAGGCGCTTATTTTTAACATAGACTTATGCAAAATTTATCTGTTGTAGAAGAGGCAAACTTTTGTTTTATTTTGGTTGATAGCACAATCACAAGGTAATAATGTAATGTTAACTAACATTTGCCCGCGGCTTTACTATCGTTGCATGTAAAATACCTTAATAAAACCTATGTCGCTTGAAGCTTCTCAATTATAATAAAAATTACATTCATCGATAGTTATTCATAGAAATCAGAAACACTTAAAAAAATAATATCATCTTCATGCATGTTAAAGTGCCGACAATATCACCGACCATTATGATAATACTTTATACATTAAAAAAATATACTAATTTAGTCAAAACAACTGAGGTCTAAATGGATTACAAAAGTGTCAATCGTTGAAGATATTTCGATTTGGTTTTGGAGGGCTTTCTCAAAAAAAAAATTAAAATATAAATAATGCTGAACAAGCCACACAACATCATCTAACCCCAAAGTAATTAGAGCTTGTGTTATGATATACTTATTAAATACACTACACAGATAGATATTTTTTATATACATAAGACATCCAGAACACCTGGAATAAATATCTGCAGATGGTACAAACATTTCCACTGCTGGACGTAGGCTCCTATTTTAATTTTTCAGCATTATTTATTTATATATAAGGTCATCAAAATCGCCCTACCTATTTAACATATTTTAACTCGACCAATACTTTCCGTGCTGTAAACATGTTGAGTAGTACCTACCTATCTAGCTACCAGAGAAAAAACCACTATAAACCTATTCTACTTAATTGGTAGGTCTGTCAATGAATAAAATTCCTGCAAATTTCTTTTGGCTTAGCTTCAATCAAATATAGACTTTATTTCAATGACGAATGAACCATTTAACCCGCAAAACAAAAGTTGTCGAAAATCGTAATTCGTCCGTCGAACCCAGCTGTCATCGCGAAAAAAGTTACATAACCTCACGTCCGTCCGAGGAGGCATCCAGCCTCCGAATGAAGCTACTGGAAGCTATTTTGAGCATATATTGAAAGGGATGTTTGAGTAATAAGGTTGAAATTCTATTGGCAAAATATTATAATTTTTGCAATTACTTCGCTAAACGCCTTACAAAAATGTGTTTTTTGGGTTTTATTATGTTAATGGTTTTATTTATTTAAAACTTTTTACATATGTCTTTAGTTGATAAAATTTCCTTTCATATAGTATTAAAATAATTAATGGTTGTCACTCAAAATATTGAGCATTTCGAGACGAAAAATTTTTTTCTTGTTCTTTCTTGTGATGTTTTTTTTCAAGATCCTAGATCGTTTTATAAAATATTTTTGTATAAGTCTTTTTTCCATACATTTGACTATACACTGTTTTTTTTTTGGGCTTGTAATATGTCGGAGAACGGCTAACGGTGCGACGAAAAAGTGTACTTTCTACGGTGTCGCTGTTTGGACAGCGTCTTAATCTGGACGTCGCGACGTCTCTTAGTGTTGAGTGGGTATTAAGGCAGTAGGCGTAAGGGAAAACACGCGCCTGCCAAGCCGCCGCGCTCGTGTTTTTTGTAGTTATTTAAACATGGTGATTAAGAAAATCATTTCATCAAGTCAGACTCTGCGAATTTGTTTAGAAATAGAGTACAAAAAAAGTGTGCTATCAGTAGTTCGCTAGTCATTTTAGTTCGATAGTCGTTGAATAAACATTAGAAAAACTTTGTGATTTTATTATATTGAGTGAAGTTCATTAGATCTTGTAACTGAATGCGACTTTGACTAGACTAGATCCTTCCACATCGTAATATTATATTTTTTTTTTCAGAATTTTAAACACTATTTTATAAGTCTTAGATGGTTTTAAAAACCACAAAAATGCGGCCTCTGCTGGCCTACCAAGCCTTAATCTGTGGTTGTCTTTGCCCGTGGACATGCGAAGGAGAAAACTTATCAACAAAAAATCAATTTCAAACCGCCTTCGAAGAAAGGTGATGATAATCCTTATTAATGTGACATTAAATAATTTAATGTTAACTTTGGTACCGATCTTCTCATTTTGCTACACCCTGACCGGGTACATAATTATAAGATATCTTCATAGACTAGAAGATAGATTAGTGAAATATTCATGAAACTACTTATAATTATAGATGCAATAAATGAAATATGAAATATGAAGATCTATGTTCGGCGGTATGTAGGTATGTTTTAATGCATGTTCGCCGATTTCTCCGCGAATCGTGGCCCGATTTGGATAATCCTTCCTTTCCTCCTTTACTTTTTTCTAACTATAGGTAGTCTTTGTCTATAGGTAAATAAAAATAAAGTAAAGATTGAATTAAAAAGCCTAAACTCTCACTAACAGAAGAAAATCGACATTAGTCACCAGTTGCACAAGATTGATCAGGCATTTAATAGTCAAATGACCTAGGTATTTATTATACGCCCTATTTTTAAAGTGACTACTTTGATACCTATTCATCATCATCATCATCATCATCAACCTAAATTAGTCCACTGCTGGACATAGGCCTCCTCTAATGAGCGCCATAGCGCCCTGTCTTCAGCTTGCCGCATCCAGCATCTGCCTGCAGTCTTTCGCAGATCGTCATCCCACCTGGCCGGAGGGCGTCCTACACTACGTTTGCCGAGTCGTGGTCTCCACTCAAGAACACGTTATAACAAAGAAAATTACAATCAAATAATACACACAAATTAGAATTAGTATTTACAATGAAACAATTGAGCTAACTGCAGACTGTTGCAAGCAATCTACAGGTAGCTCAACTGGTCCATAGCAATACCTGTCGGAAGCGTCCCCAAAACGCCGGCTGCATTAACCCGCTGTATGGTAATACTAATAAATATACCTATTTGTGTATTTGGTTTGTAAAAGTATGTTGGTATAAGACGATTTGGATTTATATTGGATTTGGACCGAATTAGATCCCAAAATTTAACGACTTTGGCGGGACTTGAACCCGCTTCCTTTCACTATGTATGTATAATGCGTTGCAAATTCAAGTTTCAAGTCGTTGGGAATTTCGATTGCCTGTTACTTTCATGTTTTAAAAGCATGGAGACTATTTGGAGACAGACAAGTATTTAATTACACGAATTTTCCGACGTACGAACAGAATATGCATCTTTACCAACAAACAGTAGGAAAGAAAAGTAAAAATGTTTGGCATAATGCCTTAAAACGGGTGTTCGGAAATTTTTGGTCTTTTTAACGAATTTACAATAGCGAAGTTTCCTCTTTAGCCGTGACACTACTCGTTGAAATGTTTTAATTAAAACTGGCCTAGGGGGTAAACCCCAGGCCAGTTCTAATTAATTTGGCTAAAAGCGTGGTGAGCATTGTATGAATCATTTAGGGGGAAACTTCTGTCATAACTATTTCTTTGAGGAGTACCGGTCTTTTGAATGTAGTTTGAATAAGTCACGATTTTGATGGTTTTTATGGAAAACTAGCTGTATTCTTACTACCCGTTGTCCAATTACCCGTTTTCCCGTAGGAACGAAGCATTTTCAGTGCTTTTCAGGTGTTCTACATAGATTAAACTATATTGTATATAGATAGATACTTTATTGTACCACTTAAAGATAACAATACATAAATAAAGGCTAAGAGTAGACGAAGTACAACGGCGGCATTTTCGCTAGGATGGATCGACTGTTTTGGTTTATTTTATCACTTTTACTTTGCACAGATATTCAGACTGATTCAACGTCGTCGATACAATTAGCAGGTTTTACTTTTACAGCCGTTAAAATTGGACGTGACGACAGTTTGCCGTCGCCATCTTTAACAACTCTGCTGGCAACAAACTTTTAATGCATTCTTAAGGGCTTAATTCGACCCTAAGGAAATATTCAGAAGAATAATGTGAATGGAGGGAATTAAGTGTTCAAAGACCCCATCTAACTGTAGGTAGGTACTTAAAGTTCTGTGCTTTTTTAAGGTTTTAATGATTTCTTTTCGGTTTGATTTCTTTGTCTTTATTTTAGGTTTTTGCTGATATATTCGTCTTTTCGCACAGATAACGACAATAAAATAGACGAACCTCGGGGGACCAAGAAGTCCTATTTCTATGGTCAGCTGAGAACTGATTACGACATAGGCTGAATGGAAATTCAAGTAAAGAAGTGAGATGATGTGAATATTGTCAACTATCTTCTGCCCGCGGCATCGCTCGCGCTTTTCATATATAGCCTTTGTCTAGGGTTGCCACCCGTACTTTATTATAAAGTACTAGTTTACGTTGCGTCTATGGAAATGTTTAAAGGTGATTTCTATCCCATGGGAACTGATTTATGGGATAAAAAGTAACCTATGTTTGATTTCAGGATTAGAATTACTCGTGTGCAATTTCAACCCGATCCGTTCAGTAGTTTTGGCGTGAAGAGGTAACAAACATCCATCCATCCATACATCCAAACTTTCGCAAACTTTCCAAACCTTAGTGTGATTATTAGTGTGATATAGTGTGATGTAATGTGATGTGAAATGATTAGTGTGATATTATGATATACGTGTAATGTGATGTGATTATTCGAACCTTGGTTTCGAATGTAACCGAAGCGGTATGGATATGTTTGTAACCTGTGACATTATGTTCCCATCGTAAACACCCCGTTCGTGTTAACAAAGATTCAGAAATTAGGCAGAATAACAACAAAGTGTTTTTTGATACAAAATCAAACTCAACTTCGCGATTGAATAATTTATTACCAAGACATACAAATCATCATTGTTGAAATTATTTAATTGAAAGACAAACGAAACTGAACTTTAGCTTGTTCTATTTATAGTACAAAAGTTACGGAGTTATTATGCCATTTTATCATAAGAGACCTTTACTCAGAAAATACAGAAATTGTGCCCTGGTATTGACTTGGGTGCAAGGCAATTTGAATTTATGAACCGAGCGCTCGTTTAGGGATAGAGCACATACATCCAACACCGTTAAAGTACAGTACTAAAACAAGCATTCAAATATGGCTTTAATCTCTTCATGAATGTACTTATTTAACAGTGATGGCATTAAATTGCAGCCAGCGCGCAGTAAGCAAGAATGCCGTAACCTAGCCACTAATTGGTTGATACATTGCTTTATGCGAGTGGACCGTGTACTGTTGCCTCTCGCTTAAAATAAGTTGGACGATCAGGTTCATGTATTTGTGAGTGTACTTATAACATTTTTGGATACTAAGTTATTTTTTTAACTACGGTTTTTTACTATTACAGATGTATTTTTGCCGAGCGCGTGGACAGTGAACTTGCTGGGCAGTGAACTTGCTAGCAACGTGGTTGCCGCGTGGGCATCGTGCGGGAGAAGAAGGTGCCGTATACCGTGCGGGATCTGTGCTGGAGTGTTGCGGTCTATGTATACGATGACCTTTACTTCCCTTTCATTTTACGGTTGAATTGCTACGGTAGAGCGGAATAATTTATGTTTGTTACCTTCTTGGGATCATTATAACTTACAGTCATTCAGATAATATATTGAGTGATTAAGTCATATTATTTTAGAATAATTTTTAACTAACCCCCGACGCAAAAAGAGAGGGGTGTTATAAGTTTAACGTGTCTGTCTGTGTATCTGTGTATCTGTCTGTGGTATCGTAGTTCCCAAACGGATGAACAGATTTTCGTTTAGTTTTTTTTGTATCATAGATAATTTTATCTCGAGTGTTCTTAGCCATGTTTCATGAAAATCTGTCGGGGGGTTTTAAAATTTTTTTATTTTGTTCTTGTTGTACAATGTGCCTGCCTGAGATGCAAATTGTCCGTTACCTCACTTGCTTCTCTCCTCAATACTCCCTCTTATATTACTTCATAGGAAAATGTTTCTTTATCTTTAATAGACGCCACGAGAAGCACGCGCAGTAGGTAGGTACTACCATAAATGTTTTATGTGTTTTGTAGGGAAATATGCCTTTTATGACGTTATCATCTATCATCGTTTTTCCTTATTTTCCGATTGATTTCAAATACCGTCATTACGTCACAGAGCAATTGAGAATCCATTTAGTGCACTAATGGCTCGTCAGTGGGTATTCGTACATTTACCTACGTCTACGACTTATGACTATTAATGATGCTCTTAGTTTGAAGGTACTGAATATTAGTTAATAAATACGTACCTACTTAGTAGGTACTCTGAAATGTGCAGTGGCAGTTCTGTGTAAGAATCGACCCTGCCAACTCAGCCCGCTTATGTCGTCAGAGCCGACTAAGGGAACTTACCAGGGGGAGGGAGAGAGAGAGACTTTATTTTACCCAAAAAACACATTAGTAGTTAAATATAGGTTATTTTCTATAATTAAGTACCTAATTATCAATAAAACTGTGATTTAGTAGGTAAAGATAAACCATTCTAAAACTGAAAGCCAATTGTATGACGGGATGTGGAGGGATGGGGAGTGCATTTTTAAACCCCGACGCAAAAAGGGAGGGGTGTTATAAGTTTAACGTGTCTGTCTGTGTATCTGTGTATCTGTGTGTGGTATCGTAGCTCCCAAAAGGAAGAACCGATAATTTTATGAGCGAGAGTGTTGTTAGCCATGTTTCAAGAAAATCAGTCAGGGGGTTTTTAAAATTTTTAATTTTGTTCTTGTATGAATAGTTTATCTTTAGAAGTCTACGTAGGTAGGTACATGTATAATAATTTTAGGCACATAACAATAACACAGATAACAAATTATTTAGGTACTAGGTAGGTACTTATATTTACGGAGTTAGTGGTCAAGGGTGTAATGGGTCCCTGTCTCTACATGTTGCAGTATTAAAGCTTTTGTGCAATATTGCTCTGGTTTTCAGGCAGGTCCCTTGAGAAGTGACGTGTGACTGGATAATTATGTGAGAACTAGTCTGCATATAATTAGCTTTAAACATAAGTTCCAGGGGGAGGGCAGAAGCTTCCTTTTGTGTATTTTTAACACCTCTACTGCGGTTTTTTGATATATAGAGCGTAACCCCACACTCAGGGTAATTTCTAAGAAATCAAATAATATCGGAAAAATTTTCGACTTCGTAGGCAGTCCCAGAGATTTTCGACTCCTACCTCACTTGACATCTCGTGATGTAGTTGGTACATTTCCGTACTGAGGGAAGGACGCTGGTTCAAGTCCCGTCAAAGTCGAAATTTTTTAAGATATGATTTGATTTCTTAGTTTTATTCACCTTACCCGTTAAGAGATAACCTCCTTCAAAAGTTAGCTAAGCAGCTGGGTGAGATACGTTGTGTACAGTGTTGCCAGTATTATCCCCATTAAATATTATGTGAGACGATATAAGCCTAATTTGGTTTAGTGCAGGGTTTATTGAGGTTTTGGCGCTTATTATGTATCTCATATTTCATTACATATTTAGACGGTTTAGGCTGGTGTTCACTAAAAGATGAATTCGGATAATTAGCAGCGTCGTTTGTTAACTTTGACATTTAGGCACGTCTTCTTCATATAGATAATCTGAAATGTTTGTTATAGAAGAGCGAGACCTTTTAACACAAGTATCTACGGTTATAATTATTGTAAAACTGTTACAGAAATAAATTTTATTTTATTTTATTATTATTTTATTTTAGATAATCGGATGATCATTTTAACTGACGTGAAGTTTTCAACTTCATCGCATAATTATATAATTTTACTATTTATATATTTTTCGTACAAAGTTTTCCGACTCAAGCAGCTAATTGTCCAAATATCTTTCAAAAAACATCGCTTCTTATTTTTCATACATTCATACATCTTCCGTAAGATAAAATGTCGATTATTTTGGTTTTTGAAGCCTCAGGCCCTCTTATGAAAGTTTGTTCGTTCACTAATCTATGCTTGAGCAACGCTTTTCTTTTCTAAGGCATAAGTGAATGGCTTAAACCAAGCTTGCATAATACAAGCAATAAGGCTGCCTTTCCACCAGAGATGTGCTACGTTGCTAAGTTTCCAGCCAACCAATAGGATCGCTCCATTATCACATCATTATCATACCTGACAAAAATGACGCGATAAGGAAGCGATCCTATTGGTCGGCTGGAAACTTAGCAACGTAGCACATCTCTGGAGGAAAGGCGCCTAGTCCTAGGTTCTATTTCACTGTTCCTATTGAAAGTTCGTTCACGATGTAACGCGTTCAATAAAATATAGACTCAGTTCACCTCTGTGCCGCAGCGGGCGAAGGTCTGCCTGCGATGCAGGAGGTTGCGGGTTCGATTCCCGCTTCGGGACAAATTTTTATACGATCTGCAGACACTTGTCCAGGGCGTTATGGATGTTTTCTATGTATAGTAAAAATATGTATCTATGTTGTGTATTGTATTACCTAAGTTAATCAGTTATCTAGTACCCATACAAGCTCTGCTAAGCTTGGGGCTGGATAATGCTGTGTGAATTGTCTAGCATTATTTATTTAGTTTAGCGCTTTAAACGAGTTCAGCGCATTTTAACGACGTAAAGTTGATCCGATTCAAGCGCTAAACCGAGTTCAAGAGCTGTCATAATTTACAATAGGTATTGCGAATTTGAATTCGCTTAAGCTGAATTGTTTTAGTAGCAAACGGTGAAATTGGACCTTAGTCATGAAGTAAGGGCAAAGATTCTAAAATAATAAACTTTAGCAGCACGACCCTTTTAGTATCGGGGTGGTTGCTTAATTTTAATTGAAGATGACTAAGCTCTTCTAAGTACCAACCATGAGATAAACTCCGACATAAATCCCTTCAAAATAACGAGTCTTAATAATTTAGAGGGTACCGAAGTGCATTTTGTCAAAGATACTTGTATTTTTGCACCACAGTAAAATGACACTTAAAATAAAGGAAATATAGGCTTAAATACCTGATTTGAGCTATCTACCTCTAGATTGATTGCAACAGTCTGCTTGCAATAGCTCAACTCAACTGTTTTATGTGTATTTTGTGAATAGTATCTACCTACTTGTATCTTTATTACTTATGATTCATGAATATAAAATCTGTGTGAATTAAAGGTACCTAGAACGTAATAATAAATAACTAGGTACATTTATGTCTGCATATTATAGCTGCTGTGTTTTTTACGTTTTTTACATACAGTACCTGAGTTTTTGCGGTGGGTTTTGTACCCGCAGTGTTTTGTAGTTACTCGCATATTTTGTTATCTACGCCAAAATTACTAAATGGCTGAAATTTTTCGTAGAGGTAGGTTTAGGCCTGGATTAACGTATATGCTTTTTTATTTCTATTTATTTATTTTTAACCGCAAGGTCCATGATGCTCGTGAAAGCAACATAGCCACTTAACTAATGTTAAATTATTGATAAGGTTGCGTTTTCATTCTTGTTTTTTGTATTCTTTTATTATATTTTGTCGTTCCATCCTTTTCTGTTGTTAACGTAGTCTTTAATAAATTGCGGATTGCAACAAATAATTGGACATGTTATGTCTACATTACATGTCCAATTATTCTTTGTGTGCACAAAGGTTACGTCTCAAGTAAGTTCGTATTTTCTTTGATTTTTTGTGTTATTCCTTGATAGGTGTTTTATGTACCTAACAAAATAAATAAAATATTCCGAAGTTAGTAAATCATATGAAAGTATCATATGATACACATTGTCATGAAATACTACATAAAATATTATAATATCTTCCAAACAAAATCCGGACAAATACTATCCTGTTCCGGATTTTAAAACACATTTTCGTTGGAATGTTGTTAATTTACATTGTACAGGAAAACTCAAAATTTTTACTATTAGGTACCTGACATACTTCTTGAGGAATTTTGCAAATAATATTCGTATTCACAAAGAGCTGCCAAGTCTGAGTCATGATCTTGCACAATGATCAGAAATGAATGGAAATTGAGTTATTTACATGAAATCAGGAAATAATGAGAATATTTGGTGAAGTTCCTACCTATGTTTTGATGGACTCATACAAAACTCTTGAAGGTGTAAAAAAATGGTCCTAGCCGGCGCACATCGACATTAATTACTTACTTGGACTGACTTCTCAATTTTATGATTATCAAAATCACAGAATTGAAAAATTCCAACATAACAAACTTTTAGCATACAACAGTTTTACAATTCGAATCATGGCAGTCCTGGAAAAATAAGCAAAGAAAAGCATAGGTATACATAGCACCTTGGGTTCCAATAAAGTAGAAGCACAAGCCAAAACTATAGTAAAAATAAAGTACAGTAGTGTTCATTCTGTGTCACAAAAATTACAAGTTGGTACAAACAAATAAAAGTTACAATTGTGACATGAAAAAAGTCGTCGCACAGCACGATGCATAGTAACGATGATGGTGCTACTGTGCGCTCTATGCGACATGACACCTAGAGGGCGCAGCAGCTAGCAGCTATGACACGCGCGTAAAACAATAAACAACGGCACGGAACCCTAATAAAAGGTAAACCCGCGTCGTCGTTCCCACGCGTAATGCGCTGTAGCATAAAAACCATCAGACAAAACTTGTTTTCACCATTTATTTACCGGTCGTCGATCAGTCAACATGTCCGTGTACCGGACAGCCGCAGTTGTGATACTCTGCCTTATCCACCTTGGGGATTCGAAGAAGTATTACTATCCGGACACGAAAGACCCCAACGCAATTGTCTTTGAAGGACCAACTAACGCAGAGTTCCGGAAGAGACCGGATATACCGCCTGTTCCCGGCGAAGATTATGATTATGGAGAAGGGAAGATTGATCCTAAATATGGAGATCCAGAGGATGATAATTAACAGTGGAGTGCAGTTTTCAAGTGCAGTTAAATGTGCCATTTTGTTCAGCTAGACGATATTTTGTGTATGTGGGGAAATCCTTTTTCCTGCCTTGGAATGACCAGGGCCAAATAAATAAATGTTTATGTTGTGTAGCACGTTGATATGGTCCGGAAGAAGAAGTTGTGTAGCAAGTAGAAAAGTGTAGTCAATAGCGTAGATAATAGCGTAGATATATGACGTAGCAGTGGTTTATGATGTGAAGATGGATTGGACACTCATGATAAATCAGGTGACTGAACTTGGACTGGTTATTTTTGTTAAAATCTGACTTCAGCCCAAAAGGGCATGATAGTACATTTACCTTTAAGTATCTACTATGAGGATATCAAAATCGAGCATAAGTGTCTCTGACCGGTTGGCCTTCAAAGAGAGATGCCAGATTGTGGAAACAAGGTGATACTACTTTCTGACCGGGTGAGCCTAAACGGGTGGATGGATTTCATGTGATATGTGAGTGCTTTGTCATATGAATCTCGTCTAGTGGAAGTGTTCCATAGGCCTTTAAAGAGAAATTTCAAGGGCTGAACTGTGCTAACCTATAATTTTACTATGACTATGGTATCGTCGCAGAATCGAAATGATTTAAACTCGAGATATAGTTTGACCGAAACCGCTGTACCGCTCCATAAGGCGCTACTCCGACCCAAATTAGCGCCATCCTCCTATTTTATCTTATAATTATGTTAAACGTACGAATTTTCATAAATCGATTGACCTGTTTGTGATTCCTATCATAAGCTTTTTTTTAAATGCCTCTGTAAAAGTTTTATTAAGTATACTTTAAGCAGAGATGCGAAGTTGCTCGTTTTGGCCACCATGGTGGCAAAAAAGAGCAAATTCGCATCGCGCTGCTTACACTATGCAAACTAAAACATTTATAGAGGCTTTAAATAAAAGGTTATCATAGTATTCACAAACTGGCCAAACGATTTTTGAAAATTCTTTCGTTTAACAGAACAATAACATAAAATAGGTGGCGGCGCTGTTTTCGGTCGGGATAGCGCCTTTAGAAAGAAAAAAGAGCAAGAGTACACATGAGATCGATATTGTCGGATAAATCTTACGATATCGTAGAACAGACAACATCGTGAACAGACAGTCGTGTTCATGTGTATTCTTGCTCTTTTTCCCTCGGCCCCCACCTCGCCGCACTTTCGGTTTCGACGGTCAAACGACGTGCGGTGCTGTTAACACGGAAGGATTGAAAGAATGGTTTCAACTTTGACACTTTTGACACGCGTCTTTCAATCTGTACAGATAGATCACACAACTGGTGATCGCTGTAGAACCATGTCACAGTAACAAACACCAAAAGTGGCGTTTGTTACTGTGTTTGGCGTTTGTTTTCTTATTGTGATAAGGTTCTACAGAGATTCGCCAGTTGTGTGGTCTACCTATAGTTCCTTTCATCGTTCATCATTCTGTCATTCTGAGACGATACCTTTGCTTTGGTGAAACGATTATTTTGTGGAATTACTAGGCGATTAACACACTCCCACCAAGACGCAGCGCGATGCGTGGCAGTGTGTTAACCGCCTTAGCGGCATCGTTTAGTAATAAGTTAGAGAACGTAGCCATACTACCTGACCCATTAAGGGGGGAGGGAGGTCTTCAATATACCACGCTTGATCACAGGGAACGGGGGGAAGGGGGTTCTCAGGTTTTCGTCACGTAGCCAATATCCTCTAGGGAAATCTCACAGGTGGCAATACTTGTTTTTTAAATTATAATCCTGCTACAATACGAGTATGTTTTACATAAGTTTTTCATTCTTGATAATATTTTTTCACTTCACTTATATACGAGTATAACTATACTCTTGGCGTCAAGCGGCCTGCGCTGTATTAGTAAAAATAAAAATGAGCCAAATAATTATTTTTATTTTAAACGGGCAGAAGTCTTTATTCACAAAGAAAATTACAAAAAAATAATAAAAGTACATTAGTACTAGTACTTACAATTGAAACAATTTTAAGAACTGCAGACTGTTGCAAACAATCTACAGGTAGCTCAACTGATATCCATATCAATACCAGTTGGAAGCGTCCCCAAGACGTTGGCTGCATTGCCCCGCTGTATGGCAATGCTGATGCGCTGTGCCAGATACCGACCAGCTCTCGGGTCACGCGTCGCTTCGACCAGACGCTCAGATTATTATATATTCTAATTATTATTTTTTAACTTTCCGTGTGCAAAGAAATTGAGAACCGTATTTATGAATTACTACTTGAAAACTAGAGGGAATTGTAAAAAATTAATCACGTGCGTAGTATAAATAAGTTCCCTTATACATATACATATACTTGTATACCTCTGGGTTCCCTGGAGGCCACATACTGACCTCCACGTTATGTTCATAGTTAACCTATCGCTCTACGACTGCTGAGATGAGACGAGATGACATTTTATAACTGGTTTTAATATTGATTACCTACGTTCATATAATAAATTAAACAGCGTAACTTGACCTTGTATATTGTATTTCAACAATGGGTTTTTATATGTTATTGACGACCTCCGTGGCTCAGTGGACAATGGTCCATCTGCGACGAATCGAATCTCCTGGTTCGATTCCTACTTCATGACAAAAAGAAATACGATCTGCAGATTTTGTTCCGGGTGTTCTAACTGTTTTATATGTAAAATAAAATAAATCTATATTTTAATTTATTCGAGGAATCCTAATTGTTTGATAGTTATTCTGCTAGCCCGGACAAATTCAACAAATCAAAGATATTTGATATCGGTCCACCCATTCTTGTGTTATAGATGGTGTAACTAATACGACTTTGTTTTACTTATACAGGGTGTAACAAAAATTAAAGACTAAACTTTCAGGCGGGATGTAGAATCGAACACTGAATTCAGGAAAAGTGATGAACATTTCGTACCTATTTTAATTTTTCGAAAACTGAAGGGCGGGATTTTTTTAAATATTTTTTCTGAATTCAGTGTTTTACACTCCGCCTGAAAGTTTGGTCCTTCATTTTTGTTACACCCTATATAGATTGTTGTAAGTGTATAATATCTATCATTGTAGTAGTGAAAATATTACATGTTATGTGTATGTGTATTTACATAGTTCCCATTACACAAGCTCTGCTTATTTTGGGGCTAGATGATGGTGTGTAGATTGCCCAGCATTATTTATGTTTGTTGTTTGTAAAGTAGGTAGGTTTTTGATTAGGAATATATTTAATTTTAGATTTATTTACCAGTGTGACTGATTTAATTATAATTGATGTAATGTTAAAAGAAGGTAAATTAAAACATCGTAGTCAAAAAAATGCTATTCTTTTAATCGAGAACCACTCTTTATAAACGATTTTTAATTTATAGCTCTCTTTCTATTGTCGGTGGTCTTGTCTTCTGTCTATAAACAAGAGCGTTAAGGGCGAGTGTAACTCGCGCGCTGAGGGTTTGTCGAACGTTTGTCGATTATACATACATACATGTACTAAAGGTACCGGTTAGAGACATCGCTACTTGATGAATACCTACCTAAAAATAGTAGGTACTTAACAAACTATAGGGGGGAGGGGTATTTTTTCGAAATATTTCAAAAAGTACGAAACCTAAAGAAATTTATACGTACCTTTCATTTGATACACATGACCCTTTAAGTATCTTTTTAAAATTAAAATTTCGACATCACAATTTGTATGGAAAATATTAATTTTAATTTTTCATTTGTTTTAAAAAAAATTATATGTACAGGCGCACAAAATTTACTATTATTTCAAATTTCCTGTTGATAGCTGCTGTAGTTGATGAGTTATTAAGGAGAAAAAAAAGGACAGACAAAGCGAGACCTTATGGGTTTCGAAATCGATCTTCGATCTCGCAACCCTAAAAACCTAATTTAATAGGTATCTTACATTTTATATTGGTGATATTTTAACCTTTTTAATCAGTGCCCATATTCAAGGAATGTCAGACATAATTAGTTAATTTAACCGATAAAATTGTTTGAACAAGATAATTGGGTACCTATTTTTAAAATGATTTAGTTTTTAGTCTAGTAAAGTATTAAGGCTAGGTATTCCGGCTGAGGCCGCGATTATGTCTTTTTGAAAATCATCTGATACATAGAAAATAGTGGTTAAAATTCTGAAAAAAAATAAAAATATTTATATTACTTAAGGAATTAAGGATCTAGTTTAGTCAAAGTCGCATTCAGTTACAAGATCTACCTAATGAATTTCGGTCGATACAAAACAAGATCCGTCAAGTGCGAGTGTAACTCGCGCGCCGAGGGTTTCGAAAGTTTGTCAACAAATATGTACCAAAAGTACCGGTTAGAGACTTTGCAATTTACAACAAATACCTAAGAATAGTAGGTACCAACCTACATTTCAGATGAATCTCTCTGCATGCTTGTGTTAAAGTGGGTAATGGTAAATTTTTCTACTTTTTTCAAAATATTTCAAAAAGTTTGAAACCTATTGAAATTTGAAAAACTATTTTTAAATGTCCAAACCGATACCTTTCATTTGATACCCCAGTTTCCCTTTTGAAAATTATTCCTTTTTGACCATTTTTCAAAGCGTTCTGTTTACAGACTTCTCTATATTTTTCCTGTAAAATATAAATTCATATCTATAAACGCTCCATACATTTTACATGGATCGCTCTGCAATCTTCAGAGATAGGGGGGGAATGGATATTTTTCGACTTATTTCGAAATATTTTAAAAAGTATGACACTTACAAAAATTTCAAAAACTATTTTGAAATGTACAAACTGATACCTTTCATTTGATACCCCACATGACCCTGTAGGTATCTTTTAAAATTTCGGCATCACAATTTGTATGGAAAATATTCATTTTCATTTTTCATTTATTATCATTTAGTTTTCTTTATATCTGTATAGACGCACGAAGTGTATTATTATTTTAAATTTCAAGTTGATAGCGAAGTTGCTGAGTTATTAAGGAGGGAAAAAAGAACAGATAAAGCGAGACCATAAAGAAACCGATCTTCGATCTCGAAACCCTAAAAATCCCAAAGTGAGGTCCTTTTTTGTAATGTTTTTTCAATATTATGACTGAACTACTGATATTTTACAAATTTTTCTTGTACTTAACAAAAGACACTAAATATTTCTAAATATATTCGCAGAGTTTGACTTGATAAAATGTTTAATTTCCTACCTACAAAATGCACGAGCGCGGCGGCTTGGCAGGCGCGATCAGTCGCGCGCTGGCGTTTACGCGTACTACTGTAGGAATACCTGGCCTTACGCGTACTGCTGCAGGAATACCTGTCCTTAAGCGTAGTTAGCGTACTGTCTAATTAATAATACAGTCACTTTTATTAATTAAGGAGAAAAGGGAGGCCTTTGCTCTGCAGTGGGACAAAAGCGGCTCAAAATAATACCTGATAACTAATAATTAGTTTTTGTTAATGAAGGTGACTTATATTACACGTTTGTTTAATTTGTTCTTAATTACAAAGATGACTTTATGCCCCTATGAATTAAATTCCCTAAGAGTGAGATTTTCAGTGACAATATAAATAATTTTTCGTCTTATAAATAAAATGAAAAAATAAATCAGTGTCATACATACCTACTTTTCATTTCATTATATTATTATTAAAGTTCAAACAAACTAACGTTAAGTGAAGTTTTACCATAATTAGTCGCTGCATACTAAGAGGTATCCCCTGCAGAACAGAATAGGTGATGAAAACCGTCATATGGGTAGCTTTTAATAAACAATAACTATAAATTCTAATAAACAAACGAAGTTTGCTTTATTAATTGCAAATGATACCTATTAGTTATATTGAACCTATAACAAATCATAGTATGAAATTACGTTTTCCTCAAAGTGATAAAACGTTATACAAGCCGATGAATAAATAACAAAAATTTAACAGAATTTTTGAACTAAGTATAAATTAACGTCTCAAGCATTTTAAGGTGCGGCGGCAGATTTGGCCGAAGATCTGAAGAGGCGCAAATATCACGTCTCGACAGAGCCACATATTTGTTCCCGTTGGAGTCGAGACCCTCGAGGTCCGTGTGGTACTGAGTCTCGTCGGGTTTTCAAAAAAATATCTGAGCGCCTGTTCGAAGCGACGCGTGATCCGAGAGCTAGTGAGTACTGAGTATCTAGCGCAGCGCAAGCATTGCCATACAGCGGGGCAATGCAGCCAGCGTCTTGGGGCTCGGTAGCTCAGTTGAGCTACCTGTAGATGGTTTGCAACAGTCTGCAGTTAGCTCAATTGTTTCAACTATAAATACTGGTTCTAATTTATTTTTATTATTTGATTGTAATTTTCTATTAGGTTCTATTAGGTTCGGAAACAAATAATACAAAAAAAATGTACTAAAAAACAGTTAGACATCAATCTGTTGAGCGCGTGTTTAACAAAGGTTACCACAAAACTGCGTTTTACGACGGATTACAGTTAGACACGGCTTAAACATAGTTTAAACGAGAGTTAAACTCTTGTTAAACACATATCTTACTGCTTAGACACTGTTTAACTAAACGCTTGTTAGACCAGTGTTCACGTTGGTTATTGTAGTACCGCTGATAATGTTTTCTTAAGACGCTACCCAAACAGCGACACCGTAGAAAGTACACTTTTTCGTCGCACCGTTAGCCGTTCTCCGACATATTACAAGCCCAAAAAAAAAAACAGTGTATAGTCAAATGTATGGAAAAAAGACTTATACAAAAATATTTTATAAAACGATCTAGGATCTTGAAAAAAAAAATCACAAGAAAGAACAAGAAAAAAATTTTTCGTCTCGATATGCTCAATATTTTGAGTGACAACCATTAATTATTTTAATACTATATGAAAGGAAATTTTATCAACCAAAGAAATATGTAAAAAGTTTTAAATAAATAAAACCATTAACATAATAAAACCCAAAAAACACATTTTTGTAAGGCGTTTAGCGAAGTAATTGCAAAAAAGATAATATTTTGCCAATAGAATTTCAACCTTATTACTCAAATATCCCTTTCAATATATGCTCAAAATAGCTTCCAGTAGCTTCATTCGGAGGCTGGATGCCTCCTCGGACGGAAGTGAGGTTATGTAACTTTTTTCGCAATGACAGCTGGGTTCGACGGACGAATTACGATTTTCGACAACTTTTGTTTTGCGGGTTAAATGGTTCATTCGTCATTGAAATAAAGTCTATATTTGATTGAAGCTAAGCCAAAAGAAATTTGCAGGAATTTTATTCATTGACAGACCTACCAATTAAGTAGAATAGGTTTATAGTGGTTTTATCTCTGGTAGCTAGATAGGTAGGTATAGGTACTACTCAACATGTTTACAGCACGAAAAGTATTGGTCGAGTTAAAATATGTTAAATAGGTAGGGCGATTTTGATGACCTTGTATATAAATAAACAATGCTGAAAAATTAAAATAGGTAATACAGTGGACTTATATAGGCTGATGATGATGAATTCACACATCATCACCAAGGCCGAAGCTAAGCAGAGCTTTGTTATGGGTACTTACTAGATAACTGATTTACTTAGGACCAACCATTTGCATTTTTTTTCTCGTAGTTCTACCAGTAGAACTACAGGCAAATTTAAATTACTCGTAGTTCTATCGGTTTGTTCTCTTAGAGAAGAGAGATTCTCAAAAGGACAGATACTCAAAAAACATAATTTACTTTAAATTTTTAATAACTCATAGAAAAACCTCAACGGAGCGGTTTGTCAAAAATTTTTTGGTATTGGCAATATATGTACATTGACATCAATATAATATTTTTTTTTTAGCATAACAAAGAAGTCAAGTAAAGGAGATGTTTAAAGACGCTTAAAACGTAATAAACATGCAAAACAATTGTATTTCCAATGACAGTTGTCAAAATTATTGTTAATCACTCATGTTAATCATAATCACTCATGAGTTCTTGGAAGGCAGCAACATAATAAATAATACTTTATATCGGTATGAATATCAATTTGGATAGCAAGGCATGGTCTGTTGTGGTTTTTATGATTATTTTGTAGAATTACAATCTAAACTAAAACTATCTTCATGATTGTTGCGTTTTATTTCCGGAAAATAAAATTAATTATGTAAGCGAGTGGTACTGAGATTGTGTACAAAATTATATCCGTGAAATTCATCATTCAGCATTCCAACATTCACGTATTTTATTTTACGAATATTTTTATAGATATATATTTATATATTTTTATAGTATCGATTTATAGATTATCTTTTAAAGGGAAATGTATACGATTCTACAACAAAACTCCAAAAGAGTTAAAAGTTATCAAAAAATAATTTCAAACAATTTGTAAAACATATCCTTTGTTAAAAAGGCTTACTACAAAATATCAGACTATCTCTAGAGGATAAAAAACTTAGGTATTGCTAATAGTATTGCTCCAGCTCGAAAACTAACACCCTAACAAGGTAAAGGTTTCTTGTTCGCTTCTTTACTTTACCTTAAAAAGATTGAAGTGAACAATAAATTAAAGTAATCACTTTATTTCCCAGTTTTACTCTTGAACCTTATTTGAATTTATTGACGTGTCCAAGACTTCTGTAAGGGGTAAAGGAAATAAAGCACTGTTATATTTCATTTTATATCTGATTATTTGATTGACGACCTCTGTGGCGCGGCGGGGAAAGGTCCACCTGCGACACAGGAGGTTACAGTTAGTTTGATTCCCGCCTCAGGACAAATGTTTGTACCATCTGCAGATATTTATTCCAGGTGTTCTGGATGTCATAATCATAATCATAATCATAATCACTTTATTGCATGTCTTATGTATATAAAAAATATCTATCTGTGTAGTGTATTTAATAAGTATATCAAAATAAGTATACCATAACACAAGCTCTAATTACTTTGGGTTAGAAATATCTTCAACGATTGACACTTTTGTAATCCATTTAGACCTCAGTTGTTTTGACTAAATTAGTATATTTTTTTAATGTATAAAGTATTATCATAATGGTCGGTGATATTGTCGGCACTTTAACATGCATGAAGATGATATTATTTTTTTAAGTGTTTCTGATTTCTATGAATAACTATCGATGAATGTAATTTTTATTATAATTGAGAAGCTACAATGAGCGACATAGGTTTTATTAAGGTATTTTACATGCAACGATAGCAAAGCCGCGGGCAAATGTTAGTTAACATCACATTATTACCTTGTGATTGTGCTATCAACCAAAATAAAACAAAAGTTTGCCTCTTCTACAACAGATAAATTTGGCATAAGTCTATGTTAAAAATAAGCGCCTCTGCCGACCACATTTGGTAATATTGACATGCAATCTGACAGTCTTAGTTTTCCACGGCAGCGCCTTAACGCATTAACGAAAATATAGCAAAACACTTAGGAACTTGTAATTTGCAGAGAAAAGAGACTGAAAAAACTTTTTTATGGATATTGCCCTTATGTTTATGTCAGACGAAAACGATAAAACCAGTGAAGCATGAACGCAGTTACGGAATACACAGTTTAGCTTGTAACCAGGTAGTATTGGCTTGCAGAATTAGCCCCCTGACCCATTACTATTTAAAACGAACAAATGAGCTTCTTAACATGGCCAACTTACCATGACCGGGTTTGGTCTAGACCAGGATCAAGAAGAATTTTTCTTGAATTTTATATTTTTGGAAGATAGCAGGAGTGAATTTTTACTGATTTGATTTTTTTTTGTTCTGTCGGTTAAAAACTTTTAATGGTAGTCAAAAATTTGCTCCTCCTGTTTACTTCGTCTTGAAAGTCACACCTGCTAGGCCTGTGCCAAACGACGCACTGCCTTGCAACCTATTTATAGATAGATATAGAAAATGCACGGAATACGGAATTTCTACACGCATTATCTCGGGACCAAACGATCAGAGAGTATTTTGTCTGTACTTGGGGACTAGTATCTTTACGTCGCCCGACCGTCGCGTGCCAATCTGCCGGCCGCATGGCTGGCAAATCCTGTGGGGAATCACCCGCAACCGTCGGGTAATACCGTATTTCATTGTTTTTCTTTTTATTAAAAATAAGACACTTCTGTTCGTCTTATTTGATTCATTTGCTAAAACTAATTAGCTAATTATTATACACTAGCTGCATTCTAACTACCCGTTGTGCTATTATCAGTTTTCCCGTAGGAATGAAAGATTTTCCCGCGGTAAAAAGTAGCCTATGTTCATCAGGAATAATGTGGTCTTTCCTCTTTATAATATTAGTATAGATTACAATGGCATGTCGTAGTAGTTAGTAGTAGGTAATGCTTATAGTTATTCCACAATAAGAGGGTTTTCTTAGGTGTGCGTACACCCCCGCCGCTTCCCTACATACTCGTTTCTAAAATCCTGATATAGGTATTTTTAACCGACGAAAAACGAAGGAGGTTCTCAGGTCGGTTCAAAAAACTACAAAACAACTTCAAATACATCTCGTTAAAGTTTAGGGTTATTCACCAACTCGACACGAGCGGTAGCAGCGCCTCCTGCGAAACAATTCTACCACCGATCTGCGATCCCCAACCCGCATGCCCAGCTTGGACGGGGATTATGGATATTTCCCCCCCCCCCCAGTCAATAAGGCGCTTATCAGGGGAGGTCTGAGTCAATCAGGGGACCATTATAACCTGTTGTGGCTTAACAAATTCTTACAGCTCAACAAAATTCTTAACAAATACAAAGTCAAATTAAAGTTCTTATAGGATTCTTGTTAATTCAACAAAATTATTTAAAAGCTGTTTTACTCGCTTGAAAACCAGTTTTCTACAAAAATGCAGTCCGATGGGTGTTTCAGACCATCAATTTCCTACTACTGTGATGGTGCATGCTATTGGCACAGTAGGTAACAATGCGACCCTTATTTTTTTTTTGTTTATCTTATCCAGAAACCCCGAACGTTAGGAAGTTGGTAATAAATAATTTCTCCTACGTCAATAATGAATGCAAAAAGCTATTAGAAACAAAGCATTTTAGAGGAACTTACATTTGGGCAATACGCATCAATTCTACAGGCCTTATGCTAAGACAAAAGACTCATACAGAGCAGTGCAGCTGGAACTCATAAAATAGGTCCATAGAATATTGACTAGTGAAAAGGATCTTACTTTTTGTGGGCCATAAAATATCAAACAGATACACCAAGCATTGTTTGCGTCTGCGAGGTTCTGCGCATTGGCACAACACGTGTTTGGGTTTCAATAAAAAAACAACAACGCTCTAATGTGAAAGTTGGATTATTGTTTTATCTTAAGTTAGTTTTAATGAATGATAACTTTAGTGGAATGATATAACATAAGGCTTATAAACGCATGAAACGTTATTTATTTTCGGCGAAGGCGCCACGTTGAAAATAAATAAATATGAATAGACTAAGACTTCTATTTCATAGTGTAAATAATCACATGCCATACTTTTGGTGAAATACTAATGTATACTACTCAAAGGTTATAGTTTCAACTCTGTGTTAAGCGATAAACTAAAATTAACATCTCTTTTATTTTTATTATTTTAAGTGATACGGACTTTGCGGCGTGTAACGACATCTCGTGGCAGAACGCTGAACCATTCAAAGTGGGAGGCAACAAATACGCCTTCTAAGGTCCCGAAGGCTGATGATAGGCCAATGGAGACGCGGCACAATAGCGTCTTTCTTGGAAATGCCAGGATGCGCCCGCGCCGAAACAAAGGTAGCGGGGGTGGCGCTCGCGCAGGGTGGGACGCGTGGAGATCTGCGTAAATACCCCGGAGGTGACGGAGCTCGAGGCAGTGCAGTAACGACGGGCGATACCTTAGCGAGATAGAGGTCTTGATATCCCAGCGCGGTTCTGAGGTCGTTAAGCTTCAGTGATAGCTTTCGGAATAGTGTGATTGAAATCCTATCTAGATATCTAACGTCAGTGTTGCCTTAAGATTGTATCTGTTGTTTAAGAGAGTGGTGTTAGTATTAGAGTTAGAATCTGTGGTGAACGTGTGTTCCTGATTCGAGTACAAATACTAAGTTTATTGTATAATTGTTGTACCTATACGATTGATATTGGTGATTCTTGAATATATAATATACTGCGAGTTCGAGAGGCCCATGTAATCTATAAAACCAGACCCCACTGTTGCTAAAATCAATCGTATTATTTTCTGTTTATTATTGTGTTTTCCTCAGGAAAATCCCGCCCATTTTTGAGGCCATTTCCCCGTAAAACTCTACTGAGTTAATAGAGCGACTGTGTTTCGTCTCTTGCATAAATTCATCTTCTTTTGGTTTTGAGTACAGGTTTGGCGGGAGCCTTCTGCCCCGACAGGCCTGGAGGCGATGTTAGAGATGGGAGCTTATTAACTGATAGCTTTGGTATAGTGCTACACAGACACATAACAAAGCTCTCCGTTACAGCACATGGGTGGCAAAACCAATCAAAACTTATAAATGTTTGATCTTTTTACTGTAATATTTCCATGTGCATCCTAGGAATTAAGTTCTGACTATTTTACTGCCTGTTTACTGTATTTTAATGTATTTGTGTGTGTGTTATATGTATTAAACAATACTAAATTCCTGTCGATCAGTTTGTTTACATTAATATTAATTTGCCCTTCAAGTTAGAGATTTCGTGAAGCTTATGCTATTCAATTAAAGTTTAGGTTATCTAAAAGTCTTACTCAAAGAACAGATTACTATAAAGAAAGAATAAGCCTTTCTCACAGCCGATTAAAGCCATTCAGAGTTCTAAGTTACAGAGATGGATTGATACTTTACTTTAAAATATTATTGAATATTCAATTATGAGCATTATCTAAATTGATTTGTTCGATTTCTTATAGAATGTAACACATATGTAGCCCACGTAGCGGTGCATTATGTAGCAGTGCAGGTGGCCACCTGATAATCAAAAATATAAATACACACACATCATATCGATGTAACACTGCCCTCGGTAAAGCCCATAAACTGAGAGACACAGGCATTCGAACGATTGTGAACAAATCAAAAGGTCTTATAACCAGACCACAGGCCAGTAATCTACCTGAGGCTCAGCTAAACTGACTGGGGCACTCCTTTTACATGGGTAAGAACTGAGCCTAACACCTTAAATAAAACAAACTGCTCTATACGGTATCGATCCATGAACTGTCCCATTCGATAAGGTCACTGAGTAATAAGCTACAAACAAATAGGTAAGCTAAAGATGCCATAAGTGCATAATAAAATCTGGTGTGCATACAGACACTCAGGCAGGGTCCGTTACACTACAAGATTTACTGATCATTCAAAAGATTTCTCGATGCTCTTTAAGACCGCATCTTAAGGGTCCGGCGACGGATGAATTTCCCATACAAACGTAGTACCAAAATGATTTGTAATTTGAGAATGTTTTCATCATGGTTTGCTATTATTTGTGTTAGAATAGTATTTATACAGGTTCCTGCCATAAGATTTTTTCAAAATACTTATCTACACAATTACTAAGACAACATTCATTAATTGATGTAAAAATGCGATTAGGTTTAATTTCATTTCAGAAAGGTATTTTGAAAAAAAATTGTGGCAGGAACCTAGATAAATACTATTTTAATACAAATAATAGCAGACCATAGTGAAATAATGCTCAAATTAAAAATCATTTTGGTATTACGTTTGTATTGGAATTCATCCGTCGCCGGACCCTTAAGTTTTTATGCTTTTGTATTGAAAACCCTCAATTATTTAAAAGCAAACGTGAGTTCAAAACTTGCTCACTTTATTTGGTTAGGAAGGTAAAATTCTAACGACGAAAATACCTATTCAGTCCTTGGCATTTTGCAATTAACAAAAGTATTTAAATTTAGTCATTCGGAATAAATGGTAAAATGGTAATATCCACAATATTCCCTCTGGAATATTTTTATGAGACCATACTGAAATATCTATACATATACCTATTTACACAAAACCAAAAGTTTCGTCAAAATCTGGTCACTAATGACTGAGAAATCGATGAATAAATAGATAGAGGGTTTATTTAGTTCACAAATGGAATAAACATAAAAAAAAGTAAATAAAGCTGAACATATAGTGCTATCCACCTCTTGTCGAAGTCGTTTACAATTAAAATACTAGACATTTCCACACGATTCCCAAAATAGGTACCTACCGAAGCAATGTATTTGTAACACAAAAATAAATTATGTTTAGAAAAATATGCTGATTGTACATACTTAATCCCACGTCGGTAATCAAACCTGCAGCTTTTCAGGGGATGAACCCGATCAGTAGAAATGTATGCAGTAAAATTATAGGTAGGTACTTCATTGAAAAACAATAAGGAAAATAATATTTGTGAATGCAATGCGGGTGGGTGGTGACCGCAATTCCGTTAAGTATTACGTGGTACCTACCATTAAACGGACATTATCACCATAATCTATTAATATTAACCACGTAATCATGCACCTACTACAGATTCAATTTAATTTCCAACCACAATGCGGGTAGAAAAAAACTAGCATCTGCCCGCGGCATCAAATGCTCTCTTTCTGGATTCAAATTAACATTTTGCTGGTTATGAACTTCGTTTATGAAATTTTTCAGCCCAATCCATTCCGTACTTTCAAGTAAGAGTCATATACCACTATTCAAATATTAAATTCCTTTATAATGTTAGAGAGAAGTCAAATTTAGAACCAAAAAAAGACTGCTAAAACGTCTCAACGTAAACATTGCTACGATAAACTCATATTTCTAAACGTCAATATTTTATTCGGTTGAGAGCGTAAAATTTCAATTTCTCGAATCCCCGTTCTAGTCCAGCGGTATATATTTCAATATCCCGACAGTTCATACGTCTGTGCTTCTGAGATAGATATGGAGCTCTGCACCTGGCACGGACCGGTTTACGTAGATCTATCGAATCCTACCGGATCATAATGTGATCGTAGAGTACACAAACGTAAAATATCAATAAATCTCAACCAAATTGCAGCCGTGTCGATAAATAGAAAAACTCGCAACACCGCAGGTCATCAAAGTCATTTATAACGGGATATTTACCATGATTTGAGTTTTGAGCTTTCATTTCTTTTTGATTTGTTATTCCGTGATCAAGGCGCAAGAAACTGTGCCGAAATATTGGAAAGCTCAAAACTCAAATCATGGTAAATATCCCGTTATAAATGACTTTAGTGTTAATAACCATGATGGATTTAAAAGTATGTCATCGTGTAAATATCTCGTTACAAGTTATTTTCTATATATATGCATCATTATCATCACCGCCACATGCGCCATGGACCAGAGGTCTTCAGGCATGCGATGCGTCAGACATGGCTTTTATAAATACCAAAAAATGTTTATTTAAGTGCATGTCGCCGGACCCTTAAATGAACCATTCATAATGTTGATGACTCTCACCCTACGATTGAACTTCAAAATGATACGAGAATATCAACTTACAATTTGTATTGATTAAAAAAACTTGTAGAACCATAAAATAATATATTTTTAAACGTAGAAACCTTTATTCACAAAAAAAAATACAATAAAATATTAGAACTAGTATTTACAATTGAAACAATTGAGCTAACTGCAGACTGTTGCAAACAATCTACAGGTAGCTCAACTGATCCATATCAATACCAGTCGGAAGCGTCCCCAACACGCTGGCTGCATTGCCCCGGTGTATGGCAATGCTGATGCGCTGCGCCAGATACTGACCAGCTCTCGGGTCACGCGTCGCTTCGACCAGACGCTGATAATTTTTTCAACTAATTATATTGCAAGACACGATGTCGCTTAGCTCTGAGCGCTCCCAGAATGCATCCGCATCGGCCGAGAATATGCAGCCTTTAACGAATACGGTGTATAAAATACACTCTGCTCCTTTGATGATGTTTCATCAAAGAAGCAGATGCATTTTATAGCTATTTTTACGGTTTTCTGGCATAGCAAACCATTAGGAAGTCGAGGCTTCTTGCCTTGGCTAGCCTAGAGCATTTTCTATTGAACTGAGCTTATAGTCAGTGGTTGTTTTACCAGACGACCTGAAGAGGTCGGAAAAGCTTTTACCAGAATAATTATGTATAAGGGTTCACTTTCATGGATTTTATTAAACTTCATCCAAGTAATTTATAAAACAGATCTAGACGTTAGAAAGTTTTATTGCTTTTGTACATCGCTTCTAAAACACCACTTACCAAAGTTTTATTTCGATGTGGAAAACTGCTTTGGTTTAATTCGTACTCTCTTTTCGTCATTCAGAATGTCGAAATTTTGCTCGTATACTAAATGGTAACCTTAAATTAAGTATTACAAGTTATTTATTTTAATACCTTTCGTAACCTGCGCATCTTCACCACAAAGCATCGATGCAAAAGTTTGTTCATGGTTCACCAAAAGGTTAAAATCTCCATTGATTCACAATAAATTTATATTTGCACAAAGAAAATTACAATCAAATAATAGAAATAAATTAGAACTAGTATTTACAATTGAAACAATTGAGAGACTGCAGACTGTTGCAAATAATCTACAGGTAGCTCAACTGATCCATACCAATACCAGTCGGAAGCGTCCCCACGACGTTTGCTGCATTGCCCCGCTGTATGGCAATGCTGATGCGCTGTGCCAGATAGCACCAGCTCTCGGGTCACGCGTCACTTCGACCAGACCTCAAACTCAACCTCACGTCAACAGCCTGTATTGGTCCACTGCTGGACGCAGGCCTTCCCCTGAAAAGCGCCTTGTTGGGTTTAATCTTAAGGGGGGTAATGGCTATATGCCCCATGCTGGGCATGCGGGTTGGGGATCGCAGTTCGGTGGTAGAATTGTTCTGCAGGGGGCGATGCTGCCCGCTCCCGGTTGATATCTCTTAGTCGCCTCTTACGACACCCGCGGGAAGAGTTGGAGTGGTGCAAATTCTATCCCGGCACCACACAGCACACGACCAGACGTCGATTCTTTTTAAAAAATCCGAAGAGCCTCGGAACCCCACGGCACCTAGAGTCCTTACTCCAAGGGGAGCAAATGTGTAGGATCTGTCGAGACCTGCATATTTGCGCCTCTTGACTCAAGAGGCGCAAATTCACACATTTAGTACGCTACTAACGCTGAAGATTCCTGCTTTGTGGTGTTACAACGAAACGACCACGTAACGATCAGAACACTGTGTCCTGTCATAACATGCATTCAATCAAAACTTTATTTATGTGTTTAGTTTTATAATTTGACCTTTTCTAAGTGTATTTAAGGAAATAAAGAGTATTTGATTTGATTTGATCTTTAAGCCCCTTTGTAGACAACTCTAGCATTGTCCAATAATTTGAGCGGAAATATGGGTTGGCCAGCATGTGCTGAACGAAAAACGGTCAACCAACGTTAACTCTGTTTTCGGCCATGCTTTCAGTTCTGCGTTATGGACATGATGGTAGGTAATAGGTAAACTTTGAAAAACGAACGAAATTTACGGATGACGTCAAATCGCACAAAAAGAAGGACGGCCGATCCGTTCTTTCGATGACTTCACTATGAAAATGATTCTGACATTTATCTTAGAGATCCGGAACGAAAGGAGTCAGTTGTCAAACTTGGTGGTAATGACGTCAGATCGTACGAAACGAATAACCTGTCGAGGTTATTTGTTTCGTGCGGACATCATTCGTCAACTTCGTTCGTTTTTGAAACACGTAATTTTTGAAAATAAAAAACCATTTTCTCCGCAAATAATATTTGTGAAAGTAAATCTATGAAATTGAATGTGCCTAACCTTTTAGGTTGGGTTAGGTTAGGCCGACGAAACAGCGGACGCGACGGCTTGAGACACCGTCGCGTCGTCCGCGGGGTTCCACAGGGGTCGGTGCTGGGACCGCTCCTGTGGAACATTGGCTACGACTGGGTGCTCCGGGGCACGTTCCCCGCAAGTATGCGAGTGGCGTGCTACGCGGACGATACCCTGGTTGTGGTCAAGGGGAGGGACCTCGGGGAGGCGATGCGGTTGGCCACGATGGCCACTACCCTAGTGGTCGACCGCATCCGCTCCCTGGGATTGGAGGTGGCCCTCTCCAAGACCGAGGCCCTGTTGTTCCACGGGCCTCGGGGAGGGCCTCGTCCAGGAACCAGGGTGGTTCTGGACGGGGTTCAGGTCCGGGTTGGGACCCAGATGAAATATTTGGGTCTCATCCTGGATGGGAGGTGGACTTTTGGGGCCCATTTCGCCCAACTGGCCCCAAGAGTCCTGGGAGCCGCGGCCGCTTTAGGGAGGCTGCTGCCCAACGTGGGCGGCCCGAGCGCCACATGTCGCCGGCTGTACTCCGGGGTCATCCGGAGTATGGCCCTGTACGGGGCACCGGTCTGGGTGGACGCCCTCAGTCGCGCGAACCTGACCCTGCTGCGACGTCCGCAGCGAGTCATCGCGACGAGGGCGATACGTGGTTACCGGACGGTGTCCTGGACAGCAGCATGCGTGCTGGCCGGTGATCCCCCCTGGGCTCTTCAGGCGGAGATCCTCGCCGAAGTGTATCACTTCGTGGCGGCGAGGAGATCTGCCGGGGAGCGCCCAGTGTGGGAGGAGGTCACGCGCATGCGGCGGCTGGCGCGGGACGCCTTGTTGCGGCGGTGGGCGGAGGACCTGGCACCACCGGTCCCTGGTCAGTGGACGGTGGACGCCATCAGGCCGGTCCTCCGAAGGTGGGTGCGGCGGCGGTTCGGGTCGCTGACCTTCCGATTGGTGCAGGTACTTTCCGGGCATGGATGCTTTGGAAAGTATCTGCACCAGATCGCGAGACGGGAGGCGACCCCGGTCTGCCACGAATGTGGGGCGCCGGAGGATACGGCGCTCCACACGCTGGAGGCGTGTGCTGCGTGGGGTCCCATGCGGCACACGCTTTCAGCGTTCCTGGGCCGGGACCTTTCGCTGCCGAGCGTGGTGAGCGCCATGCTCGACGGCGAAAGGGAGTGGCAGGCCATGGTCTCTTTCTGCGAAGAGGTTATGTCGCAGAAGGAGGCCGCTGAGCGGGTCAGGGAGGATGACGCCCAATCTGACCCGCTCCGGCGCAGACGTCCAGGGAGACGAAGGGGGCGGTGCGCCCGCCTCCTTCGTCCTCCGTAGTGGGGCCACTGGTGGAGAGTCGGGGGACTCTCTGCCGGCTAGCACGGCTCCACGCGTCTGAGGGGTGACCTGTGTGAAAGGGTTGCTCCTCCTTGAGGCCGAGGCCCGGACCGGTTCCCGGGCCACCCGCCGGAGCGAGATGGTGAATGCCAACGCGACCCCATCTCGCCCCATGACGGCGGTGGACGTTTCACGGGGGGGTTTTAGTGGGTTCGAGTCCCACATACCCCCTTCCGTCACCCCCATGGCGGAAGGGAAGTGCGAGGGCATTTCCCCCCTCCAAAAAAAAAAAAAAGGCCGACGAAACAGCGCTTAGTCTAGCAAACGCAGATTAAATTATTTCGGTTTGGGCTTATCTGACCCTTTCAACTGATTTAGTTTTATTTATTGCTTACTGAAACAATTTTAGAACTGAGCCGCTCAAAACCTATTTTGTATTTTAATTTATTTTTAGGGTTCCGCACCTCAAAAGGATCACTTTGTTGTCCGTTTGTCTGTCCGTCTGTCAACCTCCTTTTCTCAGGAACGCGTGGAGGGTATCGAGTTGAAATTAACACCAATAACTCACGACCGTAACCTTTTGGAGCCGTGATATAAATAAAACTTCCGAGTCAACGCAATCAAAAGTTACGGCCGTTTATATCCGAATATTTTGAAATTTCCAAGAGAATCACATAGACACATACATAACCTATAGGGTACTGCCGGTACCTAAATCTAGAATAATGCAATTTGGCAAGAAGTAGGACTTGTCACCCAAATAAAGGAAAAAATCCGTAAACCGTCAATGTGTAGGTAGTTAATTCATTAAAAATATTACCTACTTTTTATTCTCTCCAAGGACCAACACCTATAGGATACTTTTCGTTGACCTAGAACCATAAAATTTGGCAAGAAGCAAGGTCTTACAGCTCAAGTTAGGAAAAAATCCGAAAATCGTAAATTTTTAGTTTATTCTCAAAAAAAACTTTTAATTCTCGCCATGGACCAAAACCTATAGGGTACTTTCCAGTGACCTAGAATCTTAAAATTTGGCAAGAAGCAAGGTCTTATAGCATAAGTGAAGGAAAATATCCGAAAACAGTCAATGTGTAGTTTATTCATTTAAAAAAATACTTCTGATTCTCGCTATGGACCAAAATATATAGGGTAGTTCCCGTTGACCTCATAAGAATTGCTCGCGGCGGCTGTTTCTTGATATCAAAGCATATTCACAAAACAGCGAAGTAGATACTTCTTGTGTCACGCACGGTCTTCCCAAACAAATTCATTAATATCTGTTTAAATAATTCGTTGAATTTTCTACTGTAGGTGTCGTTCTACCTGCGTACCAGAACTATTATAGGCTAAAATAAATACATGAGTTTCTACACGCACAACCACTAGAGTAGGTTAACCTGTTCTTGGGTGGAGACCACGACTTTGGCACACGTAGTGTAGGACGCCCTTCGGCCAGGTGGAATGACGATCTGCGAAAGACTGCAGGCAGTGGATATATTTTTTATTATTTGCATGTTTATTCATTCTTAGGTCTTTGTGAGTTGTCACTAGGTAGCACATGGAAGGGCACTGCAAAACTGAGTTCAATCTTATTATTTACACATGTCAGTCAAGTACAATTTAAGAAAATTACATAATTAAAACAATAGAATACATTTCATTCCATTAAATAAGTTGTATGCTACTAGAATTAATTAAATTGAATTTAGACGCCAGAATGGTCAGTTATAAACATAAACTCGCTGTGCCCACAACTAGGCTACACAAAGTTAATGTATATTTTAAAGGGCAATGTATACGCTTCTACAACAAAACTCCTAGTGAGTTGCAAAAATTATCAGTAATTAAATTCAAACAAATTGTCAATACCTTGCTGTGCAAAAAGGTTTTCTGTAAAATATCAGATTATCTAGAGGATAAAAAAGCTTAGGACGGGTTCTGCTCCAACTCGAAAAATAACAACTAACAGGCTAAAGGTTTCTTCGTCGCTTCTTTACTTTAGTCTACATATCGAAGCGACAGAAATCAAAAATATCACTTTATGTCCATGTCAGTGTTTAGTTTTATAATTTGACCTTTTCTAAGTGTAGGTACATTTATTGTTTATGGAAATAAAGAGTTTTTGATTTTGATTTTTGATTTTGTTATTCATTGTTTCTGATAGGCTGATGATGATGATGAGACAGGCACAAACTAAAAATGTTGCCTACGAAGGTAAGGAAGTAGATACTGGTAAAGTTTTATCTCGCTTGCGGACACGCTCCGTGAAGTTTAAGTAGGCCGTGGAATAAACTTTACTGGTAAACAAAACTAAAATGAATTTGATAGAGATCATAGACATTTTCTTTATCATGGCTTGAGGCCTCTCATCGAAGGAATAAAAAATCACAGAATTATGAGTTAGGTTACTAAATTCATCATACCGTGTTTTTTATTCTGCGTGGAAATTCGTTTACGAATACACTGGTCTGGGGAGAATTATGTGGGACCCGACGCCCTGAGAAGGACGTATCTAATACCCACGAAAAACCCCTCCGATGTCCCTGTTTCGCCAAAAGAGTTTTCTTCCTTAGAGTAATAGGAGAGGCGATGGAATAGGTAGAGGATCTGATCGGGTAAAATTTGGTATATATGTAGCTCTTAACCCTGGAATCTAACATAGGCGACATAAACTAACATAGGCCCCCATAAAACAGTTCTCATGGGATAGATATAACCTTAACACGTTTCCATAGACACAACGCGTGCGATGTCATTCTCCCCACTCTTGGTATGCGGGCTAGAGTTCGCAGTAGAGGTGTTAAAAAAAAAGCTGCCTTTCCTCTGGTAGATTCACTTAGTTACCTTTTGTGACATCCTCAGGTTGGGTTGGAGAGGTCTATTCTTACACCGATTAGGACTATACAAATATCGCCATGTAACAAAATAGAGCCCCATCAAAATTTTCCCTCGCAAGGCCCCAGTCAAGTGGGCCCTTTTGTTTCAAGTGCTTTAAATAATTACTTAGTAATTAGTACAGTACCTATATCGACTAATAACAGAATTCTCACGAAGTTATAATTACTTCGTAAATACCTGAGCTCGGGTTTAATCTCGTAAAGCGAAAACCACTTCATCGTAATTAAGTAAACATTAATCATTACCTTAATCCATCGAAATCAGTAATTGCGCACGAAATACTTACGTCGTTACTTGTTTTATGAAATTACTGGTCATTCTGCCCTACTCTGGAGAATGCTTGGGTCAGAGAATAGATAACAGGTAGTTGGGACCTACAAAACAAATAAAAAAGATTTGGTTATTTTCTGGTATTCGTAGAGCTACACGAACGTACCTTTTAGGGTTAAAATGGAACCCTATTACTAAACCTTCGGTGTCCGTTCGTCTGTCACAGGGTTCTATCTTATGCACTGTAAGATAAATAATAAATAAATAAATAATGCTGGACAATTCACACAGCATTATCTAGCCCCAAGCTAAGCAGAGCTTGTGTTATGGGTACTAGATAACTGATATACTTAATACAATATACTACATAGATAGATATTTTTATTATACATAGAAAACACCCAGACCAACGGAACAAATTTCTGCAGATCGTACACAAATTTGTTCCGAGGCGGGAATCGAACCCGCAACCTCCTGCGTCGCAGGCGGACCTTCGCCCGCTGCGCCACGGAGGTCGTCAAAGTGTAAGAGGTAGACAGTTGAAATTTTTTGAGAATGTTTGTGTATTTCTTTTGCCGCTTTAACGGCAAATAATAAAAATTAAATAAATATCCAAATTAGGGCGGGTTCCATCCAAAAACGTGTTTTTTTGGCTATTTTGCTCTTCATTTGTAAAGGCTGTATCTCTTGAACCAGAATAGACACATTATTATATAGTAAAGGCTGTATCTCTTGAACCATAATAGACACAAAAAATTTGATGTTCTATGAAAAAATTGCCTGATTTTTACGGTACCCTTCGTGTGCGAGTGGACTCACACTTGGTGGTTTTTTTTTTGTTTTTTGACCGAAGCCCAAATCTATTACTAGCAGTTTGAAGTGACCCATTCACTGCCATGCCTCTGCGGTGAGACAAGCAGGGGCGTGCCGGAGCTGCACCTGGTGGAAGCTGTCCATCTGCGTCGGTGGCAGTTAGGTCCTCGATCACCATCTCCAAGTAAAGCGTTGATTATTTACTTCCTAGTTAACGTTAATTGGCAAGTTAAAGTTACGAGTATCTTTTATCAATTTCAAAAAATAAAATAGAGCTTCGTTTAACAACTTACTGGGTAAGTGAATCACGTAAAAAATCATACATTCCATTCGTTCAATAAACGTCAAACGTCATTGGCAGTTGTCAATTGTCTTGTCATGTCTGTCATCATAAATAATAAATAAATAATGCTGGACAATTCACACAGCATTATCTAGCCCCAAGCTTAGCAGAGCTTGTGTTATGGGTACTAGATAACTGATATACATAATACAATACACTATATAGATAGATATTTTTTTATTATGTATAGAAAACATCCAGAACACCCTGAACAAATATCTGCAGATCGTTCAAACATTTGTCCCGAGGCGGGAATCGAACCCGCAACCTCCTGCGTCGCAGGCGGACCTTCGCCCGCTGCGCCACAGAGGTCGTCAAAAAATAAAGTGTTAGAGCTATCTCATCATCATACAGAAACTTGACATGACAGGATAACTGATCCATACCTGCCGAGACGAAAACTTTTATGGGCGAGTCTGTCACCAGCAACAGGCTCGTCATTTAGAATTTGTCTTATCCCGAAGCTGTTCTAAACAGAATCTGATCTAAATCAAACAAGGGTTAATTCTACAACATTTATGTTCGAGGAACTTCCGCCCACGGCTTCGTCAGTGTTTTTCAGGAAAAGGTTAACATGTATGTTATTCCAGATCTGGATATACGCATATATATGCAAAATATCGTGTGCATCAGAATGGCGGGTGTAATGTAGCGAATCAGGATAGAATAAATGTGGGTCGAATCAACCTTAATTCTACCTAAATCTAACAATAATGAAAATAAAAGTACCTCTTTGAATGCAGAGATATTATAAAAATTCATTCAGAAGTATTAGCGTTAATTAGTTACAAACGTCTATCTGTCCATCCATCCAAACTATCGCATTTTATACAGGTGTACTATTTTAAGCCGAGGGGGTTAACTTTTGTTGTACGGTTTTTTGAATTACGAATATTTTTGCCTTTATTTGCGAAAAAGTAGAGAATTTTTTCATATTCGTGCGTAAGTACACGTTGCATTCATATTATTGTTTTCGAATATCAATATTTTTTTTGTAATAATATTATGGTATTCCTGAAAGATAAGTAAAAAATATTTGTGAAAATATATTTACAATGTTTAATAGTGCATGTATAAGAACAAGGATATATTAAGATGAAAAAAACTTAATTTAAACTAAATTAATTAAATCCAATACAAGTTGATCCTCTCGGGGTCTAGAATCTCCCCCTTTCGGGTTAGTACACATGTTACGTGGCACCCTGTATTATTAGTGTAATTTCAAATGTCCCTCCATGGCGAAATCAACGTTGAAATATTTTTACTTACCTTCTCGCCGCGCCACCAACTCACCCTTGGAACAGAACAGAACCCTTATTTATAATAAATGGCAGCCATTTTACAAATGCGCCAATAACAGCGTAGTATTGAGCTCATTAACAGAATCGGATCTACTTTTCCGTTACAATAACCCATAGTTATAAGAAAAAATATGCAGATATGGTACATTCATTCTCCCAGCGTTAACTCAACAAATGGCCTGTGATGTGCTACAACTAAACGCAAAGACACGCTATTTCCAATCTGTTGCGATATACCTTCCTCAACCTCAACAGCCTTTTTTGGTCCACTGCTGGACGCAGGCCGTCCCCTGATAAGCGCCTTGTTGGCTTTTATCTCATGGGGTAATGCCCATAATATCCACGCTGAGCATGCGGGCTGGGGATCGCAGTTCGGTAGTTGAATTGTTCTGCAGGGGGCGCTGCTGCCCGCACCCGGTGGATATCCTTTACGACACCCGCGGGAAGAGTTGGGGTGGTGCAAATTCTAAGCCGGCATCACATAGCTACCTTCCTAGTGAACAACAAAGATGGAAAGATGTGCCTAGACCTAGACCGAAGTACGACCGAGACAATAATACGCACGCGAAACACGAACGCCGGTGGCGTCGTTGGGTGGACTTAATTGGACCTAATTTGAGGGTTCCACATTCGAGCAGCTAGTACCCAATCTCCCGAACTTTACTAACATCGATGCAATAACCCGTTAAGTTCCGCCCGGTGGTAATAAACGCTTGATGGCCCTTGATTGTGAATTCCTGCTGGGATGAGCGTTGTGACGATTCATCTCCTTTATGGCTGATACTTCAGAGCCTTTCAAAAGTTTATGTAAAGTTAACTTAGGACTTAACGCGATAATATACCCCTATACTAGCGCCACTACATATATTATTTTATCATTACGTTATAAAATGAATTAACAAAAAATCGGACCGCGCGTAGTATTTTAATGCATCTGTAATAGTTTTGTATTGTATTATTTAGGCAGATACTTGTTTCATGAGTTTAGTTCCTATTGGTGGCCACCAAGCTCTCCAAACAAAGTATCTGACTGATTATCACAAAAGAAAACTATTACAAATACATAAAATAAAGTTTGTAATAGGTATCGTCTACGCGCGGTCCGATTTTTTGATAATTCCTTTGTATAACGTAATGATAAAATAAAATATGTAGTGGCGCTAGTATCGGCGTATAGTATCGCCTTAATAATATTAGGATACAACAATATTTAGTAACAATTCCGCGTAAAACCTTCTCGGATAAGATCCAACAAAATGCAATTTGCGTGAACCGCCCTCCCACAAATTGGCATGCCATGCAATCAGAGAAGGTAAAAAACAGACGCAACATAAAATTGCCAAGTAAATTACTGTAAAAGAAAGAACCACAGCAACTACACGATGAAAAACAAGGATACATAAATTACTTATAAATCCATCATGGTTAGTCATTACAACGGGATATTTACCACGATTTGAGTTTTGAGCTTTCCAATATTTCAGCACAGGTTCATCCGTCATGATCACGGAATAACTGAGGGCACTGCGAGTGAGTTGCATTGGCAGATATACCCTCATTTTTTGACATTTGCTATGAACGCTACTACTTTCACCGGTTTCATTATCTAAATATTGTTATATCCTAATATAATGAAATGGATCTCCGCAAAGTAACGCCTGAATCTATTTTTTATATAGGATGTAATTTGGTTGAATTGTGGATTAAAACACAATTGAGTTTCTCTGTAACGAAAGTTTTATTGTGTTAGTTTCACATTATAAGTTCATATAGTAAAAGCGTTTTGCATACAAATTTTCATCATCATCATCATCAGCCATATTAGTCCACTGCTGGACATATGCCTCCCCTAATGAGCGCCATAGCGCCCTGTCTTCAGCTTGCCGCATCCAGCATCTGCCTGCATCCTTTCGCAGATCGTCATCCCACCTGGCCGTAGGGCGCCCTACACTACGTTTGCCGAGTTGTGGTCTGCACTCAAGAAAACGTTTGCCCGAGCGGTTATCGGTTCTTCGCGAGATATGGCCGCCCACTTCAGCTTGATAATTCTTCGAGCTATGTCGATAACTTTGGTTCTCTGTCGGAGTAACAAATTTTAAATTTATTTTACACAAATCTTACCTGTAATGAAAGAAACGACATTTGATGCTATTATTCACAATATCGATTTAAAATCACATTTATCTTCTGCAACAGATTTTCCCTCGTAATGCGAGACCCAAAGATCCTATGACTACGTTCCACAATATCTTTGGCGAGACCAAAGATATTGTATGAACGTAGTCAAGGATCTCTGGCTAAGACAGCTAGATTTAACTTCAACTTCTTGTCAAATGGCTTCTGCATATGGTTTGACACAATTCTGCCAGACAAATAGATTCCAGAGGCTTCCTTCGACCACAGATTCAGTAATTAGTATTGGTCTTTGTCAGTGTCCCGGCTAGTTAAACATGATGAAGTCTGCTGTACGGGAACATTTAAACTAAAGAAAGACTATATTTTTTATACATTTATCTTAGGACTTAATATTCAATAATCCTGTTCCAGTCCGAAGAAATCGATATATATCATATAAATATAGTACTTTGTAGTCCGAGTCATGACGAGGCGACGTATAGCACACTTCAGATATATTGACGACCTCCGTGGCGCAGCGGGCGAAGGTCCGCCTGCGATGCAGGAGGTTGCGGGTTCGATTCCCGCCTCGGAACAAATTTGTGTACGATCTGCAGAAGTTTGTTCCGTTGGTCTGGGTGTTTTCTATGTATAATAAAAATATCTATCTATGTAGTATATTGTATTAAGTATATCAGTTATCTAGTACCCATAACACAAGCTCTGCTTAGCTTGGGGCTAGATAATGCTGTGTGAATTGTCCAGCATTATTTATTTATTTTATAAATTAAAAAATCCCACACTTCCTCGCGGGTCCACCCTCACAAGCATAATGGCGCAGGTTTGAGTCAAATGGCATAGGAACAGCCAGCCAACCAACAGCATCCTGCAGGTCATTCCAGATCGCTAGATGCTAGAGCTTGTGTAATGAGAACTATGTAAATACACATACACATACATGTGTTATGGGTACTAGAGATAGCTGATATACTTAATTCAATACACTACATAGATAGATATTTTTTATTATATATAGAAAACATCCAGAACACCATATATATGCCTGTATTTAATAAATTTAAATAAATTTATTTTTTTCAATGTTAATCATAATCAAACAGTTCTACTACTATGTATGAATATACAATAAAAAAATTGACATTAAATAACCCGCCTCTGACCATTCCCGGTGCAAAGGTGCCCATAATGCTTGCAGCTTTACCTCGCTGCTATATTATGTATAATAAATGAATTATTATTATTATAGGAAGACCCATTCCCAGCTGAGGGTAGAATACGGCTGTTAACACTTTCATGGCCCAAGACTCACGTTGTTCATTTGCAGCTCCCCGTGCGCCTTGGTGCGCCCCTCCAGGTCGCACCGCCAAGGCTAGGCAGTGAATGCAATATATTCAAAATTTTAACAGCTTAGAATTTAAGAAAAATTGTGTAACTTACTTACTACCTTATTTAGTTAATCGTTCTAGATTCTAGAACATTATTTTAAATGACAGATAAATAAATTTTAACAAAAATATAGGAAGTCAATTCTTGGCAGTTCTTGTATATTGTAACACTAGCTTCTGCCCGCGGCATCGAACGCGTGTATTCCGTATAATAAGTAGCCGTATGATCTAAGTTAGGCTATGTTGTAAACTTATAAACGTAGGTACGCCAAATTTCATCTTGATCCATTCAGTAGTTTTGAAGATCCTCGGTAACAAAAGTTCATATTTAAGAAACTTTTGGGTTGTAATATTAGTAGAATTTATTCCCAAAGAAAATTACAATCAAATAATAGAAATAAATTAGAACTAGTATTTAAAATTAAAATAATTGAGCTAACTGCAGACTGTTGCAAACAAGCTACAGGTAGCTCAACTGATCCATATCAATACCATTATATTGTTGAACATGCTCTCAACTGTGGATCACAAGTATTTGTTTTCCAAAAACCGCCTGCCCTTTCAAGCCCCATTCACATCTGAAGAATCACTATAAAGTACCTACTTAATTAAAAAACAAAAAGGTCCCCAGCGACCAATAAAGAATATCTTCGGGCGAAATTTCCTCTTACATTGTTTATCTTGAGAATGAAATATTATGCTAATGATGAGACTCTATTTATTCCGGGGAAAGCAAGAGAATGGAAGTATAATTTTTGTAAAGATTGCTCTCAATGTTTCTCTGACAAACTACTTTAAAATCTTACTCTAAAACTTTCGTTGTTTGAGGAATTCATTGTGAATGTATTCGGGTTAGCTACGAATCGTTGGTGTTCTTCCAACACAATCTAGGTTCGAAGTTAACCCGCTTGCATTCATAATGTACCTACCTTAAAAATCGTCTTTGATTGGTTCTAAACATATTATTATTGAAAACTGCAAATACACCTGCATCCAATATTTGAGTAAAACTTTGCATCACACCAATAATAATATAGATGCGAAAGTTTGAATGTTTGGATGTTACCTCTTCATCCCAAAACTACTGAACGGGTCGTGATGATTTTCTTTTTCATCGGTGTTCTAGATCTGGATTACTATGTGAGATAAGCTACTTTTTGTCCCGTAAAAACTCTAGCGAAGCTGCGTGTTAGTTGCAATATTGAAAAAACACTTTGTAATCACAAAAACTACTCTATTCTACTAGGAAAACTACATTTTAAACGTAATAATTTTATTATTGCTGAGCTGTGCCCGCGGCCTCGCCCGCTTCGAATTAAAATTTTTGCGTGCATGCAACACTAATTGTTTGACGGCTACTCTGCTATCCCGGACAGAGATAAAGCCAACAGATCAAAGATCATTCATCACAGAAATTGGTCCAGCCGCTTTTGAGTTATAAATGGTGTAACTGTAATTAACCCGAGTTTGTTTTAATTATTAAAGATTTCATAAACTTATACCTTTATACAAACCCTACCTATAAATAAACTTATACCTTTAAACAAACATTAATTAGAAGCAAGATCTAATCTAGCAAGAACCTAACAGGAACAATACCAGAGAGAGACACCACGTCCAACTTTGAGATACAAATTGTAAGACTAAGTTATGGATTATCTTTAGAGCAATCTCTCGAGTTGGATTGGATTGGCCAGGAGCTATAATATGATAAGGAAGTGCACGTCCAAGCAGTTGATCAAGGTTGTTCGTTAACAAAGTCTGTATCTAACCAGGCTAAGTTTCAAGTTCTACAATATACTACACAAGCTCCGTTTATTTTGGAGCCAGATACGGTTAACCAATATACCGAAAAAGCTAACTAAACGCAGATATCAAGTATCAGATATAGAGCTAGATACGGTAAACCAATATACGGAAAAAGCTAACTAAACTCAAGTATCAAGTATTAGATTTCTGGGATTAGATCCCAGAGATGGGCGTTGCGATCTGCGACACAGTATTTTACTTCTGCAGGTCGCAACGCCATTGTTATTTTAGTTATTTTCCTCAATATGTTCCGAAACGAAGACTTTTATTTACATTAGGTATTTACAAGTACATTATAAGTCTTACTTGGAACACAATTCCTAAATATTAGTGATTTTTATTAAATTGTACATAATCTACAATGGTATCCAGATTTGCTCATGTAGAGACAAAATCTTTTCAATATTTACTGAGAAGTCTAACACATGTAAGTTAAACGTAAATCTCGTACGGCGGCAATTTGACGTGATGTGACGATACATCTTTTTTGCTGAGTCAGCAAATCAGCCGCGCCATAGGTATGTGTGAACATGCCCCGAAAATATTTGATTTCATACATAGTTGCTTTTGTGAATTTGAATGGGCGAAAAATGGGGTTATTCCAGTTTCCCCCCTTGAAATCTCACTTAGACCCAAGTTCACCAACAGAAAAGTGGACTTCAAAAAAATGAATTCCAGTTTTCCTTCTTGAAGATTAGCCTCAAGGGGGAAAACTGGAATCCGAAAAATTAAGTTCAGTTTTCAACCTTGAGACCTTGACCTTTTTCCCCCCTGGACGTAATTTGTATAGTAATCATATATTACGAACCAAACTAGAGGAAACAAATTAGAACTAGTATTTGAGTATATAAACAAGTGTATATGTATGTATTCAAGTTTTTTCTCCCAGGTATTCACACTCTGAGTTCCTTTGTCTTTGGAGGCTTCGTCATCATCAATCAGCACGTTGACGCCCGATGCTAGATACCTATAGGTAAGCGTCCTCTCTTACACGTCTTGATCGGCCCTGTGGAAGATTTATCAGCAGTCTGCCAATCATCAACACCGTCATATCAGCTGTTGAATATAAGCCTCTAAATCCTCCCCTAAAGATCGCCACAGTGACCGGTTCTCGCAAACTTCACCATTATCATCAGGAAACTTTGTTGTGTAGGGTGCGGGGGGGGGGGGGGTACGTAGAGCAGCAGATTATGTAATCAACTTACAAGGCGAAAGCCTCCTTTTCTGCGTACTCAGAAAAACATTTGTAAAAATGGAATATCAGAAAGGCAACCAGCTGACACCTTTATTTTTTGCGTTAAAATCACAAAAAAATCCCAGGAAATTTATAGCAAGCAGCAAGGGTTTTATGATAGCTGAATATGACTTATTCACATCTCGACGCTGGTTGATTTGTTGACCCTCATTTTGTGCTGCCCTATAGAAATAAATCGTTCGTATCACATGCTGGGATATTAGGGCTGGACTCACAATATGTCAATATTGTACCTAATTATTCCTACACGGGGCGGTGACTTAAAATCACCCAAGAGGTCTATGCTCAGAGCAGGCCATGAACTAAAAAGAGAGTACTTGGGTTTCGACTTGTATCTCACCTGAACAGCCTGTATTGGTCCACTGCTGGACGCAGGTCTCGCCCTGATGAGCGCCTTGTTGGCTTTTATCTCATTCATGTATTTATTAATTTCATTTTGACTTTTATAATCATTATTTATTCATATAAAATGTGCTATTTATTATGATAAAATATTATTGGCTTTGGTAGTCTTTCCAAAACATATAAAGCAGATCAGCGGATGTTAGCGACAATAATGCAACTATTGTTTCGTGAAATTTCGTGTATACGATCCCTTACCTTTCGCAGAATATATTTGCCAGTAAAGAAGGAAATCGGGCGTTTGTTTTATTATTCTCCCTCATATTTGACTTATAAGGTTTATATTTCATAGAAAACATTTTCTTGTACCGTCTAGCTCAGCACACGTGTAAGCTTTTTTATCAATTTTATTTATGGTCCTTTGATATGTTACTTTTATGCAATAAAAATGGTACGAAAAGAAACGCTTGTTTTCTACTATGTTAATACATTTAAATATAATGTAGACATGAGTTCTATGGCTGAAATACCAATTTTGTGCAAGTAAATGATTTTTTCTACTATCACTGCGATGGATAGGACATTCATAAAGTTGTTAAAAAACTTTGTGACTGTAAAATCTTCAGTCATAGACGTACTAGCTAGTCAGAAGTATAATGGTTTATAACAGAAAGTGGCCCATATTGTGTCAATTTACCTTATCAGCACATATAATACCCCCCATACAATGCCACAAATAGCAATCGTAAGCCATCTCCATACAACAACTCTGTTCCAGGAAATTGTGTAAAATGTGTATCTCAATATTTTTTACCCGTGGCGTTGTTTAGGCAAAATAATCTTGCCTGAAAGCATTTCTTTTACAAAGGGAAGATGATTTCTTGAAACAATGTAGCCATTAGCATATTTCTCTGAAACAGCTCGTTTGGCTTTCGTTACCCCTTATTTTCTTTCTCAAAGTAAAAGGAAGTATTGTTGCTCATGCCAAATTGTTTCTATAAAACAAATTTAGTGTGCCAGCCATGTCCATAAAGACAGACTTTTACTATTAAAAGCAAATTGAGTCAAAATCCTGTTTATACGGAAATTACCCAATTTCCGTAATTTACAAACGAGTAGCATTAACAAAATAGAAGTTGTTCAGTTCAGCTTGGAATAATGATAGGAGCAAAACTTACAAGTTTATCTTCGAAACAACAATCCCTTCAGAATAAATTCAGACAAACAAATAGGAACTTTTAGATAACACCATTTCTCTCACAAAACATTACCTCGAAAAATACAAATATTATACCAACACGCGGTAACTTTTCATTTGGTTCGTTGTTTTTTAAGGATCCCACATTTTCCCTAAACTTTATGGGATCTACGAATATCATTTGGAGTTTTGTTTCACTGAGAGACAATTTTTGTGTAGGCAGATCAAAATGAAAATAAAACAAAGTTTAGTTACTCATAAATTTTATTACAATCTGATGATTGAAAATGTGTATCTTATATCCCTTTCAAATAAGGGCTCATGTTTTATTTTAAAGGGATACGATGAAAAAAATGTAACTATAGAGTGGATTACTTACATTATAACATCTTATACTTACAAAAAATGTGCTAATGAAACATCTAGATACCTAATTACAGTTTTCGCTACATTATGTCGAACAACATACCAAGATATGTATGTACATGTACAATAATCATCGCATTTCGTTGAATTTAAATTGTTAACGTTAAATTCGTCAATATATATTATTTACACATGCATACTTAAAAAATAAACGGTTTGTGCTATGCACAAAACAACCTTTAAATTATATACATTTTATGTTATAATTTATTTTGATGAGTAAGTATTGCATATTTGTTAAACATGGACTAGATACAATTTTAATTGTTTATTCTACAATATTATGAACTTAACACAATAATTAATCTTTGTCGACTCTACTCTCTTTACTTGAGATCAAACTCGAAACTTTGTAATTTGAGCAAATTAGCGGCTTTTCAAAGTTATGACGCTAAGCCCATCTCACATGAACGAAAATAGAAAATCTACAATTATAATGTAACCACCACCTCAAAATTGTTTTGATACATAATTAATTCCTGCGTCACTATTATGATTAGGCCATCATTCGTGTGAGATGATCCGGAGTCCAAATACATAACAATTCTATTAGCCTTTGGCACATGCTCTACGGCTTCATACAAAGTAGCTTCTTAAAAGCCCTCCTAAAATCCATATTGAATATAGTGTAGATGAGAGGATTCAAGGCTGAATTTAGGTACCCGAGCCATGTTATAAAGTTTATAAACTTGTTTGAGAGACAACAGCTTGCACAGAACGGTATCACGAGATATATCACGAAGAAGGGTAGCCAGCAGACTACGAACACTCCCATGATGATCCCGAGAGTCCTCGCCGCGCGCCTCTCCCTCGTCAGAGAGATCCGCTGCTTCTCTTCTATGAACTGGTACACGGTGTTTTGTTGAGGTACCTTGAGAGGCTTATTCGGTTTTGTGACCACAGGTTCGTTGACTTCTATCAAATCTTCTTCGTGCGTTTCCTTAGAATTACTTTCAGAGGACGTGTTCCTATTTTCTGCCATGTTATCTGTGGCGGAATTTTCATTAGAGAGTATCGGTATGATTAGTTTGTTTTGTGACTTATCATCTTTGGTCCAGTATTTTTTCTTTTGTTTCTTCTTTGGTGTAAGCTTTCTTGCCTTTGGTTTTTTCTTGTCCTCTGACACTAGTCTCGTGCTTCCTTGATGTTCGTTATGGTTGCCTTCCGAACTCACAGAGTCGTGATCGTTGTCAATGTGTGCGTTATTTTTTGTAGTATACTTGTTCTGACCGCTTGATATTGTGCTTATTTTAGTGGCCTTAGCACGATCTCTCAGTCTTTTCTTAGTGGCTAAGTAAATTTCGAAATATACTACGGTCATTATAACTAGTGGTATATAAAACGATCCTGAAGAAGAGAATACTACAAAGCCTGGTTCCGATGTGAGACGACAGGGAGTATCCGGCTCAAAGACGTCCGGCCAGTCGTTCCACCCGAGGAGAGGCGGAGAGCTGATGATAAGAGAAAGTACCCAAACTCCTCCAATCATAAACAACACTCGTTCTAAAGTCCTCTTCTGTGCATAGTTTATGGGGTCGGTAATCGCCCAATATCTGTCTAGAGCGATCGCACATAAGTTTAAAATAGACGAGGTGCAGCACATTATATCGCATGTGAGCCACATTTTGCAGACGTAAATTCCGAACACCCATTGTCCGAGGATCGAGTACGCGACGTTCAACGGTAGAACCAATATTGCCACAGTCAAATCGGCTACCGCTAAAGAAACGATGAAGAAATTCTGAACTATCCTTAGAGGCTTGTATGTAAAAACGCTGAGGATCACGAGGATGTTTCCTACTATGGTGGAAATTATTATAAGTGTGAGCACTATTGCCGTGCAAATTGCTTCCCATTCCGGCACTGCTAGCGTAACTCCGAAACTGCTCGGGTATTGAGGCTCATCTGAGACTGCACAGGCATCTTTATCATCACTAATTACGTCGTACAGTTCCGTGTAGTTTATTGCTGTGAAGTTAGAATCAACATGAGTGGATTTCTGACCCATTTTGTCGTGCTTCCTAGCTACATTTCAAGTGTGGCACGAAAAGTTGGCTTTGTTGTCCAAGTTTTCAATTCCGATTTGATAACGCTTTGTTGATTTCTCTCGTTGTTTTATGTCTTGAACCATCTTTCTGCAACAATAAACGAAGCGTATAAGCTGTCGTAAGCAATACTTTTGTTTTCACATTAATGTCTTAAAGATTAACAAACCTCTTGCTTAAATTTTCTCGAAAATCCCAGTTGTGTAGCCTGTTCATTTTTCGATGCGTAAAAGAATCTGAAACAAAGACACATGAAAGTCAGTAGAGCAGAAAAGTAAATATGTTTTAAGAGGCAGGGACATTAACGTAACAAGACCCTGAATTGGTTCGTGTTCAATGTTACGCGTTTAGCAAATCCTTCGAATTGTACGACACTCGAAATGTTACCCAGTAAAACACGATAGAGGAAGGGTATTACCGCTTCTTTGGGGGCTAAAGACAAATCCTTGAAAAGGTTTGATGTAGACTATTCCGAATGAAAAGACGTGGTTCTAAAGTGGTTAACCTTCAAAAAGAAGCTTTGAATCATGAATCAGAATAAGGTTTGGATATTAAACCAAATTAAAATCGGAGTACTTAATTAAAATAACTCTGCAAAAGCTTGGGAAGGAATCCCTCTGAAATATGAACAAAAGTTAATTTATAAAACTAAACTCATTAAGGTGCTGCGGTCAAGAAAAAAATATGCTGAGTCCCCGGAAATTATAGTCTCTATGATTTATTACCGGTCGGAGCTGAGTAGGTAGTTCTTTCGCAAGGAGTTATAAAATGACTGATTGCTTTTACACACGTTTAGATGGTGGTATTTGGGTCACACCCTGACATGCTCCTTAATTTACTTTGTCATTTGGGTTTTCATTTGAAACAGTTGCTCTTACTGCAGGCTGTAAACAATCTAGAGGTAGCTCAACTGATCCAAATTAATACTAATCGTAAGCGCCCCCAAGACGCTGGCTACATTGTTCTGCTGTAACAAAGTATTTATTTGACACTTCTACGCACAGTTTTTTAATTCCAAGGAAGAAAAGTCCTAACTAAATCGACAGTAAAATTAAATCTTAAATCAGTCTCTCAACACAACAGCGAGCATGTTTTTGATTAAAGTGACACTTTTCTGGAGGCGACAGTAAGAAATTACAACAGGATCTTGAGAGCCTAGTTGACAACAATACGACGAGCCTTGATTAACTTTACAAGCTTTAGCGTATGTATGCAGTATTTGTAAGCTAAAATCTGCCATACACCACACCTATTACAACTTCAATAACAAACTGCGGTATTTTGCTGGCGGAAGATTGGAAATTGTTGTCATTTGTAGGTGTTCGCGGTGGTTACTCATGCCGTCTATTCTACAAATGTTTATCGAATTCAAAGATGTTGCAAGGATGTCGTGTCATCTAATGTCAATTTGTTTTCTGAAACAAAATGACATGCAAAGAAATGACATATGACATATGACATATGACAATGACATGCAAAAAATTTCTGCAAAATAAACCCTACAGATGTTTATGTTAACACATGGTATAATAATGTTTTCTTAGATCATGCGTCAACATTGATACCTTGACAGTTCTACCGGTAGTTTCGCCTAAGTAAGTTTTAAGTAAATGCCCTAAAGGTTTTTGCCTTATTTTAAGCCCTCAAAATGCAAATACAAGTTCATTTTTCTGTGTCGTCTTCGACTAGACAATTCACAGTAGTTTCCTGAAAAAGTCCCAGTTTCAGAAAGAACTAACAGCACTAAAGTATACAATACATGGTCACTAGCTGGAAGGCACAAACAATTCTCTCGCTTTCATCAGTTCCAAGTTATAGGGGACGGCGTTTTTCCACCTTGCAATTACTGGTAGGAAACCAGCTCCTAGGCAGTATATTCTAGTTTGTATCAGTTTGCACCGGTAAATTGCATCACTGGGGTAAACTGTCAGGAGGTGCAGTTTATAGGGCACCGTTTATCGTCGGATGCAATTTGTTGTGTGTGTTACGGGTAAATAAATCTTTTTGTAAATGTCGGGTGAGTTGAATAGGTGGTAGGTTTAGTTTGTAGACGTGGTGTCTATTTAAGCTTCAATTTGTTGAATTATTATATATATTTACTTATTCTATATAAAAGGTTATTTAATTAAAAAATGGTAAGGCGTTACATGATATCGGAATAAGAAATATAGTCGGCAGACCATGTGTTTTGACGTCGGCTAAGACGTGAAAGAAAGAAAGAGAATCTTTCGAATTTATTATAACGTTAGTAACTATGGAGTTTGGATAGTCTTAGCTATGGTTTTTGTTATTATAGTGCGTAAGCTCTCACACTCTGGGTAATTTCTAAGAAATCAAATAATATCGCAAAATTTTTCGACTTCGACGGGACTTGAACCCGCTTCCTTCCCTCAGTACACGAATGGGCTAACCAACTACACCACGGGGCCAAGTGACGCAGGAGTCGAAAATCTTTGCGACTTTCTACGAACTCGAGCACCGTTAGCTCCACCTACAGGGGAAACATTGAAGTTTATCCATTCCTGTTCAAAGACTAAAGTTACACTAAGTTCGTTTGACGAGAGGTATCGCTTTGCTCAAATCTAAGGTTTTTGTTATTATAGTGCGTAAGCCTTTGGTAATTTCTAAGAAATCAAATAATATCGCAAATATTGCGCTTCGCTTCCATCGAAGTCGAAAATATTTGGGATATTATTTGATTTCTTAGTCTTAGCTATGTTTGTGCCAATTAGGATATTGTGTACATTGAAAACCCTGTTCAGATGATACAGTTTGTACTATGCTCCAATGTCTCCTGCTTTCAGCGAACGCAGCTGACTGAGTGACGTGTTCGCCCGAGTCGTCATTGTTCGCAGTACAGTCGATAATGAGGACGCTCTGAATGTAACACTGGAATACACTGCTGTACTGAATTTAACATCATATTTTTTTTGTGGTTTTTCTATTCATTCGTTCGAAAGCCAGATCTTTCTTTTCAACTTTGAAGTTAGGTATATGTCATATTTATTTTTGGTATTGTTTATCATCAGATTTTCTCTTTTGAAATAATGATGAATGAAACTTTTGAAAATAACAAATGTGAGATGAATAAAACACGGTATTCATATAGAGATTTTCCCAAAAATATTTTATTTTGACTCATATTTATACATGGATGAATGGTTGAATCTTATACGCTTTTTCATAACATACTAACTAGTAAATATGTAGGTTTATTGGAGAAGTAGGTTCCCATCTTTATTAAACAATTTGGGGGTGAAGGTGGATTTCCCCCAAAGAGTAACAGAAGGAGATCTCCTCTGAACCGGGCCCGACCCATCTGGTCCACTGAGCCCGGTGGTCTTTCGACCGACAGTTGATGTCGGATAGTTGTATATAGCCAGTTGTTACTGAATCAAGTGTTTGCGCGATCTAGGATTGCTTGCTCTTTTTGCTTCTTCCGATTGTTTTTAGATTGTTTATAACGACACGACATCTAACGGATGTTTATTGAAGCACTTAGGGTTTTTACATGCTTCGTCGTTTTTTTTTTCGCTGTTTGCGCCTCTATTGACAAGTTAGCCTTGTAGTTCGGCCGTTGTCGCCTAGAGGTCGCCTACATCACTCCCTTTCCAGACCGAAGGTCGATATAGTTCTTGATACCAGCATGCCCAGTGTCCAGCTTAGCTCATCGTAGTCTTCAGTGAGTCGAGACTGATGTGATGAGCAGGTTGAGGACGGGAGAGCGCTTGTCATCTGCGGTGAGTCGAGATGTGTCCCAGTGAGTCGGGACGAAGCGCGGCGCTTGTAGTCTGCGGTGAGTCGAGACGGTCCACGGTGAGTCGGGACGAAGCGCGGTGCGGTGCTCCAGGTGAGTCTACGGTGGGTCGAGACTGTATGCCCAGATGATGCCGCTAGGGAACTCCACGAAGCGTTATCGAGGAGGGGAGAAGCCTGCAGAACCAGGAAGTCAGGGCGGCTGCGATGGAACTGCGGAGGCTGAGGGATGATGCTGGTGCGGTGCGAAGTTGCTGGTCCGGAAGGTAGCTTGAGGGAGAGAGAAGAGACTAAGGTAGATGTCTGCTGCTGGTGATGATGATGATGATGATGACTGTCATTGATGGCTGGAGTGCTGCGCTGCTTGTTTTTGAAGGAATCGTGTTCAGGAATCCAGTCGTCGGGTTTCGGCAGGAGTCGTCCGAGGTAGTCGACGGCTGGCACGACGGAGGTCACCAGTTTGGGGGTGAAGGTGGATTTCCCCCAAAGAGGAACAGAAGGAGATCTCCTCTGTACCGGGCCCGACCCATCTGGTCCACTGAGCCCGGTGGTCTTTCGACCAACAGTTGATGTCGGATAGTTGTATATAGCCAGTTGTTACTGAATCAAGTGTTTGCGCGATCTAGGATTGCTTGCTCTTTTTGCTTCTTCCGATTGTTTTTAGATTGTTTATAACGACACGACATCTAACGGATGTTTATTGAAGCACTTAGGGTTTTTACATGCTTCGTCGTTTTTTTTTTCGCTGTTTGCGCCTCTATTGACAAGTTAGCCTTGTAGTTCGGCCGTTGTCGCCTAGAGGTCGCCTACAAACAACACCCTTTATAAGAAGTTGGCCATTAGTCGTGACGCAGCGCGGCCGCCTCGAGAGCCACTCTCGCAGATTGTTCTGCATCCTATTGTGATCCTTACGACGTCAACATTTCTTATTTTAACGGACTAAATTCGCAAAAAGTCTGTTTTCCGGGACGTGGTGAATATACATGGTAACCACAAGAAAGAAATCTAGTCAAAAGATAGTAACCGTATTAACCTACATAAAAAGAAATCATGGCGATTTACTATAATCTACAATCTAAAACAAATGACAATAGAATGCCCAAACTAATACTACATTTAAAAATACTAAATAAACAAACCACGCATGTAACATTATTCAAAAGAAAGAAAATTCAATACAATTGTTCTTTTCCATAGGTTCAACGATTGTAAAGTGTAAGCTCTAATAAAACAGAGTTTTTGCTCCGTGTGATAAATTTAGTAACACAACCCTAAATTATGCAGAAAGTCTATAATGTATTCGTATACCGGAAAACTCATTTCGCTTCTTGTGCTTATTTCCTGCGAAGCTGGTTTTCAGAGCCAGTGGTGATATCAGCGTTTCCGATTCGTGATAGTGTGTTTTTATTTAAAATAGAGCCTCCTTCAGCTCAGTTGGTATTTGGTTTCGATTCTGTTAAGGCCAAAAATTTAACAACGACTCGCAAGAGAGCCTTTGTATTTGATGGTTCCTTTGAAGAAATAATGTTATATTTTACAGAACAGCAATTTTCGCAATACATAAATTACTCGACCAAGTGACTGTTCCTCACTGCCTCAAAAACTCGCCCGTTTTTCTGCCGTGTGAGCCAGGAGGCTTTTATTCCAATTGAATACGTCAAGAGGCACGTTCAACAAATGAAATAATCTTGGGGCGATGACAGGTCCTTTGTGAACCTCCGGCGAACACGAAAGAACTTTTTATTTATGGCACGAGCCGCGGTGCGTTCGTAAATTATGGGATCCTCGATCCTCCTATGTTGTTGTTTTGTATGCTACAGCAGTTCCAATTTCAAACATTGTTTTTCTTTTTCATGCTTCTTTCTTGCCAGTGTGTTGTGGCAAGCACAAAAGTTAGTGCTCCAAGTGCATACATTAATTGCACTCACTCTAGAATTCAAACCCCTTTGGGTACAAAACGAAGTAAATTTCAGTATGAATTCTATTTGAGCACGGAAAAACGAACTTTATCCAGTAAACTTTTGCGGTGAAGATAAGTAATTCGAATCTTAACCAGGTATGTGTACTCGTACTAGGAGTCATTCAAGTTTCCATCAAAACTTTTCCTGATACCACCCAACTTTCTACCTCAGACAAAATAAACATTAGAATTTTCAAGCCATGCGTATTTTCTCTTGAAAACTCTTGTGTTTTTAAAACCTGATAGTATGACTTTAGGATCTTTCTGGCTCGTAAAAATTAAAAGAAAACTAAGCTACGAAAGTTGAAAGGAGGTTTTAAGCGAAAGAAAATAAGTTCTCACTACACACCAAGGAGTTTTAAACGTAAAGACACAAACCCATTTTCTTAACTGAGAAATGTGGAATCGGCAAGTGCAGTACTGTGTTCGTCGTAAATACCGACTCGCTTCGAGTGAAAGTGTTCCCATCTATATCGCTTTGACAATCAGCTGACGTATGTTTGCGACAGCAGACAGGATGCTATTACCACGTTTTATTTGAACCGAGAGGAACCTTCATTCTGAGGGTTCCTTTCGGTTGAACGCTGACTGTTGAGGGATATTAGTCGTAACGACTGTGTATTCGATTGAGATGTTTGGTTAGAAAATTAGCGAGACCGACCCATTTGTAAGGTTTCCGGTGCTAAGGTGCGTACACGGATCGCTCCGTTTGGTCCAGCCGTCTGTTCCCTTACTCCTGTTGCAAAATAACTTCAAAAAATTATAAATATAACTACCTTTACACTTTATTCTTTACAAATTCTGTGTATGTACAGTGGCAGTCAGAAGTGGTGATCTAGATTCTAAAGACATTGTCTTGCAGCCATTCGTGGTGCTTACCACCTTTTTAAAATTTATTATTATTTTGGTCCTAGGTTTAAAACCCACAAAGTCATTTACACCTAATTCTCGTAGTTACCATAATTTTGAGTCTTAATATTATTATCTATTTCATTAGGAAATAAAACAGCAATAAATTATAGAATAAAAGAATTTTTATAAGTACCTATTCTAAAATATTTAGTTTATGCATACCGTGTAGTATACAGTAATAATATTGGGCGGAAATTTGGAATGAGATGAAATTTACTACCTATTTTAAATCGTAGTAACCTTCAAGTGAGTATGATCTTATGTCTCCAATTATGACCGCAACTGTATATACCTATACAATTGGTGAGTCACCGCGGCCGAGAAGTTAGCAAACTTAGCAAAAAATATTTCATGAAAATACAAGGTCATCCGACGACCAACACGATCCTGTCAGTTTATTTAATTACAACTAATGAAGAATATCATCAAAATTCTCTGAAAAGAAAATTTTATAATGAGAAAATATGGGAAGTTTAGCTCAATACCTTCCGGGAACTAGAATATTTTAATAATCTCTCTGAATTTCGTGGATTAATTTTGGCCCAGATTTTAGAAGTAGGTATTAAAGTTATTTTTACAATTTCTTCTTTATTGTAACGTAGCGAGCCATAACTTTACAGTGAGGTACCGATAGAGAATAACAGAAATTGTTATAAATTGTCAATTTTAAAGGACGCGTTTCGAGTAATATCCGCATGGTATAAATATGCGCCTAGAACGTTTTCTGATTACTCGGTAAGGTGTCGGTACAACATCAGCACGCTTAGATGTCGAAAGCTAACTGCACCGCCTGCACTTTCACACTTGTCTGCAATAAATTATGCAGAGCCGCTTGTGTCGTAGTGAAATAATGTAATCTTCGGCCCTTTTCACATGCATATGACATACAGTTGTGTATTGACTTGTATTATACATAAACTCGTTCACTTGAACACGAGCACTACACGGCATCGCGAGCGCGGGGAATGCGATTCCTGGAACTTTTTATTATATGTATATTTTATTACTTTTAGCAATAGAAGTGACGCTTTATACGTTTTTCGTTCCATTTAATAATAAAAACGACCGTCGTGACGTCTTCAGTTTAGTAGGTACCTTGATAATACTGCGTTCTCCGCCGCCGCCATCGGGCGACCGTGCATAAACAGTGTCCCTGTGAAAACTCTTGCACTTTGACGGCAACCATACGCATGTGAAAAGGGCCTGAGGTTCGAAAGATGAAATACTTTCATTTATTTCGTCCGGCTCGGTAAAATCTTGGATGACGCGTGTAGTACAGATTGTACTGCACGCGTCATCCAACATTTTACCGCGCTTACCGCCTAAACAGGAACGCTCTATAGAAATATAGGCGCTCGGTAAGGTTCCGGTACCGCGTGTACCGAGCTGATTTCTTACCGAAACTTTACGGATTAATCAAAAAGGACGCTAACAATGTACACGTAAAACGGGTTTTGCAGATTGACCTATTTTTGTCTGTGACTGTACTGAGAGTAACTTTCAGCATTCAGCCTGATATTCTGGCAGAAATTATGATACCGAGCTCTGACTTTGAAGGGTAGCCCCAAACTTTAAACTTGGTATTAAGTGCTGTGTTCAAAGTTGGGAATGAACTTGAAGGCACGATGAATTATGTAGATTACTTCAGTTTCTGATACTGCTTTGATGGATTTAGCCAGCGTCTACGAACTCCTTATCTATTGAGTATCGCTAAGTTTGGCAACGGTTCAATTTAAAGTAATCCTAGTTTCATTTTGGTACTACTATAGTTTTTAATAAGAGGGCGCATTGCGCGCCATTATGTGATGTTTTTTTGCTTATTTACAAGAAAACTAGACAACTTAGGAAGAAACGGAACCAAAGAATTAGTAATAAACTACGAATCAAAACAAAAATCTTTTTTATAGACCGCAGGGTTTCTGAGATCTCGGGTGATGCACTAACTCTACACGAGCGACTGGACACACGTGTGTCCAGTTGGTGAAACTCAATATTAGTATCACTTATTATTTCGTCATCTGGACACGCCAAGGTTTTTACACGTGTCCACATAGTGAAACATAATTAAATCACATTTATGCTTTCGCCAAATGGACACACTCAGTTAATCTCGACCATTAGGTGCAAAACGTGCACTTTCATGATTTTCTTTTATTTTTTTTTTCGCTGTCGTGTTTTCCAATTAAGGAACCGAAGAAAAAAATGTAGAATTATATGTAATTCTAGTTTTTTACCTCGGGGATCCCGTGAGTACTGAGGCCTAGTTTGACAAGTAAACCCGCTAGGTCCACCCCTTAAACGGTTTTAAGAGCTTAGATCCAAATATTCAAGTAAAATAATTATTTTAATAGTATAATTTACAATCAACTTGCTACTGCCGCGGCTTCGCTACTCGCTTTTTTGTTGATAACAAGTACCTGCCTAAGTAGGTACCACACGTTTTTATAGGTCTATACAAAATTTCACTGTGACCGGCTCAGTAGTCTTAGCGAGAGGAACAAACAAGCATCCATCCTTTCGCTTAAATAATTTAAGTGCTTTATGAAGTACTAGCTGCATTCTTACTACCCGTTGTCCTATTGCCCGTTTTCCCGTAAGAATGAAACATTTTCCCGCGGTAAAAATTAGCCTATGTTTATCAGGAATAATGTGGGCTTCTAATGGTAAAATAATTTTTCGAATCGGTAAAGCAGTTTCGGAGCCTATTCAATAAAAACAAACAAACAAATAATCAAATCTTTCCTCTTTATAATAATAGTCAACAAAATCAACAGATGCAAATAATGTCATGACCACATAAATTAAGTAAAGCCAATTACTCTGTGGCACTGATCGCAAGTGAGGCAAGCAGGTCTTAATGTGGACCATTAGTGACCCCTATAATTGACGGAAATCGGTAATGCCGAATGGGGCAGGCCCAATCAGAGAGCCGAATTAACACTTCAAAGTCCGCTAATTTATCGTTTTAAGTACCCAAAGAGCGAAGGATCGATTTAAATTTCGTGATCCTACGAGAGTTTAGAGTAGTACCTACTGGCATAATAATACCTATAGCCGCAATAATATAACCGACGAAAATCAAAAGGAGGCTTCATACTTCAACATGTGAAACTAACTTTGTCTGTCTGTCTGTCTGTCTGTTACCTTTTCACGCCTAAACGGCTGAATGGATTTCAATGAAATTTGGCATGAAGGTAAATGGTATGCCGGGGACGAAAAAATAGGAAAATAATTAAAAGCGCGTGTGAAACCGCGGGCAGCAGCTTGTATTTTTTTATATATGTTTGCCCATTCTTTTATTATTATTATTATTATTTTTTTGTGTGACTGCCTCGTCGGACAAGCACTCAGTTCGTTCAACCTCTGACTGTGAGGTAATAATTTTGCTATTGGGATTTTCTAGCAATAAAAGTTCACAGTAGCAGCCCGGAGTCAAAAAGTTGGCTTGACCTCTCCCCGGTCGTGAGTGAAAAGAGTGAGGGAATAGAGAGTGCAAGTGCACTCTCTATTCCCTCACTCTCATCTCTCTCTGTTTGCGCACACACTTGTACACTATAATATGTCCTGCGCCTCTGGCTAGTCTCCGATCAGACTGGCCATAGTCGAAATTCGGCTAGGAGGACATTATAATTTTATTGTGGTTCGTTTATGTTACCTATGATGTCTCTGATTCTTTTGCTTTTGTATAGAAAAAAAAAACCCCGAGATGGTCCGTCAAAAGTTTTATTCTCGTAAAAAACAATTAATAAGTACCTACCTATTTAGAGATAAGTCAGTTTATAGTTTTTTATAAAAAACATCAAATTAACTCATAAATACTCATAATTTATCAGAAATCTGTCCTACATACTACTTAAGGGCGGGCTTAGGGCAGGCCAAAATAGCGATTTTCTTAATAGCATGCAATTACCAACCTTCAAATTTCCCTTACAAATACTCCTAATTAGGTCTTCGTCTTACCAGCTTAACAATTACCTAAGAGGAACTACAGACAGCTCATCTCCAGAATCACTATCAAGTTCAAGTTACTTATTCGTAACAATAATTAGGTTACATGTCAATTTTATACCAATAATTATTTATGAGTAAAATTGATTATTTAATTGATTAGATAAAATAATATTAGTAAGAAAAATATACAACATAAAATTCACTTAACCAAATAAAATAAATTATCAATTATAAATGGAAAATTAAAATGTCTCAAATGAAATAATATGTCAAATATATAATATAATTTTACGCAAGTTTACGTATTAAGAATTCATTCAATGTATAAAAACATAGTTTTATCAATTTATGTTCATTTCTTAAGTCTAAACTTAAAGGATCTACTTATCCTTATCTACATAATCTTCCCTAACTACATAACCTTATTCATCTCGCCTGTGCTCAAACACTTTTAGTACCTACCTTATTATACAAATCCTCTAATAACATTAATTCGTTTCAATTTGCTATTTAATTAACTAAATGTTACCGAATTTAACTAAATGTAAACGAATTAAGCTAAATGCTACCGAATTTATCAAATTAGTAGTTAGGTTTGATGCGGTTCTTTTGTAGTTTATTCAGGTTCTTGAACTTGTAAGTAAATAGAAATTAAATGAATCTATATAATCAAAACTGAGACTAGAAGAAGCTAGGAAAAACGTGCACTCACTGTACAGGGCCGCCATCACGGTACCTATTGGCATTACGGCTCAAGCGTTAGCAGTTGAAACGTTAGGGTGCGCGTTCACATGCCGTCATGGAACAATTCATGACAAGTGTATCCACAGATCGGCAATCCGAATGACGTCAATCGTACTATACGGAATGACTATATGAATTCGGTATCACAAATGATCAACACAATTGTAATGTTTTTTGTTTTATTTATTTGTAAATATTTGACTTATAATTCATACTTATGTAAAGTATGAATTAGAAGTCAAATATTTGACTTATAATTCATGTGATATGATGACGTTGGCAGCTTCCTCACACTAGACATTGTTTTGCGCGTTTTATTATTGGAATGTGCCCATTTACTGTTTGTAACATGGAATCAGAATTACTGTAATCGAGCAAAAAAAGTCAAATGTGAGTAATACGTAGACTTCAAAATTTCCGTCGTCGATCGGCGTCGCTGGCCAGAAAGTTGTTTACATTTTTAGTACCATTTTGGAAACTGAAATCTGCATCTCTGGATGGGCCATTCAATGAGAATGGGAGATTTTAGCGTAATCGCACGGCTGGTCCACTTTACAGGTTCACAGTTCCTTGGAGACTAACCAGTTTGTGTGCGCCCGCATCACCACTCTACGTTACTGTTCTTTTAGGGCTCAACCCTGAAGACATATAAGCACGTCCACAAAGACAATAAAGACATAAAACCTACGACAAACATACCACAAGTCAACATGTCGTGATGAATAATGACGCGTGTAGTGTGTAGTTTGCCTAAGGCCGCGCTCACTTTGGATGCGAATTTGTTCGCACGTAAACGTATGAAAAGTGTTCGTACGAAAAGAGTGCGCCCACTGAATACGTTTTTCTCAATATTCAATATATTTATTGATGTCATTACATTCATTACATTGTTAGGTAGGTAATTGTCTTTAAGTAAGTATTGCAATGTGAACCCTGTTGGGCGTAACAACAAGTGGAAGGCAGACCGAGGTAGTTTTTGGTAAAAATATGTAGGTACTAAGGTGAGTAGTACCTACTTGTCTAGTTTGAGTAAACAAAAATTATAAAATTAATAAGTAAATAGTTCATTTTAGTAGGACTTCTTAGTCAACACGTGTTCCTACTTTAAAAAAATATAGTTATGTTGGTTGGCAAGAAAGTTAATAATAAATTATTAGATTGTTGTTCAAATAATATGAGTATTCAAATTAAAATTTGTTATTTTTTTGTGTCGGTTTGTCAATTTCGTCATTTAAAAATTCTCCGTCAAATAGGTTTTCTCCATCAAATAGGCAGTGTCCTGTCCAGGGGGCCTACTCGGAAAAGGATAATCAAAGTTTCGTTTTTGTTTTCGTGCAAAACCAACTCATATGTCGCTTGAATAAGATTAGTGTTTATAGAATAAGAATAAGATTAGTGTTTCACGAAAAAAAAACTTCGATTTCCTTATTAAGAGTACGGGCCCTGGTGATGTCGTGTTCGTGAAGTCATCTTTATTTAGATGTATCGTCAAATTAATCATCTTCTACACAGGAGATTATCGTTATCGTAGAACCGAATGGGAAATATTTTTGAAAAGAGATGAATTCGGTGAATTTTATCATATTATGGAAGTTTTCAGATTTCATTTTTAGAATCACTTCGATCACTCAAACGTTTATGCCCGTAAACGGAGTTAATTAACTTTTCTACAACCATTGTTTATTTTCAACGTACGAGTGCGTGGTAAAATCCTAATAATTTCGGATTGTCTTCGGACGTCGTAACGTAACTAAACGCAGGTACAACATATCGCACGCAGTCTGCGCTTCCAAACTTGGAAGGTCTGGATCATTCGTGCGTATTCGTACGTTTGCGCACGCATCGAATTCAGACGAAAACGTGTCCAAAGTGAGCGCGGCCTAAGAGTTTGTCAGGGCTTATGTTTTCTAGAGAGTTGCATGCAAAAAGTTTTCGCTGTTTGTCACCACGGAACACTAAAAATTTTCCTATAAAATTATCTGTAAATTGGCATTCAGTAAAAATCAACCAGGCTTAATTTAATGATGAAAAAGAAGGTAGAGCATTTTTGTCCAAAAAAATATTATTTACCACATACCTAAATAATAATATTTAATAATAAAAACGCTGGAAAATCCACACAGCATCATCGAGAACCAAGCTAAGAAGAGCTTGTGTTAAGGGTACTAGATGATCGATACATAATATAATATATGACATAGTTAGATATTTTTACTATAGGTAGGTATATATAAATACCCAGAACACGCGGAACAAATATTTGCAGGTCGTATAAGCATTTGTGCCAAGGCGGGAATCGAACCCGCAACCTCCTGCGTCGCAAGAGGACCTTCGCCCACCGCACCGCATAGGGCGTCAAAAAAATATTTGGATATTTGCTCAACGTACAATTTATATAAACACAATGTAAACACTTAACCTACTAATATTATAGCCGAAAGTTTGTGAAAACTGAATTTTCGTTACCTAAGATCTCCAAAACTACATAACAGATCAAGATGAAATTTGACGTACGTTTAGAACAAATCCTAACTTTGATAATAGGCTACTTATTATACCGAAAATACGCGTGCGAAGCCGCGGGTAGAACCAAGTACTACATAAGTACAAAAGGTACGTGTGTGGAGGTTTATGTTTCGTATCCAGTAGTATTTGTATTGTATTTTGTATTTCTTTAGTAATCAAAACTTATTTTATTCTTATTTCTACGACACTTTAAACTATAAAAGGATTGTCTAGTGTCGACTGTCACAGCGTGTTGCCACACATAAGGCATATATTTTTAGTAATATAATAAAGGTAAACAATAATGCTCTCTATTATCCAGTACCTAACCAAAGTATTGTCTTATTAATTTTATTCTTATTTCTACAACACTTTAAATTAAACCATAAGAGTATTGTCTAGTGTCGACAGTCACAGCGTGTTGCCACACATTTGTCATATGTTTTTAGTAATATAATAAAGGAAAACAATAATGCTCTCTATTATCCAGTACCTAACAAAAGTCTTGTCTTATTAATTTTATTCTTATTTCTACGACACTTTTAATTAAACCATAAAAGGAATGTCTAGTGTCAACAGTCACAGCGTGTTGCCACACATTTGTCATATGTTTTAGTAATATAATAAAGGTAAACAATAATGCTCTCTATTATCCAGTACCTAACCAAAGTCTTGTCTTATTAATTTTATTCTTATTTCTACAACACTTTAAATTAAACCATAAGAGTATTGTCTAGTGTCGACAGTCACAGCGTGTTGCCACACATTTGTCATATGTTTTTAGTAATATAATAAAGGAAAACAATAATGCTCTCTATTATCCAGTACCTAACAAAAGTCTTGTCTTATTAATTTTATTCTTATTTCTACGACACTTTTAATTAAACTATAAAAGGAATGTCTAGTGTCGACAGTCACAGCGTGTTGCCACACATTTGTCATATGTTTTAGTAATATAATAAAGGTAAACAATAATGCTCTCTATTATCCAGTACCTAACCAAAGTCTTGTCATATTAATTTTATTCTTATTTCTACGACACTTTTCTTAAACCATAAAAGGATCGTCTAGTGTCGACAGTCACAGCGTGTTGCCACACATTTGTCATATGTTTTAGTAATATAATAAAGGTAAACAATAATGCTCTCTATTATCCAGTACCTAACAAAAGTCTTGTCATATTAATTTTATTCTTATTTCTACGACACTTTTTTTAAACCATAAAAGGATCGTCTAGTGTCGACAGTCACAGCGTGTTGCCACACATAAGGCATATATTTTTAGTAATATAATAAAGGTAAACAATAATGCTCTCTATTATCCAGTAACCTAAGTCTTGTCTTATTAACTTTATTCTTATTTCTATGACACTTTAAATTAAACCATAAAAGGGTTGTCTATTGTCGACAGTTACAGCGTGTTGCCACACATTTGGCATATGTTTTTAGTAATTTAGTATAGGTAAAAAATAATACTCTCTATTATCCAGTAACCTAAGTCTTGTCTTATTAACTTGATGCCAATTTACACAAAACCTTCAGCTTGGAAGGTTTTAATGTCAGATTACTTTGGAACAAGAGAATCTTGTGTGTGCTCATAAAATTACGCAAAACAAATCTTCCTTCGGTACTTTTAAAAAAATGGAAGAATCTTCTTAAATATTTGTTTTATTTTACCAGGAAACTAAATTTTAGAATCATATATTCATAATTGAATTAACGACCATCAATACGAATCTGAATAGGGAGAATATCGCTTTTGAACTTTTGAAATTGAAAAGTCTATTCAATCACACATTGAATAGATCGTTTAAATTAAAATTTTATCTACCATAGGTTTGAATATTTCGGGTAAAATAAAATCAAGTTTATTTCAGATAGGTAAGTTAATTAAACACACACAAAATCGCACAAAAGGCTTGGTAAAAGACTAGGCCATGATATTTTTTGGTCGGTACATAAATTTATGAAAAAAATTAAACTTGTAAAAAAATTACACCGCCGAAAAAACTGCGCGACACGTCCCTTCGCCGGAAAATGGTTGGCGACGACTCAAAATTACTTAGGTACCTATACTTACATCAGTTTAAGAACTTCGTTATTAAGCTTAAATAATAAGGTTTATTATTTATTGGTTTTTACGGCTGTTTAATTTTTTGTAAAATGTTTTATTTTTATAATTTTTTGTAGCTATAATCTACTAATTACTACATGCTTAGTTTTTGATGACTTTTAAAATAGCTACCTACCTCACTTTACTAACTTTACTTGATTTGATATTAACTGGTATGGTACTTTAATAAATTACAAAAATATTTAATTAATTAAAGAAAAATTCTAATTTATATGGGACAAATTTCAAAGTATACCCTATCCAATAAAAAAAGAATTATCAAAATCGGACTACTCTGTAAAAAGTTATGCGTGGTCAAACATTACAATCAGTGAGTAAACAATCAATCATCCCCTGTTTTCCTACCCTTAGGATTGAATATTTTTTCAAATTTAAAACGGACCACCTTCGGAGTATACCCTTTCCAATAAAAAAAGAATTATCGAAATCGGATTACTCTGTAAAAAGTTATGCGTGGCCTAGATTCCTAAAAAAAAATATCCCCGTCCGTGCTTTGTGTTTGGGCCGAACGTGTGCAAAGACGGCTGACAAACGTAAAATTACTACTACATATTTTCAATATAAAAATTGTTTTTTATTTTTGATTTAGTTTGTCTATATTTTTACACGCTTGCTAATGTCATTTGTTAGTTTTCTAGGCTTAGCTAGCTTATTATGTCTGTCGTTTTCTACCCGTAGGACGTGGGCTACTGAGTAAACTTACAATGTTGGTGATGAAAAAACTCAAAAGGGTTAGGTACCTAAATAGTATGAGAAAAGTTGCAAAATGAATACGAATGAAATTCTTAGCTAACATCAAACGTATCAGCGGAAAAGGTAGCCCTTCACTGGACGCTAACCAAGATTCCTGTATTTTCAAAAGAGAGTTATTTTCTAAAGAAGGGTCTTCAGGAAATACCCTAAACATCCCTTTTAACAATCTATTCGTTAAGCCCAATTTCGAGCAACATGAAAATTGTCTGTTTATGTCCGTTTTAGGGGTCTAACCCTATTGTCCCGCCTAACTTCACAGAATAATCCTATATGTTCGAGCAGGGTACTTAAAACGATATTTAATTTGCCGCAAACCGCTTTGAAACGCACCATTTAATTTTGAACCTATCTAATGTCATAGAATTATATTGCTGGCCTAATTGACCCTCAACGACCCTTGAAAGGCTTTGGAAAATTATTATATTTATTTTACAAAGTAGCTACTGCTATTTCATTATTTACCCAGTGTAAATAATGAAATAGCAGTAGCTACTTTGGAACGGTCTAATCTGTAAAAAATTATCACTTGAGGACAGTTTGACAGACAGATACTGAATCGAAAGGACATTGGCATTTCAGATATTAAAGGCAGGCATATATGCCTATAAGTGATAATTTTTCACAGATTGGACCCTACCTAAGCCAGCGTAAATAATGTAATAGTATTTGCTATGTCCTTCCAAAACACAGTCAGAATATTACATTTAAATTCACGCTTTTCAAAAATTTTCATAAAATAAACGTCAACGATAACAGACAAGGCTGCCAATAACCCGATTATCTTCGAAGAATACCGCTCTAAAACTACCGTCTAGTCAACGCACGGTATGCGTTCGTTCAGATATTACTTAATATGGCCCTTAACAGCTCAGATATTACCCGCCCAGGCTTCAAACGGGTGCAATGCTGTTACTAAATATACTACAGAATCAGCCCGGGCCGGTACCGCTGTAACCGCTATGTCCCTGCATTTTAAATCTGTGATATCTTCAAAAATATTCATTTAAACTACATGCTGTTAAGAGCCATATTGATTTATATTAAATGCACATTGTGTTTAAGGTACTTAATTGGATAGGATTAATGCTGTATTGCTTAAAATCGATTCGTAAATAAGCCATTATTTCTCGTAAAAAGTAAAGGATAAAAAATGGTTATTGTGGGTTATCCCTTAGATAAACGTATACTCTCTCGGACGTTTTGTACACGTTTTTAAGGTGTACAATAATGTAGTACATTATTTTGATCTATCTCGTAGGGTTAAGCCAGCGTTTGCAATGTAAGCGCAAAAAAATGAGTTTATTTATGACATTGCATTAGAAATCTCTAAAATTATCAGCGTTTCTCTACTATATTATGCATGTATTATACATATAAACGTTCCTCTTGAATCACTCCTTCTATTAAAAAAAAAACGCATCAAAATCCGTTACGTAGTTTTAAAGATTTAATCATACATAGGGACAGATAGACAGACAGACAGCGAGAGCGGTTTTGTTTTATACTATGTAAAGATGTAGTCCAAAATATACCGATTCAGCCCATTTAATGGGAATCCCATTGAAGCACCTACTCGTATTTTTAAACCATACAGTTTGCTTATTATGTAAAGTAAAACAATTTGGCCCAAATAAAACAAGCATAGTCAACGACAAAACAATTCCACTTTCGAAGCGCGGCTCGGTGGCGACTGCCGGAAACCACAAACCTTTATTTCAATTTATTCACCGAAACGTAAAATCCGCGTTTCATTTTTCCCGAATTTCGCAATAATGAATTTCAGTTTTGGAAAGATTTACATTAATACCGCGAAGCGTTGTTACCACGAAAACCGGTCAAGGGTGAGTTGTTTAAAGCACTCAGGTTTCACTATCACAACACGAGCAGGTACGTACTCTACCTAAATACCAAAACCAAACTTGACATGAGAAAGTATGTACTTAGAAAATATTTATAATCTAAATTAATTACCATCACACAAATTAGCTACCATGAAATGGGTAGACACGTACGACTAATAGAAATAATTCAAGTCGGATCCCATGGATCCGTTTGGACACTACGGAACCCTAAAACGAAAGCTCCCTTATCCCCCCTTGTTATGAATCAATTTATCTCCGACCAGAGTTCAAAGGAACAAACATTTGCGGTCCTCCTCTTACGTATAAATTATAACTCTGCGAAAAAACGACATCGCTCAGAAAGTTGTGAGGGAGGAAATTTTAGGGTCTTATGTGGTTAGCGCATAAGGGAACTTCGGATCTCATGGGGTGCCATGTGTCATTCTTATAAGAAAAATACTTTTTCCAAGGGTCGCAATCTAAAACGAAGTTTTTGTACTGTAGCTTATACCTAGAAACGAAACGCAACAAGCAAGAACGAAACGTCAGGAGGGACCAGAGACAAGATGACAGAGACACTTTTGTTTTGTTTGTTTTTTTTTTAACGGATGTAAAGGCAAAACGCAAACACGGCTTGAACGGTGGAGTTTATAAACTGATCAGTTTAGTTATAAACATACTGAAAATTTCCGTTTTAAATTGAGCTGTCTAAGACCATTTGAAAAAGGCAAGCTAAATAAACTGTAGGTTTAGTTTGAGGCAAAAGAGATGTATTGGTTCGTAATCTGAAATTATGATGCAAAATGAGAAAAATCACAAAAATTGCTAAAATTCTTCTACACAACGTTATTTTTCCCTAAAATGCTCACAAGATGTAAGTTGTCATTCCCAATTTCCCGAAAGGGTTGAAAGGAAATAAGTGAAACCTCTTTAAAACTTCACAAAAAAGGTTCTTTGTGATTATCGCACAATAGGTTCGAGTGAGGGCGAGCTAAGGGCAACTGCACACGCTTACATCGCTTACAGCTAAAGTTTTTCCTTTCAGCTTCGACTTTAGAAATCAACTTTTCGAAATAAGAAACCAGTACTTTCCGAAACAACTTTTTGAAATGAGAATGCAGTTACTCGATTTAAAAGTTATAAGAATAAGAAAGAACTAAGCAATTTTGAAATATAAGCAACCCTACTCCAACTTCAGAATGCACGGACTTGAGAAGTAGGGCGAAGTCAAAGGTAACTAAACTCCTTATACGAAGGTGTTCTTATTGATTTCTAGCGCATTATTTGCTGTTCCAGAAATCCAATATCATCCAATTTGCATCAATTATTTGTGTTAAGGCACACGTTATCAAGAAAATTTTAACATAAGTAAATGGATACCAGAGGGAAAACGATATTTGCTTTATTTTATGAGTATTATAGGAACGAAAAGTAGGTAAAACTTTGCTGGCTTTTTAAAAGTTTATGCAGGAAAATATGTCAAACAAATTTCAATAAAAATAATAAATATGCTTCATCCCAAAACTTAATTAAGGCCATGCAGCATAAATCAACGCAATTGGATCTTGATTCAACGATCCAATAACGCATTGTTCATTAAATAAATGGTTAGTAATAATACTAAACAAAACAAATTTCCTCACAGTAAAATCAGCCATAACTTCATCAAAATAGAATGAAAATTCCAGAGCTTTGCAAGAACGTATGTTATTGTACGTGCAGTTGTTATAATGGTATTGTGAAACAGGGTATTATGTGCTTGATAAAGGATATGGTCCGATTACCAGGAAACCTGATATTTCATTTGGGTTTTGCGAAAGCTTTGGTTTGTATTATGTAAGTATTTTATGAATGTCGAACAAAATAATCACTAAATTTTTTTAAAAGGAAAACCACCGTAATGATTGTTTGGCCTTTGTCCTTTTTCGGTGTGACCAGATACTACTTACACTGTAGATATTCATCACATGAATATCGGCTTTTTCAGTCTGTCTTTAGACGATTCTGTTATTGCCTGAGATAATAATTTAGTGTACATTTTTGGGTATGGCTGTACAGTTCTGTAGATTTAGGCAAATCTTTTTTTATTTATTATTATTATTATATACTATAAGTTTTTTTGTTATTATAGTGCGTAACCCCACACTACGGGTAATTTCTAAGAAATCAAATAATAACGCGATAATTTTCGACTTCAACGGGACTTGAACCCGCATCCTTCCGTCAGTACCGGAATGTGCTAACCAACTACACCACGAGGTCAAGTGACGTGGGAGTCGAAAATCTCTGCGACTTCCTACGGACTCTAGCGCCGTTAGCTCCACCTACAGGGGAAAAATTTAAGTTCCCAGTCCCGTCGAAGTCATTCTAATCCTAGAATCAAACATAGGTTACTTTTTATCCAATAAATCAGTTCCCATGGGATATAAATCACATTTAAACGTTTCCATAGAAACAACGCTTGCGAAGCCGCGGGCATAAACTAGTATAATATACAATATACATAAATATTATAATAATACCCACAATTTCCGATTTGTAGAACACAGACCGGTCCCGCAGATTCAGTCATACTATAATTAGAATTATGCTAGACCGTGACGGGCGCAAGCCGTGTCCGACTCGTCTGAGTCCCGTACGTGTTACATGTTACATGTACAATTGTACATCTAACTGTAGGGCGCGGGACGAATTCGTTCGGGGGTACATCCGAGCCTCGTGACGTGAACGTCGCACGGTATAGCATGAACCGCATCATTATATATTTATTATATACCTCAAGAGGCCGCAGGTATGAGCCCTCCCGTCTAAACACAAGTGTAAACTTAGTTAGAGCGAGGAATCACCTTGACTTTGAAAGGTTATATCTAAGTACTACTTAATTTTAGAATATTTTAACTGTAAAATAGTTTTAAATACCTACTTGTTAACCTTTTTCATGAATAAAACTTATTTTTATTATTATTATTATTATTATTTATTAATAATAGACGCGTAGGCTACTCGTGGCTGATGTTTCTACATAATTATATCACACAGTGTTGAATTTAGTCATTGCGTCACTTTTTTTAGTTTGTTTTTGTCGTCTCGTAACCAGTTGTCCAGTTTATGCTTGAAGGCGTTTATTGAAGTGGCTGATATAATGTATTCTGGTAATAGGTTCCAATGAACCACTATATTGCTAATAAAATGATGCGCTGCGAGGGTTTGAGTAGTCACGGGCCAATCTAAGGTTGAGCCCACGGGTTGAACTTATGTATATGATAATGTTTGTAAAGTTTTGAATCCGTGCCTCGTCCGTCTCGCACGGGGCTTAGCTCGCGCCTGTTACGGTCTAGATTCGTCCCTTAGAATAACAATGAGAGATGAGCTGGGCAAATTGTTGGGTAGGACGAGCTAGGTAAGCCTCACATATTATGTAAAAAAATAACGATGTAAAAGAAATAATCAATCTAGGCCACGCAAGCTCACAGATAATGAACAGCACTTCCCTTAATTTGAACTCGTAAATAAGGGCCGGGTGTCCGGCGAGATTGCCGACAGGTAGTTAGTTACAGCACTTGATTTATTATGTCCTTTAAACTGAGAAAAGTAACACGGTTTGTTAGACGCTGATTTCATGGGACCAGGCCTAAGGGACCATCTACACGAGTAGATCTTTGGCGACGATGTCGTTTGTTGAATTAAGATCTTTATGCTTGGAGGGCTGAGGTTTCTTCCTGGTTTATTATATAACCTTTTTAGAAGTTCCAAATTTAAACTCTTACTTTAGTAAGTCGCCAAAGTAGTAGGAAATAATGATATTGATTTGAAATATTAAAAAAATTGTTTCATAAAAATTACCAAAAAGATCCGTACTATGAGATCTTCAAAATTCAAACTAACCTTCGAAAGTCGGAATAAAAAACTAATGCCGCGAGACACGTTACCAAATTTTTACTATTTACACGCAGAAAGTGTGAAATGTAAAGTATTCTCCTCGCGCATAAAGCTTTCTTCGTCTTGGGGGTAATTAAATCCCTCTCGTACTCAAGATTCCAGTAACTCCCTCGCTTCGTTCGTGAGTTTTTCTACAATCCTGAGTGGCGCTCGGGATTAAGTGACGGCTGTGACGTAAGACACTGCTTTGAGTCCTCGGTTCATAATCTACTATTAATATTTGAAAAAAAAACCCACGATTTTGATGATGATGACGATGATGATGAAACCAAGTTTGAAGCAATAAATATATTCTAATCTTTGAAAAATCGAGTTTAGAATAAAATTGTTATTGAAAATGGTCTCAAGCATAAGAACCCAGAACAGTCGCTTCTTCGAATAAAGTTAAAGCACCTACGAAATAAGGTCCAATAAGGCTTCATCATTATGTAAGCCAGCATCTCACTTAACTTTGAATAAGATCCCGAAAATTCGTAAAGGAAGTTGACGTCGTGCCCAAATTAATTTCTTGTGGCCAAATTGTTCTAGCGCGACGTTGAGCGACGGAATATATTACAGGCCCTGTCGTGGCACATTAGAGACAAAAGGTCGTATTTTATCTCAAATTGATAATAATTAAAAAAAATTCAGAAATAACGCATGAAATTATTGTAGCGCTGTTTTTAGCTTTTCGAGTATAGGGTGTAAATAGAAAATGTGGTGACATCAGATAACTTAAACTAGTTTAGGTACCTGTGCTTTAGGAAGTTTTTTTATCGTTACAAACACGATTCTACACTCTATTTAGTACCTAAGTAAAAGTGAGTTCAATAGTGAGATGGAATTATTGTAATGTATGTGTGTCTGTAGTAAAAAAAAACAATTATCTATCTATATATTAACGCATTCACTGCCCGGCTTCGGCGGTGCGAGGAGTAGTCTGGTGTCTGCGTCTTGGGCCATGATAATTTTAGAGAAAGAATTAAAAGCATTTCCTTGTATCCTCGGTTGCCTTATGCTGATAAAACGGACCGAGCGCCAAAGAAGATGAAGGCATCGAATTTTAGAATCCGTTGGAGAAAATGAAGATATCGTATGAGTTTCATTTGTTTCAGCTTCCTTGCGGAAGGAATCTGCGATCAGATTGGATAAAAATGTCCGTTCAGCTTAGTATTGTAACACTTGTAACACAAATTATTCTTCGCAACTATGAATAATTTAACTAGTAATAGCAGCTTCGAAAAATAACAAATAAAAGCCTAAATTTGCCATTTCCCAGCATAAGTCCGCACATTGTACTATACAGCAGAAAAGTGACGCGGAACTGAAGCGCTATTAGCACATGTAATTTGGCTCACAACTTTGGCAGACGGGCAGAACTACCTAACTTGAGAGCCTGTCTGGGAGCTGTAAATATGAGATATTTGGCCTAACGACCCATTGAACAGTTTATTTACCCAAAACAAATAGTCTTTGTATTAGATAGTATTTGGGGAATGTTCCGCGGCTAACGGTTGAAGGTTATGTAAACGGCTCTTACTCATTCGAAAGCCATCGAGTCCGAGGGCAGTGTGAGAGTATTAGTGGATTTTAGATTTGATTATAGGATTTTTTTTCGTTTCATTCAATCCAAAGCGAAAATCCGTTAACGATTCCAACTTTAGTACTACCTAAGCTGTAAAAGCTATTGTTTTTTTCACTATGCGTAACCTTAATCGTAATCTTTCGAATTCCTTTTACGCATAATAAGAGAGTAGTACCTCTCTCGACTACCAAAACTAAGTCTTTTGTTTCTTGTTTCTTGGGGCAAAAGTGGACACAGTTATGCGAAAGCATTGGTCGTATTTTTAAGCACACCTCAAATAACAAGAACAAAATTAAACATTTTCCCCCCGACAGATTTTCATGAAAAATGGCTAAGAAATTCGGGATAAAATTATTAGGACACAAAAAACTACACGGAAATCGGTTCATCCGTTCCATACCACAGACAGATACACAGACAGACACGTTAAACTCATAACTCGTTAAACTCTCTTTTTGCGTCGGGGGTTAAAAATATAATAAATAATTAATGTTCGACAATTCACTCAGCATTATCCAGTCCCAAGCTAAGCAGAACTTGTGTTATGGGTACTTTCTACACATACATAGATAGATATTTTTAGTTTAGTACATAGAAAAAACCCTGAACAAATGTCTGCAGATCGTACGAATATTTGTCCCGAGGTGGGAATCAAACCTGCAGCCTCCTGCAGTCGCAGCCACAGAGGTCGTCGAAGATTCTAAATGCACTGTTATTAATATTTTACGACAGACGACCTCAGTGGCGCAGCGGGCGAGAGTCCGCCTGCGACGCAAGAGGTTGCGGGTTCGATTCCCGCCTCGGAACAATTTTGTGTACGATCTGCAGAAATTTGTTCCGTGTTTTCTATGTATAATAAAAAAATATCTATCAATGTATTATAATGTATTAAATATATCAGTTATCTAGTAGGTACCCATAACACAAGCTTCGAGTAGCTTACTTTGGGGCTAGATGGTGCTGTGTGGATTGTTCAGCATTATTATTATTATTATTATAGTTTTTCTGTCGCTGAATAAATCTGTCTCATCAGCTCGCAGCCAATGTCTGAAAACAGACACTGGACTATTTATGTCACTCTTCTCGAAAATTCAGATATTCACTTATTTCTACCAATTCACGTGTTTCCGACTGTCTGGGTGAATCCCAGACAGTCGGAAGCACGTAAGCTGTCGGTGTGTCTGTCGGTAAGCTGAGTGAGGTTTTACTCCTGACTAGACAGGAAACTTTTATTTGGATGGATGGTAGGTATCTAATATAAAGAGCGAAATAGTTTCAAAAATAGATTTGTAATATTTAGGTGGGGTTGAATTTATTGTGGGTTGTATTTTGATATCTACGTGTTTGACGATTTCAAAAGAAAGGTTTATACCTATGTATACTAGTTTATGCCCGCGGCTTCGCACGCGTTGTTTCTATGGAAACGTTTAAAGGTGATTTCTATCCCATGGGAACTCATTTATGCGATAAAAAGTCGCCTATGTTTGATTCCAGGATTAGAATTACCTGTATGCAAAATTTCAGCTCGATCCGTTCAGTAGTTTTGGTTCGAAGACTTAACAAACGTCCATCCATCCAAACTTTCGCATTTATAATATTAGTGTGATTTAATAGGAGATACTTGATAGGTTTACTTTTTTGTCGACCTGGGTGAGCATCATTATAGATGACCCGAAATATTATTGGAGAAGTAACAATAAACCATTTCTGCAAAAAAAACAATTTATTTAGTTAAATATCTGTCGGATGTATTCGTTACGAATTTTATCCTTCAGAGAGACTCCGAGCATAGCTCTTTCCATAGCTCGCTGAGCGACTTTGAACTGGTGGACCAACCCTACCGTGAGTGTCCACGTCTCAGCTCCGTAGGTCATGACGGGTAGGACGCACTGATTGAAAACTTTAGTTTTCAAGCATTGTGGTATGGATGACGAGAAGACTCGACGTAGTTTCCCAAACGCTGCCCAGCCTAGCTGCTTAATTAAGCTCAGTTAATTAATATTATTCAGTTAATTAACTGAAAACAAAAACGTGCTAAGGCAGAAGAAGGTGTGGTAGGCATTTTTATTTTGCTTTTGTCTAAGTTTGATCGGCCGCATAATAAAAATTAGTAACATAACAAGATAATTTTTAAATAACCGAAATTCAGTTTACAGAAACCTTCGTCATACCAAAATAAGCCCACGAGTTTGAACGTACAAAGAACCATAATGGCTTATTTTTCCATAAACATTTTCTCTACACAAGGCCTTCCATCATCCTCATTGTGTCATGATACGGGAATATCAATCTTGGGAGATGGTCTTTATCTATTGTTGTATATTCTGTGACGTTACGACCTTCAGTTAGAATCTGTTGGGACCCACATGTGGCTCCTCAAATGGATTGCTTTTGGAAAATCACACCGCTTCTTTGATGACATTGTCTTCTTACGACATTCTTGTATTTTCCACTTTACATAAACAAGGCACGATAGTTCACAAGCCCTGTAAACTTAAAGTGTATTTTTTATAGTTTTCTTAAATGCTCTAGGCACAGATATTATAATACTATACCTCTAGGTATAATAGGGTAACTAGTATTATACCTACAGCATTTAAGAGAGCCAGAGAAATCCCAATTTGATTGGGATTGTTATTGGATATATCCTAGCCAGAAAAATTCACAGTAGCAGCCCGGTCAGTAAATAAGCGATGTTACATACCCAAGACTCAGAAAACACGTTAAGCCGTTAGTGCTGCAATCTCTCCCCGGTCGTGTTGGTCTGACGTTCCATCGGATTATGTGAGGGAATAGAGAGTACACCTGTGTTTGCGCAGACACTTATGCACTAAGTATAATAATGTACTGCGCACATGGCTAATCTCCATTGAGACTGGCCACCGTGGCCGAAATTCGGCTAGATGGACACCAGACCACTTCCTCAACCTCTACAGCCTGTATTGGTCCACTACTGGACGCAGGCCTCCCCCTGATAAGCAACTTATTGACTTTTATCACATGGAGGGTAATGCCCATAATCCCCACGCTGGGCATGCGGGTTGTTGATCGCAGTTCGGTGGTAGTATTGTACTGCAGGGGGCGCTGCTGCCTGCCCCCGGTAGATATCCCTTAGTCGCCTCTTACGACACCCGCGGGAAGAGTTGGGGTGGTGCAAATTCTAAGCCGGCACCACACAGCTTCAAACCATTTAAGAGAGTTGAATTGTAAAAATTGAATACTCACGATAAGTCCGACTCAACGCGGTTGTGTTTGGGTTTCATACAGTTTCATATCACGATTTCTAAAATTCTTCTTTGGTCTCGTCGCGTTCTAACTACGCAAGCCTTTCCTCATTATATCCGAAGCCGAAGACATTCACAAAATAGTTGAACTCAGCTCTACACCCAACTGGCACGTAAAACTAATAAAAGTTCAGGCAGAAATAAATGAAAGTCCTCTTATTACTGGCCAACATTCTAGTCCCAAGACGCGCCAAAACTCGGCCCAATCACCATTACGAGTTGCCAGCTATTGTTTACGCTGCAAGGAGTCTACTATAGGAAATAACCGGAGAGGTCTCTTAAGTCTCAAAGCACGTAGGCCATAAAACGGTGAATACACTTGTTAACTGACAGGTGTAATTTATATTAAACTCTGCTCTGTTTTAAATGATTCACTTTAGGTTCTCGTCAAGGTATTGGGAATGGTAAGCATAGCGTCATAAAAAATGCATGCTTTACCTGCAGTTTTTATATTCTATCCTATGAAGCCTGGTGCTACGGTCGTTGTGTCCAATCACAGATCTATAATGTCCAAAGCTAGGTATCACACATGTTAACATAGAGAAATGATTTCCATCTGTCTGTGTCCATATTCAAATTGTAATTGAAGATGTGGGCTCACCGCACTGCGAATCACAGTGATTGAAAATCTAGAAACTCTAAAACCTATCGGGTTTGATGAAATAGAAAATCGCACTAGTGGTTTTCCACATTTGAATTTTGGAATGGCCTCTTTACGTTCCAATCCATTACAATGAGTCCCCACTGTGCGCAAGCTCTCTAATTGCAAACCACTCGCTTGGGAACGAACAATCGAGAATATTCAAGAATGCCTCATCGAACGTTCGAGACGGATCCTCGTCAGATTGAATCAAGCGACGTCGTGCACAGACTGTTTACTTGAAGCCTTGAGGGTACACCCGAGCCTTGGGGAGGTCCAGGAGAAACCGCGGTTTGTACAACAAATTGAAAAATTCTAAAGTTTAATGGAATTTTCTTCGTGATCATATTTCTAAGTGGAACATTTTTTCTTATCCTTGCTTTGATAGCTAAGATTTACCCAGTAGATTTCTTGTAGCAGGTCTTGTCTTCTCACAGATGTGTTTATGTTCCCTATGCATGCAGTTTTGAAAGCTGTGTGGGACATTTCTTTTGTAATATAACTAGAATTATCCGTTACCTTCGCATTTCGAAAACCTACTTTCTTTTGTTGCTATGTTCAACGACACTAATACAGTGATCGATAGTCAAAAATGGGCATCAAAAGTTTCCCAGAAAAGCGGGAAAACACCCAAAAATTCATAGATTCTGTATTTGGAATAGCTGAGGTTCGTTTGTGTTTCCAGATTTGATAAATTACGTATGCGAAGCGAATACCGAGATCTATCTCGTGATCGGATTTGGTTACCGGCACACGTGTTTGTGATTCAAGTGTAACATAGACGGGGGACTAATTTCAAAAACTGCGTAGATATATGAATCTTGAACATTTTTTGACAAATACATTGAACGGTCTGCAGTTAGCTCAATGTTTCTGTTGTAAATACGAGTTCTAATTTTTTTCTGTTATATGGTAATTTATAGGGTAATTTTCTTTGATAAAGACAAAAATAAATGAATAATCAAAAATTTATGTACTAACGTTGCTCTTAACGCGCACAATAACACTAGCTAAGTAAGGTATCAGAAATTTTCCAAAAATTGTTATTATTAAAAGCGTGGAGTGCTCCACTCCAGAGTATGTGTCTCCCTCCCCTCTTTTTATTTTTTTGGTTTTCTGTAAGTAGGACTTATTCTTTGTTTATATACTCAAGTTAATCCCGCCATCTCCGCCAAAATAGGTATATTATTATGATTTTTTTTTAAACATAGGTACTTACGTTATCTATTGTATATTTGCAAACGTAACAATTCAGGTTCCCGATCCGATAAGAAACCATTTCGCCAGCTTTGTCTCAACTTTACGGGGACCATAAACTTTATATAAATATCACTTTGTAGCAAAAGGATACAATATATTACTGAAATCTGGCAGTAAGCCAGTGTTACTATGCTTTACGAGAGCCGTTACCCGGGGAACACATCCCAGGAGAATATTCAGGCTTAGCTTAAGGGAAGAGTTTTGGTCAAAGGGTGTCAAGTTTTGAAGGTTCACTGGCCGCCTGCAACGTCTGCATCACCGTGCATCGTCGTCGTCAGCTGACACTCTGATTGCGTCATTTACACGTCGCCGCAATAATAATTTTCATGTATAGCATGTATAAATTAAGTGTTTATATTTTATGTATTTCGTTTCATTTCAATTATTCCACCGTAGGTACATACATATTTATATACACTTGATGTCATTGAAATCTATTTTACTATTATTGCATAATTAAACTTTTCACTATACAATATTAGTAAATTAGATATTAATTATTATTGCATAATTAAACTTATTAATTTATGACACACACGAGATTTTTGAGAGGGAAGGAAACACCAGAAGGTATTGTAAGCAGAACAAGAGCGAAGAAAAAAAAAGACAGATAGTATGTCAGTTTTAATTACTATGGACCGTGGGTTTTGGTGTGGGACATTGGTCAAATAGTACAGGGTGTCGTTTTTTTTGAAAAATCATTAGTGTCGATTTCCGTCATAAGTAAAAGGTTAAAAAAATGAAATATGCAGTTATTGTTTTCATATAAATCGAGGGTATGACGCCTTTCACGACTTTTCTTTAACTCGCGTGGTTTCGGACTTGGCCCTTCTCAACAAACCACCCGCAGTGAATGCGTTAACCAACACCCTAAAGTAGTTCTAGAGTTTGAACGTTTGCCCTGTCACACAAATCGTCGCCGTAGCTGTAATCGCATCTGACATCATCTCCAATATTTGTACTACATGTAATGTTTGTAACAAGGTTATTATTTTCTCCTTCATGGAATTTCTATTCCCACTATTCTCATTAATTTCCTCGTACTTGGTTTATCCATATTCTCTAAGTATTGCGTAGATAATTCGAAATATCATATAGAAAGTAAAAGCGTACGCTACTACGTTACGCAAATAAACTTAATTGGGTGTTTTCGAAGTTGTTTTATGTAAAATTATCATCATTTACAATTTTACTATCAAAATTCAGGGTGTTACTGTTATCTTATCACGCTGAATTTTGATAGTAAATGTTAAACATATGTTTATAAATATTAAATATTATCAAGAAAATTACAATAAAATAATAGAAATAAATTTGAACTAGTATTTACAATTGACACAATTGAGCTAACTGCAGACTGTTGCAAACAATCTACAGGTAGCTTAACTGACTGAAATATTATTATTTCGTAAATATTATTATTGTTAAGAACCTGCATGAAGGCCTTCCTTTCCACCTTCCATTCTTCCCTATTTCCCCCCAGTTATGGCCTATTTGTAGGCGTCGAGTTCACCTAAATCATCTGTTTCATCTCCACAACGACCTCTGTGGCGCAGCGGGCGAAGGTCCGCCTGCGACGCAGGAGGTTGCGGGTTCCATTCCCGCCTCGGGACAAATGTTGGTACGATCTGCAGATATTTGTTCAGGGTGTTCTGGATGTTTTTCTATGTATAATAAAAAATATCTATCTATGTAATGTATTGTATTAAGTAAATCAGTTATTTAATACCATAACACAAGCTTTGAGTAGCTTACTTTGGGGCTAGATGGTGCTGTGTGGGTTGTCCAGCATTATTTATTTATTTATTTTATTTATCTCCGACTCGGGCTTCCACACGGTCTTCGCCCATTAGGAGCCCAGTCCGTGATGGCTTTCGCCCAGAGTTCTTCCGGCATGCGACATACGTGTATAGCCCAGTCCCATTTCAATTTGGCAGAGTTCACAGCTACGACCTTTGTCTGATTCTTGGAGCGCAGAGTTGAGTTTCTGATGTCGTCTTTTAATTTAACTCCCCAGCTCTTTGGGAGACACCGAGGCGAGATTTTCGAACATTGGTGAGTGACCATGTTTGCGCACCGTGAGAATGGTGCTAACAGTAACTTGGCTTAAAATAAAACTTGCGATCGTTATGATGCGTTTTCTTTTTCGTTATAAAACCAACAAAAACGTTTTTTAATCCCCAAAAGATACTGCTTATACTTTGCATGCTGTGACCGTGTGAAATGTTATTTATCTGACCACCTGCAGACAATGACACTCATTCATCAAGCTCTGAAAAAGCTTACAAATGTAAGTGTACCGATAGTCTAACTCGGTGGACAAAAAACACAAAAAACTTCGCCCAATAATAGCTTTATTTAACTGTTGGCATGTCTGTTTGCACGAGATAAACCTGCAAAATGTTGAATGGTCGAATGAATCTGAATGTGGCTGTAAATTTAATTCGTAAGAGGAATTTTTGTTATCTACAGGATTTTAACTCAAAAATTGGCAATTCCAAGGCTTCTACCATACTGCAAGCTTAGCGATGGCTAGGGTAAGGGCGGGCGCGAAGTAGGTATCAAACATATGAAACCGCCATTTGCGTTCATATCATACTAAGTGACTAATGCGGGCGTCTAGCGCGACGGACTTGAGCGAGTTTGCAAGCGTAAACGGAATAAGTTCTAATATTAAAAAAACAGCTTTTTTAAAAACAAGTTTTTATGCATTCTCATCCAAATTAAACGTGTAAGTATTATTTATTCTCAATCGGTTGAAGATATTTGCTTCAAAAGAGTTGCTAGATTCCACCCATACAAACATAGTTGCATACATTGCAAGTTAAATATAAGCTTGTAAAAAACGGTTTGGTTGTTTTTTATATGAGATTTAAGGATTTTTTATGAAACATTATTTTGAAAACGTAATCAGTTAGCACGATGTCCTCAAAATATAGATCTTACCACAGCTTGAAACTAGTTAAATTTATCTGGGTTTAAATTCACGTTTTAATAAGCTCTGCTAATTATCTTCATTTATTTCCGACTTCAATTAAGGGTATTGAACATTGGCACGAGTTTTAAAATATATTTTTAATTAATCGATAGCTATTTAACGAACTGGATAATTACAATTACTACGTATTTTACTAGACCACTGACTGAAATATAGGATAAAAGTTATTCCCTAAAAAAGCCAACATGTTAAAACCGACATGTTAAAATGTTATAGGTAAATAAATAATGCTAGACAATTCACACAGCCCCAAGCTAAGCAGAGTTTATGTTATGACTTATGAGTACTAGATAGATAGATGTACAGATTTATTTATCTATTTATTAAAAATTGTATCTAGTATTTAAGCATTGTTAAGATAAGCTTTATTAAAAGTTATGTTTCTCAACAGGCATCCGATATTCATCGGATTGTCTTAGTTTTTATTGTAATTATTCTAAAAATAGCTTGAAAGATTGTACGTTTTTCGATTAGTATACCTACCTAATACCTAATACCTCTTAATAAACCAGGTGAGAACTCTAGTGTCTAGTTAAACCTAACATAGGCTTTAAGGCACTTCTAACCGAAATGTAATGTTGTTTTTACCTGAATAAATAATTATATTCTATTCTATCAAACTTACGCATTTATAATATTAGTGTGATGCGAAAGTTTGGATGAATAGATGCAGGGATGTTTGTTATTTCTTCACGCCAAAACGGATAGGGTTGAAATTTTGTAAAGGTTTTCGTAGACCAGTCTCACGGGCAATTTTTCGACTTTTATCATATAAATAAATTCAATGTAACAAAATTAAATGATATCTTTGTCGACTTGAAATACCTAACGTGTCTCGTACGTATACTTAGGTACCACTTATTATCTCTGAAACGAAGCGTGTAAAAACGCAGGCAGAAATTGGTAACAGATAGTTTTTTTATTATTATTAATATATTAAGCTAATTTGAAACCTACAAGCCATTCACATAAAATCTAACTATATATGTTTTGCGGGTATTTTCACCGTATTTTTTTATCGTATTTGTTCATTTACATGTTTATATAATGAAATAAATTATTGTGTTTTATGTTTATTTAAGTTCTGTATTTTTATGAATAACGTACCGTTTATTTCCCAAATTAAACAAAACAAAATAAAACAAAACAAAAAAACTTGTTAAAGGCTCGTCTGGTTACAAATATTTTCGACCCTAACTACAAGGTAAATTCGAATGAAACCTCTTCGGCAACAAACGCAATATTCGCGCGGTCATCATTACAAATGGACGCAATCAATGCCGAAGGCTTTCAATCTAACGGCGCGCTCACAGTAATGTTATCGACAACGATTTTGTAAGGGCCTAGTCACATTGCTACTGGATCGAGATGTCACGAACAGATTTGTTTCCCTTCTTTTGGGATGGCGTAGCTTTTGCACAAAATTGAGGTTTGTTAAGTTTAACAATTTGACGTCATCTTTTAGAAAGTAATTTTGCATCAAGCCGTGTTATGTTTTGTTTTATATTAATCTAGCCTAGACCGTATTATAATTTGGCTTGTTTTAAAAAACTATGAACCGACTTCAAATTCATCTAGTTAAAATTTATATGGGACCAACTTCGGGGTATATCCTTTAAATATATTTTTTATTGAAATCGGAATACTCCGTAAATAGTTATGCGTGGTCATACATATAAAAAATGTCGACTTGAGAACCTGATTAGTTTTTCGTCGGTTGAAAAATAAAACCATATCTCCGTTAACATTGTAACATTCAAACTGCCACAAAAACAAAATTATAATTTGATTGTTTTGACTTCAAATCCCTTAATTTTACACTGTTTGAAGTTTTATGGGATAAATAATAATAATCCCTGGGGAAAAAAGCTTTTATGGCACCACTTTGGGATTATTCTCTACTATACAATAAGGAAAGAATTTTCAAAAGTTTCATTCACGGAGAAATCGACGAACACAAAAAAAAAAAAAAACATAAACAGCCGAACATAGAAGTTCCTTTCATCACGCATTTAAAATACCTACTTTTTAAGATTTTAAAATTCGTTATAAGTAATAGATAGCTATTAGGACGTTTTGCTACAAAGTTACGTTACTGCTTTATAGTTATTTTGTGACAAGTCATTTTCGCATACGTACCCCACGTACCCCTTTCTACTTTCCGAAAGCTTACAGAAGACACAAGCCGTTATATTTTTTCATAAATATTATATATTTATTTTGTGACAAAATCATTTTCGCATTTACAATTATACATGGTATTTATTTTATTTATGTGTTCTGATTGGTACCCCTTTCTGCTTTCCGAGAGTTAACAGAAGACACAAGCCGTTATTTTTTTATAAATATTTAAATACCTGCCTAAATAATGCTGGACATCCACATAGCAGCATCTAGCCCAAGTTAAGCAGAGTTTGTGTTATGGGTGACTGAATACAAAGGATGACAGAATTAATACAAAGAAAAATTGCTTTGTTTCCCAAAAAATTTCGACAAAAATAAGCTGTTTTTGAATTTATACAATTAAAACCTTCCCGCAAATAACCATGCTAATTTCTCCAAATAGCAAACTTGCTTGCAAATCGAGGCTGGTTCGAACTTGGCTCGTCAATAAGACATTCAGAAGAGTCGTTAGTGGCCTCGGGCTGACACTACACCCCATTACCACGTCTTGTAGATAATTATACTCCAGTGATTTTACTAAGGATTGTTACTATTTTCAGTCTGTCACACACACAGTTTTGTCTCTCAGTTCTGTGAATCATCCAGAATGATTGTGAAAACTGTTTACTTTAGAAATTATAAAGCCTTGGTGACCACCGCGCAGTACGCTTCTTACTGCCCCTTCCCAGTGACGTAGACTTCGGTTGACAAAAACACCACTATAGACTTTTTCACACGATTGCGTCCGGCGTCTAGATACCAAAGCATACGATTGATCTATCGTAGAGAGGATGACATGTCATCAAACTACGTATATACATTCTGTCTATGCTATGTCTATGTTATTTGAAATATATCAAACCAAAGTTTCTTTCCAATCTGTTTTTTTTTTAAAACGCATCATGATTGTCTGCGATAGTGAGAGCAGAAGCGGGAACGGATTTTAGCGGTCTAAGAAGAAGAATAATTTCAAAGAAGAATAGGGTCCGGCGGGCAAAAGTTCCGTTTAAAACTGTCAAAAACACGTTTCCGCTACCTGTCCGCTAGCTACCCACCGAAAACGGACATATCTTAGTATGATAAATTTATTACGGATGTAACCGAACTCACCCTGAAGATGTCCCTCGTTAAGGGATGAAACGTCGGTGTTCTTCCAACACAAATAAGGCTCGTAGTAAACTCGCTTACATCCGTAATGAATCAAACGTTTTCCCCTATATCTATATTATTATCTCACCCCTATCATCTTTTACGCAGAATCTCAGAATGTCTTACACACCATTTTGGTACATGTTGTAGACTATTTTTCTAGGTAAACTATTGCCTAAGATCCGAACAACAACAAGAAAAGCTGCGAAAGGATAGACAGACAGAATAAGCTGGATTAGGATCGTATTAGTTCCAACCCGTCGGAGTCTACTCTTGCAAGTTTTAGAGACTCTCGAAAATTGTAGTCTGGAACTTCAAAATCATTTTAGACTTTAGGATTTATCTTCGGTACCTACCTACTTATAATAGATGGGTAAGCACGATTGACATTGGATTGACTAAAATTTAAGCTCTAGTATAATCCGCACGCTATCATAATGTGAATGTGGAACTTTGTCAAAATAAGTGTCTGACCGCTTGTGTTTCAGTTCGATAAGATTCAATCCCCCATTTCGATGCCTTATCATAATTTATGTTATGTAACATTATTTTGTAAATTTATAAATGTTATCTGATTTTTTTTGGAGCGGATTATAAATATCTAGACTTGCTACCTGTGAAAATATGCAAATAAGTTACAAACAAAGCACAACAAAAAAAAAAATAACATGCTTGGCGTAGTTTCAGATAAAACTGTAAACAATATTAATTGAAATTTGTTCCGTTGGTCTGGGTGTTTTCTATCTATAAAAAAAAAAAATATCTATCTATGTAATGTATTGTATTAAGTATATCAGTTATCTAGTACCCATAACACAAGCTCTGCTTAGTTTGGGGCTAGATAATGCTGTGTGAATTTTCCAGCAATATTTATCACTTATTATTATTTATTATTTATTGAAGAAAAGATCTTAAATTGACAAGCACCGAAGATTGTGCTAAAAATCAATGCCAAGAAAGTCATTAATTCAACCATTTATTGAAAAGTTTGTTTGCTTAAAACATTTCAAATAAATTGAGCTTGGCTGGAGTATAGTTGTTACAGCATTGAGTTTCAGTGGTTATACGCTCAAACTATGTGCAGACAGATTTACGCCTGGTAAACGTCAGTGTGTACTAAGCTTTACAGTCCGATTATCCGGTAATACCGAACGCAACGCGCATTCAGTGCCTATCTGCGATGTAATATCGATGTAACCGGAATTTACGCTCGTGTAGCCGTTAAACCAACGAGCTGATGGAACCAACCGAATGTAATGTTTAGAGTTTTTATAGTGTTCTGTAGGTGCCTCAAAAGGAAAACAGGAACCCTTAGAGGATGAATTTGTTGACCGTCTATCTGTCTGTCAACCCCCTTTTATCAGGAACGCGTGCAGGTAAACCGTTGAAATTAACATCAAATGATTTAGTCCGTAACCTCTTGGAGCCTCGTTATAAATAAAAGTTCTAAGTCAACGCAATCAAAAGTTACAGCCGATTTTTTTCCGAATATTTTGAAATTTCCAAGGGAATCACATGCACACAAATCCTATAGGGTACTTCCCGTTGACCTAGAACCATAAAATTTGTTAAGAAGCAAGGTAAAGCATAGCACAAGTACCTAAAGGGTAAAATCTGAAAACGATAATTTTGTAGCTTATTCAATAAAAAAATCATAAAAAAATATGAACAAAAATTCATAAAAAAGAACTGATTTTGGTATTCGTATCATAGGTATAATTCAAAATGACTGCCTCGTTGGTCTAGCGGTCAGCTTGTTCAACCGATGATTATGAGGTTCTGGGTTCAAATTCCGGGTCGGGCCAATAGTTCATATTGGCGTTTTTCTAGTAAGATAAATTCACAGTAGCAGCCCGGAGTCAGGAAGTTGGCGTGTTACACCCCCGTTCCTTGGAAAGCACGTTAAGTCGTTGATCCTGCGCTTGACCTCTTCCCGGTCTGTGAGGGAATAGTGAGTGCACCTGTGTTTGTGCACACACTTGTGCACTATAGTAAAGTCCTGCGCATATGGCTAGTCTCCGATGAGACTGGCCACCGTGGTCGAAATTCGGCTAGGAGGACATCAGGTTCGCTTAGTCGGTTTATGATAGCCAGGGCTCAGTTGCAAGGGTTTATTCTTACGCCGTGACTGCCACGGCCGATAAAAAAACTTACTGCTTTACTTATTTATTTATTTGGCACACAAAACAGAATACAATCAAATATTATACAAATTGAAGGACACAATAATAAAACTAGACTGTTTCCCTAAATATGTGTACACAGCATGATCTAGTTCTATGTACCTAAGCAAATCTATTGGAAATTAATTATGAATAATAAGCATGCATTAGTATTTAAAATTCCCTACGAGAATCAAACAACTAATTTGATTAGGGCATACCACTGGTAAGATAAATCATCAATAAAAAGAAAATTACGACCACTCTCTTTGAGAGTGGTTTCAACGCTTTACCTTTACCTGATTTAGGATGATTTTTTTCTCAAAAATTAGTATACAATATTTTTTTTTATCAGATTTGGACTCTACTCTAGGATAAGCTGTTCACCCGAACACCCTGTATTATTATACCCTGGTATCAGTAGGTACCATTGCTCCACGGCCACGCAACATTGCGCACAAAAAGACGGAATACTCGTAGATAGCAATGACAATAGAGATCTTTTATCAATTCGGCGCCTCTTTGTAAAGACCAAAATAAATGTGAGTTATTTAGAGAGATTTCTTTTGTTGTATAGGGTGATTTGATACTTTTGAAACTCTGGAAAGCTTGAATTCTTCAAACGAATAATATGTAAATGCCTTTTAAATAAAAATGTATCATCATCATCATCATCATTAGCCTATATTAGTCCACTGCTGGACATAGATCCCTCATGAGCACCATAGCGCCCTGTCTTCAGCTTGCCACATCCAGCGTCTGCCTGCAGTCTTTCGCAGATCGTCATCCCACCTGGCCGGAGGGCGTCCTACGCTACGTTTGCCGAGTCGCGGTCTCCACTCGAACACGTTTACCCCAGCGGTTGTCGGTTCTTCGCGAGATATGGCCGGCCCACTGAGTATACCTATCCAGAAAGCATATTAATATCATAAAATTTCGTCCAGTCATGATGTGCGCAGAAGTGCCTTTAAAGTACTCACTATTTACTACTGAATAAACTATCGGCAAACGTAGTGTAGGACGCCCTCCAGCCAGGTGGGATGACTACTGCAGGCAGATGCTGGATGCGGCAAGCTTAAGACAGGGCGCTATGGCGCTCATTTGGGCAGGCCTATGTCCAGCAGTGGACTAATATAGGTTTATGATGCTGACTCATGAATAAAAACAACACTTGCCATGATGATGACCTCCTAGCCGAATTTCGGCTACGACGGCCAGTAGCCTTGTGCGCAGACATATTATAGTGCACAAGTGTGTGCGCAAACACAGGGGCACTCATTATTCCGTCACTCTCTTATGAGAGTCACTAGAGTATTCCAATGGGACGTTTTAGGGGTTTCGAAGACCGTTAATATAATACACAATTAAGAATACACCAGCTCGCCAGTGCCAAGGAATTCCATCAGCTTCACCTCTCACACCTATAGGCCTCCGTTTAACTGTCGACCTGGATCCCCGCTCTCTCGGCTATGTCTATCTGACAGGAGACAGTGATAGCTGATTAGCAACACCTCGAATACGAGATTTATTTATTTGTTCAGTAACTAACACGATTTTTATAAACCAATACACTGGTTACTTAAGATTAAAAAACATCATTTATCTAATTAGTTAAAATTATTGTGAAAAATGTAAAAATTTTTCCAAATTTTCGAACAATGAGATAAATAAATTAATTAATTGAAATAATAAATAAGATTTTAATAAAATTAACATGAGATGACTTATGCAGACCATGGTTTATATTATACTAGCTAACCCGCCGCGATTTCATTCGCGTGGAATTTAGTAATACTAATACCCCACGTAATGTTGGTTTCCATGTAAACTATCAATCCCAAAGTTTTACAACCAATCCTTTACAATTTAAGTTATTATGGGAAAACCTATAAATCCCACTTCATCTCTCTAAGAATGTTTGTTTAAAAAATTACTTATTCGATTACGACCCCATTTTAACTTCCTTAGAATACGAATTTCCAAAATCCGTTCTTAGCGAGTGCCTACTTTCCAAACGTAGTTTCAGAGATCTCTTGATGAGTCCATTTTTCTCTTCTCTTTTATATATATAGATTCCCTGGACATACACTACATCCGTCATGATAAAAACACGCAGTCACCTAATGTAGAGCCTAGGAATTTCTGGGAAAATGCCTGTGGCTGTGCATGTTTTCGCACACCCTATAGATGACAAATTTGTTGCTCTGATTTGCGATAGCTAATTGTTACGCTTTGTGGGAATATTTTTCTCCCTTTGCTCAAATGTATAGAGAGAAAACAGAAACAGTAAATATCTAGTTAGACGTAGTGTCTGGAACATGGAGTTGTAACTAGGCAATATTTTTGTCGAAATAGGCTTTAGATATTTTAAGGTATTTACCTATTTAGTCAAGGGCTTTGAAAGTATACCTACTCCTTATTTTGGGACTAGATAATGCAGTTACAATGTCCAGGGTCCAGCAAAATTTTAAGTATTTAGCGTAGTCGATTATAAGTAAAATTGGTGTTACCACTGAGTGCAGTGGTTTGAAACCAGTGGTTTGAAACCAGTGGGTTTCAAATCTGTTTACTTATAATCGACTACGCTGAACGCTGGTCTACTACAAAGATAACTAAATATTGGAAATCTAGTTCCAGTAAGATTAACAAAACAACAGCAGCCAGCGTCTTGGGGACGCTTCCGACTGGTATTGATATGGACCAGGTGAACTACCTGTAGATTGTTTGAAACTGTTTGCAGTTAACCCAATTCTTTCAATTTTTCAAATTTTACTAGAGCTTTGGATGCCCTGTAATTTTGGGGCTTTTTTTTTTTTTTTATTGAAAATGGTCAAGCGTTTGGCCACCAACTCACTTAAAGTAAGTGAAGATGTGGCCTAAGATGGAGCACGCTTTCCCAGAAGGAACTTATTCACCCTAGACTTGAAGACTCCAAGATCTCTAACGGGAAAACAGACGCAGGAAGCTCATTCCACTCTTTGGCCGTGCATATTAAAAAAGTAGAGGAGAATTTTTTGGTTCGACACTGTGGTATGTCGACCAGGTACGGGTGGTATTTTTCTGTGCGTCTGCTGGTCCTATGGTAGAAGGGAGGGCTACCATACTCATATTTTTAAAATATTCCGCGCTTTTTCTATTTAACATCTCTTGTACGATGTATTTTGAACTGACTGTATGACTCATTATAAAAATAGTTATGAGATGGGAAGGTTGCAAGATGAGAAGGAGCCGTTTCTAACTAGGTTCTATTATTTGATTTTCTTTGTATGTTTTACGTACAAACAACATAAGATAAATTTAGCCGATGCAGTCGCTGCGTGATAACCGAGCTGTCCAACTCAGTCGGTGGATGTCGTAAGAATTCAGTAATTCAGTAACATTTATTCACACAAGACATGGAACAAAAAAAGTTGGTGGAATAATACAGTAGAGCTGCATGTCCCGCCCGAGTACAGGCACGTGAATATTTAAAGCGTAAATCAGTACAAGAAATTAAAAACATTAATTTAAATAATCGCAAGTATTAATAAATTTTCTGCTGAACTCACTAGGTCAAAACGTAAAATACTACTATCCACAGAATAAAAACAATGCTCAATAAACAAAATAGATAACTTTCTGTTAAATAACCCTTAGGGACTCTTCAGTTCTTTTACATTGTTTGGCAATTTGTTGTATATTTTGAGTCAAGCAACCAAGAGTCGATTCGGGAATCTACAATAGAAAGTATGGCAGCTTTCTTATAGGTATGCAGACAATATGTAAAAAAAACTTGTCGACTTCAGCGTACTATTTCCCCACGCTAGCAGTGTAACCACGAGAATTATGTTTTAATAATTACTGTTGATCACACCGCACAGTGTTACCACGAGTAAAATAAATTACTCGTAGTCACACTGGTGTAGCAAAACGGTGTGACCACGAGTCTGCCGCGGTTCTAACACCGCCACTGCAACCAGTCAGATCAGAAACAATCCATCACCCACGTGGCCACGATTATGGCAAGTCACCCTTGTTTGAGAGAGGTATTCTTTATGTGCTTAGACGATTTGTTTAAATATCAGTTTGTTTATTTTACATAATTAAAAGACGCTAAAAGTGACCGACGAACTGACTTCGAAAATGACGGTTAAAAATAAAGCAAGCCAGGCTAAATGTTCACGTAAGAGTACATAGATAGGTCACGCACTGTAATACAGTTTAACTGCTGGTCTGGTATGTTTTCATTTTGGTTTTCATTTTTCTACACGCGATGTTGTTTCCATGACATTGAGAGATACCTATAGGTAAGTAGCAACCTTTACCTCACAAAAAAAACATTTACATGAAATCGGGCACAAATTTGGTTTGTGGCTACACCGAGAGAACTGAAAACCTACGTATAGGTGCTAAGTTCTTTACTAGTGCGTTTAATTTCTTAAGTTCATTCTTCTTCTAAATTAAGTACGCTCATAATTTTAAACATGTGTTTTTAATTCAATTTTGTAGATGGGAACAGCATTCGATAATTATAAAATTTTTTATCAACAGGATTAGTTCTATATCTAAACGATTAGCAATTTTTTTGATTCAAGTCTTATTTCGTTCAACATTGTTCTCGATCGAGGAAAGCAAATTAAACAGTATTCTACCAAAAAAAGGTTTGCCATTGTGTTAAACCGGAATGAAAACTATTAGTATAATTGCTATTACAGATCTAGAACCACATCTATGCGAAATTTCAGCCTGATCTGTCGTGTAGTTTTGGCACTGTATTCGACCAAACATCAAACATCTTCAATACACAGATTACAGATAATTCTGTAATCTATACCTCACTACTTCATAAAATCTCTTTTGTGAAGTACTAGTAGGAAATAAAAGTAAAGTTATTAAGTCTTAGTAGTATTTGTTCCGTAACAAGTCCAATATTAAATTCGTTTGTTGATTCAGATATAACATAAAGATCCATAGATTAGAGTGAAAACAAAGTCAACTAGCTTCATAGTCTCAGAAAGATGAATAAAATAGCCTTCATTCATCTTTCTGCGACTATGATCTATTTTAAATAGGTAACCTAATAAAATCAAGGTTAGGGATTCTTAGTTACCGAACTTAATATTGCCTGTCCAACTTCCGTGCCTTATAAAGTAACTATTTAATAGGAGCTAACAAACGGCCAATTTAATTCGCTAATGGTGGCAATTTACAAGATAAATGTTTGAACTCTAATTAAAAGGCGATTCGCACTTTGAAGTATAGGTCGTGGATTTGTCACGGTAATTATGCGTGCATAAGGGACCATTTCTACAGACGAGTGTTTCGCAATGAGTTGATAGAAGCTATCAATGATGTCCTTACCAGAATTTGCAAGACAGTACAGTGTACCGGTGTGTGCGCAAATGGAGGTGCACTCTCTATTCCCTCACTCTCCTGTTTATGTAAGTTTATTATATTATTTGTAGGTTATATGTAGGTATTATAGTATGTAGTGTAGGTATTATTATCTTTTTTTTTTCGAGTGCCACCGTCTATTTGGTTCTTACATGTCCAGTCCATCCCAAGGTTGCCTAGAAGAGATCGCTCATAGCGATAAGGCCGCCTTTGTACTTTGTCTACTCGTAGCTTTTATTTCTGTTTTGTTATTTGTCTTTGTGTGATACAATAAAGTACTATCTATCTCATAATCCGATGAGACGGCAGACCGACACGACCGGGGAAAGGTCAGGCGCAGGACCAACGGCTTATCGCGCTTTCCAATGCACAGGGGTGTGATACCCGCCGTAGAAGCTATCGCTGAGATGTTTTACAGATGCTCAGCTGGTCGATTTAGATTTCACTATTTTTGTCACTCAAAGGCACTCAAAGTTTTATAAAGAATACAAAAAAAAATACCAATGAGTGCGGAACTAGTATGAGTGATACACTCACGAATACATCTGAAATAATCTGCGGCGCGTAAATTATTAATGCTATACTATATTTAACTGAGAGCTTTTAAAAATCTGTTCTCAATGTCTACCATAAATACAGGCTTTTCTTTTTGTTTCTCTTAAACTTCTTAAAGCATTTCGAAGGTAGCGTTAAAATAATGTTGTTTGTTGTTTTCCAAACACAAAATGATCTATTACCTACTATACTGGTACCCTACCAGCAGTCGTGATGAGAATAGACCGTGATAGAGCCTTATTTAATTAGTATTTTGTTCTATGCAAACCATTTCCCAAGAATCGAAAATCCTTAGGATAAATAAAATAATTTCATTAAAAGTATTTGCATATTCTAATTTGCTTAACCTCTCTTTGGCGGTAGAGAAACACCCGCATTGTAAACGTTTGCCGACAATTTTCACGAAGCCCTTCTTAATTTTGATATTGTGATTTTGGGAAATGAGAAGATACCTTTAAAATGTGGGCCCTTTGATAATCACGACGAATTAAATACTAAGTAATATAAACAGTATTCGCCGTGCATGTACGATTTCTGTAGACACTTAGCATTCAAGCGGTCTACGTTTATCATTCTAACCGCTATTTTTTTATTTTTTTATTGATGATGGTCAAGCGTTTGGCCACCAACTCACTTAATATAAAATATGTAGTCATCTTACACTTTTTGACGACCTCAGTGGCGCAGCGGGCGTGAGTCCGTCTGCGACGCAAGGGGTTGCGGGTTCGATTCCACAACGGGGGAACAAATTTGTGTACGATCTGCAGAAATTTGTTCCGTTGGTCTGTATGTATAATAAAAAAAAAACTATGTAAATAATTTATTAAGTAAATCAGTTATCTAGTACCCATATTACAAGCTTTGAGTAGCTTACTTTGGGGCTAGATGGTGCTGTGTGGATTGTCCAGCATTATTTATTTTACATTTTTAATATCAGAAATCCTTAAATATTGGTTTATGAAGTCAAATCGGGAGTCAATCGCGGGTGTAATAAGAGGCGACTAAGGGATTTCCACCGCGGGTGGGCAGCAGCGCCCCCTGAAGAACAATTCTACCACCGAACTGCGATCCCTAACCCGCATGCCCAGCGTAAAGATTTTGGGCACTACCCCCATGAAATAAAAGCCAATAAGACGCTTATAAGGGGGAGGCCTGCGTCCAGCAGTGGACCAATACAGGCTGTTGAGATTGAGGAAGTCAATTAAGCGTCTTCTGGTCTAGAAGATAACCATTTATTCTTATCTTGAAGATACATTATTGTAATACATCGTAGGCCACATCGTAATCTAGTACCCATAACACAATCTCTGCTTAGCTTGACGCTAGATAATGCCTTGTGAATTGTCCAACATTATTTATTATTATTATTATCGTCACTTACCAACAAGGTTGTGGTCAAACAAAAGTTACGGTTATAAGTACAACGGAGGCGGATTTTCGACAGTTTTGATCCCTTTTTACAAGTTTTTATTTAAAACTGTCAAAAACACATTTAGGTTCTTTTTACACAACATATTTTCAGCGTAACACATATCGACTGTAGGTAACAAAGAAAAAAAAGAAAACATGCGACAAAAGAAAACATCACGTACCCCGAAAAAGTTTAATAATATATTACATGACTGAAAACAATTGTGATTCCGATGAGACATGAAAGCCATGAAAGGATTTTGTGATATCAACTCGGGTCTGTAATTATTTTCCCTGGTTTTTTATTATGAAAAATTCTATTCGACGATGAATAACGAATAAGGGCATGGTTATTTGACAAATAGCTTCTAAGCTTAGCTGTTACGATCGTAAAAATCCTAAACTTAATATTGTTCAAGAGAAGTTCATAGTTGGAATTTCATTAAATTTCGTCTCTTTTTATCTATAGTGGTCTCGAGTGATATTTTCAATGTGTGCAAGGTTGAATTCGAAAATTGAAAAAAACAGCGCTAGCAAAAGTAGGTAGGTCACTAGCCTACAAGGGCCTACGCTACAAGGGCAACCTCGAAACACTTTTGAAAATAAATCTTCATACACACTCTTTTTTACTGCAGATGGTTTGACCACGGGGTAAGTGAAGAAAGCCTAAAGTGGAGCACGCTTTTCCAGAAGGAACATAAATCTTAAAGTCAAACTAAGAGATGCTAAAACAAATGTTGTTACGAACTTTTTGACTTTTTCAATGATACTTTTAGCGACTTGATGGTTAATTAGTATAGGTACCAAATAATAAGTAATTTAATTTTAAGTAGTAAGATACCTGCATGTCTTCCACAGTAAATGGTTCATACTGTGATCTCTATCACACATCTAATCACTGAATAAATAAATAAATAATAAATAATGCTGGACAATTCACACATCATCATCTAGCCCCAAGCTAAGCAGAGATTGTGTTATGGGTACTACATAGATAACTGATATACTTAATACAATACAATACATAGATAGATATTTTTTATTATACATAGTAAACATCCCGAACACTCTGAACAAATATTTTTAGATCGTACAAACATTTGTTCCGAGGCGGGAATCGAATCCGCAACCTCCTGCGTCGTAGGCGGACCTTCGCCCGCTCTCAACAAACTCACTCTACAACAAAGAATATTCTAGTCTTGATATTTTCCATCTGTCTAAAAATTAACTGAAATGGGAAATTAAAAATTACATCGCAGTCAGTACCCTCAAGGAAAAAACCTTAAGCCTATTAGTTGTCGTTTTTCGAGTTAGTCTTCAAGCAACCACACCTTAAATCTAATCAATGATGCTCTTAAAGGCTGGCCTTGTATTAATAATAAGAAATCGCCGTCTCCTTTATTTGTGCCACCCTGAACGTTATTGTATGGATGTCCCCGCTTGTCAAGGGCTAATTTCCTCTGCCAACCCCCGCGGGCAGAAGATCGATCGCCCAGTGTAAGTTGCGCCATTTGATACCTAATGCTGTGTGTACTTTTTTTCTAGTTAGGTACATTTTCTCGGCATTAAACATAGCAAAACAATGTAAAAAATATAGTAACATACAAAAATATTTTTATCTACAGCTTGGATGCACAATGACAGGATTTTGAACGTCCACTTTTACAATCGAGTTTCGACGACTAACAAAAAATTTAGAATATTTGTGACTTTTTATTTAAGTTGATAAACGAAAGAACTGTCTAGGCAAGCCTATCGTACTTCTTGCAGACTTTTTTAGTTGGTTGTAAAACTAAACTATTTGTAACATTCTGCCCATTCTTTGAAATTACTCAGAACTTTAGCTGGAGTGCGGGTAAATTTGCCCTTATTACCAGGAAAATAAGTTCTTTACGTCTTTTGAGTAAATAATAATTCTTTAATATCTACACGTCAGGTCATTAGATATTTGTGTTTAGTTTTAAATTAATTAATTATCTTTATTTTGGACTAGCTGTACCCGCGACTTCGTTCGCGATTGCTTTACCGGCCGACTAATTAAGTTCACATTTAATCATAGTCTCTCATATTATGAAACGCCGCCGTGCAAAAAATCGTGTAGGTTCTACGGGGGATAGCATGTTGTCATCTTTAATCCCATAGTTGAAAGAAATTATGATGAATGCAGATAGAGAGACGCGCGTCAAGTTTGAAACTATTAAATTATCTCGCACGCACTATCTGGAGTTTTATTAATCTAAGGATTCTACGTGATGATTCTGCGACGATTGCACTGTCATACTGAAGCAATTGTATTGCAGAATTGGGCTCCTGATCCATTTGACTGGACCACCGTAATTTTTTTTTCGTTAGTAGGTAGGTACAGTTGGCTGTGTACCACAGTAAAAAATATTTTTCTGTGGTCCAGTTAGTTTAATTGGACCACTTACTCCAACCAAACATCGGTAGTACAGATAACCGGACCAGCTAAACCACCATTATGTCATGTAAGTTAGGAACTTACCTACCCTTTATCTACAATTTTTTTTCTTCAATCTACAGATTATTTCATCAGTCTACTGATTTTCTACTCGACTTTCTACTGATTTAGTCAAATTCGATTTTGAAACACTGTTTCTAACAAAAAGAATGCATGATATCGGACGACGCGTAGCCCGTCGGGTTGCGCGGTTTAAGAATTCTACTTTTTCCTCTCTCCCAGGAAAACCTTACTGAATTTCAGGATAAAATGTATTTCCATATCCTTCCTTGTAGTATGAACTCAAAACATGCCAAGTTTCATACCAACTCATTACCTATGTAGTTTCGGCGTGATGCGCGGTGAAGGAATTTGACTATCATCCCATCTGCCAGAGGAACCTTACTGAATTCCGGGATAAAATGTATCTTTCCTCATAGTACGAACTAAAATCATGCCGAGTTGCATTCGAATTCATTAAGTAGTTCCGTCGTGATGCGCGGTTAAAGAATTTTACTTTCATCCTCTTTCCCAGGGGAACCTTACTGAATTCCAGGATAAAATGTATCCCATGTCCTTCCTTGAACTCAAATCGTACCAATTCAGTCCAACTCATTCAGTAGTATCGGCGTGATGCGCGGTGAAGGAATTTTACTTGCATCCCTTCTCCCAGGGGGACCATACTAAATTCAGGGATAAAATGTATCTTTCCTCGTAGTATGAACTCAAATTATGCCGAGTTCCATTCGAATTCATTCAGTTGTTCCGTCGTGATGCGCGGTTAAAGCATTTTACTTTCATCCTCTCTCCCAGGGGAACATTACTGAATTCCGGGATGAAAGGTATCCCATGTCCTTCCTTGTAGTATGAAATCAAATCGTGCTGGGTTTCATTCCCACTCATTCAGCACTTTCGGCGTCATGTGCGGTGAAGAAATTTTACTTTCATCCCCTCTCCCAGGGGAACCTGACTGAAATCCGGGATAAAAAGTATCCTATGTCCTTCCTCGTAGTATGACCTAAAATCGTGCCGAGTTTCATTTCGATACCTTCAGTAGTTTCGACGTGATGCGCGTTTAAGAAACAGACAGACAGACAGACAGACAGACAGACAGACAGACAGACAGACAGACAAAAAAATACAGTTTTGGCTTCAGTATCGATAGTAGAGTGTCCTCCAAAAAAAAAAATCTATATATCTTCAATGTACAGAATTGGACCTGTTACAGTTTTATTATAAGTATAGATAACAATGGATACATATTTCGTTACTTACCTAATACAAAAATAATGAAAAATAAGGTAAGAGCGTTAACCTAAGGTTTTTTCCGGTTCCGCTTTTGTTGGGTGTATGCTGTGCTAAATATAGAAATACTTGTATAATCTTCTTTTTAATAGACAGAAGCAATTTGTGTTTTGAAATAAGTAATTTGTCTGAAAAAGGCGACGGGGTCAGGCCTAATTAATTTTTGCCTTATCATTAAGTTCTTTTTGAAAACTTTTATTAACGACGCTATCGAAGAAGGATTTAAAAACCAATGGGCGGCTGCCAGTAAAACTCAGATAAAATTAATCGCAGCAATGGAGTTATTCAGGCGGAAATCCAATTGAGTCCCAATTATGGATTGTAACTGGATTGGCTGGACTTTTGATTACATGGCCACTTTTGACAGAAGCCTCATGATTTCTGAAAGTAGTAGTAAGAAAAGTTTTCGTATTCTTACTAAGTAATACTTTACTACAGAATAAATTATTATTTCCCGGGAAGAAAATGTCTTCTTAGGTAGCTTTTTAGTAATCATTAGATTTACTAGTTAATATTCTTTGTAAGAAAATAACAGTTCATGAATAGAAACAAATTAGTAGTATTTACAACTGAAAGAGAAAACTGCAAAGTGTTGCAAACAATCTAGAGCAAGCTCAACTTTTTTACTTTTTTTAAAATCACCTTTTGATAGTGGCATTGCATGTACCCTAGGGTTACCGTTTATGGTGGTGATGGGGACATCCAGAAATATCCAAGTTCAAATCAAGTCTTTTTTGAATGCCTACCCCCTCAAAAAGACTCTAAATGACCACTCTAACCTTTCGCCCCGCCAATTTCAAACGGCCATAAATCGAGCCTTCATCGGGAGAATGAGTGGGATGGAATACATCATCACCATTGGTCTAAGTCCCTTGCGGGTCGGACCTCTCATTTGTCTCGCGCACCAATTTCAAGCGGCAATCATTTAACCTTTTAAAACGGTTGAATATTCGTTTGATGAATAACCATCGTGCCGATTAATGGTGCCAATACGAATATTGTGTAATGAAATCGATTTGGCTGCTGTCGATTCTCGATGGCTGCAATCTCAATTATGTCACACGTCATTTGTTCGGTAAACAAGCTATAAAAAAATAATACGTCCCCGCTTTTCTCATTTTTCAAAGGCAAAGACCCTAAAAAGGTAGTCTACAAAAGCTAGTGTTTTAATACCAGTGTTTTGACCTAGTATTTTGAGGTTAATGAGTCAGCGATATAGACCCATAAAACCATACCCTTGGGAGTAAAAACAAGATCCGTCAAGTGCGAGTGTAACTCACGCGCCGAGGGTTTCGAACGTTTGTCAACAAATATGTACCAAAAGCATCGGTTAGAGACTTCACAATTTAACGAATACCTAAAATAGTAGGTACCAACCTACATCTCTGCATGCTTCGGTTAAAGTGGGTAGTGGTAAATTTTTCAACTTTTTTCAAAATATTTCAAAAAGTATGAAACCTACAGAAATGTTAAAAACTGTTTTGAGATGTCCAAACCGATACCTTTCATTTGATACTCTCCACATGACCCTGTAGGTATCTTTTAAAACTTCGGCATCACAATTTGTATGGAAAATATTCATTTTATTTTTAATTTATTTTTATTTAAATCTGTACAGGCGCACGAAATGTATTATTATTTTAAATTTCAAGTTTCTAGCTGTAGTAGTTGCTGAGTTATTAAGGAGGGGAAAAAGGACAGACAAAGCGATACCAAACGACTAAAAACGAACAAACGACATACTATGCGTAACTAACACTTTATGTAAACGTAAACAAAACTTTTTCTAGACATTTTTGCTTCACAGAAAAGTGTCAGATAAAACTATGATCTGAACTAATAATTCTACAAGAATCTATGTAGGTTTATACAGGGTATTGGGTATTGCAACCGACGTAATTTTTTTAAGAGTTGTAGAAGTCATTTTCTACATTTCTTCGGTAAAATCCTTAGTGTCGTCACGGTTGTTGAGATATAATAAAAAAAAAATTGTGACCAAAGTCTTGCCCAAAAATCGTCATTCGCCATTTTTACTTGTAGTTGTAATGCCACAAAGTAACTTGTTATGTACTTTTCAATGTATACTTATATTAAATAAATATACTATTGGATACAATTCACTTTAGAAAAGAAAGATACGAGCATTCAAAGTCAAATATCTGTGTAAAATTTATAAATCGTGACAGCTTCTAAATTTTTCTGAAATAAACATTTATTATTATTATATTATTATTATTATTATAAATAAAAAAAAAACTGGATGATATTGAGTTTAGTTTCCACTTCGATAAGTTGACCCCTTCAACTTTTCAAAAAATTGTGTCGGTCGCAATACAAAACAACTTGTATAACCAGATAAAACTGAAATATTTTATCAAAACTATCTAACATCTAATCGTTTACTTTCACGAACATATGTATAAAGAGTAACCTTTAACAACTTGTGTGTACTGCATATGTATTTTGTTGTTTGTTTATGTGAATTATTTTCTAATATTAACATTGTTTATTTATCCCATGTACTAGACATAACGCTTTAGATAAATTCTGTAATGTTGTAGTCTTGTTTTTTCAATAAATAATTTGTAATTTGTAATTTGTAACAAAACAACAGAAAAGGCTTCCGTATTCCGCATATATCATTATCACGTCGAATAAAATATCGGTTTCATTCCATAAGTAATTTCAAAAGGTTTATGGGCGGTACAGGAACAAGTCCTTTCTATTTTATGGCTCATAAAATCTTATATGTATGTATCGGCATACTAATAAAAACAACACGGTCAGTCCGTTTATCGGTATTTTTATCACCTAAGAGAAAGTTGGTGATAAATCTAGGTCTGATCTGGCAAGTGATGTTTATACAGGGTTATTGCTAATTCACTGTCACTGCGTGAACTGCAGGTCCTGCCTAATATCACGAACACGTTTGTGAAGACGCCAGGTCTTAAATTCTTAAATTTGGTATTGGTAGTAGGTTCTTTCAACAATCGTTCTTTAGAGAGGCTTTATTTGAAACTAAACTAAAAACGGCTCTTCTCTGAATTAATAGTGGGTGCCGAGCGGGAGATCGATCTTTAGTAATTCATTGGGTTTTTGGACAAACGTGTTTTCTCATTTTTTATCAGACGTTATTTACAAAAAAATAATGTAGAATAGAATAGAACCTGGCGTCTTCACGAACGTGTTCGTGATGATGGGCAGAAACTGCAGTTCACGCAGTGTCACTGAATTACCAATAGCCCTGTATACTATACAGATTGTAAGTTTATCAAATTATAAAAGTTTGCAAATACCAAGCTAAGAACCAAGCTTTTCCTCATAATATTTCCTTCTTAACGCCTTCTCACAATTCGGTTTTTTTATGGTACTCGTCCGAACGCTTAAAGGTACATACCTACATGCTTCAAAAGATCTGAACCACGTACGATGAAAAACTTTTTTTAACTTTCTCCATAGACATCACCTATATACTATATATATATATACTACTATAGTATTATTATATCTGTGACTTGGTCAATATATTTTATTCTGTTCAACTTATTTTTTTTACTATTTTTGAACAAAAGTAAAAACCTTAAGGAGCAGAATGTCCCTTTTTCAGTTCAGTGCCCATATTGTGGGACCTTCTATACCGATGTTAGAGACCAACAAAGCTCGAAGAGGGAAGGTAAGGTTTCGAATAGGTATAGGCTCATACATAATGTATGGGCATTTGCCTCAACTGCATTATTCGATACAAGTTCTAGAACCTTCGTAATGTGTTAAGGCTAGAAGGTATAGACCTCACTTAAGCTATCCTCACTTATGCGTCCTAACTTAAAACCGTTTTCGTAATAGAATGTTGAAAGTTAGTTTAGTTGGACGAAGTTATATGTAGTTGAAGCTGGGTTTAACATAACTTCAGTAATAGAGATATTGTATGGTAGTTAGTAGTAAATAAGATAGACCCAGTTTTAGTTGTCGCGGCGGAATTTATTCTGGGATTAAATGTAGAAATGCTTCAATTCAGAAAAATAAGTGTGGAACCTAAAAAAATAATGTGTTTGTTTAAATGCTATTTGTTGGCTAACCCTTAGGTATATCACTAAGCAAAATCTGTCCAGGCTTAAATTGAATGCAAAAATCTAAATATCTCTTCTTGAGAGTAAATATAACATAAAAAAGAACAACCCTGAATATTATTAATTTTGGGGAAAACTGATCTAACGTCTGTAAAAACGTCTGAAAAATATTAATGTTATTTTGAATCCAGTTAAAAGTAAACTGAAAAAGTAAATAAATCTCAAAATTATTTAATGTATTTTATTTGAAGATCAAAACAGTAACACTCACCTTAAATTTCTTCTGTGATGGAAACTATGTTTTCTTCAGCATTTAAAACAAAACACACTTATCGCCACAGTCCCATAAATCTAAAAGTAAAACTCACTAAACTTCATTCATACTCAGAGTTAAACCATCACTAACAGGTTTATAACAGCCGCGAATGTCTAGTTGTAAAAGTAAGTTCGTAGCGTTCGTAGCAGCGCGTAGCGTCGTAGCGGGCGCGCGGCGTAGCGTCTATCTCACAACTGCCGGCTACGGCGTCACCGCCCGCCTAAGCGTTGGGCAATGACAAAATTCTTTATTGTAACTGTTACTGTGATATGAGACAGTTTATGAAAATTGATGGGTAACTCTTCTTTGATGTAATGAAACTTTTGTTGCAATATTTTAGTGAAATATGTAGGGAAAATGGTGGGAGGGGTGGCTGGAATGTTTTAGGGTAGATCTTTGCCTAGCAGTAGCACGAATAATATAAGTTACTAACAAATAACCCATTTTTGTGAGACTGGGCTTAAAATTGCTTCGGTTCTAAACTAACTTCAGCTTGACTTTCACGATTTTTCATTCTACCAAAATAAATCAATTGTTAAAGTTGTGGTTTTGGGTTGTCTCCGGACATAGATTCTGTTATATCGTTCAACTTTATGACGCATCCGAATTGATTTCAAATAACTTATCTTATATTTCTAAGAAATCAAATAATATCGCAAAAGTTTTTGAATTCGACGGGACTTGAACCCGCATCCTTCCGTCAGTACCGGAATGTGCTAACCAACTACAATTTACCAACTGCAATTAGCCAGAGTGTGAGGCTTACGCACTATAAAAACAAAAACTTTATCTTATATTATTTGGGCTTTCTTATAGCTCTCACATATATTTGGTAATAGCATCTATTTAACCCATCCTCGTTGTTTCCATTTGAGATCTCTTATCTCTGCGTTTACGGGATATGACGCAGTCGTCACTTACTCCTACTCTTCAAACACCCCCCTTCCCTCCTCACTCCTTCCTCCCGGGAGAGATGAGACCTACTCGGTTGGGAATTTGCATAGCCAAAGGGTGGAAGTACTTGACCTGGTTTTAGCATGTTTAAAAATCTTATAAGTTCATATCCATACAGGGTGGACCAAACAATGACGTCAACAAAAAAAATATGCCTCACCCCTGGGGGTACCTGAAAATATTATGTATGTTCCTCGATTTTTCGTAGTTTTTGAGTTATGATTTTTTCATTCTGAGAATTTTTTGGGTGGAATGGTCAAAATTGTTAAAAAAAAAAATGTGGAATTTAAGAGATTTTTTTGCAATATGACCCCTATGAATCGAAATGTATAGCATAAAATGATCAGCTTTCTTACAGTAATGCAAGACACAAAATTTTTCAGCGAAAGTGAAAAATTTACGGGCGAGACAAAGTTGAATTTTTAACCTCAAATAAAAAATAATCCATCGCTTCTGGTTACATTTTTATTTTATTTTTACTTTTATGTTGAAAATTCAACTGGTTTTTAGGGTTTTGATGATCGAAGATCGGTTTCAAAACCCTTATGGTCTCGCTTTGTCTGTCCTTTTTTCCCTCCTTAATAACTCAAAAACTACTGCAGCTATCAACTTGAAATTTAAAATAATAATACATTTCGTGCGCCTGTACAGATTTAGAGAAAAATAAATGAAAATATATGAAAAATGAAAATGAATATTTTCCATACAAATTGTGATGCCGAAATTTTAAAAGATACCTACAGAGTCATATGGGGTATCAAATGAAAGGTATCATTTTGTACATTTCAAAATATTTTTTGAAATTTTTGTAGGTTTCATACTTTTGAAAATATTTCGAAAAAAGTCGAAAAAATACCCATTCCCCCCCCCCTATCTCCGAAGATTGCAGAGCGATCCATGTAAAATGTATGGAGCGTTTATAGACATTGATCTATATTTTACAGGAAAAATATAGAGAAGTTTGAAAAAAGAACACATTTTGAAAAATGGTCAAAAGGGGGGGGAATCATTTTCAAAAGGGGGAGCTACCTCACCGAGTGGGGTATCAAATGAAAGGTATTGGTTTGTAAGTTTCAAAACAGTTTTTCAAATTTCTGTAGGTTTCATACTTTTTGAAATTTTTTGAAAAAAGTCGAAAAAATACCCATTCCCCCCCCCCTATCTCCGAAGTTTGCCGAGCGATCCATTTAAAATGTATAAAGCGTTTGTAGATATGAATCTATATTTTACAGGAAAAATATAGAGAAGTCTGTAAAAAGAACACTTTTTGAAAAATGGTCAAAAAGGAATAATTTTCAAAAGGGGGTCTACCCCACCGAGTGGGGTATCAAATGAAAGGTATCGGTTTGGAAATTTCAAATCAGTTTTTAAAATTTCTGTAACTTACATACTTTTTGAAATATTTCGAAAAAAGTCGAAAAATTTACCATTACCCACCTTAACCGAAGCATGCATAGAGATCCATCTGAAATGTAGGTTGGTACCTACTATTCTTAGGTATTCATTAAACTGCGAAGTCTCTAACCGGTACTTTTGGTACATATTTGTTGACAAACGTTCAAAACCCTCGGCGCGCGAGTTACACTCGCACTTGACGGATCTTGTTTCTTCTTGTTTAACTCTGTTTTCCTAAAACACAAAATAACTAATTACCTAAGGAACATCTAGCCGACACTGACAGAGCTTTCTGTGACAAAAAAGATTTAAATCGTGAAACAAGAATAAATTAAAATTTTCGCTATCTCTCGCCACGTCACTGTGAAAGTGAAATCTTTTTGGGTAAAGGTATGGCTCTTGCTAGCGAAATATTCTCGCTTAATATTGTAACGCATGTATTACACGTTTCACGTTCACGTTACGAAGGTTATTAGTAATACACGGACTAGTCGCATATTCATTTTAGAAGAACTGCCAATTTTAATTTTACATTGCATAGATACAGCAAGACCAGGAATACAAGCCTACTTTTTATTCAAGGAAACCGCGTCACAGCGGCGGGCCGCATCTACAGTTTGGTTCAATCAATCAATCATTTATTTGCAAGAATACATAATTAATTAATAATTACTTTACAATGTCAGGTCTTTATAACTATTTTATTTTAAGTAGTTTAAATATTGTGTTACTAGTTTTTTTTCGAAGAAAGCTAATCGCTAGCTATCAAACCACACCCTTCCTTGATTCCTGACAGCGATGACGGGCGACTCAGATTATCGTCAGCTCACTCAGGTTCAAACAAAGCTAATTTCTAGCTATCAAACCACACCCTCCCCCGAATCCTGACAGCGATGACGGGCGATTCAGATTACCGTCAGCTCACACAGGTTCAAAGAAAGCTAATCGCTAGCTATCAAACCACACCCTCCCCCGAATCCTGACAGCGATGACGGGCGATTCAGATTACCGTCAGCTCACACAGGTTCAAAGAAAGCTAATCGCTAGCTATCAAACCACACCCTCCCCCGAATCCTGACAGCGATGACGGGCGACGCGATTATCGTCAGCTCAGGTTCATTATAACTTCCGTCCGTGTGACTGCGCTGACGAACAACTTGCTATTTGTTATCTTTGTTACGCTGCTACACAGTGTACTATAGAGACCATTTTTCGGAAATCAACTTTTTTTTAACAGAAATTGATAGATATGATTTCAAACGTTAGAGTAGAACCCCCGAATGCCAAAAGAGTTTAACTAGGAAGAAATATTTTTTTGAAACTGGTTTTTTTTTCGGGTATTATTAAAAAAATCCATAGCATTCTACGACTAAGTACACATTAGACATTTTGAAGCGCGCGCTTAAAGAACGCTTATTTCGAAATCATCTGGTCCCCTACATTGTATACACCCGAAAGCGCGGTCAGATGTGCACTGGAGATCATATGTTTAGGGTTTTGAAGATCGAAGATCGGTTTTGAAACCCTTATGGTCTTGCTTTTTTTAACTTAGGAACTACTGCAGCTATCAACTTGAAATTTAAAAATAATAATACATTTCGTGCGCCTGTACAGATTTAAAGAAAAATAAATGAAAATACAAATTGTGATGCCGAAATTTTAAAAGATACCTAAAGGGTCATGTGGGGTATCAAATGAAAGGTATCAACTTGTACATTTCAAAAAAGTTTTTGAAATTTTTGTAGGTGTCACCCACTTTAACCGAAGCATGCAGAGAGATCCATCTGAAATGTAGGTTGGTACCTACTATTCTTAGGTATTCGTTAAATTGCGAAGTCTCTAACCGGTACTTTTGGTACATACTTGTTGACAAACGTTTAAAACCCTCGGCGCGCGAGTTACACTCGCACTTGACGGATCTTGTTTTAGAAGGTGCGATACGAAAGCGCGCGCTTCAACACGCCTAATGTCAACTTGCTCTAAGTTTTTAAAAGATACATTGTTATACGGAAAAACGACCAGAATTAACAATTCAACAATTAATTTTTGTGCGAGGGTTTGTCGTTTGTTTTTGGTGAAATTCTATTCCAACATGTTATTAGAAATAAAGATTCTTTGAGATATTTTTGTTTCTTAAAATTGCATGGGCTTCTTCTCACAGCTGTGACGCTCCAACCTGTATTTGTGAGTGATCTGATATATTGATTATTACACCCAAGTAACAAAATAATGAAAAAAAAATATTCTCTTGAAAATACCGATAATCGACTTCGAATCCTTTCATTTCAAACTGTTTTTTTAAGTTTTGGGGACAAAGTCTCTTATACAATTGTCTTTATAAAAATAATCCCTTTGACCATTCATATCAGTCCGTAATTGATGGAGAAATCGACGAACATTTCACAGATCGTCATCCCTCCTGGCCGGGGAGCATCCTACAGTACGGTTGCCGAGTCACGGTCTCCACTCGTTTACCCCAGCGGTTGACGGTTCTTCGCGAGATATAGCCGGCCCACTCCACTTCAGCTTGCTGATTCTTTGAGCTATTTCGATAACTTTGGTTCTCTGTCGGATGTATTCGTTACCAATCCTCAATACCTACCTCAGAGAGACACCGAGCATAGCTCTTTCCTTATTGACTCACGTACGATTAAATTCAAGAATGCTAAACGAAAGCAAGATATATTTTTAAAATATATCCAAACATTATCATCAAAGCCCAGCTGATTCATAATTTCCTCTTATCTTCTCTTTTCCTAAGCCTTTCAAAAAGCTTTGCTCTATTTATCCGACCCTTTTTGTTTTGAAATAAACCTAATCTACGCGGAACCGTAAATTTTCTGCTGGAAAAAAATTAATCTCTGTAATATAAATATTTACTGTTCTTTGAGGGGTTAAGTAATTGTGCTCATACTTTTGAAGAAAGAGTCTAGAATTAGCGAAATTAGTAAAATGTGAGAATAAGATTGTGTTCACAAAATCTATCTGAACTCATTTGAAGCTATAGCATCTCAGTCAGACCAGTCGCATAAAAGTGTGAAAATAAACTCATATCCGTTTCCCATTCTATCTGAAATTGGATTTCGACATAAAATCACTCAAACATGTCAGCTAAATGAAATGTCCTCAAACGATATTCTCCTACGATTACGTGAAATATTTGAGAAAATCGCAAACAACTTTGTATAAATACGTGAAAAATACCGTTCAGGCATTGCAGAGTGAAAGGTAGGTGAGTAAATAAAAAAGCCTTAGTCAAAGTTCTAAGTCATTTTACGTCTCATGACCACCTACTAAGAAAACTATTCTAAAAATGACGATTCTTTTGTTCATAGATAAAAGAAAAAAAGAAGTCTAGTATTAAATGAAAGAAGTATTCCCATTTATGGCACCAAATTTAGGGCACCTATTTCATTCCCAGTTAGAGGTCCCTCAAAGAAGTAGGTAGTCTATGCCATCCAGGTTTTGAAAAGGTAAAATTTAAGACTTTTTAAAAACAATAAGGTTTTAGAAAAACACAAGAAATTTTTGTCATCCAATTCACAATAACCCGACGACGATAAAAAGTTATTCAAGTTTTATATCTTAGTCGTCAAAGGGAGTTGTAACTTCGCAGGGTTGATGGAAATATTGTCGGAACAGATACTCAACTACGTTAGCAATAAATATGTCTCTAGTTTAGACATTGCTCATAAGAAAGAACTGCTTTTATCCTGATGATGTCCCTCTTTGAGGGATGAAACGTTGTTTCCAACACAAGCTAGGTTCGAAGTTAACCCAAAGTTATAGTACCCATACTTCAGTTATAATAACCAATTAAAAAATTAAAAAAGTTTGTCGTATTTTTTTTAGATTTGTAAATACTAGTTCTAATTTATTTTTATTATTTGATTGTAATTTTCTATGTCAATAATAATTTTTTACTTAATACATTTTATTCAGCAATTTGATCAACGGAGTTCCATATTACATGCAACAAGTGAGTAATAGAAAAATATTAAAAACCCGACTCGTTCCTAGATATTTCACTTTTTTCGCGAAATGAGAGGGCGAAGGCTTACAAAATGTAGCTAAGAACCATAAAGGAGACCAGACCAATATTTTGACATCTCATTTATCAAAATCGCTAACCGCGTTGCTTAGGAGGTAATAAAAAGTGTCCGCAAACCACATAGAAACAATCGAAAACATAACCCACGCCTCGCGGTTATGTAGATTGAGCACTCAAAATTTCGATTCCCATTCCGACAGACCCTAGATATTCGACCTTAGATATTATACATCGATCAGAAAACACCGGAAAACAGATTAACTGAAGAACTAAGTTAGTTTAATCCAGCTTAAAGTGTTCGTTCATAACAAGCTAAAAGCCACTCCGGTTTACAACTACGAGCTTAATAATTTTACACAGGGATGTTTCGCCGACGCAGACAAATCGTAAGAATAGCTATGTCATCCGAGATACTTTAACATTGAACATCATCACTATCAGCAGACCGTGTGACCACTGTTCAAATCACTGAACAAACAAGGAGGCTTTTGCCAAAATCACCACCTTTGGCTTGCGCATTGGTGGACGTTACTCATATGAATTTCTGAAGAGGCAAAAATATACCGAATTATTTCGATAAATTGCTGAAAACGGAGACTTATACATACTTACTTTAAAAAAACAGTGCTTCTGACCCTTCGGCTTTGCAAGTGGGTCAGTCAAAAATCTTGTTGAATATTAATGGCAGTTAAAAATCTTCACACCTTCAAACATGCTTCAAACATGCTTCAAGCACACCTGAAGTGAAAATTTCTCCTGTGGCTCGTTTGCTCCTCGCCCTCGAAGTTGCGCTGCATTCGCATTTGTGTGCAAGTATAAGTACTTGCACTTGCAGACAAATGCGAATGCAGCGCAACTTCGCTGTCGCAGGTGTCATCGACATAGTTCGACAGGTCTTGGTTAAATGGGCCACAGAGAAATTGGTAATACCTAGAACGGTTCAACTTTCGTTGAGTTATCTTGTTTCATATTCTTAGTAACGTTAACTTCACTGAGTAAGTAGGTATAATTTTGCAGCGTTGTGGAAGTAGGTTAATGTAGCAGCCCTTTAACACGGCAACATCCCAGTTTTTGCAGGTACGGTTTTTTGCAGGATCCCGTTAAACCGTAGTGTATGTGTTTCAATACTAGCATTGAACACAAGTATCCTATTTACGCTAATCGATAAAAACTGTACTCTTTTATTTTTAAATCATGTTTGTTGATAGAGTAAGAAATAAAATATGCTCATTCTTATTCATTCTCATTCTCTTAAAACCGATAAGTTCGAATATATAAATCGGTTTTTTGAATTTGGATGCAAGTTTCTGTGTGTGAACAAACCATTGAATTTTGCGGGATCCAGTAAAAATCGTTCCTGTAAAACTGGACGGCCGTGGGCAAAGGCCGTAATACACTGACATGTTGTAAACAATTTAGTACGATATATTTCGTCAATTCATTCTTCAAATTATTGTATATTAGTCCCAATTTGAACATGTACTTGTTATGATGGCAGTGTACAGTATTTGAAATGGAACTTAATCAAAAAAGTTATGGTCCGTACGCAACGCATCAGACCAAATTCACGAATTTGCTGTTTTATATTTTCATAGGAAGAATCTATAAATATAATACATAAATAGAAAATATAAAACAGCAGCTACCGGTGTTATCGCAATTGATTCGCAGTCAATCCCGATTTCACCCAAACAAATGATTTGTTTTAACAAATCTACCTGCATCATTTTCTTCGCCTGACGACTTTGTATAATATCGTAAACGTCGCCTTTCTGTCTGTTCTTCTTCCAATTTCCTCATTTTCCAGGAAATGTAATATTTTGTCACCCTGACATTTATTGTTTTGACATTTTGGCGAAAAACACGTGCGAGCATTGCCTTGCACAATAAAGAAATGAGGCAACCGCCTAGGGCGTAGGGAGAAAATATCGGTGCAACTCGATATTTTAATCGAGTAAAATCTTTAAAAACGTGCAATAGTGGCTAGTAATCTAAAGAGACTACCTGGTTATTAAACTGTAATTTGAAGAATGAATTGTCTCAAATAATAACGATCGAATTTCACCAAAGTTCATTTGATAGAGCTATAAATTTCGAACATTTATTTTGCACGGATATAAAACGTTGCTAACGTTGCTAACATTATATATCCGTGCGGCAAAATATTCTCTGAAACAGAGTATTTTCCCAAAAATGGTGATAGATGTTTCGCTACAAAGGTTTTTATTGAAACTATGAAAGTTTTAATATCCGTTGACCCTTTAATAATAATTGGTAATTCCCATTAAGGCACATTTTCATTATTTCAATCTGAATCTATTATAACGGTGAATGTTAAAAATTATTAAACGTTTAATTAACCCAATCAAACGAGGCGAAAACCAGTTAATAACCAACTAAGTAAACAAAATTATCTATAGCGTGGCTAATTTTGTTGGTTTGGTGAGTTATTTATTTCTCGCCTAGGTATGAAAACAAGTCTTTGAAATTGAACACCCTTCCAAAGAAATGAATGTATCAAGTACTTTTGTGCTCCATCTGCCTTAGTGAATGTAGCTCTACTACATCACTGCACAATACCAAGGAACCCTGCACAACACCATGGACAGCTAACAGCCTTTGTCTGATGCAATCCAGTACTAACATGAGCGGATGACTCAGTTTGGGAGAGCTTTTAATTCCCCTACGTTTCTACCCCGTTACGATCGTGGTTACGGGGCGACTAGATATACTCGTAGTTACAGCCGAGAATCGACGGCAGTACCCACGACTACCCTGAATTCGTCTTCAGAATCAGGAATGTCCAAGTTCATATTACGACACACTACACTGACCGTGTCCGATTGCAGTACAGTCGGATCACGACGCACGCAATTATTAATCACAGGATTCCACGAGGAAGAGAGACGCAAATCATCTTCACGATTAAAATTTGGGGCAGAATTAATATTGAGGCCTAGACATCTCGCCTTCATGGCGGCCAGGGAGCGCTACGGTGTAAAATCATGTTGGACAAGGGACGACTACATTCACATCGCCGCCGGATGGCCAGCGGCATCGCATATGAACCAGTTTTTATAACAAATCCTTTTCCATCCAGGCCGTAAAGTTGTGGAACACAGTGCCAATAAGAAAGCTGGATCTCTACCTCCTTTCAAAGCTCGCGTCAAAGATTTTTAGTAGTCAGAAAAGTGAATATTGGTTCTATTTATTTTGTTCTTGGTATTTAGGTATTTATTTATAACATTTATATTTCCTACATTATACTTATTATTAAATGAACAATATCATTTTACTATAAGGATGAAACAATATTTAGTAACAATTCCGCGCAGAACCTCTTCCGATAAGATTCAACAAAATGTGATTTGTGTGTACCGCCCGCCCTCCCACAAATTGTTCCTACTTACAATAAGAGATAGTAAACAATAGACTTAAAATTAATTAAATTAAGTACATTATTCCTACTTACAATCAGAGAAAGTAAACAATAGACTTAAATTTAATTAAATGAAGTAAATTACCCTCCTACCTAACTTAATTTGCGAAAGAAAAGACCACACCAACCACACAATGAAAAAACTCATCAAAAGTAAGTCGTCAACTAGTTTCGTCTCTCCACGAGACATCATCAGGACACCTCAACAATACTCGACCCTGACACAGAGAGCGCTAAGCAACAACGACAGAGTCCTACCAGAGGTGTTGCCTCTCTGAGCTCCCTGCGTAAAGTGAAGCATTGTCCGCAACACCCCCACTTATATATTATAATATCATTTTATTTTTATTTTTATTTATATTTCTACTTGCACAGGAAGAAATATTTTTTAATTAATCTTGTATACACCTTGCCTTTCTTAAATTCTCAATTTTCTAACCATCCAAAGGTTGCCTGGAAGAAACAGCTTCTAAGCGATAAGGCCGCTCAGTGTCTCTTTCTATTTCATAATAATGTCAATGTTTCTTATTTAATTTTGTGGTGTCCAATAAAGAGTTATGTATTTCATTAATTTTATCAATACGTTTAATGGAAATGTTGTATTAAAATTATTAAATAGTTCGGGTACTGGAATCAAAAGATTTTTCACGTCTGCTGTCTTGCGTGTTTAGAAGCATCTGTAAAGTGAGTTCAGTTGTATTTGTAGTTTTAGCTTATCACCGTGTTCTGTTCTGTGATTTTCTGTGTGTACATACACGGGGTTTTGGAGTCTTCAACTGTATAGCTCTTTTGGGCGTTGTGACTGTATCCCAGGTTTCACTACCGGCATTACAGTTTTGTAGTAACCCGAGTTCGAGAGTTTTCTACTTTCTTGTCGTCCGAAGCAAATCTTCACGTAAGTAGATACCGTTCTAAAAAGCGAAAAATCTCCATAATACGAGAGCCACCTGGTGCTTTATCGTGAAACTCGAGGTGTCAAGTGCCAAGACGTAATTTCCCCCGTGGAATTACCGAAAGAGCTTTCCACAGTTTTCAGTACGAATGGCGTGATGTGTTTATTTTCTCTTGGTATTTTTGTTCGCCATTATCCTTTTGACCCTCTTTATTTTACGATTGTTATATTTTGGGCGGGCTTCCGGAAAAAGTTCATTACGTGCTCTTGAGGTAAAAATGTTATGATGCTATACTACTTACGCACACTTTTTTACCGAGTTAATTGATGTTTGACACTTCAATTAACTCGATCAAAAAGTGCGTCATCATTTAAGGCCAGGTAGTCCTGCAGCAGTAGGCGTAAGGGAAAACGGGCGCCTGCCAAGCAGCCGCGCTCGTGTTTTTTGTAGTTATTTAAACATACCTAGTGATTAAGAAAATCATTTTATCTAGTCAAAATCTGCGAATTTGTTTAGAAATATTAAGTGTCCTTAGTTGAGTACAAAAAAAAGTGGGATATCAGTAGTTCGCTAGTCATATAATTGAAAAAACGTTAGAAAAAGCGGTAACTTTGGGATTTTTTTCTATCGAGTGAAGTTCATTAGATCTAGTAATTGAATACGACTTTGACTAGACTAGATCCTTATCCTTTATAATATATATCTTTTTTTTTATAATTTTTAAACACTATTTTCTAAGTGTCAGATAATTTTAAAAATCACAAAATGCAGCCTCTGCTGGCCTACCAAGCCTTAAGTGCTTTTGATATTTCAAAGTCGATTAAATGCAATATTGTGGCGTCGTATGGTGCAAGCCTATGACCAGCTGTGGGCGTGTGTGAGCTGACGATGATGAGGCTGCTCAAATAACACTATCAATCACTATTGTGTCGGTAAGTAGATTTACAACATTTTTATAGAGAATATTGTCAAAATATCAAGCATGTTTTCGAGTTAACTACTTACTTATTCAGTCTTGTCAGTTCATAGGGTTCCAGAACCCTAAGAACGGTAAATCATCGCCCGTTGTTTTTCTTCATCAGATACTAGCTATTTGTTTAGTCTACAGGCAATATTTATTATCAAGTTATTGCGTCGCGCAAAAATCATTTTCCGTGGCTCTCGCAATCTAGCGAGGCGTTCATTTAATCTGGCATAATTGTTTATCTTCCATGCCTCGCCTTTGTTAAATCAAATAAGTACGTAACCTATTTTATTTTTCAGAAACAATTGCGCTAGGAAAATATTGAATAATGCATTAGAATTGGCCTTGTGTGAGACGAGAGCGAGCTAGTCAACTTTGTAAAATCTTTTTGCTTATGACAACACTACAAAGTTATAGATTATGTTTGAGTTATAGGAAATTAATGTTGTTGGGACACACATCACACTAATAATTATAAATGCGAAAGTTTGGATGGATGGATGGATGGATAGATGGATGGATGTTTGTTACCTCTTCATGCCAAAACTACCGAACAGATCGGGCTGAAATTTTGCACACAAGTAATCCTAATCCTGGAATCAAACATAGGCTACTTTTTATCCCATCAATCAGTTCCCATGGGATAGAAATCACCTTTAAAGCACGCGTTGTTTCCATAGAAACAACGCGTGCGAAGCCGCGGGCATAAACTACTAATATAAATGATCATATATATAATTATGTATATAAATGATTTATATTATATTCAAAAATTCTAGAAAAATAATCTAGTAAACTTAACTATTACAAGGAAATCTTCTGAGTAAAATTATGCAAGCGGCGAACGAAAGAAAAAAAAAGTTAGTGGATATCGTCAGTATTTTACCTCTTCTCCTTGCTTGCATACCGCCGGTGTAGGAATATAGCCATCGCTAGTAGCTAAGTATAGCTTTCACATGAGGACTATACCGAAATATTTGAATAAAAAAATAAAAATACCGGTAGCTTTAGCTGTTCCCTGAAAAGAAATGTCAGCTGTCAGCTTGATCGCAACACCAAAGATAATATAATCTGCGTCACTCTACATCACTTTGTTCATGAACAACAAAATAACGTCGGTGTGAAGACATTGCATTACGCCCATTCGAGTTCAATAATTTCGTTCAATTTACTTTGACAAGGTATGATACAAAGGGAATGTCACATACACTTAGCAATTTGGCACTCACCCACCTGATTTCAAGGGAATATTATAATGGCAACCCAATATTAACATTTTCGATGTTAATAATAAAACAGTAAAGACACAGAACAACTGATTAGATATTAAAAATGTGGCCGACGATTCATAACGAAGGTCTAGAAGACACCTATTCATTTTTGTCATTCTTCTTCTTGTCTTACCTTATACATAAATGCCATAAATACCACCAAAGGATTCAAATAGTAAAGTATGAAGTAAAACTCTGGCCAAACTAAAAAGACGATTCTCGAACCATAATTCTGTGTCTTGTAGGTACCACAAAGCTTTCTTATCATATTTTCTTCGATTGCATATTTATTAATAACTTTAGTTCGTGTTTCAAGAACCATACCTACCCTGCAGGCCCATTAAATTTAACGAGAAGCTGACATTGTGACCCTTTGAAATTGTTTTGCTACTGCAAAGTATGTGTCACTTTATATAAATTCATTATCTCTTTGGCAAGGGCAAGCTTTCGAAAATGAGAATTGTTCTGTTTCCTTTGTTTTTGTCAGCCTTGAACAAAGAAGTATTATAGCCATAATTATAAGTAAAGTCTGTAGCTATAGTACGTTCTCCCAGCGCTTACTCAACAACTGGCCTGTGTTAAAATTACACGCAAACACTCGCTCACCTTCCCAATCTTGTGCGATATTTTTAATGAACAGACACCAGGGCATTGGTTTAGTCTTTTAGTCTATTAATCACACTAAAACACGTAAAGTCATAGTAAGCAAGCGTAACACGCACGCCAGTCTGATTATGACTGAGGTGAGTGGACTGCACTAGCTTCTCAAAAGTAGAACGCTCAAATTAGGTCCACCCATCTCAGTCATAGTCGGACCGGCGCGGTGCCCCCGGTTTTCGTGTTTCGCGTGCGTAAATAAATCACACTAAAGCACGTAAAGGCATAGTAAGCAAGCGTAACACGCACGCCAGTCTTATTATGACTGAGGTGGGTGGACTGCACTAGCTTCTCAAAAGTAGAACGCTCAAATTAGGTCCAATTAGGTCGGACCGGCGACACGCCTCCGGTTTTCGTATTTCGCGTGCGTATTGTTATCTCGGACGCACTTCGGTCTTCCCTTCTTTGTTGTTCATTAGTTAGGTACTATAATGCAAAATATTGGAAATAGCGTGTCTTTGCGAGTAGTTGTATCACAATTGGCCATTTGTTGAGTTAGCGCTGGGAGAATGTACCATATCTACAGAATTTTACTTATATCTATGTTGGTTCGCCTGTCTCTCGGGTACCTTCTTTATAATTATCTAAACAAATTAAACTTAGAAAATTTAGTATCAGGAGAAACATAATTTATCTGGCGCAGCGCATCAGTATATACAATACAACGCAGCAATGCAGCCTGCGTCTTAGAGACGCTTCCGACTGGTATTGATATGGATCAGTTGAGCCACCTGTAGATTGTTTGCAACACTCTGCTGTTAGCTTGTGAATGTTTAGAGGATACTTTTATCTCATCGGAATTGATTTATGGGATAAAAAACTTATATGTAGGTAATTCCAGGACAACCTAAATCTAGGTATTCAATTTAAGCCCGATCCGTTCAGTAGTTTTGGCGTGAGGAAGTTACAAACTCTTGCATTTATAATATTAGTGTAATGATGTATAGTTATGTAGACGTAAGTTTTCAATCAGTACTAAAACGGGGTGAATAGAGACTCCCGGGTGAATAGAATTGGACAAAATACTGGCAAGACATTACCTGGCTGGTAGCGGTGGAAGTATCCTTAGTCCGCGACTATTCACCTTCTGCGTCAGTCGATCTGACCTCTGCAAAAGGATGTTTTGCTGCAGTAATTTGTCCATCTCTATTCACCCCGTTTTACTGTACGTCCTACCCGTCATGACCTACGGAGCTGAGACGTGGACACTCACGGTAGGGTAGTCAACCAGGTCAAAGTCGCTCAGCGAGCAATGGAAAGAGCTTTGCTCGGAGTTTCTCTGAAGGATAGGATTCGTAACGAATACATCCGATAGAGAACCAAAGTTATCGACATAACCCAAAGAATAAGCAATCTGAAGTGGGCCAGCCATGTCTTGCGAAGTACTGACAACCGCTGGGGTAAACGTGTTCTAGAGTGGAGACCGCGACTACGCAAACGTAGCGTAGGACACCCTCCAGCCAGGTGAGACTGCAGGCAGATGCTGGATGCGGCAAGCTGAAGACAGGGCGCTCATTAGGGGAGGCCTCTGTCCAGCAGTGGACTAATATATGTAGGTTGATGATGATTTATTTGTTGAAAAAGAATTACATAGGACTTGAATTAATAACACTGTAATTAATAAGCATTATTTATTTGATAGACCTCATACGATACCGCAAGCAAGCAACTCTTGAATGATGCACAGAATAAAAGGGCTAATATCGAACTGAAGATTGAAACCACCTCTCCTCTATTGTTAACGCAGACTCCGATCGGGTCCACTCATCTGAAAACATTGGAGTTGAATCGAATGCTCACATTCTGCTGGATTCTTATTCCTGGCTGTTTATTACGTGAAAACTGAAATAACCCTCTTTCTTCTGGGGCAGTCAGATAAATAAAGCTACTGAGATTTCTTTTACTGTTGGTTATTGTAGTGTGTGTTCTGTTGGCTTTTGGCTTTGAGTTTAAGCACATTGTTCCTTTTATCAGCAATGCTGGAAATTGATGGTCGATTTTAAAGGGTTTTTATCTACCGCTCCACTATTTTTATACAGGTTGTTTGGTGGAACGATGTAGCGATTGAAGGAACTGATCAAGGGTACCCATGTGATAATTTTAAACCACATATGATATAATGGAAAGTGTAATGATTTTTAAGTTCTTTTCCATCCATCCGTTAGCCTCTTAACATCTACGAAAGATGATGTAGGTGGCATCAGCTTGGTGGAGAAGCAGCCGTTCGTTATTAACTAAGTTATTACGTTAAGTTATTTTGTTACTTACCAAAAGTTTTGTTTAATTTTGTTTATGATTTCCTGCTCAATGATTGGTTGAGCTTATTGTGATGAAAGATGGCATTGTTGTGACTAATTAGAAACTATAATAAAAGTGATTAATGCACTTTCTGGTATTTTACTATCCTCTAAACGAAAAAATCCCGTACTAAAGAAAAACCTGCTTTTGATAATAACGTAAAAACTATGTCATTTTTCATAATATCATATTATGTGGTTTAAAATGATCACATGGGCGGGCACCCTTGACCAGCTCCTTCAATCCCTACATCTTTCCACCAAACACCCTGTATATTCAGGCCAAATGCGAATACCCCAGCTTTGGGAATCGCTTAGACGTTGCTCATAATCTGTCATTGTATTTGCTGAACGAAGATTCGTTCAGCTGGAACTGATCGAGAACCTGTCTCGCGTCATTTAATTATTTTAAAAGTATAATTGTTATATAAAAACTAGTTTTTCACATGAATATAAGTTATTAGCTTGCTCTGATTGTATTATTTGGAAATCCCTGAAAGTATCCAGGTGTCAACCTGAATGGAGTATAAGTACTTAATATAAAAACTTTCGTAGTTTGACGAATCTATTATGACTGTAAGCGGGTTAACTACGAACCTAGTTTGTGTTGGAAGAACACCAACGTTTCATCCCTTAACGAGGGACTTCATCAGGGTGAGTGCGGTTCGCGTCGCGCCTGTACCGCGTGCAGTGCGCGCAGGGACGCGGTACAGGCACGACGCGAACATAAACTAGGTTCGTAGTTAACCCGCTTACATTCATAATGAAGTGCATAATACTTTGAGTTCTTCATGTGGGATCATAATGGGCTCGTAATTGATAACCTACGCTTTTTATTTTAAGTTATTTAAGTGGAACATATAAACATCAAAAAAAAACTAAATAACATTACTTTTGTAGACTATGTTACAATATCCACCGTAAGTAAAGCAGGAGGTTGTTCGAAGCGGGTTCGATTTCCGCCTCGGGACAAACAAATATTCTGTGTAAATTGTCCAGCAATAAAAAAGTGGTTTTTTGTGCCCATAAAAATATTTTTTGGTTTTTTTCAAAGTTCCTTATTCAACCTGTTACATTTTAAACAAGCACAACTTCCAAACACAGTTTAGAATTACTTATCAAAGAAATGAATTTAATAAATAAACAGGTTACACTTAACTTTTCGAGTTTTTTGATAACATATAAATCTATTTATGGACAGTTAAAATACTTGTTAAGTCAGTCATAGTTTGTAGTTAAGCCACAGCAATAAACGACTATGAATCATTTCATATTACATTCACTTTGTGCAGTGTGTCAAAATTTTAAGTTTTTTTTTTCATTCTATTGTTAAAACTGAAAATATTGTACTTAACAAAACACCACCAATAATTTAATCTCAAAACCGTTATCACAAATATCCATAGAACAAGTAGGTCGACAACAATACTGAAATCGAATCAAAAATAAAACAAAATAATGGTTTTCAATTGCTCGAAATTCTATTCTTTAGCCTTTGTGTACGTACTGTATGGGCACTTTTCATGATTCCCAATGTAGATCCTTTTTCCGTCCCGTCGGATTATAAGAGTGGGGGATTAAAGAGTGCTACTGTGTTTGAATATTCACTTCCACACTATTTTTGCTGAACATGTCTTTTCTACGTTGAGAATGGCCGCCGTGGTCGAAAATTTGTCTAGGATATAAAGTCAAGTACCTACTTACCTTATATTTATATAATGTATATGAGTAAAGTACATAAGTGTGTACTATGTCAATATAAAACACACACACACACACAGTCCTATTAGGTATGGGGGGTTTGTACCTCCTATTTACACTTTTTTATCCCCCGACACAAAAAGAGAGGGGTGTTATAAGTTTAACGTGTCTGTCTGTGTATAGTGTATCTGTGTATCTGTGTGTGGTATCGTAGCTCCCAAACGGATGAACCGATTTTCGTTTAGATATTTTTTTTGTCATAGATAATTTTATCTCGAGTGTTCTTAGCCATGTATCATGAAAATCTGTCGGGGGGTTTTTAAAATTTTTGATTTTGTTCTTGTTTATTATTTGACATTAATTCTTATATTATTTTATTTGATCTACTATTTCTGTTCTGAGCTGTAACTGAGTTGTTTTATAAAGCCTTCTCTATCTACCTCTGTGGCGCGGTGGGCGAAAGTCCGCCTGCGACGCAGAAGGTTGCTGTAGATTTTGTTCCGGGTGTTCTGGTCGTTTTCTATATAATAATAAAAAATATCTTCCTGTAATACATTGTATTAAGTTCATCAGTTTTCTGGCACCCATAACACAAGCTATTCTTGGACCTAGATGATGCTGTGTGAAGTGTCCGGCATTATTATTATTTATTTTATTTATCTTTATCTATTTAAGATAAACTGGAGTCAAAAAAGTTAAGTTTATCCAGTGCGTATGGTTCTAGGTACTTTCTTAACTGGCCCACGATTGGCCTAGGGCAGGGGTCGGCAGACTTACCAACCAAATGAGCCAAATATCAAGTTCGTAGATTTTCCCATGCCTTCAAAGAGCCGTAACATGAATTTTATTAGTCTAATATTAGAGTCTAGTTTGCTTCATACTACAAATCTTAATAAAAATATAATTACACTATTTAAGTTACAAAACATGTAAGAAATGAAAAATATATTTATTTACATTATACTTTAAAACAAATGAAAAATGAAAATGAACATTTTCCATACAAATTGTGATGTCGAAATTTTAAAAGACGTGTAGGTACATGGTCATGTGGGGTATCAAATGAAAGGTATCAGTTTGTACATTTCAAAATAGTTTTTGAAATTTCGGTAGGTTTCATACTTTTCGAAATATTACGAAAATATTGAAAAATACCCATTCCCCCCTATCTCCGAAGATTGCAGAGCGATCCATGTGAAATGTATGTAGCGTTTATAGATACGGATCTATATTTTACAGGAAAAATATAGAGAAGTTTGTAAAAAGAAAACTTTTTGAAAAAGGGTAAAAGGGGAGGAATAATTATCAAAGGGGGTGGCTGGCTACTTCACCGAGTGGGGTATCAAATGAAAGGTATCGATTTGTACATTTCAAAACAGTTCTCGAAATTTTTGTAGGTTTCATACTTTTTGAAATATTTCGAAAAGAGTCGAAATATTACCCATTCCCCCTATTTCCAAAGATTGCAGACCGATCTTTCTGAAATGGATGTGATGTTTGTAGAAATGGATCTAAATTTTACAGGAAAAATAATAGAGAAGTTTGTAAAACGATCATTTTTTTTTAATGGTCAAAAAGGGGGGAGGGGTGGTTTTTAAAACAGGGGGATACCTACCTCACTACCTCACTGAGTGGGTTATCAAATGAAAGGTTTGCACGTTTCAAAACATTTTTTGAAATTTCTGTAGAGTAGGTACACTTTTTGAATTATTTTGAATAAAGTCAATAAATTGGCTTAATCTCTCAGAGCGATCCATCTAAAATGTAGTTTGGTAAGTACCTACTATTTTTAAGTAGGTATTCATCAAATAGCGATGTCTCTAACCTGTACCTTTAGTACATGTATGATAATCGGCAAACGTTCGAAACCCTCCACGCGCGAGTTACACTCGCACTTGACGTTCTTGTTTTTTAGGTGTTTTATTTCTGCTAAGGCGGCGCAGTTACGCAGTGAGTGAGTTGTAAGAGCCATATAATCCTATGGCAAGAGCCGCATGCGGCTCGCGAGCCGCGGTCTGCCGACCCCTGGCCTAGGGTAACACCTAAATGTTTATGTAAGTATGGAAACATCTGTGCTCTCACAAAAAGCTCTCTTTTGCTAGCTGCAGCAAAGGCAATTAAAGAAGGTACCTACCTATTTAAGAAAGATTTTAAAATTCATACACAATATTTTATCGTAACACTACTAAGCCTTGCATAGCCTTATAGCGCATTATTATTGTAAATTTTATTTTAAACCTAAGCGATGAGATTAATCTGTTTTTCTTTTCGCCCATTAAACTAAATCTGAAGCTTACAGGCACGACACTGCAAAATTATGTTTTATACATATAAATGGGATAATTTATTAAAAGTGTGGTTAGCTTAGCAGCATCTGTCGAGAAGTTTTATGGATTTTTCGAAAATTTGACTCTAAAATTTTAGCTTTCCCAAAGGTTCAACCCAAACGTAGCTAATTGTTGAAATTTCACTGGTTTGAAACTTTTCGTGGTCACCGTAAGAGGCGTCTTGTTTGTACTATACCTACAAAACAAATTCGACGTTATTCCACCGACCAGAGCCGAAGTGAAAATGTTCGATAAATATTCTGCAAATTTTATTAGCTCCGTTGAATAGCAGCGTTCGTCGCCAATTTGCTTCGTGTCGAACACCTAAATAATTAATTTCATCGGGATGAAAGAACTCCCATTTGCACTTCAGTATTTCTATTCTGCGCTTCAGCAAAGAAAACTTAATACTACTTGACTTTAGTACGAGAAACACAGTACAAATGTTTGACATAGATTTATAATGTTCCATCGCTGGCTAACCTATGATTTTTTAATTATACCTAGGTCAACCAATGCTTACCCACAAGCTAACTACGTTTCCGACTAAAGGTCGAGTCTTAATATGCTAGTAACTAAACTGTGTAACGTATGAAATCAAAACAATATGTCAAAAAAAAATCGAATCGACAGAATTACACTTTTGTGATATTATTTGATAACTTAGAAATTACAACGACTATGAGGGCTTACGCCCTATAACAACAAAAACCTCTGTAATGTATGGTTTAAGAAACAGATGAAAAACGTTTCTGGAAACACAGACTTTTGTTTGTGTTAGTTTGCGACAGACGTAGGTACGTCGTTAAATATAATCAAAACGGAGTTTTACCTACCAAAATAATTTGAATCTCGCAGCAACTTGAATCGATCAACCTTAAAATGCCTTTCTAAAATGGCTCAGTCAAAGTATTTGATTTTATTATAATATTCACTGAAAACCAGAAATATGAAAACGTTTGCTGCGTGTGTTCGTTCGTTTATTATTCACAGGTAATCTTCGATATGCGAAATTGCTCTTTCCATTTTATACAAATATTCGGCAAAAAAGCAAATCGCGGAAAAAGTTACGGTAAATTTTTTTGAATATTTAAACATAGTTCTGGTAAAAATATTCAACACAGTTGTTTAATATTGAACATTTTTTAGAAAAACTACGAACAACTTAAAATTCCTGGACTTTTTAATTCTAATGGAACAAATCCCTTAGGTAGGTATAAGACTTTTATCGTGTGACCACAGGATAATTTTGTCTAATATACGGAAAAATCAACGAAATCGGTTTAGTATTCACGAAGTTGTCGAGTAAAATAGTAACAGCATCGCAAAATATAGCTGAATCGAGAAACTCCTTTAAAGCCGGTTCAAAATTGTTAAATTTCTAATTTCCTTTCAATCTCAAATGGAGAGCAAATCATTAAGTAGTCTTTCAATACCCCCAAGATGTTATTATTTATTTTTAACAATAAGTTTTTAACAAGAAGTTATTATTTATTTATTTACTTTATTCTGCCCTCGGAAGCCAAGAAGCGCTAACCCGATCGAAGTGAGTTTCGAGTTATTTATTTATTTATTACGAATATTCCATTTGGCTTCCGAATATTCTATTTGAATCTAGATTTACCACTTAGAGTCATATTGAACCTAACAGAGTTTTCATACAAAACTAGGAATTTTTGTTGTTGCTAGAAATCAATATAAGAAGTAAAGAATATACATAACACTTTTAAATTCATCATGGTTAAAGAAGGTTGGTTAAAGAATATACAAATAAAAACAAAGTTATTTAAAGCATAATTTAAAAAAAAAAAGTTTGCACGGTCTATCGTTTTAAAGTTATTACAGAAGTACAGAGAATATTTAGGTTGAAATTCTGGAGGGAATTACCTAACTTTTGACGAATACATAAGTAACTTATTATTCGAAATGACTTATTAACTTATTAATCGATGCACTTAAAAACAGAATATTGACTTTTTTGGAGTTACCGCTTTTTGGCTAACGAGGGCAGTATTGGTATAAAAAACAGAAGACAATCGAATCATGGCAAGTAAAATTTATAACTATGGTTCCTATACTAGATTGAGTTCCGAAACATGATTTTTTGTCAAAAAGCAGGCAAAAGATGCTAGCCCTAGGCAAGCCTTTAGTCTTTCGCCTTAATTAGGAAAAATTCAAGAGGTTGACCGCCGATCTTCAGTAATGGTGAGGCACTTTAAGAAGGAGGAATACAAATTTGCACTTCCGCTTAGTTCTAAATGAACTTCTAGACATAGATAAAATAATTTCCCCTTGAAATAGAAATGAACAATAAGTTTTTCTATGTCTATGAGTGAAAACTCAATAAAAATTGCTTGTGCTAAAATAAATATCATGGATCGTTTTCCCTGCCGTTTCCTTTACATCTGCTAATAATTATATCTCAGCTTGGTCGGCCTTTATTTAACAAAGCCAATCAAAGTTTAAAGTTATAATTAAGAACTTAACCGCTGTTTAGTTTCCGACATCTTTCGGAAAATAAATCTTTTGATTAATACTTCTCGTACTAAAGCCGGAAAGTTTGCGGGATTTCTCGGAATATTCCTTAAATTAAGAAAGGAAATTATTATACTTAACCATGGCAAGTACATAAATTCAACATTAAACCAAAAAAGTTTTTTTATCATATGATTATGGTTACGCATGGAGGTATACAGGTTTATTTTTTAAAAACGTAACTTAGGAATAGCTACTCAGCCTAAGTTACGTTTCTTAAAATAACCCTGTATACCTAGAATGGGAATGATTAGTCCTAATCTAATGATTCTGAAATCCCTTAGAAAATGATTGATGCTATTGGATTTCCGCGTTTCCAACTCCAATAACATAGTGCAATTAAAACTGAACGTACATCTATCCAAACGGATCGCGCCGAAGGAAACCAAGGAATTAGGACGATTTGACACGTAGACAAAATAGCGAAAATTCATACGAAAATTTCCAAAATATAATTTTTTTGATTCCTCAGCGCGTTTGGCTTTAAAAGGTATAATTGCGTCCAGCTTCAAATGCAGTTCCCTATCTTTTAGTTCAAATTTTGTCCAGCTGAACAGATAAAGTTGGTGGCACTTCACTGCCGTGATGAGGGTAGCCTCTACGTCAACTTGTCACCTGATAATCCGAAAATCGTCCCTCCATTCCATGGTCACTCTTAATTAAAATCAGCTCATTGGAACTGAATCAACCTTCGTTATAAAAATGGTTTGGAGTGACAGTTACCTTCGGAAATTCTTATCAGTTGTATGATGTGGAGAAGGTACAGTGAGCATCAAAAGATGATGTTAAGTGGTTGTTACAATATTTCTTTGTAAACAGTTGAACATCAACCCAACAACTGCCATTGTTGTGTTGTTTTTGAGTGTAGTAGAGGGCACTCTACTACAGTGTCATCTGTTATTCTACTTTTGACACTAATTCCGATCAATTAATTTGTATTTAAATGCGTATGAATAATGATCATAATGACGGTGATAGTTTTGTTCATTACTCTATCTATAGACACAATATGCGTTGCCACTTTAATTGATTTCGCTCTAGCCCATAATACAGAATAGCTATATAGTACTACATACCCATAGACGAAAGACACGCAGCTCTGGCTCAAAGACAGTTCAAAGACAACTGGCCATTATTATGTCGAGAGAAACACAATTCGTGCTTAGTATTTTTGACGCCGAGATAACCTATATCTCAGCTTCTTGCGCTAAAAATAAACCCATTTTGCGTGCGTCCTTTTAAACTTTTCAAGACAGCATAAAAGTAAACGTGAAAACAGCAGTTCCAGTTCAGGGTTGTTCAACTCGGTGGGTAATCGCCATCTCTCGAGATGGTGGTAACAAAATGGTTCATGCAAATTGGTGGAATTATGAGAATGTACAACGGAGCTCAGTAATGGGAACGAGCTAGGGGAGCACGTGCCAGGCGCATTCGTAAAATGTTCCTTTTCAGGTAAAAACATGATTTTTTTAAACGACCTATGGCGGCGTTTCCTTTGAATTTATTTCAGGTTTATGTTACCGGTGGTTCTGAATTTTTCATGTGGGGTTCGGGGTATAATGTCAGGCGACGGGGTTGTTGATAATACCATGTGGAGACATTGTATCAGCGTTCTTCACTTAGGTGCGTTATTTGCTGCGAAATTAAATTAGTTGAGAGCAGGTAGAGAGCGTAGCAATGGATTCGGTTGCCACTATTTCCACGTTTATGGTTAGAATACCTTTTTCTGGAGAGAGCTACTTAGTATCGTTTTTCAAAACTTTTTTTCAGTGAAAAACGCACTAGAAATTCCTACACTTTATTATTATTTACACACTTCCAGTGGGACATAAAAAAAACATAATTATTTCTTGGAAACCTCTAGAGTAAAAACCACAATATTCTGTAGGCACCACTCAAGTGACAAACAGTTAAAAAGCAGATTAAACTTTGTGCTTTTACAAGTACCTACCTGTAGATAAACTCAAAAGCGCCAGCAAACAGCATAAAAACTGATTCGCCCAATATACGAAGTTGAATAAGAATGAACATAAAAACAAATCTCAACTCAGCACGTACCGCATAATAGTGTAATTTATTTGATAAATGCTACCTGTGGGGCAAGATCAGCTTCCGATGGCGGCCAGCTAGGACTTGGAGCCAGTGATTTGGATGGATTCAGAGAGATAGCCATGCCCTATCTCTAGGAACATAGAGCTGAGATTCGCTCCAAACATATCGAAATCATTGCCTCAGCCGGCCCCAGTGCTGATCCGTTTGTGAATTGTTATTTCGTCCCTCGTGATTTGCCGATTCTTGCACGTCTTCTTTGAATGTTTTGAATTGCTTCTGAATGGAGTAAGAATTGACTGATTTCCATAAACGCATTTGATACCCACTATACGAGTACAGGGATCTCCCTCCCTTGAGATGAGTGTTATGGTGAGAGAATAACATATTTTTTTCCAAACCGGCGGCTACCTATTTATTTCGTTGCGATTGCGGTTGCGTTTGCTTGTCGAGATTGAGAATTTTTGACATGAAGCGTTATAATAGACCTTTATTTTAAACTCGTTTATGCTTCTATGTAAAGCTCAGCTCAATCCGTTTAGTAGTTGTGTCGTGAAGAGGTAAAAAACTTCTAAACATCCATCCAAATTTTCGCTAGGTATGTATATTAGTTTGACGTACAAAGGCGTTTATAGTAGCTAGGTTTCAAGTCCATTTCTATGAATACAGAACTATTTTTTAACTAGAATGAAGATAGCAAGCCGTTTCGTATAATAACAACAAATTTTATAATATAAAATGAGAACTAATGTATTGAGACATGCCAGTCAGCTAACGATGAATCCCACTGTACCAATTCAAATACAAATATTTATACCTACACGGCGTCCGCCGGTCCCGGCCAGTTGCGGCGCCGTTGCCGTGCCGGCGAGTGGAAAATCTTCTATGAAAGTCGACATTATAATGTAGACGTAGATACGATAAGTATACGAGATTTAATTTAGTTTCACCTGTTCGGTGTATGTAAGCAAATCTTTAAATTTATGCACCGTTTTCCGGTTTCCGTACGTATGCAACTAAAATTATTCGTCATAAAACTTGCGTAATAAGACTTCGTAGGTAAATTCTGAGTTTGGCCTCGTTTGATTTGTCTTGACAGGTTTCTGGTACTTGGATGATAAAATAAAAGTATGTTTAATTTATTTTGGACTTGGTGATTAAAATATGGTAAAGGAACACCTTTACCATATTTTTAACCGACTTCAAAAATGAGGAGGTTCTTAATTCTTGTGTATGAAAACAGAGTTTTCTGATTCTTTCACTATTGTATAGAGAATGATCTCTAGCTGGTCCCATAATGTTTTTTTTAAGAACAACCATCAATATAAGTCAAAAAGGAGAGATGAGGTACTAGCTTCCAAATTAGGTGCAATTAGGTCCATCCACCTCAGTCATAGTCAGACCGGCGCCGCTGGCGTTCGTGTTTTGTGTGCGTTTTGTGGTCTAAGTCACACATCAGTTTAGGTACGTTGTTGTACATTAGATAGGGTATATTGCAAAAGATTGGAGATAGCGTGTCTTTGTGTTTAGTAGTAACACAACACAGGCCATTTGTTGAGTTAGCGCTGGGAGAACGTACCGTATCTACAGATTTTACTTACCTACATCTATGGCGACAACGTCGTTATTTTTCTTTAAGTTCTTGAATTTAAAGATAAAAATCACGTGAAAACTAGGTGCCTAACGAAAATGGGAGATTTCGGCGTGATTTTTATCCGCTTTGTCAAGAAGCCGGCCCCTTGTTTGCCGAAAATTGAAATATGTCATTTATATTTTACCAAGTTTTTCTTTTAGGACAGTTCCTAGAAGTGCCAAAATAAAGAAAATCAAGTTGTACGAGTCATAAACAGAGAAAGCAGCAAATTAGGTATGGCCTACGGGCGTTGTAGATTCCTGTACGTACTTACCATGTCACTTATGTACAGTTGCGGTCATAATTAGAGACACACCACAAAAATTTTTTTCTTGTTCTTTCTTGTGATTTTTTTTTTCAAGATCCTAGATCGTTTTGTAAAATATTTTTGTATAAGTCTTTTTTCCATACATTTGACTATACACTGTTTTTTTTTTGGGCTTGTAATATGTCGTAGAACGGCTAACGGTGCGACGAAAAAGTGTACTTTCTACGGTGTCGCTGTTTGGGTAGCGTCTTAAAGATCAGACTCGCTTGAAGGTTACTACTATTTAAAATAGTAAATTTTGTCTAATTCCGAATTTCAGCTCAATATTATTTTTGTACAATCAATATTATTACTAAACGGTATGCATAAGCAAAAGGCTTATTCCAATAATCCCCTACCATAATCCCCCGCGAAGGGGATTTCTGGACTCATAGAATACTTATAACAAATTGATTTTATTTATATTATGTCCAATTTGTAATAGTGTTTGTGGTGGACTGTATACTTGGGGTTTTTCTTCGGTTTTCAGGATTTTCAGGAAAACACTTCTTTTTCTTTCTTCGGGCTTTATTTCTTCTATTTTCTTCTAATACTGCTACCGGAACCACTGTGTGTCGCAGCACACTTCCGTGGTAGCTTACCTACCTCGAGGCTATACCGTGCAGAGGACGGCGTATTTTTAACCTATTTTTCCTACAATTTTCACTTAGCCTATTGAGGTTTTTGGCTTATATCTTTTTATTCCTAGGCCCTATTTACATGTTTTTGGTGTCATTTTATAGCTTACGTTATAGGCTTTCTACCTATACCTAATCCTTATTTCCAGGTCTTACGGTAACTAAGTATTTTCCATTTATTTTCTTAAAATACTAAAACTTAGCCTATATCTACACATAAAACACACTTAAAACTATGTAAACTCGTCGTGTCCTCAACATCCTCCCCCCGGCGTAGCTCGCGAAGCCTCCTTTTTCTCCAACACGATGAGTTTGCTGGTCGGTCGCTTGAATACGCCAGTCTTCGTCCGGACATCCGCCACTCGTACGCCTCCGTCTGGTCCCTCGTAGGTGCGCTCGACGATTCCCATTGGCCATATGTTCCGAGGAAGAGCGTGGTCCACGACGATGACAATATCTCCCGTTTGCAGTGGTCTTCTGTTGCTTGTAGGCTCGCCACGGGGTACCAGTGTGGGAAGGTATTCCCGAAGCCAGCGCCGCCAAAAGTGGTCGGCAAGCGCTTGGCTCGCTCTCCAGGTCCGTCGATCTGTCTCGCTGCACGGACCGGTCGTAGGGAGTCCGTTCGATGATCCCAGCAGGAAGTGGTTCGGAGTCAGCGCCTCAGGTTTCTCGGGGTCCACGCTGACGTGCGTAAGTGGCCTCGCGTTGATGGAGAATTCCGCTTCAGTCAGGAGGGTGATTAACACTTCTTCGGGAGGTTCCTTCTCGTTCAAGGTGGCGGCTAGTGCGACTTTGACTGATCGCACCAGTCGTTCCCAGGCTCCCCCCTGGTTCGGTGCGCCAGGAGGTATAAAGCGCCATTCCATTCGATGCAGTTGACCTTCTTCTCGCAGTGCTGGTGTCCATTCCTCGTAGGCAGCCCGAAGTTCCTTGTCTGCACCTCGAAAGTTCGTCGCGTTGTCGGACATCATGATACGGGGCCATCCTCGTCTCGCAGCCATTCTTCTCAGTGCCATGATTGCAGAGTTGATGGAAAGCGTCGGCACGACCTCTATGTGTACAGCGCGTGTGGTGAGGCACGTATAGAGGGCACCCCATCTCTTCTCTCGGCGTCGTCCAATCTTCACTATCATGGGCCCGAAGTAGTCAGTTCCGCAATGGCTGAACGGTCGCTGAAAGGGCTCGAGGCGGACTCGCGGCAGGTCTCCTGTAGCTGGTGGTTGAGGCTTCATCTTCCGTACTTGGCAGAGTCTGCATTCCTTCTCGATGCCACGTACTGTCGGTCGCAGATGAATCACCCAATATTTCTGTCTGAGGTCATTAGTCACGCGCTCCCTGTTAGCGTGACCAGCTGCACAGTGTTCCCGCTGAACGATGAGTCTTGTGATGCGGTGACGGCCGTCGAGTATTACAGGCCGCTTCATCTCAGTCGGTACGTCGGCGGCTCCAATGCGTCCTCGTACTCGTAGCATGCCATCTTCTAAAACTGGGTCCAATCGGAACAGGCGACTTGATTTCGTGATTGGACGAGACGTCTTCAATCGTTGCAGCTCGTCTGAGAAGCTCTCCTTTTGTGCGTAGCGAATAAGCGCGCGCTCCGCCTCTTCGATGTGCCGGTTCTCCATGTTCGTAGCGCGTCGTTGACATTTCTCGATGAAGAAGATCACTCGTGCTGTGGCTCGGACTAGTGTCTCGTACTTAGAGAAGCGTGATGGATCTGGCAGCCAATCATCCTTCTTCTCTTCTTCCAGTCGCGTGTGTAGAACTTCTTCTTCGTGGTTGCTGTCCGGTGTCTCCTTCGGCCACTGATGCTCTGGTTGGCGAAGGAAGTCCGGCCCGTGGAACCATCGATCTTCTGCTGTTATGCGTGTGTTCGTCAGCCTTGTCGCGTCGTCTGCCGTGTTCTCGCTGGTCGGTATCCACTTCCAATCTTCTTTCTGGGTAAGTTCGGATAGCTCCCCCAGACGATGTGCGACGTAGGGCGTGTATCTTCTTGCATCCTGCCGTATCCAATGTATGACTGTCATCGAATCGCTCCAGTAGATTGTTCTCTTGACTTCCACACGATGTTCCTTCTTGATGGCGTCGGCCAACCTTGCTCCGATGACTGCTGCTTGTAGTTCCAGGCGGGGAATGGTTTGCGTTCGCTTTGGAGCAACCTTGGACTTCGCAGCGACGAGGCGAACGCTGAAGCTTCCATCAGGTCTCGTGCTTCTCCAGTACGCCACGGCTGAATACGCTTGTTCGCTGGCATCACATAACATGTGTAGCTCCAGGTCGGTGTGATCTTGAATCGCGTAGTGTCGCTCCAGTCGCAGAAGACTCAGGTCGTTCAGTTGTTCCAACCACGCGGCGAACAGCTCATTCTCCTCTTCCGGAATTGGTTCATCCCATGACATCTTGATGCGCCATAGGTTCTGCAGTACGATCTTCGCTCGTATCGTGTAGTGACTCAGCAGCCCAAGTGGATCGTAGATAGACATCACCGCGCTGAGTGCTTCTCTTTTCGTCGGCGCGCGGACCCGTGCACGTACATCGGCAGGAACTCTGTTCATGGAGGTGTTGAATCCAAGCTCATCTCGTTCGGCGTTCCAGTAGAGTCCAAGGATCTTGTTCTCCGATCCCTTTCCGTCGAATTGCGTCGGTGTCGTAGCTCGTAGCTCACCCGGCACGTCTTCCAGTACGCAGTCTTCATTGCTGTTCCATCCTCGCAGCGTGAATCCAGCAACCGCATGCACTGCGCGTAGTTCCGTGACTGCTTGACGGGCTTCTACGTTGTCATCGTAGCTTGCTACCAAGTCGTCCATGTAGTGGCTTCTGGTGATGGCTTCGCAGGCAAGTGGATGAGTGTGAGCGTGTATCCTCGCGTTGTGATCTCGCACGAAATGAGCCATGAATGGAGAACTCGCAGCGCCGAATATCATGCTGGTCATCTTGAATCGTTGAGGCGTCCTCTCTTTCTCGTTGTTCCTCCACAAAAATTGTTGCGCCGGCTGGTCCTCTTCACGAATCTTGATCTGAAGAAACATCTCTTGTATGTCGGCTGTGATCGCTACTCGTTTCTCTCTGAATCTATACAGGATGCCTGGCAGGGACATCAGGAGGTCAGGTCCCTCCAGCAGGTGGTCGTTCAGGCTGACTCCATTGCTTTTTGCTGCTGCGTCGAAGACAAGCCTTATCTTCCCGGGCTTGTTGCGATTGCGTACGGCGAAGTGAGGCAAGTACCAGCAGACAGTGCTGGTCTCCTCCGATCCATCGCACGGTTCAGCATACCACTTCTGCAGCAGATTCTCGATTTGCTTCGTATATTCTTCGGCGAAGACTGGGTTAGCGTCCATCTTCTTCTCGATGCTTTGAAGACGACGTAGTGCCATGTTGTAGCTTTGAGGTAGCTTCGTGTCTTCATTCTTCCATGGTAGACCAACTTCATATCCCTGGTCGATTTTCTTGATTGTCTGTTCGACGATCTTTGTAGCCCGGAGATCTTGTTCACTCGTACGCGGCTTTTGGTTGATGCCAATTGCTTCCATGCTGAAGTGTTTTTCTATCAATTCATGCAGCTCCTGGTTTTGCTTCTCTATGGCCTCGGGTGTGTAGATATGTAGCACGCTGTCTTGATTGATGATGCCGCGTGGTACTGTTCCGTGGATGACCCATCCTAGCTGTGTTCTTGATGCTGCTGGTTGGTTCGCTCCTCCAACTCGTAGCTCCTGTGAGACTATGTACTCCCAGTGGTCCGCTCCAATCAGGATCCCAGGATGTGATGACTCGTAGCAAACTTCGTCTCGACGTAAGTCTCTCAGATGATCTTGATCCAACAGCGTTGCGGGAATGGATTGTCGCAGCAGCTTCATGTTCTTGATGGTGCGTGCCCGAAGTTGATGCATCTTGCTATCCTTGCTCTTCAGTTTCACGGTGACAAGTTGGCTTTCATCTTCACGTTGTGTAGTGTTAACTCCACGCATCCGTAGTGGCAGCGACGGTCCCTTGGCTCCAATGGTCCGCGCCAACTTCTCATCAATCAGTGTGACTGTGGCTCCTTCATCCAAGAGAGCGAGCGTATCGATCTCCCCCCGTGGACTACGACGGTGACTGGACACATCTTCAGTAGTACTGCCTTGTTATTCGGGGCAGCGGTGGTCACTGTCAAGACCGCTTCGGTTGGGCTCGGACTCGAACTGTCTTCCTTCTTCTCTTGATGTAGAGTTTGATGATGTAGACGCGAACATTGGTTAACGCCACACGATGTTGCCTTGCAGTTGGTGCGTCGATGCTTCTTCACTATACACTTGAAGCACAGCTTGTTCTTCTTCACGTGTTCCCATCGCTCGTCAAAAGTCATCGCTTTGTATTTGGGGCAATCCGTCAACGCGTGTCCCTTCTCGCAGCATGAGCATTTTTCTTCAGCTTCAGTGAGTTCTTCAGTAGTGTTGTACACGGCGTTCGTCTTCTTCTTGAATGCTGTGTTCGGTTTCGGCGTCTGCTCCTTCTTGCTGACCGGTGGTGCATAGCTGTACCGCAGGGCTCGGTCCGCTTCGCGCATGAGGAAATGTGACAGCAAAACGATCTCTGGCTCGATCGTTCCTTCCTGTTCGGATGCGTAGTCACACCAACGTGAGCGGATGTGCGGGCTCAGCTTGTCCAGTGTTTCTCTCGCCAGCGTCGGATTGTACAGGTAGCCTCGGTTCCCGATGTTGCTCAACACGCAGACCACGTTCTGAAGTTTGACGGCGAATGAGTTCAGTTCTATTGCAGATGGTCCGGGTTTCGGTAGTCTTCGAAGGTCTTCAATGGCCCGGTCGATGATGATCTCTGGTCTTCCGAAGCATTGTTCCAGCGTCTTCATGATGATTTCTGGATCGCTTGCGGTGTACAGGAGCGAAGCAACTAGTTCCCTTGCTTCCCCTTTAAGGCTGCTTCTTAGCCTTTGGATGTTCTCAGCCGGTGTCAGCTTATATGTCTTCGTCGAGTCTTTGAAGGCAGCTTTGAAGGACATCCACTCGTTTGGTGCACCGGAAAAAGCGTGCAGGTCTGGGCATCATCCTCGGTCTTGCTAGCTTCTCGATCGCGTCAGCTAGTGCATCGATGTTGGCAGAACTCTGCGTCTTGACCGGCGTAGTCGATGTGTTCCTGACGTTGAATCGGATGTTCTTCTCAGTTCTTGGAATGGTGTCACTTTTCTCCCCTTCAGTTGTCTGCAGCCACTGCTCGACTTTCTTGCTGTGTTCCGGTATGTCATCATCTTCATGTATACTCCTTTCCTCGTCTTCTATTGCCGCTAGGTCGACGGCCAGTCTCTTCTTGACGAGGTCGGCTTCTATTTGGAGTTCTTTACGCTTGAGTGCGGCCAGTTTCTCTTCCGCCATTAGTTCCGCTGCCCGCGCCCTAACCGATGTGCTCCCGTTCGATCGTAGAGAGCGCACAGTTCGGGCGGGAGATCGTTCACTCCTATGTCGTTTCATGCTCGTTCCGGCGCGAGCGAGGTCGGGTGCGGACATTATAGCTGGATTGTGTTCGCGACGTGGGACTCGATGCGTAGAGGGTGACGCCGGTGGATCCAGTGACAATCTTCGTCTTCGTTCCTCTTCGATGGCTTCCAGTTCGGCGACTTGCCGTACAGCCTCCTCAGACTCTTCCTGTTGTTCGTGGATGTCTGCTTGGCTTCTGGTACGAACCATACTTCGCGAGGGCTTGATTCTTCGATCTTCAATCCGGTGGACGCAGGATCTCTTCACTCCGCAGGATCTCTTCACTCCGATCCGATGGCAGCAGGATCTCTTCACTCCACAGGATCTCTTCACTCCGATCCAGTGGGCGCAGGATTCTTCTACTCCGATGCGGTGGACGCGGGATCACTTCACTCCTATCCGGCTCGAAGGACCAATGATGTGGTGGACTGTATACTTGGGGTTTTTCTTCGGTTTTCAGGATTTTCAGGAAAACACTTCTTTTTCTTTCTTCGGGCTTTATTTCTTCTATTTTCTTCTAATACTGCTACCGGAACCACTGTGTGTCGCAGCACACTTCCGTGGTAGCTTACCTACCTCGAGGCTATACCGTGCAGAGGACGGCGTATTTTTAACCTATTTTTCCTACAATTTTCACTAAGCCTATTGAGGTTTTTGGCTTATATCTTTTTATTCCTAGGCCCTATTTACATGTTTTTGGTGTCATTTTATAGCTTACGTTATAGGCTTTCTACCTATACCTAATCCTTATTTCTAGGTCTTACGGTAACTAAGTATTTTCCATTTATTTTCTTAAAATACTAAAACTTAGCCTATATCTACACATAAAACACACTTAAAACTATGTAAACTCGTCGTGTCCTCAACAGTGTTAAAATAAATAAGGCTATTTATTTAAGGTGTTTTATTTCCTAATCAAACCGATAATATATTAAGCCTCAAAATTATGGCAATTACAAGTATTAAGTGTTAATAACTTCGTGGGTTTGAATTTTGGACCCAAATAAGAATAAATTTTAAAAAGGTCGTAAGCACCACGAATGTCTGCAAGATGTTCTTTCGAAGTTCTTTAGATTTTCTTCAGCAGTTCTTTAGATGTTCTTTAGAAGTTCTTTAGATGTTCTGTAGATGTTCTTTAGAAGTTCTTTAGATGTTCTTTAGAAGTTCTTTAGATGTTCTTTCGAGGTTCTTTAGATGTTCTTTAGAAGTTCTTTAGATGTTTTTTAGAAGTTCTTAGATGTTCTTTAGAAGTTCCATTGTATCTAACTACACTTTGCTCGAACTCATCTGACTCTAAATTCTGATCTGCGACATAGTATTTTACTTCTGCAGGTCTCATCTCTTTTTTTTTAAGTCCCTTACGAAATATTTTTTACTTTTTTTAATTTTATCATATATCTGGATATAAGGGACAAATTACTATTTATCTATATGTGTCTATTTTTGCAATGACTTAATCAACATTTTACTGTGCGCTATTTTCACTGACCCTTGGAAATATATAATAAATATGACGTAAAGAAATAATCATGGACAATTCACATAGCATTATCTAGCCCCAAGCTAAGCAGAGCTTGTGGTAAATAAATAACTGATATACTTAATACAATACACTACATAGCTAGATATTTTTATTATACATAGAAAATATCCAAAACACCCTGAACTTGAGATTAGGCGGGAATCGAACCCGCAACAGGCGCAGCCGGCGAAGGTTAACCTGCGACGCAGGAGGTCGCAGGTTAACCTTCGCCGGCTGCGCCACAGAGGTCGTGGACAAAAACAACAATACATCCCATCAGATTAGACGAAGTCGAGGACGATGGACCAGAGATTCGAGTTCAACTAACTGAAATCTAAACATTAAAGTTTATCCAATCCAGTACAAAGACTAAAGTTACATTTAGTTCGTTTGACGAGAGTCACTTGACCTCGTGGTGTAGTCGGTTAGCACATTCCCGTACTGAGGGAAGGATGCGGGTTCAAATCCCGTCGGTTTTTATCAAAAACATTCAAACATGTGGATCTGATAGAATGTGGAAATTTCATAAATTCCACGTTCGTTAAACTATTCCACAACAGTGCATTTTCGTTAGTGGATTTCCAACGAATGTTCACTAGTTACCATAAATCACAATTTACTGGGTTTCTGTCTATGAATCTGGCAATTTCACCTACTAGGATTTGGAAGCAGCTCTTGTCATTTTCAGCAGCTATTCACTTCGAGATAAATGATGAGCAGTTGCATTAGGAGGACTAAAGGGGTGTTATCATAAATTAACTTCGTAATCCGACGCAGAGAGAATTAATTTGAAGTGCACACTGAGTGAGACTTTAGTGAGCAATGGGTTTGTTGCTATTCTGCTGATGCAATACGAAGTGTACAGACAGCGTCAGAATTAAGTAACCCCCCTGCATAACACACGCAGGTTTAAATCCAAACATTTTAATCGTAGGAGTTTTAAAAGTCGAAAATAAATTATATTTTTAGTTAGGTAACATAAAAACTAAACGAGTAGATAAAAAAATATAAAAAATCGTATTTTAACCTGCATTGTGTTATGCAGGGGGGTTACTTAATTCTGACGCTGTCTGTACATAGCAATAGGAAATAGGCACCTAAAATAGCTATTGGCCATACTTGTAATTGCGATTTTTCTTGCAAGAAAAACTTACAGTAACAACCCCGAGTCAGAAAGTTGGCGGTATTATATACCCCCATACCTTAGAAAGCACGTTAAGCTGTTAGTCCTGCGTCTGACCTCTTCCTGGTCGTGTCGGTCGGCTCTTCCATCGGATTATAAAATTGAGGCAATAGAGAGTGTAACTGTGCTTGCGCACACACTTGGGCACTATAAATATCTTGCACACCTGGCTAGTCTCCGTTGAGTTATTCTATATATAGAGTGAATATTTGGCAGAAGGACATCATTATCATATTTTTGTACAATTGTAATAAAACGATTAAGTACGGCTGTTTTATAATACCTTTATTTTTCGTATCAAAAGATTCTTCTACTAAAGCAAATTCCCGAAGTCCCCAAGGCCATTCAGCCATTAGCCATCCTAACTTTGGCTGTTCGACGGACTTTCAATAATCCTCTGCAAACTTTCAAATGTTCGACTATTTTTGAAAAAAGTTGTATCGTTTTAAGTAGGTACGAGGTTTTAATTATCTTACAGAGTTTCATAAAGTTCTGCAAAATACTCGTGAACCGTGAAATACAAAGGGCGTCTTATTCTTCAATTCGTCAATTTTATCACAGGTCACAACCTTAAGGCTTGGTAGGCCAGCAGAGGCCACATTTTTGTGATGTTTAAAATCATCTGAGACTTGGAAAACAATGTATAAAATTCTGAAAAAAAGATATATATTACTTAAGGATCTAGCCTAGTCAAAATCATATTCAGTTACAAGATCTAATGAACTTCACTCTATAGAAAAAAATCCCAAAGTTACCCCTTTTTCTAACGTTTTTTCAATACTATGACTAGCGAACTACTGATATCATACTTTTTTTTGTACTGAACTAAAGACCCTTAATATTTCTAAACAAATTCGCAGAGATTGACTTGATAAAATGATTTTCTTAATCACTATGTTTAAATAACTACAAAAAAAACGAGCGCGGCGGCTTGGCAGGCGCGCGTTTTCCCTTACGCCTACTGCTGCAGGACTACCTGGCCTTAAGTGTCTTGCTTGATTCTGTGCTGTGTTCCACGTGTCTAAATTTATCTCGTTATTCTACATTTCTATTTGACAAGACGCGAGTGAGTTTCTTGGAAACAGGTTGTTGGAACAAGGTTTGTGTATTATGTTGACTGTCTGATTTACATAAATCAAATCAAAAACTCTTTATCTCCATAAATATAATAAATTCACACTCAGAAAATTGCCAGAAACTTTACTTATTATTTTATCTTTTACTTGAGTATCTTGGTAAAATATGGCACATGTAGGTATGTACTTAAGTTTTTTTTTAAACTCACGCTGTGGCCACATAGATATACTTAGTGTGTGATAGCCTGCTAAAAAATCAAAGGCCATGAATAGTTAAATTAGGTACAATTTTGTTAATGAAGTCCCTTCTATTTTCGCTGGTATTAAAAAATAAATTTGTACGAAAAAGAAATCAAATCATATCGCAAAAAGTTTTGACTTCGACGGGACTTGAACCCGCATCCTTCCGTCAGTACCGGAATGTGCCAACTACACCACGAGGTCAAGACTTGACCGGATTAGAAATGAGCCAGAGTGTGAGGCTTACGCACTATAAAAACAAAACTTTCGATTTTGTACGAAATAGGTTTATTTCCTACACAAAATATTACTAGATACGCTACCAAGACTACGCCTCGTCCAACCTGAGCAGAAATCAACTGATGAATAGCACAAATGATTGACAATAGTAAGCAATCAGCAAACAAACTTCGGGTAAACTTGGAAGTCAGAAAGTGGTCTTGAGAACTGTCCCATTAACACCAAACTTGTTCACAATGACCCCCAGTGATTCGTTATTGGATTGTTGTGGCTCAATCTTGGATTTAATTCAAAAACTTTTGGACAAAACAGTCATCCACTTCTTGAATACTAAAGAAGTTCGCATCCTGGGATCAAAGGGAATCTACCGTATTTCTGGAAAGCGACTTCGAAGTTCGAAGAGAATTTAGCGCGAAATGGGACTAAATTATTTTGTGAGGGGTTAATGTGCAAGGATAGCTTTTCTTGGCGCTCGGTGAAGGTGTTATTATTATCTCTTGGAATTGTATCTTCATTCATGTATTTTGAAAACACAGCAGGTAATTTACTTAAACCACTTATAACGGGATTTTTGCCGTGATTTGTAGTGGTTTACGTTACGTGATATTTTTAACCCCCGACGCAAAAAGAGAGGGGTGTTTTAAGTTTAACGTGTCTATCTGTGTATCTGTATGTGTTATCGTAGCTCCCAAACGGATGAACCGATTTTCGTTTACTTTTTTTTTGTGTCATAGATAATTTTATCCCGAGTGTTAGCCATGTTTCATGAAAATCTGTTGGGGGGGTTTTAAAATTCTTAATTTTGTTCTTGTGACATTTAAACTTAAATCCGGGTACTGACTGGTTTTACGGTGCATTTACGTGCAGTCAGTGCAGGGAAGGAAGGCGTTTACAACGAGCAAAAAGACGGATTTCAGGACACGGCATAATGTTTCATCAACCTCCTCCACCTCAACAGCCTGTATTAGTCCACTGCTGGACACAGGACTCCCCCTGGCGCCTTATCGGCTTTTATCTCATGGGGGGTAATGCCTATAATCCCCTCTGGGCATACGGGTTTGGGATTGCAGTTTGGTGGTAGAATTGTTCTTCAGGGGGCGCTGCTGGCCACACCCGATGAAAATCCCTTAGTCGCCTCTTACGACACCCGCGGGATGATTTGGAGTGGTGCAAATTCTAAGCCGGCACCACATAGCTAACGTTTCATGCTCGTTGTGAATGGTACATTATGCCCCGTAAGACCACCGGTCATGCAGTAGCCGGCTAATATTGCAGAGAGAAACTCAATACCTGCCCCCAATTTAGATAGATATATAAGTCTTTATTTGCATCTTCAGACACACATACAGACTACAGCAATTATATATTAGGTACACTAAAATAAACAATAAGAAAATACAATAGACAAATAAAACTAACAATAGCTATTATTAACATCTAAGTAAAATGTCTGTGTGTGCTGCAGTATGTCAAAAAGGCCATGGCTCAGCGTAATATTTTGCTCAAGAAGTAAAAACACTGATTTTCAGCCATAACCCATTGCGAGCAAGCAGAACAAGTTTCAAGTGTAATGTGTGTAATTTATTGTAATTATTATTGTGGTGATCCAGCCAAAGCCCTCCCTCCCACCCATTCTTTAACAAAAACTAGATAAGTATCCCCATATAGAGTTTATGACCATAATTATTTTGTTCGATAACCTGATGATTTTCAGAGATTATTTCGATGGTTGCAAGACCAAATCATCACAGCAATCTGATGATTACCTCCGTCATCATCATCATCATCAGCTCGTATAGGTACGTCCACTGTTGAACATAGGCCTCCCCCAAATAACGGTCATCATTATGGATATCAAAATTAAGACGCTTCTGCTTTACTTTTCTTCGCCAACTAATAAATTCTTACAGAAAAACATTTTCGATTCCCGCCCTGGGACAAATGTTTGTACGATCTGCAAATATTTGTTTCGAGTGTTCTTATTTTTTATGCATAGTAAAAATATCTATGTATGGAATGTACAATAACATACTATGTATGTAATGTAAAATAATTTATAAGAAATAAGACTATTTCACACATTTTATCGTACCTATCTTTATTATCCTGTTTTATGGTGTGATATCATTTAAAAAGCAAACATCTAATATTTTTACGATCTGGTTTTATTCCTATTTCTTTATAAATTTTTAACGCAGATTTAAGAGGCAGGTCCTAAAGATTTATATTTCTAACTGAATTCGCTGAACTCATAATTTTATTGTGTCGCCGTGATGTCGTCTGCAAATGTTATATTTGTACGTAATAAATACAAGCTTTAAATTTTGCTTAAATTTTCTAAAGCTCTTTTATACCTAGACCGTTTTATATTTAACAAATAAAAATGGTCTAATAATGTACCTGTGTCTAGACAAACTCAAACGAAACGACGGTAGATTTAGGTACGGTGCTTAAAACCTACTCCAACCGAATTGGAAAATTTGTCAAGGCTTCTTTCCATAAATACGTCACTACAACAAAGGTCAGTGCATTTTTTTGGGTGTTTGCTCGATTAAAAGGTTCCTCCCTGACCCCTGAGTCCGGTTGATCATAGTATCGAGACGTGATCGTGATGACTTATTTTTATATGGGATTTGCATAGTCCGCACGATACCGCGCTGTACCAAATCTCACAGAAAAAAGTCTGGCTCTGGTAGTTGTCTTTTATTTTTATTTAATCGTTAATGCAATAGTAAATGCAATAGTAATGCAATAGTACGTAAATGCAATAGTATTACGTAAACCCGTCATGACCTACGGAGCTGAGACGTTGACACTCACGGTAGGGCTGGTCCACCAGTTCAAAGTCGCTCAGCGAGCTATGGAAAGAGCTATGCTCGGAGTCTCTGTGAAGGGTAGAATTCGTAACGAATACATCTGACAGAGAGCCAAAGTTATCGACATAGCTCAAAGAATTAGCAAGCTGAAGTGGCAGTGGGCCGGCCATATCTCGCAAAGAGCCGACAACCGCTGGGGCAAACGTGTTCTTGAGTGGAGACTCGGCAAACGTAGTGTAGGACGTCCTCAGGCCAGATGGAATGACGATCTGCGAAAGACTGCAGGCAGATGCTGGATGCGGCAAGCAGAAGACACGGTGCTTTGGCGCTCATTAGGGGAGGCTTATGTCCAGCAGTGGACTAATATAGACTGATGATGATGATGATTAAGTAAATGTGGTGTCTGTCCCCGGTTTGACTGCAAGGCTTCCGACTTTGCTCTGCTCAAGGTGGTAATGGTAACGAGAACGAGTAGTAGTTGGTTAAGCTTTCAAATTTAAATTTTTCGTTTAGTGGGTGGATACAGTTTAGTAAATACTGCCCTGCGTTGAATTGCCAGGTGAGAAATCTGTGTCTAGTTAAACCTACTATGTTAGGTTTAACTAGACACAGAGTTCTCACCTTTAAGGCACTTCTAACCGAATTGTAATGTTGTTTTTTACCTGAATAAATAATTCTATTCTATTCTATTCTATCCCCAAGCCCAAAGTTCCATTAAAACTTTCAAAGCTTTAAAGAATCCGTACTTTCACGGCCTATTGAAAACGCATCCTCAGACAATTTTTTTATTTATTTATTAGAGAATAACATCATTACAGGTTTTTACTAAGCCCTGAGGCGATGTTATATCTAGGTTCTTATCAAAACTTATTTATTTGGTTTAAGGTACATACAAGCAATACACAATACTAATCTAAACATTTTGTCTCAATATCAAACTGTTCATTTCCATGGCTTTCGGCATATTTTGGTAAATATATCTACGCTGTTTTCAGACAGAATATTGAGTAAATAGATAGCGAGTGACATGGGGGCAAACTAATAAATATATATATAATATCTATTCAGGAAGTCTTTACACATTCCAATCCAATTCAAACATCTCCTTTGTTTCCTTTGTGCGACATTCGAGTTTATATTATATAGAACAAAATTAAATAACATGTTTGTACTTCATTTATTTGGAATGTAGAGTATCGGGGGTTGCCAGAGTTGAACACAAGGCGAGTCAAAACAATAAATTGCACTGGTGGCTTTTAATAAGCATATCCGATAAAAAGTTATGTTTGATTAATTCAGTTTCAGATTATTTATACATGCATAGGTATTGCGTGCTTTCGGTATTCCGTGATGCGGCCTCATGTGCTTTCGATATTTCGATCTGCGGTTTCGTGTACTTTCGATATACCGTTATCCGGTATTTTGACTTCCGGTATTCCGTAGGACAGTCGAGAGTAGCCTAACGGTATTGTCAAAGGTTAAATGGTGATCAATGATGATGATGATGATTCTTCCTACCCGAATTTTCGGCCACAGCGGTCAGTCTCAACGGAGACTAGCCATGCGCAGGACAAATTATGAAGCACAGGTATGTGAGTAAACACAGGTGCACTCTCGATTCCCTCACTCTTCTGATCTGACGGCAAATCGACACGACCGGTGAGAAGTCAGGCGCAGGTCCAACGGCTAAACTTGCTATGCAGCGCATCAGCATTGCTTTACAGCTGTGCAATGCAGCCCGCGTCTTGGGGATGCTTCCTACTGGTATTGGTATTGATCAGATACTTAGATAGATAATACTTTATTGTACCACACAAAGACAGATAACATACAGAAATAAATACTAAGAGTAGACGAAGTACAACGGCGGCCTTATGGCTATGAGCTATATCTTCCAGGCAACCTTGGGATGGACTGGAAATGTAAGAACAAAATAGGCAGTGGCACTCGAGAAAGAAATACAATACTTAATCAGTTGAACTACCTCTAGATTGTTTGCAGCAGTCTGCAGTTAGCTCAATTGTTTCAATTGTAAATACTGGTTTGTAATTTTCTTTGTCAATACAGTATATATTAACTTGCATAAATGGTACCTATTAATAATATCACCAGTGCAGAAGAGGTAAACACTTAGCTTTAGCATAAATCACCGATTCACCAAATCACCGAAAGGTCCCGCTTAACTTTACGACGGGGTATGTTAATAAAACAAACAACGGCTTAGATGGACCTTCTAAAATTGGATCCTAGATTGGGACTTTAAAACAACAACTGGATGATGAAAATTCGCTGGCTGAAATGGGTCATTGTCTTTTACATTTTAATCACAATTAGGGATCACGTCTACTTGCGAGTGTATCGAGAAGATGCCACGATAAAATTATTATGAAGTCGAAATATCTGGGAATGGTGTAAAAAACGAGTTTTTATTACAATTAATTTGGCGTGTTTTAAAAACTAAAAACCGACTTCAAATTCCTTTCTATTGTTTTTTAAGTTTTAATAGTACTTCATCCCACGGAATAATTTTTGTTTTCTCGATAATTTGAACGCACTTAAAAACAAACTAAGCAAGCTATTGGAGGAAAAAAATTACTATAACATTGATGAATTTCTGATTGACAAATTTTAATATCCCTTACTTTAACATCGAATATTTACTTTTTTTTATTTTTACAAATTTAAATTTTATATTTTGACATACATCTACTGTAAATTTTATTCTAAACTGACTCTATATTGATATACTTGGAACAAGAGTGATAAAAATTTATTATTGTAATTTTATTTCTTAAATATTACCTAACTGTTTTATCCACATCAATGTTGTAAGCCGGACCATGGCAGACTAGAGATACAAATATAATATGATATAAGACCAATGTAATGTTACCACCTAGATAAACAATAACAAATTCATTTATCATTTTAAAAAAACACTCAAGAATCATTCCATAAAAAAAACCATGAATTATCAAAACCGGTCCACAATTGACGACAAAATCGCAGAACATACGTACATAACCTCAACAGCCTGTATTGGTCCCATACCGGATGCATGCCACCCCCTGATAAGCGACTTATGGGCTTGTATCTCATGGCGGTAATGCCCATAATCCCCACGCTGGGCACGCGGGTTGGGGATCGCAGTTGCGGTGGTGCAAATTCTAAGCCTGCACCACACAGCGATACATAAAAACATACATAAAGCCGAATATAGAACTCATGGATTTTTCGAAGTCGGATCGGACTAAAAGCCACTACTGCTCTACACTAAAAGCAGGCTCAGATCCTCAGTCAGATCATTTCTTTGCCAGGAATAATAGCTACTTACTTGTTAAAAATACTCGTTATATCGCGTGCTAAGTCTCGTTTTACCTAGAACAAAAGAGTTTTGGTCTAATTCACATTCAAAAGGAGTAGTGTATTATAGACTATTATAGACTATATAGACTAGTATTATAGACTATTATAGACTATGTTTCGATACCGGTCTTTGAAAAATGTAATCCCAAAAAATTTAAAAATGTATCAATTAAAAACACTACGGTAGTTCAGTTTCAGTTTAAAGAATTTTATTTCTCAAAAGAACAAAGTTCACATAAATGAGTATGTAAAAACAATATTTTTAAGCTAGCTATCTTAACTAATTAATATATTATGCTACTAGCTGCATTCTTACTACCCGTTGTCCTATTACCCGTTTTCCCGTAGGAATGAAGCATTTTCCCACGGTAAAAAGTAGCCTATGTTGTTCATCAGGAATAATGTGGGCTTATATTAGTAAAATAATTTTTCAAATCGGTCCAATAGTTTCGGAGCCTATTCAATACAAACAAGCAAACAATCAAATCTTTACTCTTTATAATATTATAGATAATGTAATACAATACATAGGTAGTTAGCTAGCAGTCAGTTAATTTCATGATGAATAGCTGATATCCAAAAAAGACATACATATATCCACTATTGGTACTCAAGGTTTTGGGACAGGAATAATCCCTCATCTTAATCTGACCTGGTTCATCCCCAACATCCCACTAATCTCTCCATCGGCTGCCATAAATATTTATTTCAATGCGTTCCAATCATTCCTTTCCTCCTTGGCATTAGGAGGAATCCGATGGTCATATCCTATCTCATTCCCTTCACAAAAGCGAGGACGATTCTTGAAGATTGCTTATTCCGATATCTACTTAGAGGCCTGTGTAAACGAGAAACTTATCACGGTTTCAAGTGTCTGTCATTTCTCGAATTCATAATAGTGAATGTAAGCGGGTTAACTACGAACCTTGTTTGTATTGGAAGATCACCAACGTTTTATCCCATAACGAGGGACTTCTCCAAGGTGACTGTGGTTTGAGTCGCGCTTGTTCCATGTTTCTGCATGCACTGTGTGTACTTAAACCGCTTACATTCATAATGAATTCGTCAAAATACGATAGTTTATAACCCCAGACGCAAAAAGAGAGGGGTGTTAAAACTTTAACGTGTCTGTCTGTATATCTGTGTATCTGTCTATGGTATCTTAGCTCTCAAACGGATGAACCGATTTTCGTTTAGTTTTTTTTGTGTAATAGATGATTTTTATCCCGTGTGTTCTTCGCCATGTTTCATGAAAATCTGCCGGGGGGTTTTTAATATTTTTAATTTTGTTCTTTGCATTGTAAAACTTCTCGAATTTTCTTGCTAGAGATAGAGAAACATTTATTAAATAAAAGATAATGATAAAATATATCATGCTCTGATATAGTTGGTAACGAGCGGGTTAAAGAAAATACTGCATCGTTATTTGCTGTGTATTCACATGACGACAGCAATAGTTGTCGTCAGTCGCTGGTATGCTCATAACCTAATATCTAAGTTAATGAAATATCAATTATTTGGGTCAGAACGGTCTTTTTTGCTATCACTAAATGGGTCAAGGCGCGAGCTCAAAACTCGAGTCTTTAACAAATAAACTCAACAAGTTTTTTTGTTGGCTTCAAACGCTTTCATTTACTTGTGCTTGGAGCAAGCTGATCACAACGAGCAATTTTATATCATTTACGATGTTTGATGTTTTTGATGTCCCTTACTTACAACAAAGGTTTTTGAACGTATTTGTCAACACAAGAAAATTGTTTGTACCTCTCCAATGCTCTGAAGAGCGAAGTGTATAGGACACAAAAAACTTTAAATTGTTCGTAAAATAGTTTTTTTTCTCTTAGTTCGTGAAAGTTGAGCTTAACTTTAGTCTAGACTTTATATTGTGAAAGTCTTTGTTCTGAAGAAGTTGATTTACCTATTTCGATTTTATTTAAACCAGTATAATGTTTCGGAATCTTTTTTGACTCGGCTGTTCTGGCTAAAAGTTACTTGCTAAAACTTACTGATTTATTCAAATAAGTCAGTACCTTTTAGCAAGTAACTTAGTTGACAGGGTTAATCCTGTAGGCTTTGCAGTAGGATTTATTGATTTTGTGAGTACTTATTTTGAATAGATATGGAAAATATGAAATTGATAACTATTCTTACATCCATAATGCATTTATAGGTACTATCCATACTAATCACATCACACTATTATTATGAATGCCAAAGTTTGGATGTATGGATAGATATTTTTTACCTCTTCACGCCAATACTAATGAACGGATTGGGCTGAAATTTTGCAAACAGGTAGTCTTTAGCCTGGAATAAAACATAGGCTATTTTTTATCCCATAAATGAGTTCCCATGGGGTAAAAATAACCATAAAACGTTTTTATAGAAACAACGCGTGCGAAGCCGCGGGCAGAAACTAGTTATATTATAAACCTTTCGAATAGAATACAATAGAATATCTTTATTATTTATCAAAATCACATACAAATAAAATGGAAAAAAATACAATACGCATTCGCTGTAGTATATGGGCGATAGTCAAATAAATAATCTAGTTGCTAGTAACATTGTGTAGGTGCGTACTGGAACCTTTGTACAACTCTTTTTGTACATTAATATACTGAATATAGTCGTTCTCGAGAAACTCTTTTATGCTGTATACAGTTTTGTGAAGAAGAAGTCCTTTCACTTCATATAAAAAGGTGTTTTGTTTATTTAATTGAATATCTTCTTTCTTTTCCTTCCACTTTTTCACTCCTAAACGGCTGAACGGATCGCAATGAAATTTGGAAGGTAGGTACCTAAATGGTATCTCGGAGATGGATAAAAGCTAATTGAAAAGTGCGTGCGAAGCAACGGACAGAAGCCAGTAATATTATAAATTCAAAAGCAACTCTGTCTGTCTGTTACCTTTTCACGACAAAACGGCTGAACGGATCTTATTGAAATTTTGTATGGAGATAGATGGTATCGCTGAGACGGGTAAAGGCTACTTTTTATCTCGGAAAAGAGCGAGCGAAGATAGTAGCTAGTACCTACTAACGTACTTAATTTTCTTTCACGTTTAACCGTAAGTTTTCTTATAAAATAGTAAATAAATACTAATATTGTAAATGCGAGAGAAACTCTGTTTTTCCGTTACCTATGATGCCTAAACGGCTGAACGGATGTTAATGAAATTTGGAAGGGAGGTAAACAATAGTTTAGTTTGTCCTGGGAGTCCTGGGAATAGACATAAGCTACTTTAAAAGCGCGTGCGAAGCGGCGCACAGAATCTAGTTTCTTTTAAATTGAATTTCTGTAACAAAATATGTTTACTTGTAATGAGATACAAAAAGTTCATAAAAATTATGTATAAGTTAATATCACGCTATAACTTATGTATAAGTTAGGCTAAGTTCAGATAACCGCGCGGTTGGAGCGTTCACATGTATGTAAATGTATATTTTTAATTTTGTTTTGAACATGCTTATACTAGCACATTCCTTGATCTCGTTAGGCATTTTGAATAGAGTACCATCCACATTGAAGGTAGTACAAGATAATGTTATCTTGCTACGCTATTTTAATTGGAGCTACGATCATGTTTGTATTAATTAGAATTTGAAATTTGCAAACATCTCAAAAACAATAGCCTATCAAATGAGATCTTTTCGTAAAAGCAGATACCTGAGGTATATAGAATTTATAGTCTGCCTCTACACTAATGAAACATCAGAGAAACTCAACATCAAACTAGTACAGGAATGCTTATTAAGTTTAATTATAATTTAATTGAATTGATGTTGATCAATTCAATTATATTACATTTCACTATTGATTTTCAGGGTCAATACTATTTATCTTCAAACTATCTTTTGTTAAGAACGGGTACCTTGTTACCTTTATTTATAATGAAAATAACTTTCAAATAATACAAATAAATTACAACTAGTATAAACAATTGAAACAATTGAGCAAACTGCAGATTTATGCAAACAATCTACAGGTAGCTCAACTGTACCATGTCAACGACCAGCCGTCGCGTCCCCAAGACTGTATTGCCCCACTGTATGGCAATGTTGATTGTTGATGCACTGCGCCAGATACTCACCAGCTCTCGGTTTAATACTTATTTCTTAGACTAGTAAATCTCGAGTTGGTAGGTATCTTTTTTACATAGTATAAAACAAAGTCGCTCCCGCTGTCTGTCTGTCCCTATGTATGCTTTAAAACTACGCAACGGATTTTGATGCGTTTTTTTTATTATATAGAGTGATATAATACATGCATAATATAGTTGAGAAACACTGATAATTTTAGAGGTATCTAATGTGATGTCGTAAATAAACACATTTTTTTTGCGCCTATATTCAAACGCTGGCTGAACCTTACGAGATAGATCAAAATAATGTACACCTTAAACAGGTCTACTAAAAATAATCCAGTCCAGATGGTATATGTCTATCTCGGATAAGCCACAATAACCATTTTTTATCCTTTCCTTTTTCGGGAAATAATAGCTTGTTTACGAAGCGATTTTAAGCAAATAAATAAATAAATAAAATCCACACAGCACCATCTAGCCCAAAGTTAGCTACTCAAATCTTGTGTTAAGGGTACTAGATAACTGATTTATTTAATACATTGATTTTTTTTTTTTTTATTATACATAGAAAACACCCAGACCGTACACAAATTTGTTCCGAGGCGGGAATCGAACCCGCAACCTCTTGCGTCGCAGGCGGACTCTTCCCCGCTGCGCCACTGAGGTCGTAAAAAATACAGCATTAATCCTTATCCAATTAAGTACCTTAAATACATTGAACATTTAATATAAATCAATATCGCCCTTTACAGCATGTAATTTAAATGAGAAGATATTACAGATTTAAAATGCAGGGACATAGCGGTTGCGGCGGCGCGCGGCGGTACCGGCCGGGGGGCCAATTCTGTAGTATATTTAGTATCAGCATTGCACCCGTGCGAAGCCGGGCGGGTCGCTAGTTTAATATAAAGTGCTGAATCTTGTTTTCAATTGTGAGGAAAGAACTCAGATTTATTGCACCTCTTGGAGGGAAAATAAATCTCACAAGGGCTCAGCAAATTGTTTCGTAAAACGTAATAAAACAAATATTTCACAAAAAGAAACGAAACTGAAGTCAAACAAACGACGGGATTTAATATTAATGTCATTTGGCTGAGAAATAAAACAATTCTTAAAACATTGACGTGGTATATGAATTAATGCTACTGCTCGCGGCTACACATGTGTATTTTCGGTATAATAAGTAACCTACCATATGTTAGGTCATGTTCTAAATGTACGCTAATTTTCATTTTGATCTGTTCAGTAGTTTTGGAGATCATAATTCACAAAATAAAATTCACATTTTAGCAAACTTTCGGCTTTATAATATTAGGAGTATGTTAATACTGCTAGATTCTGTAAGACTCTGTTACAATCATCTTGTTCACACTTTTTATGTTACTATTATTATTTTAACCGTGAAAACCTCTTATTAACCTCCTGCTTCGATTTCTTTTTTATAATTTGTATGTATGTGCTGCTGGTTTTCCTTACAATAAATAAATAAAAAATAAATAAACAATATCTTTATGTTACAATAGAGTAGAGAATAGGTACTCTTGATTTGGGAACGTTTTTACGGACATCTTTTTGATGAAAACTAAAGGAAATTGAATAAAAATACCAAAGATACGTCCTGCCGATTCAGAGGCAAACTTTTTAATGTCTCCACAGGGTAGATGCATCGGCCACCAGAGTAGCGCCTAGTGAAGAACACCATGTGCTGTCTAGTTAGCGTAGTAACTAGAGCCTAGACTTAATCTAAAACAGAGGGGTGAGGGGAAGTTTCAGAAACCAAAATCGTATACGTTACTATCTAGTTATTCACTCACGAACTAACAATACACACTGCTTCTGAATATCTAATGAAGTTCTAGGGCACCTTGTTTTCCACTGAAACTTCATACAAAGTCGTTATCAATTGGCACACTCGCCGCTAATGCTGAGCCGTGCTTGGAGTTTACAATTTTGATTTTTACGGTTCAGTGAGCACAACATAATACATTCGTAATGAACAGAAGGCACGAATCAAAAAACATACAAGCGGAGCATGTCGAGACTTGTCTCAATAAACGGTAGCATTTGTATTTCATGGGAAGTTCACAGTAAAAATTTGCTCTGCAGTATTGTGTACACTAAATAAAATAAAATAAAAAATAAAATCGTTTATTGCAGTACCTTTTTTACAAATATAAATGTATTTGGGAGCCTCCATTTAAGCAAACATTTGCTTGTGTGAGGGGACTCCGCTCTTGCCAGTGACATACGATCAAAAGATACCTACAAAGACAAGGTATTTCTAAAATTACAAACTAGACTATAATTAAATTAACAGAAAATAAAAGTTATATAAAACAAACAAATCACCAATTACTATAATTATTCAGCTATATACTCATCCTTTGTACTAAATTTTCTATTTCGTCATAATTTTTATTCATTAGCCACTCCATGATAAACTCTTTACAATGAAAAAAGGTGACCTCATAGATACCTAATTCTTTATTTAGTTTATTGTATATATGAGCTGATTGATCAATGTACTGTCTCTTAGAAAAGGTTGTTTTTGATGATTTCACTGCTACGGGGTCTTTTTTTCTACGAGAATTTACATTTACCAATTTAGCATCATAAGTCAGTGACGCATGCGTTTTTAAAACTAGCTGGAGCACATACAGCTTCCGGACTGAAAGTAGACCAGATGTAAGGTAAAGGCTTTCAGTGGGAAATCTATGCGGCTTAAAAAACATTACTTTAAGTAGGGATCGCTGAGCACGCTCAAGTTCAAGAAATTTCGTTTTTGTTGCCCCTCCCCAGACTGGCAAACAGTACCCTGTAATTGATTGGGCTAACGATTTATAAATACTTGTAAGTAGAGTCTGTGTTGTAACATGTCGCAGTGTTTTAAAGGTCCATATCAATTTTCTAAGTCTGTTCATAACAAGTTCAATTTGCATATGCCAGGAAAGTCTAAAATCAAGTATTATCCCTAGGTACTTATTGTATTTGACTCTACTTATTTCAGTACACAAGCAAGTAAGGTTTGAGCCAGAGCATGTGTGCATTTTAAGTTTAAAATCGTTTGAAGGTTGAGAGGCACTGTTGATAGTGAAGCATATATAGTTAGTTTTTGTTACATTCAGGGTCAGAAGATTAGAGTCAAGCCATCTAGCTACCTTTATTAATCCATTTTCAGCAAATTCACGCACACTATCCCACGTCTTCCCAGAAAATATTAAAACAGTGTCATCAGCATACGACAAGACTTTACCCTGCTCTATGTTTAGAAAGCTTAAGTTATTTATATATATCAGAAATAAGGTAGGTCCAAGTACGCTGCCTTGGGGGACTCCAAAATCCACTTCTTTGATAGTACTCGTGTAGTTTCCTATTTTTACTCTTTGTCTTCGATCCGATAGGTAGTCTTTAAACAGTAAAAGTGGTAAGCCCCTTATGCCGATCATTTCTAACTTCTGTAAAAGGATGGGTACAGAAACCGTGTCAAAGGCTTTTTTCAGGTCCAAGAAGACGCCAAGACACTTATCTCTACCATCCAGTTTTTCAGTGACTGTAGAAGTAAGTGCCAAGATAGCATCCTCTGTGGACATACCTTGTCTGAAACCAAATTGTGAAGGTGACAATATGTTAAATTTATTAAGAAAACGCACTAGTCTTGAGTTTAATAATTTTTCTAAGATTTTAGATATGGGAGAAAGAACTGAAATCGGTCTAAAGTTTGTTAAAATTTCTGCGTCTCCATTCTTGTGTACGGGCGTTATTAAGGCTTCCTTTAGAGCTAGCGGGAAAACACCCTGTTCAAAACACAAGTTCGCTAGATATGTTATAATAGGAACAGTAATGGTATAAGTGGTTTTAAGAAAACTGGTGGATATTTTATCTATACCAGGAGCACTATCAGATTTCAAACACTGCTCTGTCAATCTTCCAGTGGGTATCCCTTAATCGCCCTAACGACACCCGTGGGAAGTTCTAAATCGGCACCCTGCCAGCACCATACAGCATTTATACAGGTTTACTTGCTAAAATTTAAATAAAAGACGTTTAAAATGCACACGGAACTTGGAGAAAATACTATGTGTATTTTCTTAAGTTCCGTGTGCATTTTAAATTGTTTTTAACTTTGAAAGTAATTCCATGACATTTGTCTTGTATGAAATAATTACCAGTCTTTGTTCCTTACGATACTGTGCGAGTTTTACACAGTACTGTTAGTCATTACGATACTGTGCGAGTTTTACACAGTACCTTAAGTTTTCAGAGTGATGTGAAAAGGAAAGACATTGAGCTTCATAATGAATTCACAATTCTTAATGAATTAATTTTAATACCTACTACGAATTTGATATGGATGGATACTATATTGTAGTAGAGTACCTACTGTTGCCGAAGTGCCCCGTGCCTCGGTAAGCAAGTTAAGCCATTGGTCCTGCGCCTGACCTCTCCCCAGCCGTGTCGATCTGTCGTCCCATCGGATTATGAGAATGAGGGAATAGAGAGTGCATCAATTTTTGCGCACACACTTGTGCACTATAATATGTCCTGCGCATCTGACTAGTCTCCGATGAGACTGGCTGCCGTGGTCGAAATTCGGCTAGGTGGACAATACTGTTGCTGAAGTAACGTCACTTGTTCTTTGCTACAGTTATACAAAGCTAAATAGCTGTAGATATCCTTGGTATAAGGCACCCCTCTAAAAGAAGGATTTCTCAACACTTAGATTTATTTTCAAGTGTACGGTAAAATTATAATTATGTTACCGAATTAACTTAGTTCTTTTTTTTTCAGTATATTTCTATTCGTTATGTTTATGTGTTCTTAAGTCGTCAGCTTACGTGTATCATGCTATTTTTTTCAAGTATATATGCGGAAATTTGTAATTAGCCGTCAGCAAAGATGCACTGGGCTATCCAGGCATGTCTTATAATGTTCATCTGAAATTTGTAAACCTAGCTGTAAATTTTACAAAATTGTAAAAATAAAATATATAAATAAAATAGTACGTATTAAAAAAAAACAGTAAATGTTTTTAACCTAAGCCAAGCCATTGCCGTCAAACGATTATTAAAACAATAGATAACCTTTTTAATAGGCCTTTATACAAACATAAATAAATTTTTGCCCGTGGTACAGTTCAGTTGTCCGGTCAACCGGACTACGGAAAAATAATATTTTCTATGGTTATACTGGCTTCAGTACGTCTTATGGCTCTGGGTGCAATTATACATATACACACCCTTTGAGTCACAGAGTCGCCACGACCCCGGCCCTCCCCCCGCGGACGTCTACGGGTTAACTCAAGTAGGACCAAGTTAAAACATCGACTCCTTTATATTCATGAAAATTGCGTATTAACTTAAAAATCCTACCCCAATATCAGCCACGCGGAGACGTTCGCTGGTAGGTATAACCACGGAAAATAATATTTTTTCGTAGTCCGGTTGACCGGAAAACTGAACTGCACCACGGGCAAACCACCACCTAAATTATGGATAATTCAAAAATATTAACAGTCTTTATTTGTCTTCATGGTGTAAAGAAGCTTCCTTGTGTGATTTAGTGGTGAAATTGACGTTCTCTTTTTACGAAAATGCCAAAAAAGTGAACTTTGCTACGCAAAACGTATCAAACAAAATCCAGTTTTTACATGAACAAGGAAAGTCCCATGTAGATATTGCGAAACTCGTGAAATGTTCCCAGTGCGCAGTACAATCTGCTATAAACGGTTTGCAGAGACTGGTTTGCATGCTAATCCTATTATCTATCCTACTAATACATATTATAAAGCCAAAAGTTTGTGAAATCTGAATTTTTATTACTAAGGATCTCCAAAACTACTGAACAGATCAATATGAAATTTGGTGTACGTTTAGAGCTAAACTTTACTTAGTTAATAGGCTAGTTTCTGTACCGAAAACGCGCGTGCGAAGCCGCGGGCACAAGCTTGTAATGTTTTACTAAATCCAATAACAAACCGTTTGGTTATTAAAATGATGTGTTTTTTATTGACTACGTGCTGAATGCCGACTGAAAAGAGATAGAAGTAAATACAGTATCTGTTTCTTTACAAATAGTAAAAGCGATTTCCGTTTTTATATTTTCATAATAAAACAAAGCAGAGATTAAACATGCCAGTTGCACATTTCTATAGTATTAATTAAAAGCTACTGTCTGGAGTTCGCTCAACTGTTTCAATTGTGAATACTTTTTCTAATATGATTTATTCTTTTATTGAAATTCTTTAAATTATTTCTCTCTTAAAAGCTAACCTAGCTCCTAGCTAAGCGCTCGCAAAAGCAGAACTATTTTTATCATGAGCGACCACCACCTATCTAAATTTTCATCTGATTGAGTTTAGGGGTTGCTTAATATTCATATTATTGCATATTTCGAAAGTTGGAAAGGTGTTAATCCAACATGACACTAATAATATAAATGTGAAAGTTTGGATGTTTAGATGTATGGATGGATGTTTGTTACCTCTTCACGCCTTCCCGAGGCGGGAATCGAACACGCAACCTTCTGCGTCGCAGGCGGACCTTCGCCCGCTGCGCCACAGAGGTCTTCAAATATACTATTTATCATATTTTTATCTCTATCATATTTTTTATCCCATAAATCAATTCCCATGGGATAGAAATCACAGTTTACACAGTAAAAAAACGTGCGAGCCCGCGGGTAGAAACTAGTTAAATATTTTGAGCGACTTTCTCAGAAACTTCTTTTCTTGTAAGGAATGTTTCTGGCTACCGGTTCACGTTAGGAACTTGCTCACGACGACGTTCAAATAAATAATGATGAACAAATTTGTATATTCGATTGAACCAGAGCAGTATTAGTTAATTTAAGTTTTCTTACCATGGGGATTCCGTGAGTACATCTGGGTCTAGTTTGACCAAAAAACCCGTCAGGCATCACAAACTGCCCAATCGATTTTAAAAACGGAATATCCATCCATTGTTGAACGTGTCAATCAATCAATTAAATCATCTATTTACCTTTAATTCACAAGGAACACTTGGTCAAGTCAATTGCTACAAAATTTAATAATGGTACAAAAAAAACTGTAACTAATAAAGTTAATGAATGCCTGTAATGAGCTTCATACCTAAGACCTTCTAACCTGCTGTACACAAGTTTAAAAAGAGACAAGAAAAAAATTTAAAATTTCTAAAACCCCCCCAAGATTTTCATGAAATAAGAAGCTAAGAACACTCGGGATAAAATTATCTATGACACAAAAAAACTAAACGAAAATCGGTTCATCCGTTTGGAAGCTACGATACCACAGACATACACGTTAAACTAATAACACCCCTCTTTTCTTGCATCGGAGGTTAAAAAGGCCATGGATAATAATAAATTCAAATAATCAAAATGGAAACTAAAATGAGTTCGGCTGTAAAGTAGCTTTGTCTTAAAACTAAAAATTAAGGCTAATTTAAGTGTCTAGTCTAAGTGTGAGTCGGGGTCGCGCCTTAATGGTATAAAAAAACTGGAAATCCTTACAAAATAAACGCTTAATGTCGAAAAAAGCCTAAAAGGTTACAAATTCAAGAGCTTTATTTTTATCTCACAAATGCGGCTATTTTTATACCGCTCCTTTTGGAAAGTTACATGGAAAGTTACTTTGGATTTTGTTCAGAAGAAGTTTGTTTGCCTGTGTAGATTTTTTCCTTTTCATTACAACTTTGGTTAGGAGTTGCGAAGTCGATTGTTAAATTAAAAGGAATCAACGATCGAACTGATATGTGAAAGAGTTATGTAATCGTTTAAAATAAACCAATCACGACCAACAGAAGACCGGCCAAGTGTGAGTCGGACTCGCGCACGATGGGTTCTATAATCAAAACGATATCTAGTTATTTAATCAGCAAACAACAAGTTCTAATATATCTTTGATTGTAATTTTCTTTGTGAATAAAGGTTAAATAAAAACAATTGTTGTTTGTTTTTTTTTTGTTTTTCTTTCATTGAACTTGAAGGTTAATAGGTATGTCTGAAAAAACTACACATTTTATTTCTTTGAGAACCTCTTTTATTTTATTTTCATCATTCTTCGTTGAAGCAACTAAAGTATTTCTCACGATTTGAAAATGTCATATGTGTACCTGTACAATGGAAACAGCTCCTATTTATCATCATCAGCATGTATACGTCCACTGCTGAACATAGGCCTCCCCCAAACGACGTCACAAATAGCGCTTTGAGCTTATGCACGGGGCCTATAGTCAGCGACCACGTCTCGGATCCCTAAGTCATCACTGGTAAAATACTTGGTCTTCTTCAGACTTTAGTTTTGAGGCTCTGTGGTATCTGCGAAGAGAAGATATTGCGAAGTGCTCCTAATGATCCAGCTTGTCACTAAGCTAAATCACAAATGTCACTCGCTCATCTAGAGCTCCGTGTAGCGGCGTATAAAATGCCAATGTACAAATGTCACTCGCTCATCTAGAGCTCCGTGTAGCGGCGGCGCGCCCCCGCGGGTCGCACCGCCGAGGCTGGGCAGTGAATGCGTTAAAGAAATATGGACCACTCGATCAGGAACAAAACAAATGTTATTATGAAAAGTATCCTACAAATATTAAAACGCGAAAACTTGTAAGTATGGATGGATGGATGGATGTCTGTTACTCTTTCACGTAAAAACTACTGAACGGATCTGGCTGAAATTTGACACAGAGATAGATTATAGTCTGGAATAGCACATAGGCTATATTTATCTCGGAATTCCTACGGGAACGGGAACTACTTGGGTAAAATCGCGAGGCACTGCTACGCAAAAACTACTGAATGGATCTGGATGAAATTTAAAACAGAGATAGATTATAGTCTGGAATAACACATAGGCTTTTTTTTCTCCCGGAATTCCCACGGGAACGGGAATTACGCGATTGAAACCGCGAGGCGCTGCTAGTCTTAAATATTTTAGATTACTGGAAGAAGACTTCAATTTCCTTTTGAAAACCATTTAAACTGTATTCGTTTTGAATAATCGCCTGTCTGAATCCTGTTTTATTAGAAGTATATAGATTCGATTGAGTGAACATTGTTTTATAGAGTAAATAAACTCATGAACTGAACTGACTACTCGCAATTATGTTTGAGAGTTGGTCCTTGTACCATTTGATTGTATAACGTCATCAGATATAAGGAGAACTCAGCCAAGTTGATGAGCTGAGTTTGAGTCCTCGGCCGTTAGGCTAAAATACCAACGTATGTACCTACTGCAAGCAACTGATTTATATATTTTACTTTTACCTTTTGCAAGTCGCTGTGTGAGTCGCTGCGTGGCTGCCTCCGCTCCCGACATTCCGAGAAGCCAGTCGGCATGGGCACCGGACTGTCTTTGACCATATTCATGAACACTGCGAACGACTCATCCTTCGTCAGCAGGCCGGAGCGCGCCGGGCCCTCCGCGAACTGCGCAGCAGTCAGGGACAGGAATCGGATCTTCTGGAGTGCTGCTCGGATACTAGGCTCCTCTGGAACAAATGCCTTTACCGTTATTTATCAATAGTTTTCGAAGCTCCGATAATTTAGGGACATAGACGACCTCAGTGGCGCAGCGGGCGAGAGTCCGCCTGCGACGCAAGAGGTTGCGGGTTCGATTCCCGCCTCGGAACAAATGTGTGTACGATCTGCAGAAATTTGTTCCGTTGGTCTGGGTGCTTTCTATGTATAATAAAAAAAAAACTATCTATGTAGTATTACGTATATCAGGTATCTAGTACCCATAACACAAGCTCTGCTTAGCTTGGGGCCAGATAATGCTGTGTGAATTGTCCAGCATTATTTATTTATTTATTTATAGGCCTCCCCTAATAAGCGCCATAGCGCCTTGTCTTCAGCTTGCCGCATCCAGCATCTGCCTGCAGTCTTTCGCAGATCGTCGTCCCACCTGGCCGGCTGGGCGTCCTACACCACGTTTGCCGAGTCGTGGTCTCCACTTAAGAACACGTTTACCCTAGCGGTTGTCGGTTCTACGCGAGATATGGCCGGCCCACTGCCACTTCAGCTTGCTTATTCTTTGAGCTATGTCGATAACTTTGGTTCTCTGTCGCTGTCGGATGTATTCGTTACGAATTCTATCGGAGGAGTACCTACTTAATATGACAGAATCGCTTTTCCCATACATTTTGTAGGAAATCATCGCAGCTTCGAAAACTTTATGAACATAATATAGGTTTTTTTAAGACGCTGTCCAAACAGCGACACCGTAGAAAGTACACTTTTTCGTCGCACCGTTAGCCGTTCTCCGACATATTACAAGCCCAAAAAAAAAACAGTGTATAGTCAAATGTATGGAAAAAAGACTTATACAAAAATATTTTATAAAACGATCTAGGATCTTGAAGAAAATAATCACAAGAAAGAACAAGAAAAAAATTTTTCGTCTCGAAATGCTCCATATTTTGAGTGACAACCATTAATTATTTTAATACTATATGAAAGGAAATTTTATCAACAAAAGAATTATGTAAAAAGTTTTAAATAAATAAAACCATTAACATAATAAAACCCAAAAAACACATTTTTGTAAGGCGTTTAGCGAAGTAATTGCAAAAATGATAATATTTTGCCAATAGAATTTCAACCTTATTACTCAAACATCCCTTTCAATATATGCTCAAAATAGCTTCCAGTAGCTTCATTCGGAGGCTGGATGCCTCCTCGGACGGACGTGAGGTTATGTAACTTTTTTCGCGATGACAGCTGGGTTCGACGGACGAATTACGATTTTCGACAACTTTTGTTTTGCGGGTTAAATGGTTCATTCGTCATTGAAATAAAGTCTATATTTGATTGAAGCTAAGCCAAAAGAAATTTGCAGGAATTTTATTCATTGACAGACCTACCAATTAAGTAGAATAGGTTTATAGTGGTTTTATCTCTGGTAGCTAGATAGGTAGGTATTACTCAACATGTTTACAGCACGAAAAGTATTGGTCGAGTTAAAATATGTTAAATAGGTAGGGCGATTTTGATGACCTTATATATAAATAAACAATGCTGAAAAATTAAAATAGGAGCCTACGTCCAGCAGTGGACTTATATAGGCTGATGATGATGAATTCACACATCATCACCAAGGCCGAAGCTAAGCAGAGCTTTGTTATGGGTACTTACTAGATAACTGATTTACTTAGGACCAACCATTTGCATTTTTTTTCTCGTAGTTCTACCAGTAGAACTACAGGCAAATTTAAATTACTCGTAGTTCTATCGGTTTGTTCTCTTAGAGAAGAGAGATTCTCAAAAGGACAGATACTCAAAAATAATAATTTACTTTAAATTTTTAATAACTCATAGAAAAACCTCATCGGAGCGGTTTGTCATAACTTTTTTGTTATTGGCAATATGTGTACATTGACATCAATATAATAATTTTTTTTTTAGCGTAACAAAGAAGTCAAGTAAAGGAGATGTTTAAAGACGTAATAAACATGCAAAACAATTGTATTTCCAATGACAGTTGTTTAAATTATTGTTAATCACTCATGTTAATCATAATCACTCATGAGTTCTTGGAAGGCAGCAACATAATAATAATAATAATAATAATAATAATAATAATAATAAGCCTTTTATTTCCAAATCTTAAATAACAATTTTTGAGATTAAATTAAAATTATAAATAAATTTTGAATTTGTGAATAATTTAGGTAAAGAATATTTCTAAAAGTAATTTCATTTATCAGTCATATCATGCATTTTCATTTTCTTCTGATTTGGGCACCCATCTTCGGGTGAAGGCCTCCTCCATCCATTTCCATAGAGTCCTGTCTGCGGCGTGTCGTGGCCAAGAACTCTTGGTTTTTATTTCTGCTTCAATTATAGCAAGCTGGTGTTTGAGTTTAACAAGGTAAAGGTTTCTTGTTCGCTTCTTTACTTTACCTTAAAAAGATTGAAGTGAACAATAAATTAAAGTAATCACTTTATTTCCCAGTTTTACTCTTGAACCTTATTTGAATTTATTGACGTGTCCAAGACTCCTGTAAGGGGTAAAGGAAATAAAGCACTGTTATATTTCATTTTATATCTGATTATTTGATTGACGACCTCTGTGGCGCGGCGGGGAAAGGTCCACCTGCGACACAGGAGGTTACAGTTAGTTTGATTCCCGCCTCAGGACAAATGTTTGTACCATCTGCAGATATTTATTCCAGGTGTTCTGGATGTCATAATCATAATCAAAATCATAATCACTTTATTGCATGTCTTATGTATATAAAAAATATCTATCTGTGTAGTGTATTTAATAAGTATATCATAAGCATAACACAAGCTCTAATTACTTTGGGGTTAGATGATGTTGTGTGGCTTGTTCAGCATTATTTATATTTTAATTTTTTTTTGAGAAAGCCCTCCAAAACCAAATCGAAATATCTTCAACGATTGACACTTTTGTAATCCATTTAGACCTCAGTTGTTTTGACTAAATTAGTATATTTTTTTAATGTATAAAGTATTATCATAATGGTCGGTGATATTGTCGGCACTTTAACATGCATGAAGATGATATTATTTTTTTAAGTGTTTCTGATTTCTATGAATAACTATCGATGAATGTAATTTTTATTATAATTGAGGAGCTACAATGAGCGACATAGGTTTTATTAAGGTATTTTACATGCAACGATAGCAAAGCCGCGGGCAAATGTTAGTTAACATTACATTATTACCTTGTGATTGTGCTATCAACCAAAATAAAACAAAAGTTTGCCTCTTCTACAACAGATAAATTTGGCATAAGTCTATGTTAAAAATAAGCGCCTCTGCCGACCACATTTGGTAATATTGACATGCAATCTGACAGTCTTAGTTTTCCACGGCAGCGCCTTAACGATTTTTGAGCAGTAGATACATCGGTCAAGGTATCCGCCGCCCCCCCATAGATACACTATGCACACCCTGAAACCGTCTGTATCAAAATAGATCCAATTTCCTATTTTCAGTTAAGATTTTTATGAATTTTTTACCACTTTAATGTGCTACTAGCCCTATCCCCAAGGAATCAGCATTGAAAATGTTGTGAATTCCTGATTGGCCACGGCCGTGCACCGCGCCGCCGCCACCGCCTGCGGTGTGTGTGTAGTTTTTCATATTAATTCATATGATACAACTGGCACACCTTTGCCTCCGACCCGGCCACGGTTTCTGTGTGGAGGCTTTAAGGGGTCCATATGCTATGGCCCTGTCCAAGATCTTAGCGTGTGGTCAGCATGTGGTGCCCCAGAGCCCCGTGTCGTGTAGTCTTAGCGCCGCCATCGTCGCCTCTTGTTGTATGTACAGGTCTAGTGGAGCTACATCTAGAACGATGTCTAGGGCAGCGCCGGGGTTGGTTCCCTTGCAGCGTGATGTCGCTGAGCATGACATTCTTTGGAAGTACAGCAGTCCTGTTGTCACGGTGCTGCTCCGTTCTGGTCCACCAGACTATTGCTGCGTATATTAGTGTTACTCTGATGATAGCAGTGTAGAGCCACATGCTTATTTTCGGTGCAAGTCCACAGGTTTTTCCGAGCATTCTGCTGCATTGGTAGAAAGTGGCGGTAGCACGCTGCGCTGGAGTTTGTAGTCAAGATGTTTATTCCACAGCAGTTCGCTGTCTAGTGACCACTAGATACTTGACTTCTGTTTTTAGCTTTATCTCTGTGTTGAACAGTTTGGAAGTTTTAGTTTTCCCAGACGTCGCTTGTTTGTGAACAAGGCACATTCGCAACGAGCAGGATTTTAGCACACGGAGTAACGTATCATGCTGACTGCGCGGCGCCTCTTTGCGGCGCGTAACACCGGTCAGTGCGCGGCTGGACTAGGACATTACGTTTAACAATTTCTTACTAACCTTCTTTCAAATGTTCTTTGTCAGCTGTTGGTTCAGATGCAGCCACTTCGGTAGCTGGCTTCGAGTCTAGCTCCGCTGCCGGACTTGTTTCAGAACTGCAGTAAAAATACTTGTGGCAGTAAAAATAAAGTGAAATAGATTAGAATTTTTTTGAGATAAGACTAGTTTCTGCACGCGGCTTCGCACGCGTTGTTTCTATGGAAACGTTCAAAGGTTATTTATATACAATGGGAACTGTTTTATGGGATAAAAAGTAGCCTATGTTTGATTCCAGGAGAGAGAGCTACACTGATGCAAAATTTCAGCTCAATCTGTTGAGTAGTTTTGGCGTGAACACGTATCAAACATCCATCCATCTATCGCTCCATCCATCCAAACGTTCGCATTTATAATATAAGTGTGAGTACATTACCAGACATTTCCATCATACATTACAAATGTGTAACTCTAGCGGTTTTGGCAATTCGTCAAACTACGAAAGTTTTTATAGTAAAATAGTTCGTAGATGGTAGATTTTTTCCTACTTACTCGAGACTTATCGTCATATTTTGGACAATTCACACAATATCTTTATAAATTGTAGCTTAAGTGTTATTCGTCAAACTACGAAAGTTTTTATAGTAAAATAGTTCGCAGATGGTAGATTTTTTCCTACTTACTCGAGACTTATCGTCATATTTTGGACAATTCACACAATATCTTTATAAATTGTAGCTTAAGTGTTATTCTGATGTATAAGCTATATTATTGTAAAGTTCCATTAAAATCCATTCAGTAGTTTTACGTGAAAGAGTAACAAACATCCATCCATCCATATTAGTAGGATAGGATAACTTGCCACGGTAGTAAGACCTAAAACCTAACTCTGTTTATCGTCCAACCAAATCATGGTGAGACGATAAAGAGGTCATGATGCACATAAAAGCTGAGCCGAATAGGTTATGGGCCAAATAATTGTCTTCAGTAACCATAAAAGGTCCATAAACTAAGGGTACATGGCAGGGGTAAGTTATTTCCATGGGTTTGGGATTGTGGGAATGTTTTCTTGTGTTATTTAGATTGTTTGAAAGTATCTAACAGTGATATTAACATTTAATTGTAATAAAAATTAAAAAGATAATAATGCTGGACCATCTTCAGAACATCATCTAGCCCCAGGCTAAGCAGAGCTTGTGTTATGATTACTAGATGATTCATATACATTACATAGATAGATATTTTTTATTATATATAGAAAATACCCAGAACACCCGACACAAATATATGCAGATCGTACAAACATCTGTCCTAAAGCGGGAATCGAACCCGCGACCTCCTGCGTCGCAGGTGGACTTTCACCCAGCACTCCACATCGGTCGTCAGTAATTCAATTGAACTGATAAGAAAATTAGAGGTAGTTATCGAAAGACAACGTAACACTATTAAAACGTCATTATTATGAGCGAAAGTTGGCGTGGCCTGAGAATCGACCCCTCCAAGCAGTTATGATTTAATTTGATAGAATTTAGAATTGAAATTAAATATAATGTAGTAGGTAGGCGAAGAATACTAACATTTAATATAAGAGATCTTTCTGCTATTAACAAATTATGGATACCTGTTATCTGAAATAAATGAATTTATAATTATTATTAAAGCAGGACGTATTGTGTGTTGACGACGTAAAATTAGACTTTGAATATGTTTTTGGATGATATTCACCATCGAAAGTGGAATGTTTGAAGCAAAGCAACTCGTATCTGGCTTTATCTACGAAAATTGGTATGTAAGAGTAAATATCACATGCGACTTTTGCGATAGGGGAAGCTATAATCTTGGTTTTTGCGAGTTTATGGGGCATATCGCAAAATATCTGCTTTACGATACCACATTAAATGCTTTTTCGCAGATAAGTAAAATACTTAACCTGTTCAGAAGGTGAGTTAAAATAAGGTTTTCTTCTAAAATATTGCTTATGGAATCTCGTCTCAATAACAAAACATTAAAGTTCACCACAAATAAGTTATTGATTTTAAAAAATTCAATTTGAATTCTTTCAATTTATGACTCTACACACAGTTTTTAACTTTTGCGGTAGTCAGCCCACAATTGTACCTACTCTATACTATTTGTTTTGTTCCTTATAAAGATTGTACCTCCTCTATACTATTTAATTTGTTCCTATTAAAGATTTCTGTATTTTTTTTAATTTTTCACAGAAAAAGAAAAAAAAATTGTCACGTCAGTAGCGTCTATGATCATTATTCAGAATCGGGCTTGACCTATCTTGGGTCTACCAATATGCAAACAATAATGACTTTATTCACAAATAAAATTACAATCAAATTATAGAAATAAATTAGAACTAGTATTTACAATTGAAACAATTGAGCTAACTAGTCTGTAGTTGCAAACAATCTACAGGTAGCTCAACTGATACATATCAATACCAATCGGAAGCGTCCCCAAGACGCTGGGATTTTACTGCGAGATGCCTACTATCGGACTTAGCCGACTTTTACAAATTTTCACACAACAGGATGCATAACGCCAACTAAATGAAATCTCTATAATACGAAATCGCACCACGCCTACTTTTTTATTTTGTCACAGATAAATAGTAGCTTGCCATATATTTTTTTAATCGTTCCAAAAATATCATGCTGCCTATTTTAGTACAGTCTCTTTCATAAGTGCAAGGAGGTAAACACATTATTTAAAATAAAATAATAATGTCATCATGTCATGTAACAGAGTTATGTCATTTAATTCAATTGTTTGAGTAAATGGAATGATCACATTTACCGAACAAAATGAATAATAATTTTATAAAATATATTCATAACAGTGACGTTGTGCTAATTAAAAATACCAAGGTAGGTACTCACATTATTGTAGATATCGTACTCGGTGTAAACTTGATAAGAACACCTAGTTAGTCATTTTACTTATATTATTAAATCAATATTATTATTAATGTTTTTAACAGGGTTCCTGGTCACTGTGGCGTGGCGGACATAGTCAGACACGCCAAAAAACTAATAAAAATGGTTCTAGTATTTGGCGATGCTCTTATAGACAATGCTCAGGATCCATTACTTGGATGGAAGAGGATGAAACTATTACTAGAATAAGTGACCATACATGCCAACCCGATGCCTATGCATATAAATTGGCAACGATTAAGGCGGAATTGAAACAAGCTGTTTGTGATGATCTGGGCCCCATACCCCAAATATATGAACGTGTGATGTTACCTTACAAATCCAATACAGAATACGATAATATGTTGCCTAATTATGAATCGGTCAAAGATTCACTGTACAGAGCCAGAAAGTCGCATCTTAATGTACGGGCGACAGTTTTCAAAAAATTAGAAGACGTTGTTTTAAGTGAAACCTTGAATGAATTTTTTTTACTTTGTGACGATGGGACCATGGACAAAATTTTAGTATTTTGTAGTTTAGAGGCTCATGAAACAATCAAAAATGTCAAACATTTCTTTGCGGATGGCACGTTTAAGAGTGTTCCGCCACCTTTCAAACAGCTATATACCATTCACGGGCTAACTACAAATTATGTAACTCCATTAATATATTGTTTATTGCCTTATAAGAAGCAATATACCTATGAGAGGTTATTTGTCATGCTAAAATAATGTATTCCGGACATGAATCCAGAAATATTTCAAACGGATTACGAAATGGCGGCGATGACTGCACTTCAAATCACATTTCCGACCACAAACATAAAAGGATGTTTTTTTCCATTATGCCCAAGCTCTGCACAAAAAGGCTAAGAAATACAATTTATTGGATAAAAAAACCATAGCTCTTTTTTTAGCACTGGCACATTTGCCAGCAAGTTTAATGCCGGAGGGCTTCCTCAGTATTCAGTTTGAGGTTATGTCTAATGTAGAAGGATGGAACGGTTTCATGGACTACTTTATAAAACAGTGGATGGACCCTAAATTGATAGATGCTGTAAGCTGCTTTGATAACCCTCATCGTACTATAAATGCAGTGGAGGGCTGGCACTCACGTTTAAATAAAATTATTAAACGGAAAAAACCAAACCTGTTCCCATTCATTAAAAGTATAAAAAATGAGAGCATTAAATACGATCACGATATTCGAAAAAGTTTGATCCATTTCCCAACCACTAAAAAACAAATTAAAAAAGAAAAAATTACTAACGATCGCATCCAAAAAATTGTTCAGGACTTTCTTGATCAACGAATTGAAATAGGGGTTTGCTTGAGTAGGCTAAGCAAAGTTCGACATTTTTAATGGAAATTGTATAATGTTTGTTTTGAAAATGATTGAGCCATAGTTATACTCAGAACTTAGGTATTTACTTACTTTACTTTGAGGCTGATATTTATGTTCTGTTTATCATTTATTACTGTTAGAATTAAAATGTTGATTTAATTTTATTTTAAATAAAAACGACATAGGTACCTACTGTACAATACATATGTATAGTTTTGTGTTTGATTGTACATTTAGTAGGCAACACACGTAGTTTAAATACCGGTGAGAACGAAAGTCGGCATTATGCGACCTCAAGGTCTATTTAGAATAATGTTTGCTGAACCGCAATTTTCGGCACATTGCGATCACTTGTATGGATATTTTAAAATGTCGTCCTTGTGCTACATACTGCAAGTAAAAATTTAAAAATTAACTAAGTCCGATAGTAGGCATCTCGCTACTAAATCGACGCTGGATGCATGACACCGCTGTAAAAAAAAAAAAAAAATGTCACCCTTTGCTTCTAACTCTAAACTCTGTTTTGCCGACTGTACCCAGCAGATGGCCATATTATTGGCTAGATAAATCAAATTCTAATAGCGAATGATTATTGATGGCTTGTACGTTTCCAAAACCACAGAATACTCGCTAAGAGCTGAAAATATTTTCAGAAACGAAGTATATTATGTTTAATTCATCTGGGAATCACACACACACATTGCTTAGGCGGTCAGCCTACCTCATGAGAGTTAAGTATAGGATTATGTCCGTATTGACTGACTCAAACAATAAAATCCCATAACATGCAAAATATCAGAACAAAATGGAACCATAACAACAATTTTAACACAAACTTATTAACACATTCAATGCCACCACGATTTTCATTATGTCTTGCCGGATGCCGAACACGCAGAGCGAGCCAGTGGCACTGGACGTGTTAAGATATATTCGCTTCTGCCGCGTGCCATGATGGTAAAAATATAATAAAAAGAAACCCAAAGGTATTTATTACACTTACAATACAAGGGATTGTGTTAAGACCTAATTTGCCAATCTTAGTTGCTTCTCGCTCAAACTTAGTTTATTTAGACTTGTCTCTACCTCGGCAATAGCATTCTCAAGCACCTCGGGCACCTTAATTACTTAATTAAAGTACGTTACACTACTACACTACGGATAGGTAATCTTAAACGATTTTTATACAGTAATGTTATAATTAACAGTTGAATTAACAACTTTTTTTTTTTGTGATGCAAATAAAAAACTTTCATTATTATTGTTGGTGTACATTTTCATCTTTCCGGCTTTATAAATTCCGATTTATACTCGTATAATTTTATTTTCCAATATATGAAACCTGCGTAATTATTAAAATCAGATTCAATCAGTCATTCACAATCGCAAAATAGCTTTACCAAAAATATACCGCGTTTTTCATAGCCAAATGTAAAAATATGGAATTCGAAATAGCCAATATTTGTACAAGACGTGCCTTTTGATCTGCTACGTGGTTTGAATATTGCTCACGGAGCACATTGTAGGTTTCTAGAGGTCTCTTGGAAGATGTGAAATCACTTTAACATTTAGCGAATAGCATTTTCGCTGAAGTTTCGGTGAACAACGACAGTAAGAGTATATTCTAGAATATTATTTTTAACGCGTTTACGGAAAAACTTCGCCAATAGGACGGGAGGGAACGGGATAGTCACGCACGTGATGCTATCTTAGAAAGATACTAGATTCTATTTTTTATCCAAGGCCATAACAAATTATTTGAATTATACCATTACATAAATTACCAATTGAATCTTTTTCGATTCAAATGAATAGTTTATATTTGGGACAATCTCCAAGTTGGCGTTCTTGCTTCAGAAGCGTGAACACGGTTCTCGACAAGGATCAATAAAGACCGATTACGTCTCTGGTGGCGATAAAATGTAGCAAGAACCGACCGTATTTGCCGATTTTCATCGACCAAAATCGGTGCTAATCGATCCTTTTCGACAACCGTGCATGTTGGCACTCGAGTCTTAATGGTTCGCTCTCATAGCTGAGGGCTGCATTCTAGAACAGAGTTGAAATAGGCCTGCTTTATCGACAGATCAAATCAGATTGTGTTTTAACTAAATCTGCATTTTAACTGCGTTAATAATAATAGATCTAAAATAAAGACAGGGTACGTACCTACTGCAATAGTTTTCGTATCATTACAAAAACGTTATTGTGTTACTTTTAAACTGAAAATGGAGGTAACAAAGTGCTTACTTACCTGCTTTAAATTCATACCATTTTAGGTAGAGAAAGCTGAATTGCATCCTCGGACTTTTTCAATTTATTTCAGCATTGTTGAAAGTTTTTAGCAGGTTTTTCATTACATAAATTTGTAAGAAGTATAAACGGTAGTTTTATATAGCCCTCGCACGAAAGCTAATGGCTTCTAGTAAACCAAGCACAGGTATTGAAATAGATATAGAATAGATAGAAAAAATTACAACGCATCGTCATACATTGCATAAATTATTGAAGTTGAAGAAATGAACTTCAAATATTTTATACACTTGATTATGATGCGATATCATTTTTCTATATTCTACCTCAGACAAGAATCGCTGTGCATGGCCTACTGAAAGCTGCGAGAGGGGGTGCGTAACTAAATACAGGCCGCCTGTGGACCGCCTACATAAAAAAATGTGAAGTGTGTGTTGAATGTTCGTATAAGTCCGCATTGACGCTGAAGTGGCAATGGGCTGGTCATGTTATATAAACCGACCGCCAGAGATGGGGTTAACGTGTTCTTGAGTGGAGACCGCGACTAGGCAAACGTAGAGTAGGAGGCCCTCCAGCCAGGTGGGATGACGACCTGCGAAATACTACAGGCAGACGCTGGATGCGGCAAGCTGAAGACAGGGTGCTATGCCGTTCATTAGGGGAGGTGGACTAATGTAGGTTGATGGTGATGATGTTGATAATTGAAGCATCAGGGGAGGTATACGTACCCCACTGCAAAAACCTTACCTACTTCTGAGCATTAAAAATAAAAAGGAAAACTAAAATGTTCAGCCTACCAAAACTTCATTTTGATTTTCATAGGTTAGTTTTGTTTTTGCAGTGGATTACAAACTTTTATCATACCCTACGTTTTAGGGTTTTGAAGATCGAAGATCGGTTTCAAAACCCTTATGGTCTGTCTCGCTTTGTCTGTCCTTTTTTCCCTCCTTAATAACTCAAAAACTACTGCAGCTATCAACTTGAAATTTAAAATAATAATACATTTCGTGCGCCTGTACAGATTTAGAGAAAAATAAATGAAAATAAATGAAAAATGAAAATGAATATTTTCCATACAAATTGTGATGCCGAAATTTTAAAAGATACTTACAGAGTCATATGGGGTATCAATTTAAAGGTATCATTTTGTACATTTCAAAATAGTTTTTGAAATTTTTGTAGGTTTCATACTTTTTAAAATATTTCGAAAAAAGTCGAAAAAATACCCATTCCCCCCCCCCCCCCCCCCCCTATCTCCGAAGATTGCAGAGCGATCCATGTAAAATGTATGGAGCGTTTATAGACATGAATTTATATTTTACAGGAAAAATATAGAGAAGTTTGAAAAATGAACAATTTTTGAAAAATGGTCAAAAAAGGGGGGAATAATTTTCAAAAGGGGAAGCTACCTCACCGAGTGGGGTATCAAATAAAAGGTATTGGTTTGTACGTTTCAAAACAGTTTTTCAAATTTCTGTAGGTTTCATAGTTTTTGAAATATTTTGAAAAAAGTCGAAAAAAAACCCATTCCCCCCCCCTATCTCCGAAGTTTGCCGAACGATCCATTTAAAATGTATGAAGCGTTTGTAGATATGGATCTATATTTTACAGGAAAAATATAGAGAAGTCTGTAAAAAGAACACTTTTTGAAAAATGGTCAAAAAGCAATAATTTTCAAAAGGGGGGCTACCCCACCGAGTGGGGTATCAAATGAAAGGTATTGGTTTGGACATTTCAAACCAGTTTTTAAAATTTCTGTAACTTTCATACTTTTTGAAATATTTCGAAAAAAGTCGAAAAATTTACCATAACCCACCTTAACCGAACCACCCATTTAACCGAAGCATGCAGAGAGATTTATCTGAAATGTAGGTTGGTACCTACCATTCTTAGGTATTCGCTAAATTGCGAAGTCTCTATCCGGTACTTTTGGTACATATTTGTTGACAAACGTTCAAAACCCTCGGCGCGCGAGTTACACTCGCACTTGACGGATCTTGTTTAAATTGGCGTTTATTTTTGGCAGCCGCAAAAATTTACAGAATTGTGTCATTTCCTTCCTTTTCACCATTCGCGTATCAATTTACGCAAAGGAGGTGACCTAAAGCAGTTTATCTCTTGCCCCGATAGTGACTTGGTAGGTAGGTACTTGTTTGATATGTGTGCCAATTTCCCGCTTCATCTTTTCGACATAAATCACCTCGCAGGTGCTCACAGGCACTAAAAAGCACTCATGTCATCAGAGATACGGTTCGGTAGACGAGCGGGAGCGGATTGTAAGGTATAGTGCGTAAGGTTTCAGGGTAGTTTCTGAGAAAATAAAAAAGGATTAGGGAATTTTGCGGGTTCAAATCCCGTCGAAGTCGAACATTTTTGGGATATTATTTAATCACACTATTATTACTAACATTAATGCGAAAATTTTGATGTTTGGATATATGAATGGATAGATGGATGGATGTTTGTTACCACTGCACGCCAAAACGACTGAACCGATGGGGCAAAATTTCGGTGAATTTTGCATAGATGTAGTTCTAAGCCTACAATATGCTACTTTTTATCCCACAAAACTATGGGACTAGTTTTAAGTATATTTCTTTCCCATAGAAACCCATAGGGGTTTCTATGGGAAAGAAATATACTTAAAACGTTTCCATGTAAACAGATGTGCGAAGCCGCGGACAGAAACTAGTTTCTTATAGATTCTATAGCCATATGCACCCTGAACGTAGGCTTCTAAAGAAGCCTACGTTCAATAGGGTGCAAATGATATTTCCTCATTCGCCCGCTCCCGAAAAGGCGAAAATACACCGATTGGTGGACATGGATGTTTTAAACATCCATGCAGACCACCGATCTAGACGACTGATGTGGCGCGGGATGAGGACAACCTCTTGTTTGCGTTTGATTCCCGCCTTCGGACAAATGTTTGCAGGTACGATCTAAAAATATTTTAAATAACTTTTAAATGGGAGGCTACCTTACCGAATGAGATATAAACTGAAAGGTTCATTTCAAAACAGTTTTTGAAATAGTTATCTGTAGGGTTCATACTTTTTGAAATATTTTGGAAAAAGTCGAAATATTGACCAACACCCCCTTATCTCCGAAGTTTACAGAGAGATCCATCTGAAGTGTAGGTAGAAACCTACTATTCAATAACTCCGAAAAACCCGGATCTCTATGAAAAACCCTCATCTTCAAATATAAGTAATTGACGTTTTCATGGAAGCAACTCCAACAATTTAGGGAATCCTCGGTAATGGAAGTGAATTGTTCGCGTTCCATATGAATTTCAATAGTTCCGTTGTTTTCTTCTGAGGTTATTCCCGAGACCTTAATACCAGTTTTACATAATTTGTTTCAAGTTTTCGTTACCTTCCATACATTCAGCGCCTTGCAGCACCCGAACCGAATACTGAGGGGAACTATACTTTTTATAATTTGACAGCGATCTAACAACCTCAACCTCAACCTCAACAGCATGTATTGGTCCACTGCTGAACGCAGGCTTCCCCCTGGAAGGCCTTATTGGCTTTTATCTCATGGGGGGCATGCGGGTTGGGGATCGCAGTTTGGTGGTAGAATTGTTCTGCAGGGGGCGCTGCTGCCCACCCCCAGTGAAAATCCAGCGATCTAACAGTTTCATACAAACTCGATTGTGTGGTTGTGATGTGACCAGACATATCGCAACCTACTGAACTTCAAAATATCAAATATCAAAGTATTTCCTTTAGACCTTACGGGACTTTTGGACACATCACAAAATTCAAATATAATAGGATTTTTTATTAATTTTGTAAAAACCCACCTATTTTTTTTTGTCTCCTACCTATAATTTCTAATTACCTTGCCTATAAAATTAACCTTCCTATTAATTTACTATACCTATGTTTCTAAGACTACCGAATATAGAATTAATGATTAGTGTGGCCAATGATCGTCTAGATAGTGGTAGGACTCCTACGTTGTGTTGTGGTAGTACCTAGGTTCTTTTAGGTGCTAAAAACAAACGAACCAATGCTAAAGTTAACTTAATCCCTTCCATTCCTTGTAATAATTTAATAATAAATATATTGTTCAATGTTTCGAAGTATTTATGTACTAAAATAATATTATAAGCTTGAAACAAACATCAGAAGTTCAGATAAGTAGTTTTGTAGGTATTAATATACCTAATCATTCTTCATTCTATCGTACTGATTTTATTACGGCATAGGCACAGGCCCCTCCACCGCCTCTGTGCAGTAGCTTTCGACACCTTACTGGATAGCTCCCTCCGTAGAAGATGTATGCTGGCTAACATACCATCTACTTTATAATAATCATAATTGGACTTATCACAAAACAGTCATACTACAGTATGTCTGGTATGTCGGGGGAATAAGAGGGCATAATCTTTTATCAACCCTATTGTTTGTCAGTACGTAAGTTAATACCTCTATAGCCAGCCTCAATTGTCTGTCATATAATTAATGAGATTAATTTTGATATCTATTTTAATTATAACAATAAATATATAAATAACATAATCACATTCAGAGGGAAAGCTACTTTGTGATATTTAATTCAACCCATTCAGTCCATCAACTTTCTTACTAAAACATTGTCAGTATCAACTTTCTTACTTAAAATAGTCCGTGGTCCACTTAATCTCTACAGTATCTAATCCTATTAACTAGTGAAGTACAGACTGATCCAATTTTTATGCGGAGTCAGACTCTACCAAGCTAGTTATCCCTAGTTAGTACCGAATGACCCCTATTCCGCGCTTTATGGTTTAAAGTAGGTATAGACTGTTCGAAGTCTACATGATAATAAGGACCTCCTCGTATGGGAGTTTATGTCCAAGAAGTCGACAGCTTCTGAATATAAAATATTTCCAAATTTCAGATTTACTTTTAGATATTATTCTCAATTTAATATTATGATTTATCCAACTGAGATTACTTCTCTTAACATGATAATAAGGACCTCCTCACATGGGAGTTTATGTCCAAGAAGTCGACAGCTTCTGAATGTAAAATATTTCCAAATTTCAGGTTTACTTTTAGATATTATTCTCAATATAATATAATGATTCATCCAACTGAGATTACTTCTCATAGCTTATAAAAGGCTTTCCCACTTTCGGAGATCATTGCCTGAAGTGACATTCGCACCAAGCTGTAGTTAGATTGATCAGAATATAAAAGCTCTCTCTAATGGAGACAATTGTAAATACAGTTAAAATTGCAATGTAAATCATAGTTTACCTGAAACCAGAATATACTAGTCTGCGAGTTTTAATCAACTTTAGTTATTATTTAATTTGAATAATATTATCAATATTAGATTAATGAGTGTCCTGGTTCTGTGAAATAATATTTCCTGTAATTCCTAAGGGAAACCACAATGAAATTCAGTAAACAATAAACACAACTTCTTCTCCAAGAAACACATAAAAAAATCAAGAAAGGATAAAAATACATATGATTTAAGTCAACATTATTATTTAGTTTTATGTGAATTATTTAACCTTTGGTTAAGGAAACAGTAATCTGACAAGTAGTTAAACTTTTGACAAATATCAGACGTATTTTTGAAATAAGAAAACATGCAACTTAGCTGTAGCTGGAACCAGCACCGGTAGGTATCTGAAACACTAACTCTACTCTACACTAAATTGATTACATGACCAAGTGCCATGAATCACAACACTGACTTTATATTCAATAAATAAAATTCGTTTTAGTTAACACTTATTCTACTTTAATCAACACTGATTTTAATGAATAACTTGAATCTATACGGTTTTACTAAGGATCGTTTAAGCTTTTGTCCGGTAGGTAGGTACCCTAGACTAGCTTCCCGCGCGGATTCCGAAATTAGACTGTCCCTAATATTTCCGTAGGAGCCGTCACATGATCAACGCTTACGCACATAAGGTCCAAATTATCCCTTATTATTTTGGGCATTTTGCTTATCGTTTTTAAGTGTCTAATTTTTTGCTTCTAGACAGGTCTTATTTATGACCCTTCACGTTTCATGGGAATGTTGATATTATCGTTTCAAAATCAAGTGTTCTTACGATAAACACAGCTCTTGACAATTTACTTTCTCAATTCACAGATCGTAAAAGCTTTCAGCGTTTAATTTAAATGACTGTAAGAAATGCCATAAATCTCGTTATTTTATTACCATAGATTAATAAGAACTAGTAATCATTTTATATTTGCAACAACAGGCAGATTATGATCTGTTCTGTTACAATCGACCCCAAATCTTTATGGAAGTGACCTTTTTAATAACTGAAATAAAGATTTCCTTATAATTTTAATTTTGCAAATATAACTCTTGGTTTGTCTCTTTAATTTCAAATTGTATGATATCACTTTTATTAGCTCTTAATCTGTTGGACCTTGAAATCATACATATTTTAATGTAGCGTATGTGTGTGTGTGTGTAGGACCAGATTGAAAATGATTGGTTATTTTTTTATAAGTCCGTCTAGAGAAGAAGTTTACACACAAAAATGAAGATAAACAAAATGACAATTAAATCAATATTGTTTTACCAAGCTCCTTGACAGAGTAAGTACAATTGACTTCGGTACCCCGGTTGTGAGTCGAGATAATTCCTAGTGAATAGTTAGCGAACGATTTCTTTGTGAACTTACATTATGTTTACGCACGAAATGCTCGTTAACTCCTGCACAACTGTCCGTTACCTGTATCTCAATTCGACTGATAACTCAATTTTGATTTACCCGAAACCAACCCAATTCAAATCTGGAATAGGTGTATAGTGTGCTCAGATCGAAACCTAACATGTTTAGTGTGAAATTTTATGAAGTCAGCCTCAGCTGCAATTTAGATCTCAGATTCATTAAAAATGTCTGATATGATCTCTTAACCTAACACCAAAATTATTCCTTCATAAAATTTATTTGTGGTGCATGTATGATTCAAACTTCATCAGATTGTCCCAGATTCTGAAATGTGATAACCCACGTGGGCCCTCCAGCCTGATTCTAATAGTCTATCTACTAATCATTCATACTAGTTATTTGCTCACTTCTCTCACACAAACAGAAATCTATGTCTAATAATCACTCAGTATTTACGATCAAATCCCTCTATCGTTTCACTCATTCTCCCAATTGAATTAGCACACCATTCTAACCTGTGACACAGAGCTTTAGCAATTCTTAATCCAAATTATTTCAAAACAATTACTAGAAAGTTTTCTAATTTTTCTTCCCATAACAATCTTATCGGAGTTTCTAACACGTGCGTGGATATTTTCTTTGTTTTTATCATTTTCATACCTGATTCTTATACGAAATTGTATGTCTAATATTTTTCCAAATAAGTAAAACTACATTGTAATTAGTCCAACTGCACGTTAATATTCATATTTTATTAGATACAATCCATTAGTTTTAACGCCTTCATGATACGAGTCTAAAATTTTCACTAATTTAAAGTTTGATATTAAGAGAAAATTATGATTCATTTATAAACGTTTTCGGAAGAACTGCCATTTTACAACCCCTTCACATTTACTTCATTACTTCACATTATGAATTCGCTAACAGTATCTTGTAATACTAGTAAATATTTCATCCACCTGCTTCAACGATTCATTATTTTTATAAAATTTACACTGAAATCTCTGTCAACTACTATTTATGAGAGGTTTAATACCAAGTGAACCCAGCATCAATTAACTTTGTTTTACAATACAACTCTAACTGTTTGAAGTCCCCTCTTATTCTATGTATTTATGAAACTCAAATAATAACTTAACTACACGACTCTATAATCCCACCTTAGTGTCAAATACAATTTATACCTTACCTAATCTTTTTCGTAATTATTAAATTGTTTTAATATTTATCATCGACCCCGGAGTCTGCGTACTTAATGTTCTCAAATTATGACACAACGTTTTTCTAGTAACAGTACCTACCTATCTACCTAAGTTTCTTTCATTTTATATGATACCCATTATGGCACTTTGCAAATAAGCTGTATCTACACTCTAATATTTTAAACCGACCCCAAAGTAATGGTACGACTATGTATTACGACAAGAGCGAACCCAAAATAATTATAAAATCACAATCAAAATAATGTCATAAATATGAATATTAATTGCCAGGTATGTACCTGTTATTCATAACACCTAATGTATACTATGGTTACTAATGTGACTTCGTAATGATAATACATACAACCTAGAACTAGAATCTGTTGAACCAGTGTGATCTGTGAGAACCAGGTCTTAAAAAGAAAGTTTTTATTTTTTTGTTTTAAGTTTTCTATTCATTAATTAATAGCTAACATTATTAAAATTAAAAGTTAATCAAAAGATAAGTCTGTAAATATCCCTATATTATTCCGTTTGTCTTTATGCACCTTCCATTTCACAAGCAGCAAATTGTGCGAAAAATTCGCACTTTGTAGTATAATTTATATTAAATCTACCTAAATAAACTATAATTCTATACGACCCCCATTCTCCTAAACAGTAAACCTAGATCTTAAGTTATAATTAAATGATTGATTGGCTACTTAATTGAAAAATCTCGAAGATGCAGCGACGTAGTGTGATTTTAACTAAATATCTTTACCGTGGTTATGCTGTATTAATTGTACGGATCTAAACCCGCACTTTATAAAAAGATCTACTCTAAACTAACTAAAACTAATAGCAATTCATAGACTATTTATATTCTACGAAACTAAACAATTCTATGCGACCCCCCGTCTCTTATCATCAATATAAATATCTAACAAGTTTTACCTAAATAACCTATTTATAAAGAATACCTATTGTTAATCTAAATATCTATATCCTGGTCACGGCACCAAATTGTAAAAACCCACCTATTTTTTTTTGTCTCCTACCTATAATTTCTAATTACCTTGCCTATAAAATTAACCTTCCTATTAATTTACTATACCTATGTTTCTAAGACTACCGAATATAGAATTAATGATTAGTGTGGCCAATGATCGTCTAGATAGTGGTAGGACTCCTACGTTGTGTTGTGGTAGTACCTAGGTTCTTTTAGGTGCTAAAAACAAACGAACCAATGCTAAAGTTAACTTAATCCCTTCCATTCCTTGTAATAATTTAATAATAAATATATTGTTCAATGTTTCGAAGTATTTATGTACTAAAATAATATTATAAGCTTGAAACAAACATCAGAAGTTCAGATAAGTAGTTTTGTAGGTATTAATATACCTAATCATTCTTCATTCTATCGTACTGATTTTATTACGGCATAGGCACAGGCCCCTCCACCGCCTCTGTGCAGTAGCTTTCGACACCTTACTGGATAGCTCCCTCCGTAGAAGATGTATGCTGGCTAACATACCATCTACTTTATAATAATCATAATTGGACTTATCACAAAACAGTCATACTACAGTATGTCTGGTATGTCGGGGGAATAAGAGGGCATAATCTTTTATCAACCCTATTGTTTGTCAGTACGTAAGTTAATACCTCTATAGCCAGCCTCAATTGTCTGTCATATAATTAATGAGATTAATTTTGATATCTATTTTAATTATAACAATAAATATATAAATAACATAATCACATTCAGAGGGAAAGCTACTTTGTGATATTTAATTCAACCCATTCAGTCCATCAACTTTCTTACTAAAACATTGTCAGTATCAACTTTCTTACTTAAAATAGTCCGTGGTCCACTTAATCTCTACAGTATCTAATCCTATTAACTAGTGAAGTACAGACTGATCCAATTTTTATGCGGAGTCAGACTCTACCAAGCTAGTTATCCCTAGTTAGTACCGAATGACCCCTATTCCGCGCTTTATGGTTTAAAGTAGGTATAGACTGTTCGAAGTCTACATGATAATAAGGACCTCCTCGTATGGGAGTTTATGTCCAAGAAGTCGACAGCTTCTGAATATAAAATATTTCCAAATTTCAGATTTACTTTTAGATATTATTCTCAATTTAATATTATGATTTATCCAACTGAGATTACTTCTCTTAACATGATAATAAGGACCTCCTCACATGGGAGTTTATGTCCAAGAAGTCGACAGCTTCTGAATGTAAAATATTTCCAAATTTCAGGTTTACTTTTAGATATTATTCTCAATATAATATAATGATTCATCCAACTGAGATTACTTCTCATAGCTTATAAAAGGCTTTCCCACTTTCGGAGATCATTGCCTGAAGTGACATTCGCACCAAGCTGTAGTTAGATTGATCAGAATATAAAAGCTCTCTCTAATGGAGACAATTGTAAATACAGTTAAAATTGCAATGTAAATCATAGTTTACCTGAAACCAGAATATACTAGTCTGCGAGTTTTAATCAACTTTAGTTATTATTTAATTTGAATAATATTATCAATATTAGATTAATGAGTGTCCTGGTTCTGTGAAATAATATTTCCTGTAATTCCTAAGGGAAACCACAATGAAATTCAGTAAACAATAAACACAACTTCTTCTCCAAGAAACACATAAAAAAATCAAGAAAGGATAAAAATACATATGATTTAAGTCAACATTATTATTTAGTTTTATGTGAATTATTTAACCTTTGGTTAAGGAAACAGTAATCTGACAAGTAGTTAAACTTTTGACAAATATCAGACGTATTTTTGAAATAAGAAAACATGCAACTTAGCTGTAGCTGGAACCAGCACCGGTAGGTATCTGAAACACTAACTCTACTCTACACTAAATTGATTACATGACCAAGTGCCATGAATCACAACACTGACTTTATATTCAATAAATAAAATTCGTTTTAGTTAACACTTATTCTACTTTAATCAACACTGATTTTAATGAATAACTTGAATCTATACGGTTTTACTAAGGATCGTTTAAGCTTTTGTCCGGTAGGTAGGTACCCTAGACTAGCTTCCCGCGCGGATTCCGAAATTAGACTGTCCCTAATATTTCCGTAGGAGCCGTCACATGATCAACGCTTACGCACATAAGGTCCAAATTATCCCTTATTATTTTGGGCATTTTGCTTATCGTTTTTAAGTGTCTAATTTTTTGCTTCTAGACAGGTCTTATTTATGACCCTTCACGTTTCATGGGAATGTTGATATTATCGTTTCAAAATCAAGTGTTCTTACGATAAACACAGCTCTTGACAATTTACTTTCTCAATTCACAGATCGTAAAAGCTTTCAGCGTTTAATTTAAATGACTGTAAGAAATGCCATAAATCTCGTTATTTTATTACCATAGATTAATAAGAACTAGTAATCATTTTATATTTGCAACAACAGGCAGATTATGATCTGTTCTGTTACAATTTCAATCTATAAAAGATAAAGTAAAGAAACGAACAAGAAACCTTTAGCTTAGTAGGTTATTAGTTTAAAACAGACATACCTACAACCAGCCTTAAATATACCTAACAAGGCATGATTTCATCTCAAAAGACAGAAAGAATGAAACGAATTAACTAGTACAATAAAATTACCGAAAAAAGACATAAGAAGCAAAACAATAACAAATAAGTATAATTTTCATTAGAAGTGCAAAAATTCAGGCTTGCTTTTGTAGTATAAATTAACGCTGAGTACCCCCACTTCGAGAACACTGCTATTGTTTTCTCTTAACCTCGGACTAAAATACAAATCACGGTACAGCTGTTGGGAGCAAAATTAGCTTAACACTGATTATTTCATCAGTTATACGAGAGCTACCAGAAGTTTGTAACTAAATAGTTCTGAAATCTCTCCACCAATTTCCAACGACGAAACGCGGAAATAATGTAGTCACTAGGTACTAATCACACTAATACTTAAATTTATTCTGCGATACAGTTTTTTAAACTTCTGCAGATGACATCGTTTTAATTTTTAATGGCATTATTTTATTCCATGATAAACGATTTCCCGCTACATTTTCACTTAGCACGACAATAAATAACACTTAGAGCCTTATCACACTAGCGGTTTGCGAGCGGCTGCGGGGCGGAGCGAGCGCGCAGCGAATACGCCGCGGATGCGCAACGAATACGCCGCGGATGGGCAGCGAATTCGTTGTGGACGCGCAGCGAATTCGTTGCGGACGCGCATCGAATTTATTTTTCTTATTTTATGTTTCTTAGTAATTAAGTTATGAAAAATTTCGAATTTTTTTGGTAAATCTTAAATTTGCAAGCTAGCAACATTTTTTCATCACTTGTTTTGTTTGACGGAACTAACAAATACATAAATTAAATAAATATATATATGTATATTTACTATTATATAATGAACGCGAAAGTTTGGATTGATGGATGGATGTATGTTTGTTACTTCTTCATGCCAAAACTACTGATATATACCTACCAAAGTATGTCATACAATGACACAGAAAACGCATTGGTCCTATTAAATTGGGCAATAATTTCATTATAAGCAGATGCTTATTAAATTAATATAGATATATTATTAAAACTAGTTAGCAAGTTAGTTTTTTCACTAATTTGCTCCATGCTTTTGTTTTATTATGACTACCTACTACTACTTTATTGATGTGATTATTATTTTAATCGTTGTAAGCACTTTCTTCCTGCGAAACAGGTTTAACCTACTTCAGTCACATGCTCCATTTCATACCATTAGCATATAATGATATTATTTACTGAACGGATAGGGCTGAAATTTTTCTTAGATATAAGATTTTTATCCCATAAATCAGTTCCTATGAGATAGAAATACCTAAAACCTTAGAACGATTCCATAAAAACAAAGAGTATTAAGTCGCGGGCAAAAACTTATGGGTAATATATATTATAGTTTCATTTTATTTTCTCATAATGACATGATAGCTTTTTTAAAATTAAATTTAATTCTAGGAAAACTGGAATAATCCGTTTTATAGCGAATTTATCTTATACGCTAGGCTTTGCATCGTACCTAACGAGAATTGGGCTTGATACATATTATTTGAAATTGTATTCGCGAACTATACTTTAAATTATTTTTCAACACACTTGCTCATAAAGTGGCTCTATGGTCACCGCAATTAGGCACAGAATGACACCCATAATCAAACTGTGACTTTGTCATTGCTATAACTCACTAAATATTATGGGTTGAGTTGCTTTGTTCTTAAAAAAGTTTTTCTTCAAAAAAAAGATCTTGTTCAATAGAACAAATAAATTAATGTTCCTATTGCTTGCTCATTTCATGCAACTTCTTATTTAAATAGATAATTTTAACTCGTCCGTGTTTAATAAATAAAACTTTCACTCAAATATAACGTTTGTTTTCTCTGTAATAAAATGAGTTTTTATTGTTATTTTATTCACAAGTGTGTTGAAAAAGTCGTATGATACACGTGTATATGATGATTACCGTCCTCGGCTCTCTTAAAACCCTCGCCTACGGCTCGGGTCTCAATGGCGCCTCGGCGGTAATCACCAATGATACACACTAGTACCATAATGTACTAATAATTCCGTAGTTTATACCTCACACCTGAATAATAATAATAATAATAATAATGCTGGACAATTCACACAGCATTATTTAGCCCCAAGCTAAGCAGAGCTTGTGTTATGGGTACTAGATAACTGATATACTTAAGGGTCCGGCGACGGATGAATTTCCCATACAAACGTAGTACCAAAATGATTTGTAATTTGAGAATGTTTTCACCATGGTTTGCTATTATTTGTGTTAGAATAGTATTTATATAGGTTCCTGCCATAAGATTTTTTCAAAATACTTATCTACACAATAACTAAGACAACATTCATTCTTTGATGTAAAAATGCGATTAGGTTTAATTTTATTTCATAAAGGTATTTTGAAAAAAAATTGTGGCAGGAACCTAGATAAATACTATTTTAATACAAATAATAACAGACTATAGTGAAAATATGCTCAAATTAAAAATAATTTTGGTATTTCGTTTGTATGGGAAATACATCCGTCGCCGGACCCTTAATACAATATATTACATAGATAGATATTTTTATTATACATAGAAAACACCCAGACCAACGGAACAAATTTTTGCAGATCGTACACAAATTTGTTCCGAGGCGGGGATCGAACCCGCAACCTCCTGCGTCGCAGGCGGACCTTCGCCCGCTGCGCCACGGAGGTCGTGAATGAAGTAGGTGCAGGTAATTTTGATAAAATGATCTGTTAAGCTTCTTCTGCTTAAATTGTAGACAGTGTTTTCGTCAGGTAAAGCCTTTTATCATTTAAGAGAGCTCTCTCGAACGTTGGAACCTCTGCGTTTTTATATTGTCCAATTTTTCTGTTGTTTTCTCTTCAGTCCTTATTTTTTAACGGTAATTGGACATCTGTCTCTATCAATTTGTCGAGAAAATTGCCTTCGCTGTGGTAATATAATTATTTAAACGATAATTTCTTTTTTGAACTGGCAATAAATATCAAAGTAACTAAAAAACCTACTTTATCTGAATTTCGACAAATAGGTCTGGAATTAAATTTTTCAAAGTGCTTTTTATTTCGAACTCTTGTGTAGACAACAACAATATAATTGGAAAATTCAATAGTTTGGCCCCCAACATTAGGTACAGTTGTAGATAAATGTTCACTTTGACTTTTTGGTCGACGGAGACGACAAAACTCAAAATTTCGAAAAAACTTCGGACAGACTGCTCAAAATTAATAGTCAAATGGCTGTTACAATTATTCAATTTCGTCTATTTATACATTAATTTACATATCTTGTCAGATGATTGTAGTCAACTGTGGAAACACATCGTGGTCTTGGAAAGCTAGGAAACATAATAAGGGTACTTTATCATCAGTTTTGAATTTCGATTAAGATGGCAGGGCGAGGTCGCAGGTCTGTCAAATTGAGATGCTTAGGTAGACGCAAAATTTCAAGTGTCCCTATTGCCTACTAGAGCTACCAGCAGCGTTCCTGGATTCCGTCTACAGCACTGGTTCTTTAGTTGAGAAAATGTTAAAGCCATCTCGTTTGGTCCTACCTGCAATTACATGAAAAAAATATTTTTAAGAAAGAAGCTCAAAGGGCTTGCTCGCCCCGATGCTGCTCCCTCAAAATCACTTTTGTCCCAACGGCAATAGGACGGGCCTATGTGTGAGACGGAATTGTTTGTTACAATCGTGTTCCAGCTCTGCGGATCGTGCCTGCCTCCTGGCCGTTTCTAAATAGGAGTCAGGACATTATAATAATAATGCTGGACAATCCACACAGCACCATCTAGCCCCAAAGTAAGCTACTCAAAGTTTGTATTGTGGGTACTAGATAACTGATAATTTAATACATTATATACATAGATAGATATGTTTTATTATAAGTCATAGAAAACACCCAGACCAACGGAACACATTTCTGCAGATCATACACAAAGTAGTTCCGCCACAACCTCTTGCGTCGCAGGCGGACTCTCGCCCGCTGCGCCACTGAGGTCTTTGTTATTATATTCCGGCATTTGATATTATATTTTCTTTTAGTTATTTGCAGGGCCAGTAAGTACATAATAAACTTTTATAGAATTCGTCTTAAAATTATTTCGCTTGCTTTTTTAAAATAATCCTTTTCCTTGATTTCAAATCAAAGGTCTTCGACCACTAACATCCTTTATGTACTTGGTAAAGATCAGCAAGAGCAACAAAGTTACTTTTCTGGACTGTTGCCGACGATACAAACTTATTTAAATTCTATTCTCGTACTTTTTCAAAGCTAAAGCTGGAAACTGTCTGTTGTAGGTACCAATAAAAATGTAACTTAGACATGCTGGAGCTCTGGTTCTAAATGGAACCTTTGGTTTAAGGTAGAAGCGGTACGAAGTTCATAACGTGACTTTATTGAAGGGTGCTTAAGTTTGAGGTCGCGCATAAGAACCTACTGGTTTGATTTTTTTTATGAAAGCTTTTTCTGTATGAATGTAATAAATGAGTGCAACTGCCGGGGAGTCAATAAAAACCGGTAACTTTGTCACCATATTATGTTAATTTGAGACCGCGCACTAAGAAGTTGAAATCAGTTCGAAATGATTCCATCCCATTCCGATCGCGTGCGGATTTATAATGTACGTGTGTTTTTCTCTGTATTTTTCAGCGTGAAAATGACCGTTGTTCTTTTAAAGCGACTCTTTATTTTACTCTGTACTTGAAAAATGTATTGCGAATACTCAGAACGAATTGGCTCTAGAAATTAATTCAAAATTAATTATTGTCAAACCTATCTAATAGTTACTCGGCTGACTCGCTAATAACACTCCTTCACAAACCTCCGTGTTATTTTAGTAGCATCTTACTGTTATTATTATAAGTTTACTTTTTATTATTTCAAATTAATTATTCCACATAAATAATATTAGTAACTATACAATTTTTGTACCATTATAAAAGCATTATTCTTCTTGCATCTTCAGTCTCTCTCGTAACAATGAAATTCTACTAACCTCTCTTCATCTTGCGTCTTGAGTCCCTCTCGTAACAATGAAATTCCAAGAATACCGCCAACAATCGTGGTTTGCACGGAAATCCACATATTGAAGTGCATTTGTAACCCATTTAAAGTGTACTGTAGAATTTGTCCGTCAAACAGTATTTGCAAAACGGATGTTCAGTGGTTTTACGCAGCCTGAAGCTCCTCATAGAATAGGTCAAACAATTGCGAGGTATGGGTATTATACAATTACGATTACGTGTATTCCAGAATGGTGAGTCTATTCGACGTTAGTAACGAGACGTGATTGTGTCGTCTCCTTTTAGTATGGGATTTGCGTAGTTCCATGTCCGTACGATATAGAGACGCTGTAGCAAATTGTATGGAAAAAGGAGACTTCGCGTTCACGTCGATGACGATGATGTCACGAGAATGTGGAGATCGCTTATGTCCAGTAGTACATTTATCTGGGCCAAATAGTTTCCTTCCAGGGGACCAGACAGACAGGACAAAGATATATCTCGCTACACAGAAACGCCTGGAGTTTGGTCTATGAAAGACTTTAAGAAGGGACCGCTACCACTATCCTTAAAGCGTAAACTAAAGGACATGTGCATTCTCCACATCCTCATGTACGGTCCCCAACGTTGGTCACTCATCAATGCTCAAAAGTCGGCGTTTGCCTGAGAGCTATGGAGCGCAGCATCCTCGGAGTCAGACTCTCAGACCGCATAAGGAAGACTACGTTGCGATCCCAGACCCGGACGGACGTAGCTCAAAAGTGTTCTAAATTAAAATAGGACTGGGCCGGATACCTGTGGCCTGTGTCGGAGTTCTGAGCAAAAACGGGACTCCAAATGAGCGCTGGCCGCTCGGAAGGCCTAGGGGTAGAGGGAAGGATGAGCTAGACGCATACTAAAAAGAGTGACCAAATCTAGCTATTCATAGAAAAAAGTGGAAGGAGGAGAGCGAGGCCTTTGTCCAGCAGTGGGACCCTATAGGATTATTATTAAAATATTTAATAAACAATAACGTATTTTAAAATAAGTATCATCTTTAAAATAATTACAATACCAAGCAGTGTACAGAAGCCACAAATGTAATAGCAATCAAGCGCTGTTAAAATTTCAAATTAACATTGAAACTAGTATTCAGAGTTCAGACTAGCACTAAGCGAACAACTTTTACCTAACCGCTGCAAACAGAAGGCAAACACCTAATTAGCTGTAATCGTTCCGCTAGACGAACTAATCCGTTTTACTCTGAACTTTTCAGGAACTGGCTTGTTAGGGGAGCTGTGGTTGGATGTGGTATGTGGAGCTTTGATACTAGTGCAAAATTTCAGGTCTCGAAGAGGTAAGCAACGATTTTGTATATGGTTTCTTAATTGTCAGTTACACGTTTTTAATATTTTTCTGGCCTCTGATTTTGTCGACACCAGAGACAAAATTGGTGCTTATAGTTTGAGAACCGGAATCAAGCTCCTAAACTACGGAACGTGGACGGCTGCTGAATGCTTAGGGCATAGGAGAGGAGCTTTTAGTTCTGACGTTTATGAAACAAGACTTTTATAAAAATCGGCCCTTTATAAGACTGGACGGACGTAATAGAAAAAGGTAATTTTTGATATCATCAGATTTTTGAAGTCATAATAATATACAAAAGCTCGATTACCACTGACTCACTGACTGACTGATTCACTGACTCATTGACACGATTGTTCTCCCTGATGGTGGATGGGAAGGTATGTTTTTTTTGCGGAATCGTGTAGAGGGGTCGGGGGTGACTTGGGAAAAATCCCGACTTTTTGAGATTTGCCCCCCCAGAGCCCACCCCTCCCTGTGACAGCCACCGCCGCGAGCTGCTTGCAGCTCGCGCACTTATAAAATACTAGTAAATTTATAAAGACACAAAAATTTAATTTAATTTAATTTAATGACCAATTTCTACTGTTATTTACACTTACATCAATATCCTTTGAATCGAATTTAATTACTTTGTCTATCATAATTTGAACCTAGACAAATCTTAAAAGTTCCGACAGTAATTATGTAAGTCAAGCGAATAAATATAATCAATTAATTACCTAATTCACTGCTGATAACTTTATCTACCTACTAAGAAAAATTGGGGATATTATTAAAGTTCGTGGATTAATTTGCGATGAATAATAATAATAATGCTGGACAATCCACACAGCACCATCTTGCCCTAAGCTAAGCAGAGCTTGTGTTATGGGTGCTAGATGACTGATATGCCGTATAGAATAATTTACATAGATATATTTTAAATTAATACACAGAAAGTTCCCATAACACCAGGAACAAATATTTACAGATCGTACAAACGATTGTCCTAAGGCGGGAAACGAACCCGCTAGCTCCTGCGGTGCAGGCGGAGCTTCGCCCGCCACGCCACATGAGTCCTCATCTGATGGCACTTTCTACATACCAACCATCTTATGCCGCATCCAAATATTTCTGCTTCTGAGTAATAGTGAAGAAAACAAAATTGCCGGGACATTAGCTCGACTCGGCTAATTATGTCGTTAGCGGACTAAGGCGCAAAACAATGGCCGAGCAGCCCCGTGTTTGCGTCCCTACATTGATGCTGGCGTAAACGTCGAAAAAAACATTGTTACTTCTTCTTCTTCATCTTGTACAAGATCGCAGTTTCGCTTTCGTTTAAAACTTGCTTTTGCGGACTTTAGGCAATAGGTTGACCTCCACTCGATGGACCAACGACATTTTAGCGGTCGCAGGGAGACGATGGATGGTAGCGGCTGAGAACCGCTATTCGTGACGTAGTTTCGGGGATGCAAATGTCCATCAGTGGACGTATACGGGCTGATCATGATGATGATGACGAGGGAATAGGTTTATGTTTAATGATACATACTTAAACCACAAATTAGCTCAATACGAAACAGGGAATCGAAATTCAAGCTCATTCGCTCTCACCGAGTTTCCCTTTGCCAACATCGGAAATTCATGTGGAATTGAATTGCTGCAGGCATTTCGCCGGATCAGTTACCTATCCACAAATTTTGCCTTTGAGTTTTACTGTAATCAAAATTAACTGGTTGCCTGGAAACTAATCGAGTCAGGTAAATCTATTTCTGTCGTGAAATTTGGTTTACCTACGCGTAGGCTAGTTTCGATCTACACGGTATTTGCTACCTAGAGCGGTAGCGATAATTTTCTCCGGTCTGCGGCAGTGCACCGTGTACTTTAGGAATAATTCACACTGAACCATAACCATACGACAACAACAACACGAGTTAGGGTTCTGATTTGCATGAAAATTGTTTAATTCAACCCCAACTATTCCCGCGGGTGTCGTAAGAGGCGACTAAGGGATATCCACCGAGGGCGGGCAGCGCGCCCGCTGCAGAAAAATTCTACCACCGAACTGCGATCCCCAACCTGCATGCCTAGAGTGGGGATTAAGGGTATTACCCCCTTGTGATAAAAGCCAATAAGGCGCTTATCAGGTGGAGGCCTGCGTCCAGCAGTGGACCAATACAGGCTGTTAAGGTTGAGGTTGAGTTTAATTCACGGACCACATTTTACCATCTAATTCAACCTGTTATTGACGACGGTTAGTTTGGCTGGTCACATGGCTTCGATCATACCTCGCGTTAATTAAGGCAAGTCTCAAGGTAGGTAAGGACCGGCGTTACGGGTCGTAATCCAACGTTACACAGCGAACGTTCGTGCAGACAGTACGGGGAAAGAAACCACTTTTGTTACGTGCGCACTGACAGGCGGCTTGCTTAGCGCCTAGAGCCTACCATCTGTCGTGTCGTCGTAGAAAACTTTACTAAGCTAATCGCTAGGTGACTTACATTCTAGAACTTTCGTTGTAATGTAAAACGAAAGTTCTAGAATGTTTGCAAGTTCGCTAGAATGTTCAGACAGACGATCCTACGAGTAACGATCATCGCCGATAGTGAAGAGGAGGCTTAGAACAAAAAATCTGTCCTTCACAAACTCAAGCCGAGTTCTAGCGGTCGCGCCGAAGGTACTACTCACATCTTTGGCGCCCGGATGAGGGCGCTCGGGTAACGGGCGTTCGGTGGACAGGCGGCCATAGTAAATGCACGTAAATGTATCGCTACTTCGTCGCCGTCATCTCGTTATCAAAGAATAGAAACAAATTACAACCAGTATGACGTTTCATACAAACGACGAAAAAACAAAGTCTATGCCATTAAATCGTACAAAACATCCTTCGCACACCATCACTCACAGTTCCTAGCTCCGTTTATTTATAACAAACTTAATAAAATAGAAACTCTACAGCTTAAAACTCACCTAGAATGTAAACGTTTTCTTACACGCTACTTACAAAACCTTGACTACTCTCAGGTAGAGCACTTGTTAGACATTCAATCTTAAATTTGGGCTATATGTATTTATGTATTTATATTTTCAGCTATCTCTGTTATATATTTTTTCTACTTTAGCTGTGTTAAGTTTATATAATTTTTAGCTTACTTAAAATATTAGGTAATATAGGTACGTAATAGTTAGGGTTGCACAAGTATTATATAGTTCTTCTTGATTCGCTGTAAAAATTCTAGTTTCAGGCATCTGTGAACTTAAAAGTAGCCAGAGGTTTGAGCCCTCGCGTCTAAATACAAGTTTAATGTAAACTTAGTTAGAGCGAGGTGTCACTATCTTTGACCATGATAGGTTTAACACAAGTATGTTTGTACTACAAAGATATATCAGGATATTAATTAAAATAGTCTATAAGTACCAACTTTGTAAACCTACCTTTTGTGAATAAACATTTATTATTATTATTATTATTATTATTAGTATTAAAAAAAGTCGATAATAACTTTTCTTGTTACTATTGTCTTGTAAGCACCTCCCTATTGTTAGTTTAAACTTAATGTGCAGAGCGAGAGCACTGCAGGGGTATTTTAATTCACCGTTTCCGAATCGAATCCGACGGATCTTTAAACGCTATTTTGTTTGCGCCTCGGGTTGATGATCGAAATAAAGAGCTCGTCCTCATTGAAATGACCATTAGTCAACAGATTCGCTTCGAATTTTCGATCATCAACCCGAGGCGAAAACAAAATAGCGTTTTAAAAATCCGTCGGATTCGATTCGGAAATGAATCGGTGAATTAGAATACCCCTGCAGGTGACCTGTAAATTGTAATACAGGTTTCTAAACCCTTTTCAGGCACCAGTTTCTCACAAAGCAGGTTAACATTAGAGTCTATCTATCACGATCCTGTAAAAATAACCTTTTGTAAATCGCTTTAACCTTTGTGAGCGAAAAATAAATGATTTATTTATTTATTGAGGTTTCGTTGACAGTTGACAGTGGACAAACGGCGTAAGTGTTCAACATCTAAAAACTGGAAGCGTATTACTACATTCAGGCCACTAGTTAAGTAAGATGCTAGATAAGGAAGATATAATGCATCCATAGTATTCGTAAAACAGTCAAATAACTTACTTAAATACATCAAATAACTTACTTTTGACTCTAAAACTGCGCAACAACCTCACACTTCACTCGACACTTCACACTTTACGTCCTCACTCGTGTGGTGTTGCTAACTATGTAAAATACTATTTGTTTGGTAGAATTTTGTGGTTGAAGATATAATTTTAAAGGTTTCATATAATTGATGTCCCTAGGTACAAGAGTCCATAGGTACGTATATTGTGCAGTACCGGCCACACTGTAGGGTCATGTAGACCCTACAGTGTGGCCAGTACTGCACAATTTCATACATTTCCTCATCGAACATCTACCGTCCAAGCTACCATAGTTAATGGTTTAATCGGGTATTTATCGCGTACCTTTTGTTTTTATATCCAAATTAAAAAAAAATTATAAATCAAGCTACCATATTCCATTGTGGATGTGCCCTTACCGCTCTATTGAATCAGTATATGTGGTGAGAATGGAGCGGTTAGTTTACTCCATGTTTACTCCATGTCAATATAACGTCTGTTCTTGTTAGATACACTGTGTTCTGGATAATCTAACTAACTAACGAACTTACGGCACAAAAATAGCTTCTTGGGATAGCAGTTTTACGTACTTAGTTACGTAAAACTATTATCGTAGTTATTATGTAGTAACGTAGTTATTATGTGGTTTTACTTATTGATAAATTCAAAGACGTACATCGTACAGATTTACCTTACTATTTTGGCGACGTCTGTGGTGCAGCGGGTGAAGATTCGCCTGCAACGCAGGAGGTTGCAGTTTTGATTCTCGCCTCGGGACAAATATTTGGAAGATCTGCTGGTATATTTTCCGTGAAATTTGGGTGTTTCCTGTGTATAGTAGAAAATGTCTACCTCTGTTTGGTATTGTATTAAAGGTATCAAGTAACTAGTACCCATAACACTAGGTCTGCTTAGTGTGGAGCTAGATGATGCTGTGGTAATTGTCCAGAATTATATATTTTATTTACCTATTATTTATGTTGCATTGATAGTTTTAGATTCCTGCGCAGGATTCTTTATCTTAGCTGTAAGTAGGTAGGAGTATATTGTTATAACTGAACTTTGAATAAAATTTCTGTAATGTTCTTTATAGAAGTTTTTAGCAAATAAATTTAATTCAGTACAACATTAAACAACCTTAGTACTATGCTTGTTCTATCATAGAAAAAACATGTACTAGGGAAAAAATATCTAGCTTTTAAGCTTGATGATGTTTATTTTAGCCAAATTCAAAATTGTGAATTTTAGGATTAAAATTTTTAAAACAAACATGTAGGCCATTGCTGTTTCTACATTTATGAAGTTCGTTTAATTGTAAAAAAAATGAGAAATTGAAACCTGAAATGAAAAGCGCCAGAATCCGGGATCGTTCCCGCAATAAATTGGACACCTCTAGGCTTAGGTTATCTTCTAGTTGTAAGAGTATTTATTATATGTCGGTTAAAGTTTTTAACAATATCCCAGATAACATATAACTTCTTTGCCTGTCCAGAAACTGAAAACTAAACATTTGGCATGTGACTAAACATGTGGCTTATGGAGAATTGTTTTTATGACATGCATGATTTTTTTAATGGATTATGACATAGATACTAAACTGATGAATTGAATAAAATTAAAATTGAACTAAGTGTGATGATAATAAATATTATAACGTTTTTTTATGTTTATGGCATGACTGGACTTCCTTATAGTTTGGAAACTTACATCTTTTTACACCTTGTAAAAATTCGCGCACTAGAAACTTTTTTATATACAACAATAACAGCTGCATTGAAAATACGTCGTCACATCACGTCACGTCAACAGCCTTTATTGGTCCACTGCTGGACGCTGCCCTCCCCCTGATAAGCGGCTTATTGACTTTAATCTAATGCCCATAATCTCCACGCTGGGCATGCGGGTTTGGGATCGCAGTTCGGTGGTAAAATTGTTCTGCAGGGGGCGCTGCTGCCCGCTCCCGTTTCATATGCCTTAGTCGCCTTTTACGACACCCGCGGGAAGAGATGGGGTAATGTAAATTCTAAGCCGGCACCACATATATTGAAAATACATAAAGGCTTAATTCTTCAAGTACGCACTCAAAGAACAAGTATAAATGTAGAGACAAAAACTACGTAGGAACTGGCAACGTTCATCGTAGCTGTAGGTACATTCATCATTAATACCTACATTCATCGTTGCTTCCCCCTCCCCCTACGTCGTAGACCCGCCTACGCCGTAGACTTTCTTTTTTTGGGAAATTCAAAATGTGTAAATAGGCTCAGTAGTCCGATGATTTGTAATGATCAGCATCATCGGACTAAATCATCGGACTACTGATACTAGGCCCTTCCGTAGACTGCCTACGCCGTAGCCCCTCCGTAGACCCACCATAGACTGCCTACGTCGTAGGCCCGTCGTAGAGCCTACGTAAGTTCCTACGGTGTGGACCCTGCGTGGGTTTCCAACGGCGTTTACCCTAATTAGATTGCTAACGCCTCGTAGGCCCATCGTAGGTTGCCTACGCCGTATGCATAGGTTTGCATAGCTAGTCTCCGTTGATAGCCGCTGTGTTGTGGCCGCAATCCAGCTAGGAAGATATTATTATTGGTTTCCTTCGCCGTAGACAAGTGCTAGATAAGTTAATTGTAAAATATCTCGGGTTTCGACTAAATCTTACTACAAAAAGGGGAATTCTGGAGATCATTTTTAAATTCCAGTTTTCCCCTTAAGGGCGAATTGAATGGAGAAAAACTGGAATACGCCAATTCAAAAGATAATCAACACTATATTATAACTGATCTTCAATAAAACCATTCAGATATACACATTTTTTGATAGGGAAAATAATGTCATTTCCTGTATCTCGTCTCTCCAATGGGACTTTGGAGACGGAAATCCGGAATATACGACTGTTGAGGATCGTCACTAATGTTAATAATTTCGGATTGAGGTGCTTCAGAAGAGATTTATTATTCTCATTATAATCTTCGTAACCTTTCCTTATGCGGGGTCAGCATTACATATTTTCTGTACTTTACACTTCTATTTAAAGGTCCCTTATTTTTACAAAGTGTGTTGACACTTTTTATTAAAAATGTTAGAAGTGACCTAAACAGATTCCGTGACATTGGCAAGATTTTCGTGATAAAAATTGTAATATAAAATAAAAGATTTTTTCCACCAAGCTCTTATTTTTACCGAAAAGTATTTTTGGATATTCTTTCCAAATGTACTTTATGAAAGTTCGTTCACAAAGCTGCCTTTAAATCTAATATCGCTTTAATACAGCTGAGATATTTATGGAATAGGTATTAATATTAATAACTTTAATAAGAGAAATGGGAACCAATTTAATATCAAGGAAATTGATTGATATTAAATTATCTAAGCGGTTTAGGAAGGTCTATTTCGCTATTTCAAGGTACCTACTAAATTGTCTATCATTCCCAAGTTATTATCGAAATCTATCAAACATCCAATTAACCCGCTGTTAGTAAGTTCTGTAGGGCCACAGCATAACTATAATATAATAGACTAGTGTCCCGCCCCGGCTTCGCACGGGTGCAATTCTGATACTAAATATACTACAGAATCGGCTCCACGGCGAGTACCGCCGCGCGCCGCCGTCCGCAACCGCTATGTCCCTGCATTTTAAATCTGTAATATCTTCGAAATTATTCATTTAGATTACATGCTGTAAAGGGCCATATTGATTTATATTAAATGCACAATGTATTTAAGGTACTTTATTGGATAAGGATTTATACTATATTGCTTAAAATCGCTTCGTAAATAAGCCATTACTTCTCGTATAAATTAAAAGATAAAAAATAGTTATTGTGGGTTATCCCTAAGAGATAGATATATACCATTGTCGACTTTTTTGTAGACCTTTTTAAGTAGTACAATACTGTTTTACATTGTTTTGATCTATCTCGTAGGGTTCAGGCAGCGTTGCAATGTAAGCGTAAAAAATGTGTTTATTTACGACATCACATTAGAAACCTCTAAAATTATCAGTGTTTCTCTACTTTATTATCCATGTATTATACATGTAAACCTTCGAATCAATCTATTATCTATTAAAAAAAACTGCAATAAAATCCGTTGCGTAGTTTTAAGATCTAAGCATGTATAGGGACAGACAGACAGACAGCGGGAACGACTTTGTTTTATACTATGTAAAGATTTTCTTATTCTTTGTTAGTAGTAGTTATGATAAGTATTATTTCAAACACTTCAATCGCTTAGTGATAAAACTTTTTGTCATTATTCGATTACAGTGCTTGAGGAACGGGCTATCCCATTGGATATTGTTTTCGGGATGGTGTTGGTACTCCCGTGCAGCCTGCATAGCAACGAGGCGATTTCTTCCGCATGAATGCATGGAAGCCGTCCGTGTGCGTCTCTGCGAACACACCAGATGACCCCCGGTATCCTCAAGTTTACTCGTCAACTTTACGTCGTAAAATGCGCTGAACTCGTTTAAATCGTTAAGCATAATTAATCTTAATATATTATATTGTTCTTACTCTTTCTTTCTTACTTTTTGTACCTATTTGGTTAGGTTAGGTTATTACTTTCCTTTATTTTCTTTTCGTATTGTAAATATTTTAATTTTTGTATAAGTACCTACCTTCTTTGTCCTGGTTTATTGTTTTACGCGCGTGTCACAGCTGCTGCTGCTGCACCCTCTAGGTGTCGCATAAAACTAGCGTACAGTAGCGCCATTGAGCGACGACCTTTTTTGATGTCCCGGTTGTAACCTTTATTTGTTTGTACCAACTTTACTTGTAATTTTTGTGACACAGAATAAATGCTTTATACATTTCACTTTTTTTTACCGTCTAATATTAATCGCGTTTAATTGCAACGGTGAAATTGGACCTAAGTTAAGTCCGTACGCACGTTCGGATAAACCTTATTTGTGAAGGCTTTTAATACATCACGCTCACGTCAAGTTGAATGAAATGTTTTTTGCGCATACACGTTTTAGGAGGGTTTTAATTTGTTTGATCGGGTAATTGAATGCTTTCTCTTTGTTCATTCAAATTATCTAGATGTTTGCCCCGGAATAAATGAATGGAATTTACAGAGGCTGTCAAATGTTACTATACCCACTCGATTTTTTTATTACCTGTAAAATAGTTAAACAATCTCGCATTGCATAATATAAAATTTATTTATTTATATATGGCCCTTAGCTCAGCTTTAAGACGCTACCCAAACAGCGACACCGTAGAAAGTACACTTTTTCGTCGCACCGTTAGCCGTTCTCCGACATATTACAAGCCCAAAAAAAAACAGTGTATAGTCAAATGTATGGAAAAAAGACTTATACAAAAATATTTTATAAAACGATCTAGGATCTTGAAAAAAAAAATCACAAGAAAGAACAAGAAAAAAATTTTTCGTCTCGAAATGCTCAATATTTTGAGTGACAACCATTAATTATTTTAATACTATATGAAAGGAAATTTTATCAACAAAAGAAATATGTAAAAAGTTTTAAATAAATAAAACCATTAACATAATAAAACCCAAAAAACACATTTTTGTAAGGCGTTTAGCGAAGTAATTGCAAAAATGATAATATTTTGCCAATAGAATTTCAACCTTATTACTCAAACATCCCTTTCAATATATGCTCAAAATAGCTTCCAGTTGTTTCATTCGGAGGCTGGATGCCTCTTCGGACGGACGTGAGGTTATGTAACTTTTTTCGCGATGACAGCTGGGTTCGACGGACGAATTACGATTTTCGACAACTTTTGTTTTGCGGGTTAAATGGTTCATTCGTCATTGAAATAAAGTCTATATTGGATTGAAGCTAAGCCAAAAGAAATTTGCAGGAATTTTATTCATTGACAGACCTACCAATTAAGTAGAATAGGTTTATAGTGGTTTTATCTCTGGTAGCTAGATAGGTAGGTATTACTCAACATGTTTACAGCACGAAAAGTATTGGTCGAGTTAAAATATGTTAAATAGGTAGGGCGATTTTGATGACCTTATATATAAATAAACAATGCTGAAAAATTAAAATAGGAGCCTACGTCCAGCAGTGGACTTATATAGGCTGATGATGATGAATTCACACATCATCACCAAGGCCGAAGCTAAGCAGAGCTTTGTTATGGGTACTTACTAGATAACTGATTTACTTAGGACCAACCATTTGCATTTTTTTTCTCGTAGTTCTACCAGTAGAACTACAGGCAAATTTAAATTACTCGTAGTTCTATCGGTTTGTTCTCTTAGAGAAGAGAGATTCTCAAAAGGACAGATACTCAAAAATAATAATTTACTTTAAATTTTTAATAACTCATAGAAAAACCTCATCGGAGCGGTTTGTCATAACTTTTTTGTTATTGGCAATATGTGTACAGTGCATTGACATCAATATAATAATTTTTTTTAGCGTAACAAAGAAGTCAAGTAAAGGAGATGTTTAAAGACGCTAAAAACGTAATAAACATGCAAAACGATTGTATTTCCAATGACAGTTGTCAAAATTATTGTTAATCACTCATGTTAATCATAATCACTCATGAGTTCTTGGAAGGCAGCAACATAATAAAGAATACTTTATATCGGTATGAATATCAATTTGGATAGCAAGGCATGGTCTGTTGTGGTTTTTATGATTATTTTGTAGAATTACAATCTAAACTAAAACTATCTTCATGATTGTTGCGTTTTATTTCCGGAAAATAAAATTAATTATGTAAGCGAGTAGTACTGAGATTGTGTACAAAATTATATCCGTGAAATTCATCATTCAGCATTCCAACATTCACGTATTTTATTTTACGAATATTTTTATAGATATATATTTATATATTTTTATAGTATCGATTTATAGATTATCTTTTATAGGGAAATGTATACGATTCTACAACAAAACTCCTAAAGAGTTAAAAGTTATCAAAAAATAATTTCAAACAATTTGTAAAACATATCCTTTGTTAAAAAGGCTTACTACAAAATATCAGACTATCTCTAGAGGATAAAAAACTTAGGTACCTATTGCTAATAGTATTGCTCCAGCTCGAAAACTAACACCCTAACAAGGTAAAGGTTTCTTGTTCGCTTCTTTAATTTACCTTAAAAAGATTGAAGTGAACAATAAATTAAAGTAATCACTTTATTTCCCAGTTTTACTCTTGAACCTTATTTGAATTTATTGACGTGTCCAAGACTCCTGTAAGGGGTAAAGGAAATAAAGCACTGTTATATTTCTTTTTATATCTGATTATTTGATTGACGACCTCTGTGGCGCGGCGGGGAAAGGTCCACCTGCGACACAGGAGGTTACAGTTAGTTTGATTCCCGCCTCAGGACAAATGTTTGTACCATCTGCAGATATTTATTCCAGGTGTTCTGGATGTCATAATCATAATCACTTTATTGCATGTCTTATGTATATAAAAAATATCTAGTGTGTAGTGTATTTAATAAGTTTATCAAAATAAGTATATGTTTCGGCTACTTGTCGGGTGTGGTCAAAATTAAAGATTTTGGAGACTTTAGATATTTGTAATATAATAAATGTTACATTGAGTGATGAAAAACAACAATGACGAGGTGATTGCTTGGAAAGATTGTCGCCATATTGAAAAATCATAAAGTTCGTTCGGAAACACCGCACTGTTCCGGTGCCGGTCGTTCGGATACGCCGCGACATGCCCCCGGCCTTGGAAGCACCAGCTCCAAGTCTTAGGCTGCTTCTTGTCACCGCGTCGATGGATCCTCCTCCTTGACTAGTGGACATCTCTTCGGGTAACAGCGCCTCATAATGCCCGGCGCCATCTGAATGTCAGCTGCTCGTGATGTGCCACCATATCCTGTGATGGTGTTAACTATTCTTCCGAGGAACCACTTTAGTAAGGGGAAGTTTGTCGTCCTTGATGACCACGAGAGTGTTTGGCTCAAGGCTGTCGACAATCCTTCTCCAATTGCATCTCGTCTCTGCGATACACTCCTTGCCCATTGCGACCAGAAGCTGTTCTTGGTTAGCTCCACCCGCTGCAACCGATTGTGAAATGTCCCAGGGTCGCCTCGCATGTCCTGGTATACCGGCGAAGTGAGCGGTCGGCTAACAAGGAAGTTATCTGGAGTGAGAGGAAGAAAGTCGCAGGGACCAGATGAGAGTGGGGATAAAGGACGGGAATGTAGGAAGGATTCTACTTGAGTTAAAACCGTGGCAAACTCCTCGAATGTCAAATGTGCGTTGCCGACAATGCGTGATATGATGAGTTTGCACGATTTTACTCCACCTTCCCATAAACCTCCAAAATGTGGTGAGTAGGGGGGAATGAATTTAAAATAAATGGATTGACTAACTGCGAATTCAGTTATGTCAGGGGAACAAACTTGCAAAAAATGTTTTAATCCGTTACAGGTACCAACGAAATTTTTGCCATTGTCCGAATGTATTGTGTGAGGTTTAACGCGCCGCGAAATAAATCCTTTTAGGGCGAGAATGTATGCTTCCGTGGATAAGTCGCTAACAAGCTCCAAGTGCATCAGATGCCTCACGAAACTGATAAACGAGCTGACGAACATAAAACCAACTTTTGATTGCGCTAAACTAACAAAGAGGTTCAAAGCTTTACCTTTCAGTCGCTTACACAAAATGCACCTATTCAAAATCTCTTGCGCGAGATTCCGCTCCCCAAAAGGCCACCAACAACGTCGATAAACGTCGTGTAGAAGAGCCTGAAGAGAGACGTGAAGCAGAAATCGGCGCTCGTGTCGCATTAACAAAACTGAAAACCGATATTTTGCACTAAGTACGGCTAAGTATGAATTCGCTAACCTGCCGCTGCCGGCACGCATTATTTTACTTCTATCGAGGAATATTTTTTGTTTACAAAGTTTCGATGTCTTTTTTATTGATTGATTTGAATAAATAAAACCATATTCCTCACTAAAAGTCACTAATCTCAGCTCAGATTCTCTCAGCTCGTTCACTGTGAGCGAACCCGACTTGCGATTTTGTCTATTTCGCGTATTATAAACAAATCGAAGTACATACGCAAAGGAGCGTCTCACACGTTTGAACTCAGAAAACCCGGCAGGAAATATCTCGCCGACCTTTTCGCTTTGTAAAATGTTCGCTTTATTTGATTTTACCTCTGACAATTTATCCCGCATCGTAGATGGATTTTTATCAGAAGTTAAATAATGAAAACTAAAATCGAACCCACATAAGAAGGGTCCTTCCCACCACAGCGTCGACGAAGCTAGGCCCAGTGAGCTAGCCCCGCGCGAAAGCCTAACACTAGCCTCGATGTTATTATGTGTAGCGGTGCGGAGATAAGCGGCTGCCCCGTGCACCGCTTGCGACGAATCGGTATAATTATGCAGGTGTCTATAAATAGCCTCGCTATCTATAGCGTGCTGTGGTACTCGCGCTAACTCGCGCCCGACTGAATCGAGATGTGATCGTTTCTCCAACGCTAGAAATCGATTTAGGGCTTGAGTACGCGTTTGACCTAAACTTTGTGTTGAGGATTTGGAAGAAGTACTTACGCGGAACCTTCCGTCATTATTGCGCATCGTAGTTATGACGGAATATTCCTTGTACCCCTCCTCTTCCTCTGAGTGCGCATCACAAAGCGTAGGCTTCACCCCAAGCTCCCAGATCGTATATGCTTGTACATCGGCCGTTTGTGAGAAATTACATTGAATGTAATTATTCTTACATTTTAAATTTAAAGGACCCGATACGACCCACCCTAACTGTGTGTTTTGTAGGAAGGGACCTTTAGGTAAACGCATTCTTCCCTCGCATAATAAATCCCAAAATATATCCGCGCCTAACAGGATATCGCATGTTCGAGATTCATGAAAATAGGGATCAGCTAATTGAAGATTACCAGGGATGCCGAACTTCGCATATTGTTCGGGTATCGCTGGCAATGTTGATGCAATGCGTTTTAACACAAAACATTGCAATCGCATAATGTAGGAGCTAGTACACGATCTAACATCAACTTCGCATGTTTTTGTTGATTGCGAGATCGAGTTTCCTACCCCTCGAATTTCTTGAGTGGACTGTATTAATTGAATGCCTAATTTATCGCACAATGATTGTGTAATGATGCAACGCTCCGAACCCGAATCAAGGAGCGCGCGCGCAGTGTGGTAATTATTATACCTATCTTTGACCTCCACTACGGCCGTAGATAACAGAACTGGTTGCACACATTGATAATTAGCGCATAGAACGTTAGTGTGTGTATCTAATGTTTTGATTGAAGGCTCGGGTTGTGCGGGGGTGAACTGCGGCGCGGGGAGGGACGCGTGCATAGACACTGACTTCACGTTATCAGTTGGGCCCGGCGGAGGAGTGACACCTGCACTGACTTCGCTGTCGCAAATTAGCGAATTGTGCTTTTTGGTGCACTTCCTACACGGGCCGAACCGACAGTCAGTCAGTGCGTGCCCAGCGCGCAAGCAGTTCTCGCACAAATGTTTTTCTTGTATGTGTTCTAGCCGAGCCTTCTTATCTAAACCGAGAAAGGTTTGGCATGCGTAAAGTGGATGATTTGATTTGGTGCAAAGTGAACACAGTGACTTCTTTGATTGACCGGACGGATTGTTGGTAGAAACGTTACAGTGCACTTTATTACTACTGCGTGTATTTATGTTTTGTTTTGGGTAGCTAGTGCTTGCGTGTGACACTAGTAACGTTTCCAACATATCAGCCCTGTCTCTCAAGAAGTCTAGTAAGACTTCAACCTTCATCGTTGACTTGGAGTCACCAGTTTTTTTTAGAAATAGGGACTTATGTTGTTCCCACTCGCGTTCAGTAGTTTTATCTAATTTGGTGATAATAATGTGTATAATTAGAGTGTCCCAATGATCCACGGGTTCACCTAGCAGTTTTAAAGCTCGTAAATTCTTTAAAACTGTGTCGATAAGTGTTCGCAATGAATCTGGTGCCTCTTTTGTCAACGATGGGATGTTGAATAATGATTTGACGTGGTTATGAACCAACAGTCTGCTATTGTCGTACCTAGTGAGCAGTAGTTCCCATGCTACATAGTAGTTCGCAGCTGAAAACTCAATCGACTCGATTACCAACGCTGCACTCCCCTTTAGTGACGATTTTAGGTAGTGGAACTTTTGGATTGCGGTGATGTGATCTGCGTTATGAATAAGCGACTGAAAGGTGTCCCTAAATTCTAGCCACCGCTCGTATGAACCATCGAAGGTAGGTATGGTGATTGTTGGCAATTTTACGTTACAAAACTCACTGGGTGCCTTCTTGGAACTCACGGTAACATCTCCACTAGCAAGCATACATTCTGCCCTAGCCAGAGTTTCGTAATATGTATCTTCAAATGCATCGCGTTGATTAATTTGTTCTTCGATATCTACAGCTAAAACATTTTCTTCTAATTGTGACTGAATATTGTTGAATTCGCTAAATAAACTCTCTATTCCTTTTATACGTATTCTAAGTTCAACGCGTGTTTTTTCGGGCAAAATTTCATTGGTATTTATTGCATTTAGATAGTTAGAGAAGCGTGTAAGACGGCTTTTGACAATAGAGCGTTTTTTAACCAGATCGCGTAAAAGTATGTTTGTGGCGTCATAACTCGTAACGGTTATTTTACATATTGGAGAAGGGGACCTACTCTTGTCTGTCATCCTGGAGGTTTAGTGAAAGGTGGAGTACTCACGTTTTGTAAGCGGCAGCTGATGCTGGCAACGGCACACACTGCTAGACACTTGCAAACGAGGAAACTCACTGCGGCTCAAACACTGAAACAGTTTACCACGGATTTTAAAACAAGTAGGGATAGGGTTTCTGGATAGGATAGAGGGCTGGCCGTACCGTCTTCGTAGTGATCGGTTGTGTGCCTCAGGACAGCGCTCTTTGTGTCTCTTGGAAATCTTCTTTGTCTTCGAAATGACCGTTGGCACCGACACTGGTTGTGCGTGCGTAGGTCCGTTGTAGTCGGCTCTGAAGGTCCAATGTTTCGGCTACTTGTCGGGTGTGGTCAAAATTAAAGATTTTGGAGACTTTAGATATTTGTAATATAATAAATGTTACATTGAGTGATGAAAAACAACAATGACGAGGTGATTGCTTGGAAAGATTGTCGCCATATTGAAAAATCATAAAGTTCGTTCGGAAACACCGCACTGTTCCGGTGCCGGTCGTTCGGATACGCCGCGACAGTATACCATAACACAAGCTCTAATTACTTTGGGGTTAGATGATGTTGTGTGGCTTGTTCGGCATTATTTATATATTTTTTTTTTTGAGAAAGCCCTCCAAAACCAAATCGAAATATCTTCAACGATTGACACTTTTGTAATCCATTTAGACCTCAGTTGTTTTGACTAAATTAGTATATTTTTTTAATGTATAAAGTATTATCATAATGGTCGGTGATATTGTCGGCACTTTAACATGCATGAAGATGATATTATTTTTTTAAGTGTTTCTGATTTCTATGAATAACTATCGATGAATGTAATTTTTATTATAATTGAGAAGCTACAATGAGCGACATAGGTTTTATTAAGGTATTTTACATGCAACGATAGCAAAGCCGCGGGCAAATGTTAGTTAACATTACATTATTACCTTGTGATTGTGCTATCAACCAAAATAAAACAAAAGTTTGCCTCTTCTACAACAGATAAATTTGGCATAAGTCTATGTTAAAAATAAGCGCCTCTGCCGACCACATTTGGTAATATTGACATGCAATCTGACAGTCTTAGTTTTCCACGGCAGCGCCTTAAGCTCCAGCATGTCACCATACTGTAGCGCTGTTATTCTGCTAAGGGCTACCTTTAGGTCACGGACACCTTGGTAATACAAATTAAAATATAAAAAAATAGTACTTATAACAAAATAAATTACATTAAATTAACCAAACACAAATCATGCGCACTTTAAAATAAATTAGAATAAAAAGGAAGTATACCACTAAGCAGCACTGAGCCGTTTAAAAGACCTATGATGAAGGGAAGACCGTAAAAGATAGAAAAATCGCTATGCCAGCCAAGGTTGGTTAATTTGTGAAGTTAAGAGATGTTTTTTGTAGTTTGTTCTGAAAGTGTTAACATTATTTAGATTTTGAAGAGGAGGTGGAATATTATTCCAACACTTGGTGGCGGCATAGCGAAAGCTGCCTCTGAAAGCTGCGGTTCTATGTTCAGGAATTGCCAGCGTAGACGAAGACACCACTCTGGTTTCATACCTAACATTGTAGTCGCAGAACCATCTTAGCTTTTTAAATAGGTATACTGGCTTACGTTAAAATAAATGTTGTTGATTTTTAAACGCAATTTACTTGTCGATTTGTGATCATTTCTTCCATATATATTGTTCAAAAATAGGTATTAAAATCCACTACAAGTACGTGAATTTTATATTAGATTAGATTATTTTGTCCGGATTCGTTGACATAATTTGCAGCTAACTCTGAGCTCGACTATAGGTATGAGTAATAAACTCATTGTTTCTGTGCCTTACAAATACTTAATTAGAAAATAGGTGGGTACCTACGGACTCCACCTGGGGCAAGATCACAAACGATGTATGAAGTGGTGGATAAACTAAATACATAAATTGATAACGCACGAGGCATTTTCAAATTTATCCTATTACGTTTAATGTATGTCATTCACAAAATAAACATCAAAAAGAAACTTCCCGATTCGAAAAGTAAAGTCAACAAAATGCGAGAACTTCAAAAGGCTCAGGAAAATACATCTTTTTCCGACACGAAATAATCTTACGTGGGAAATAAATTCTGAAGTAAAAGCGTTTCTTTATCAGACCGTGTTGATCGCATTTACCTCATCATCAATATCACTAGCATCTGGATTTTTTATCATCATCATCATAATCCTATAATAGTCCACTGCCGGACATAGGCCTCCCCTAATGAGCGCCATAACGCCCTGTCTTCAGCTTGCCGCATCCAGCATCTGCCTGCAGTCTGTCACAGATCGTTATCCCACCTGGCCGGAGGGCGTCCTACATAATCGCATGGACGACGACATTATAAAGAAGAATAAAAGTAAAAAGAAAATTTATTCATAAACACATATTGTAAAGTAGATACGCTCATAGAGTAGGAACGATAAAAATTTTAACGGGGTTTAATTATTAAACTTCATACTAACTATGTACTCCTTTCCTTCTTACGCGTAGTATCTGAATCCAGTCCTTTACTTTCTTCAGCCTAATTCGTCCCACTGCTGGGCAAAGAAACAGTCCTAAGAACTTTCATTTCAAGTTAATCGACTGTAGTTTCGGAGTGCTGGGAACAGTTTAGTGAATATGAATTGTTCCCTTCACGACGATTCCCCCACGTCGATTCCCTTAGCGACAATTCTTCTGAAGGCGACTCCCTCCACGACGATCACGCTTTTTTCGCGGTGTAGGTACAGTCGGAATGTACCTAGGTAGTACGCACAATTTTTTTGCCTACTCCGACTACGACTACGGCCGTGTTATTCATCAATAACATACACAACATACCTAACAATGCTTTTAAAATAATGATGATTTATTATCATTTATTCATTGTTTTATGTTTAGGCAATTGCCTACTATACATGTCCATAATGGTCCCATTTTTCCCCATTAATGGGACAACGGTGGCATTCATTTCGGCCATTAGGAATATACGAAAACCCATTATAACAAAAAAGCAAGGAAAGTTAATACCAATTTATTAACACAACATAACTCGATTTCCATCTGTTTATTGATATTTACAATCTCTCAAATCATATGAACATTTTATTCAGAACTAGCTGCGCTCCGCGGCTTCGCCCGCGTGGTAATTTATTTTTCCAACTTTCTTAATTTTTTCTTTCGAACCTCCTGACAATAAGAAACACAACAAAAAAACAATTAGCGAAATTGGTCCAGCCGTTCACGAGTGATGCCGTGACCAAGGGTACCTAATAGGGATTCATATAAATAAGATATTAGCTGAATCATAATCATATCTGCCTCTGTATGTATATAACTTTATTCTGTAAAATAATAGTCCCACCCAAACTCTGTTTTGGACCTTTGACCAGTAGCAAAGGCCATTATGGGATCACGAAAAAACAGCGATAATAGGTATTTACCATTTTATTACAACAATTCAATTAAAACTTATCAAAATAACAAAATCTCCAATCATTTCATAAAAAGTTTTTCTAAAAATCAACAATAGCTTCACAAAGCAGTCCTATAGGTATACAAAACATAGCCCCCCATATATGTAGTAATACAAAACGACGTTACAAATGCTACTTCTACAACAGTCTTTGGCAATCGCGCCAAGTACCCCCCTGCTGCTGTAAACCTCGCCACTACATAGAGGCGCATAAGAGTCACAGTTGCATAATGACTTGGCGACGTCGTCAGGTATAGTGCTGCTAGCAACCAGAAAGGGGTCACATTCTTCAAGGTGCTCAAATTGGCTCGCTGTGCGTACGCAGGGTTATGAGAAATTACGGCTAGTGGTTTCAAGATAAGGAACTTCATTGCTAGTATGGCTGAATAGAAAAAATAGCTGCAAAAAAGCGGGGACGCAGGTGATGACGGAGAAATGGTAATGGTCTCATTTCTAAGCATGGCACTGAACGGGTTTTATTTCTTTAGATATTTCTTCTGGAATTTTGTCTCAAAGTAATAAATAATGTTTGAAACTGTTGAGAACTTTATCTAAAAAAATCAAAGAGAATACAATTTAGGACTATACTTATAAATCCGTGGAAAAATACTACGATTATAAAAATGTAAACAAATATAACCTGAGATGATTATATCTATGCTGGACTGACAGTGACAGCGTAATATATATGTCAGTGTCAAATATTGTGGCTAAGGTTGTGACCATGGTTGTACCAGGCACGTGGTAAGTCTAAGTACTTACGAACAGGCCGTAGGCCGCCGTACCTAAAAGTTCTTAGGGTTGTACTGTACAACCTATAATATATAAATACATTACTGTGTACAACTTGTACACAGTAATGTATTTATAGACGATGCCTGTATTTTAGGTAGCCTAGAGTGGTCTCATTCTCTTTTCAGTAGCCTGGGCAAGGGTCGTGGTGTAGACCCTCTGTTTATGGTTTTGTTGGTCCAAAGGAACGGTCCTGAATGACATTGACAATCTTTGGGACACTGATAACCTTTCAAAGCTGACAACTGACGGTACTCTTTTCGGATTTGGAGGGATGATGGAGGCTGGGGGAGGACTAGATGGACCGATCAATGAAAAGAACTCACAATGAATAAGTAATTAATTCATTTCACAGAGAGAAGTGTTCCCAGTTCTGTATTATTGGATTTTCTAAAACTCACGGAAAAAACAAAAATTACCATGAAATAACTATCAGATACCAGAGACGTGACGACCATAAACAACATATACGCGGCCAGACACAACACTAATCTTCATCAACTTGACAACTGACACGCCATAGAGTGACAAACACGGTCCCACCGAGCCCTATCGTGTCCCTTTTCATAAAACCTGTAATAAACTCCAAAAACGGAATCTTTATGGAATTTAGGTAACAAAAACTAAGTACCTATACTTGCATCGACGAAGAAATTATACCTTTCACAAAAGAATCTGCGAATAGCATCTCGTTATATTCGAAGAAACTAACCTCCTTAGTAGGTACTTCCCATTAATATTCTCATTGCTTCCCAGTTTAGGACCGAAAACTGCCAGAAAAGTTGCGAAACCAGCACACTTATGTTGGCAATAAATTATCAAGAAACAGAACTGAAACAAAATCACTGAAAATGAAAGTTTCCAGATGCTGGTGATACAACTACAAAGTCCTCTGACAGAGACGTATATGGCCCATGCAGCGCTGCTTGCATGCAGGTTACTAGCCTTAAGTCCTATAACTGCAATGACATGGGTCAGAAAAGGCTATTTCCAAAACGCAGATGTTGTTCGACGCGCTTATCTATCCGAACTGAAGATACTGTCTCCTTATTGGATAATATCAGCTCTGTATGTGACAACAAATCCGTATCCTATTCCTGCAACCACTTTGTTCAGACTGTACACGATGGCTAGGATAATCATTATGCCTGGGTACGCAACTAAAATCGTCCCACCTATTTTGGCTGACCTTGCTATGATTATTTCATATGCGATAACGTGTTATATGTCATTGTGGGTTGTGCTTCATTATCGTAAGGCACTGTGAATAAATCGTAAGTTTTTATTTATTGTGTTTGCTCACTTTTCTCAATCTTTATGTTAAGTAAATATCTATAGTAGTATATATCTATAATCAAAAAAAGTATATAATAAAAAAGTATAGTAAGTAAATATCAAAAAATATCAAAAATATAATCAAAAAGTAGGTATAGTAAGTAAATATCTATAATCTCAATGTTTAAGGAAAAAGAGATAAATATTTACACCTTCGTGTGATTAATTACTTACGATTCGAGACTACACAATAAGTAATTTGCAATTCGTTCATTAGTTAACCACATAAAAACTTCGGTACTTAGTGGTTTAGTTTTCGTAATTTTTTTAGTTTCTCGCTCTCATATTTTCATTGCGTGAGTACCCACTGAAATATAGGGCGCTCTAAGTATATTCTATGGGTTCTGTAGAACAAGTAATTCAAAAATTACGTCGATAGAGATAGATACTAATTTAGGTCAAATAAACCGCTGCTGTTTCGAAATAATTCGAGTAGCAATTCAGGTCAAGCTTCGCATTGCATTTGTGCCCAAACGCCTGTCCTCTGAGCTGACAGCGTGTCACCGTCGGCCGCTGGTCAGATCACCACCGTACAGTTGGTCCAGTATATCAAAGCAAAAGCTCAATCCTTTACAAATGCTATCAAAAATTGGGAAGTTGCCGTGCCGACGACTAGACTGAAACGACAAAGGACCCGGACAGCTGGCGATCTCTGGTGTCGGATGCCAAGATCCACTTCGGGTCACTGTGCCAGGCGTTAGTACGTTATATATTGCTTTACGCCATGATATTGTTGAGTTTTACCGGCATCATTCGGACTTGTGTGTATCAAAGATTTGAAATTTAATGGCTCAATGAATTAATCATCATCATCAGCCCGTACACGTCCACTGCTGAACTTAGGCCTCCCCCAAACGAAGGCACGAATAGCGGTCCTCAGCCGCTACCATCAATCGTTTACCTGCGCTGCGACCGATACAATGTCGTCGGTCCATCGAGTGAGAGGTCTTCCTACACTCCGATTTGCATTGCATCGCGGTCGCCACTCGAGAGTCCCCAACGGTTATCGAATTTGCGAGCTATATTTAAGAAGGTACCTTTAGAACTAATATAATAAATAATAAAAAAAATAAACATTCAATTACCAAAAACACATGCAATAATAATTTATTACAGTGCTAACGGAACTCAAACTAAACAAAAATGCTTGTATCTTGAGATCCATGAGTGCGTTTGACAGTATAGGTTCAGAACATTAGAAGATGTGCAAATAAATATACAAAATTTATTTATTTGCACATTTCCAATGTTCTGAACCCATACTCTATATCTATAGGTACTTACTTATAAAACCCCGACGTTCAAGCCAAACTTTTTAAGTTAAGCCCCTAACTAAATAATAGTCAGCATTTTCAAAAGAAAGTTTCAAAAGATTGTAAAGAAACCTGAGGTCGTATTCATACCAACATTACAGCGGTCGTGTACTCGACTTAAGAGCCTTACAACACGCACTAAAGGAAATCTTGTTACACCTGTAAGACCTTAAGAAGTTCAGATGTTGAGGACTATTCAGCTTTATACTGTTGGAGTTTTGCCATTAAATCTAGGTAAATAGATAAAGACTGCACTTACTTAAATAACTTCTAAGGTTACTATTTTAGCAGAGGTAGAACCTTTTGGTTCACATACCCCTTCTGTGATATTTTTTTTATATTTACTTAACCCGAGACGCAAAAAGAGAGGGGTGTTTAAAATTAAATTTTTAAATAAATAAAAATAATGATGGACAATTCACACAGCATTTTCTAGCCCCAAGCTAGGCAGAGCTTGTGTTATGGGTACTAGATAACTGATATACTTAATAAAATACACTACATAGATATATATTTTTTATTTAGAAAACACCCAGACCAACGGAACAAATTTCTGCACATCGTACAAATTTGTAAATTTGTTCCGAGGCGGGAATCGAAACCGCAACCTCCTGCGTCGCAGGCGGACCCTCGCCCGCTGCGCCACGAAGGTCGTCTCGTCTGTTATAAGTTTAACGTGTCTGTCCGTGTATCTGTCTGTGGTATTGTAGCTCTCAAACGGATGTACCGATTTATGTTTAGTTATTTTGTGTCATAGATAATTTTATCCCGAGTGTTCTTAGCCATGTTTCATGAAAATCTGTCGGGGGGGGGGGGGTTTCAAAATTTACAATTTTGTTCATTTTATCTAGAATCTTAATTTTGACAGTGCCATTTTACAGGAGATTATTTATTTTGTCTTATAAGTTATTTCTAATATCATGTGAAATGTAAATTGATTTAACCAAGTGTTTCTTGTGTTCCTACGGCGAAGAAATAGGTATATATGAGTAGGTGGAGAAGCTTTTAGTATGTAAGAATTATTAATTTTCAATGTTTAAATATCATCCTATGTTCTCTTATGATGTGAAACAATAAATTTATTTTCTTTCTTTTCTTTCTCGCACTGAATAGCCCTAACATAAACAGCAGCTACAATATTTTCAAACAACATATATAAATAATGCTGGAAAATTCACACAAGTATCTTCAAATCAAACAAACATTTGTCCCTACTAGGGAATTGCACCCGCAACCTCCTGCGCCGCAGGCAGACTTTCGCCCGCTGCGTCACAGAAGTCGTCATGGTCAGGTACAATACAAACAATACATAAAAGAATACTCTTTCTCTTTATTTTCAAAAAAATGTATCACGATTTTTTAAAGCCAGTTAAATTCAAAACTCTTTATTTCCATAAATACAATAAATGTACACTTAGAAAAGGTCAAATTATAAAACTAAACACTGACACGCAAATAAAGTGGTATTTTTTATTTCGGTCGCATGGATAGTTATTTTCCCCTATTCTCTTCTCTATTCTTCCTTTCGTGGATACCGCGATTCTATTTAAGTGGGTAAAATCTGATGCAACGTCAAACCCATTTTCCTCTATCTCATTGGCATAGGAATACCTGTGTTGTATCTTCATATTATTTAGGTATCTGTTAGTTACAATGTTTAAAGTTATCCTTGCGCTTGTGCTCGGAGAGATGCAGAACGCGCGTGTTTAGAACCGAGAACACTCACCCTGAAGAAGCCCCTCATTAAGGGATCAAACGTTGGTGTTCTTCCAACACAAATAAGATTCATAGCCCAAACAGCATCACAAGCTGTATAACAGCTCTATTAAAGTTCGTTTATACTCTTAATGCTGTATTTCTTGGCCGCATAAAGGCTGTATAAGCGCTTATACAGCCCTTATACCCCTGAAATAGGCACAAATTATACAGCGTTTTGCGTTATATTAGCTGTACAGTAGCTGTATAAGCATAAAATAGGCTGCACAATAGCTGTTTTGCGGCTGTACTATGGTGTAAGAGGAAACCAATACACTCCAATTACTACATTGTAACTCACTTGTTAAGCTTTACGTTGTAAAAAGTCTGTTGAACAGAATCACAAAAGAATTAAAACGAAACAGAAGATATATTTTAATGATGGCGTTCAATTATAAGATTATTGATCAAAGTGACATTTTATTATAAACGCTTTGTGTTTAAAGATTTGGAAATTCGATAGGTGCAGGATACAGTGCATTATCGTGCAAAAATAAATTTATTGTGGACATATATGTATTTTGTGATAAAAAATAAACGCGCCCGCAAAATAACCATGGAAGAGATATTAAATAAGGTAAGTAAATATGGTTTTTATAGGTTAGAATTTAAAAATGTTTGAATTAATGGACGTAGAGCCTCATTGGTGCATAGTAGGTTATTGGACAAACTGAAAATATTGATAAACATAAAAATATTAGTCTAATTTTTATGCAATCATGTTCGTAATCTTTGATTTGTAATTGATAAAATGGCGACAATTTGCTATGCAGCCTTAATTCTATTTTGATGGTCTTATAGCATTAATAGCTGTACTATGTAGGTAATGGATACTAGTATTAAACTTTTAGCGGTTGATGGGCTGTATAAACGAATAAATTTACTATTAATGTTGCATAGAAGTGTTTCGAACATAACCTGTTCTTTTTAGGGATACGTAATATTAAGTGAAAAACCAAAATAATAAATAAATAAATAATAAATAATGCTAGACAATTCACAAAGCATTATCTAGCCCCAAGCTAAGCAGAGCTTGTGTTATGGGCACTAGATAACTGATATACTTAATACAATACACTACATAGATAGATATTTTTTTATTATAGATAGAAAACACCCAGACCAATGGAACAAATTTCTGCAGATCGTACACAAATTTGTTCCGAGGCGGGAATCGAACCCGCAACCTCCAGCGTCGCAGGTGGACCTTCGCCTGCTGCGCCACGGAGAGATTCAATATGAATATTTTGTTTGAAATGTTTACATTCCGTATTAGACTTATAAATATTTTGCAGTTTTGATAACATTTCATGATGTTTTTGGTTTCAGGTTTTTAATAAACCAACTCTACCATCCACTTCATCAGCTTCAACCAAAATACTCGAACCCTTACATCCCGATCTGGACGCTTCAACTGCAATAATATAAATATAAATATAAATACTTAAATTTCACGGTTTATAGATGATATGTCGAAAATTACTTTGCAATGAGTATTGCAATCGTATTTGTATGACTCTATTAGCGAAAACTGATAAAAAATAAAAAATCTATATAAATTAGAATGAATTTTATTTCTCTATCAAACTGTGTGCAAAAGGGGTATAAAATATAATTGGTTTTTATGTTCTATACATACTAGTTTCATTTTTACATCTTCAGGATTAACAATGGTCTCAATTTGCCCAGAGGCATGCAATTTGGCTTTGAATATATTCAAATATGACGATTTTATTGGTGATTCAAAAACTTCTGCTAAGTCTGTAATTATAAGAGCGCATATTTTAACTTTTTTCTCAAGCATATATATTTTCTTTACCTCGAGAACCTGACCATCGTTGCATATAAAATATTTATCTTTCGATTTTGGTGACAGTTTATAGTCTTTGAAATGTAGTGCAGTTAGTTTTTAAATAATAAAATGTCATCAGCAGTTGCAGAAGGTAAAGCTAATAAGTTACACCTGCTAATTATAACTATGATCATTCACAATATTGTCTACGGAACCACTTTCATTAGATGTCGACGGTATTGACGCTTGACTGTAGGTGATCTGATCTTTTGCAATATCTCCATGTTCCTCGGTAGTAATTTCATGTTGTTGATAATTTGTAATATTTAAATATTCCTGTTCAATCTTTCTTCTAATAGCACCAAATCTTTTTCTCTTTTTCCACATACTTATAAAACAATCACAAAATACAGCATACAAATGCACAATAATTCAAAATGGCGACTCTGTCACTTATACAGATTAAGGCTGTACTATAGGCGTCATTTAGTTTTATTGCTGTTTATTACTTTCAAAGACAGAAATTAGACAGCTATCGTCTGTAAAATGGTGTACAATTACACCATAAAAAGAAGCTGTAGAAGAGAGTTTGCCTACTTCATAATACAGAAATAAGATTTGAGGACCACCATAATACAGCTCTAAGCTGTATTAAGTAAGTGACGTTATGCAAAATGCAGCTATTGTACAGTTTTAATACTAAAATGAGATAAAAGTGTTACAGGAAACTTAAAGCTGTACATGACAGTTATCATACACTGATTTAGAACTTTAAGCGTACTTTGACTCCTTAGTACAGACTTAATACAGTTAGAGCTGAATACTTACTCCTAAACCGACATTATAACACTACAATGTCTTTTCAACGTTCTTATAAAGCTGTAAAACAGCGTTAAGTGCTATATTGGCTGCTTTTTAGGTGTTCATTACGCTTGGTTGCTGCTTGGGAGTTAACCCGCTTACATCCGTATTGAATTTTCCTTGGCCCAATTAAAATAAATGAACCTACACAATAACAAACTCAATCGCAGTAAAAAACATTGGAAACTAATAAAACACCCAGTCACGTCTGCTAATATCAACAGAGCCGAAACAGACAACGCTGCCCAAAAACTGTTTCCGTTAAAAGTTTCCGGACGCAATCCAATTTCGCCCAGTCAATATTATTGTGACAAAATATAGTTAACAACACAATTTCGTAAATTTTATGTTGGGCAGTGTCCACACTGTCCTATCCATGCAAGTTAGCAATGGTGGCTTTCGAAAAGCTGGCATCAGCACAATTCTTTATCCAATAAGCACCTCTGTGTAGGTGCATCAATCGATGACCCTTCCACAAAACCTAGAAAACAATACCTAATGTTGTAACCCGGTAAGGCCGCCCATTGATTCTGGTCACTATACCTAAATTGCGGTTCCATGCACGGCATTGTATTGTAAATTTACAAATTGCAAGTATACATTTCTGAGGCGATGGTACTAAAATAACCAGAGAATAGCAGGTTATTATTCAAATATAGCCGATTTGCGAATTATTCTAATGACACCCAACAATTGAGGTATAGCACGACATCAAACATTGCAAAATTATTGGCTGCTCTCACACAATTCGTTAGATATTCATGAGCTTTATTTCCTTCGTAAATAATGTCTGAATTTAGATTTTCTACAATGCTCAAAAGCAATAAAGTGTTCTTTGGTTTATCAAGCCAAAGAAATGAATAATTTAATCTAGGTCCGACAAAATACGGTTTTGTTTTTTCGAGCTTTTGAATCAGAAAAATGTCTTAATTGTAAAGCGGCTTTATGAGTTTTGATTAAAAATAGAGGGGAAATGTCTGTGCTGAAATAGAATTTGATGATTTGCACTAAAATTAAAATTTCGAATTCCTATTTATTTACAATTTTCTAAAGTTTTGCGGAACAATTATTAATCCCTCTTGAATTAAGTTTTTATGGGACCACCCTGGAATAATTCTCTATACCAAACCAATAGAATCATCAATAATTGACGGAGAAATCGGTGAAAATACCTACTTAAAAACTAAGAAAAACATGACAAAACCTACATTTGATGTGACACAAGTGATAACACACATTTGATTTCGGGGCTGATTCAATTTACAGCAATTTTCATTCAACTATAAAGTGACTCACCATTACCTAAGATGCGAAAAGGGAACACACTTAGCGAATGTGCTCAGCTCTCCTCTAGCTTCAAAGCAATTTTGTTCACAATAAAGATATTTCATCGGTGTTATTCAAAGTCTACCTTTTAAAAAGTCGAGCGAAGTTATAGCCATAGCACAGCTATCTCACTCTTTCAATTGTTATTTAAATTTAGGTACATATATATTTTTTTTTTTTTTTTAAATCATTTATTTAGGGTTTGTTCAATTATTTGAACATGCCACCCTTGAAAAATACACAAATTACACTAATACAAAAGACACCAGAAAAAAGAATTAAAGAAACAAATTAAACTAAGTAAGGTACAATAGAGAAACATGGCACAATAGGTACATTAATCACGTGTTTTAATTGCCAGCTGATACAGCTTGCACAGTTTCCCAGCTTCCTCCGATAGAGGATTAGCTAAGAAGCTGTTACAGCCTCCTATCTGCCAAAAACAAGGATCCTTTTCAAATAACTGCTTGCGTAGACCTTCATTCCGGCCACATTCCATGAGAATGTGGTACACATCTTCAACTTTATTACACAGCTCACAATTAGGAGTAGGAGATTTTTTCATTAAATACGCAAATTTGTTAAATGGTACGTGACCAGAACGAAGTCTAAGCATATCTTTTACACTTTTTCTACTCATCCCACATCGGTCAAACCATGGATAACGTAGCAACACCGGTTGTACTGTTTTATACCAAATACCTTTCATTAGAGATCTTTCATCAAAATGCTCTGACCACAATTTATAATACTGACGTTTCAAGATAGGTATAACATCGGACCAGTTAGGTAAACAATCATAAATTTGACCATCCTGAGCCGCTTCTTGAGCGAGACGATCTACATACTCGTTCCCCATCAAACCGATGTGGGATGGGATCCACTGAATCTTAATATATTTATTTTGAGATTTAATTTTAAGAATACTTCTTAAAATACTATAAGACAATGGAATGCCACGAAAACTTGAACCAGTTGAGCAGCGTGATAAATGTTGAATAGCACTTTTTGAATCTGTATAAATAACAAATTGTTCAGCTGACGCTGATTCGACATAAGATAAGGCCTCCGATATTGCTATTAGCTCAGCGTTCATAATAGATATAGCGTTGGTAGGTATGCAAAGTTTTATGTAGCTATCAGTCTCTGCATCTAGAAAGGCTGCGCCTATTCCATTGACAGACTTCGAAGCATCGGAAAATAACTTATAAAAGTTACGATATTTACATAAAAGGTAGTTAGTACATTTTATGTTCAGATCTAAGGGGTTATAATGCCGTTTCGGTTTATTTACAATTTCTAAATTTGGTTCGAGAACATCTCGTAGGTTAATATTACTAACCCAAGTATTTAATGTGAACATTTCCAATTTGTTACTACAATGAAGTGATTCTGCTTTCAAATCAGTATGTACTTTAGTGAGCAACGGTTTTTTCTTATATCTCCAGTAAGGTTTATTTACTAGTCCAGACAGATCATTCAGTAATTTAACAATGGTGTTATCATTAAAAGATTTATTTTTTAGATAGTATTTTCCTCCCAAGTAATATCTACGGAATGCAAGGGGTGGTATGTGCAACTCGGATTCCATCGCTTGGATAGGTGTGCTTTTTATAAAACCTCCAATAATTCTTAAAAATTGGTTTTGTAACTTATCTAGTTTAGAAACATGGGTTTGACAACAATTATCATAAAGGAAGCAACCAAAATCAAGACGGCTTCGTGTAATTGCAACATACAATTGTCTCAGATGGCAGGGGTGAACACCCCAGTTGGAGCCTGCCAACATTTTAAAGGTATTTAGAAAGCTTTGACATTTTTGTCTAGTTTCATTTGTATGTTTTTTCCACCGTAAGTTACGATCCAACCAAAGACCTAAATATTTAACGGAATCTACTACTTCCAATGGAGTGTTATTTATGTTTATATTTATTGTACTTCTAGAAAATCCTCTTCTAAAAATACACACTTTACTTTTACTAGGGGAAATGGTAAGGCCTAAATTAAAAAGTTTTATATGCAATTCGTTCACCGATTTCTGAAGTTGTGACTGTCCTATAGTCGTATTGTTAAACTGATTGTATATCACGAAGTCATCAGCATATTGTGAAATAAAAACATCTTTCTCTAAATGGTGGCAAATATCTTTGGTTATAATGTTAAAAAGCAAAGGGGAGAGTGGGCAACCTTGGGCTAAACCAAGCCCTGTAATTCTAGATATGTAAGTATCATCAATATTTATTTTTAGGTGTCTTTCTTTAAGGAAACTCCATAGGTATGAGCCTATTCTTTTACCAACGCCAATTTCAATTAACTTACCTATTAATGTAGGGATGTCTACATTATTGTAGGCATTTTCTATGTCTATAAAACAACCACCAGTCTGCAATCCATCCGTTAAGCCTATCTGTACCCTTGAAACTAGACTACTCAAATTATCTAAGCAAGATTTACTTTTTCTGAAACCCGTTGTATGAATTGAAAGTATATTATTTTTTTCTAAGTACCATTCCAAACGTTTATTAATAATACTGTGAAAAATTTTACAAATACACGAAAGCAGGGATATGGGCCTCAGCGACGAAGTTAGATTTACATCACGTCCAGGTTTAGGTATGGCAACAATGCCGATATCTCGCCACTGCGACGGAACGAAACTGTGTTTAAAAAATAAATTAAACAATCTAAGTAATTCAGTCTTAGCATTACAAGGGAGGCATTTTATCATAGAGTATGAAATACCGTCACATCCAGGAGATGTATCCTTAATTTTAATACATGCTTCTAGCTCCTGCATTGAGATATCCACATCTATTTCTGAGAATGAGTCAGAGAAAAAAGGCTGACTTGAGATTACATAATCAGGAGTGAGAGAACGAAGTAAATTATATGATTGTTCTTTGTTAATGTGTTGTCTTTGAGATCTGTAACCTTTTACCCACTTCATACGCTGCCACATCTGGGAACAAGTTGTTTTTACATTTACCGACGAACAAAAGTTTTGCCAATCATCACTTTTAGCCCGGCGGATCATTTTTTGAGTCTCTCTTATTTTGTCATTAAGCTCGTCTAAGTTAGTTGGAGTAGGATTTCGTCTAAACTTAGATAAGGCCAACCTACGCAGTGCCACGCACTTTGAAAGTTCTGGAGTCCAGAAAGACTTGGGTTTAAAATTAGAAGAGGGGCTAACGCAATTTTTTATAAAAGGTATGTGTAAGTCAGCCGCCAAGTTCAAACTGTCAATAAAATAGTTATAGGATTCTTGAAGATCATGTGATAGATTTGAACCTTCAAAAATATCCATTAAACATGTTGTATATCCTTCCCAGTTTGCTTTCTTATAATTTCTTTTAATAATGAATTTGGAGTGTATATAGTCTTGTGAATTTATTTTTATTATTAAGTGATCGCTACCCAGGTTCTCGTTGAGGACATTCCAATTGAAATGTACCGCAATGTCCGAGGTTATCAAAGCTAAATCTGGGGATGATTTCTTGAGTTGACCATTTACTAGGCTAACACGTGTTTCTCTTCCGTCATTGAGACATACAAAATTACTATCGAAGATTGAATTAAAAAGATATGTACCCCTCGTATCTGTTTTGTTAGACCAATCGGAATGATGGGCGTTAAAATCACCTAATATTATTGTTTTACTGCTAAATGATGTAAGTAAACTGTCCCAATCTCCCTGACTAGTTCGCGCAGGCATTGGTGGGCAATATATAGCAACAATATTATCTATGTTAACGCAGTTGTAAACTTTTACTACAAGTACTTCAATCTTCGAGTTACCTACTGATAAGGTGCTCATTTGCGACCTTATGGATTTATGAATAAAAATTGCTAAGCCACCGTAATTATCGCTGCGGTCCCTTCGGTAAATATTATAATTACTTACTTTTAGCACGCTGTCACAACTCAGCCAGGTTTCGCTTACGACTGCAATATGGACCTTTTCTTGGAGGAGTAACTGTTCAAAAGATAACAATTTGGGTACAATACTTCGTGCATTCCACTGAATTATATTAAGTCTTGATAACTTGTTTCCGGTGTCCATTGACAGTAAATAGCCTATTAAGTCCAAAAATGGACTATTTACGGCTGAGAGCCGTTACTGACAAAAGAACCAAAAACAAATTTCAAGATGGGCCAATCAGCTATGAGGCCCTCCGCCACTACACTTATCCACTCAGCGCATAATTCGAACACACTTTTCAGTTTCGATTGAACACTAATTTTTTGCATAAACACGACTTCTTTTATCCTTGTAAATAGTTCGCTAAATGTTAATGGGTCCTTTTCGCAATGTGTTCGGTTCGGGGTCTGATCTAGGTAGTATTCTTCGTCCATAGAGGGGCAATCCCATTGTAGTAAGCGTTCTGAATTTGCCTTTTTTTTAGGTAAGTTGGTAGGTTGGAATATTGGGCTTTTATCGGGTTGTGTTTGTCTTGCAGTCGTTGTGTTTTTCGTTACATCAACATAGCTAGGTCTCTGATCCGAAGGTAAATTGTATTGATTTGAAGTCGACGGGGAAGCGAAGCGTGGTGCGGGTTGCGGTGAGGTTCGCTGAGGAACGCTGGGGACTACTTCAACGTACATCGGGATAGCTTTGTCATACGTTACATTGTGTTCTGCCATAATATGTCGTATCCGTTTTTCTTTGATGAAAGCGGGGCATGTTTTTGATAAAGCCATGTGTCTCCCAAAGCAATTAACACATTTAAATTCCTCCGTATTGCAGTTATCATGGTCACCAGCACATTTGGGGCATCTTACCTTTCTAGTTACACAAGTTTTAACCGAATGACCCAGACGCCAACACAGGGTGCATTGCGATACCGGAAATACGTACGGATCAACATATACCTTCACATCGTGAACTTGAATTATGTACGGTAGATGACATCCTTTAAAACAGAGACGAACAGATTCGCAGGGAATCCATTCATCCTTATCTCTCGCTCGACAGTTGAGGCGCCTAACTGAAACCAGTTCTGTATCTGTACACGTAATGTTGTTTTTAATTTCTTCCTCCGATAGTTCTAAGTCAACGTCTTTTATCACTCCATATGAAAAACCAACTTCTGATTTTTTATGAATTCGCCAGCCCTTGTTCACGAGATCCACATTAGAAATTAGGTCCAGAGCATCAGCTTCATTTTCGAACAGAATTTTAATTTTGAATGGATTAACATATCTTATCAATGTGATACCAGTAATGCGATGCTCTTTGAGAGTGCGTGCTAACGCAAATTGTTTTGGTAATTGTTGTTCACATGTTATAATAACTTCTCTGTTTGTGATGTCCTCATTCCTACTTGTCTCTTCGTACTGTTGTTTTCTAGTTCTCGCTTGCTTCTTACCGTAGACTGTTTTCCATTCTTCTTCAACATTTTTCAACTCCTCTTCTCCCTGTTTTTCCAAGAAACGTTTTCTCCCTTCGCGAGTTTTCGGCAACGGCATGAATTCGTTCTCTTCCGAATTCTCTGCTAACTCGGTTTCTTTGTCCTCCAAATCCATAGTGTCGGATAATTCCGACATCGCTGCGAGAAGCGAGCGCGACCTGCCCGTACGAATGCCGCAGCGGGACTGTACATATATTTTATATGGGCTTCAAAAGTGCATGTAAGTATCACTTTTGAAGCCCAGGTATAGATAGATACAAGTCTTAGCCTGTACACAGAAATGTTGTAATTTTATAATTTTCATGTTTATTTCATGTGTCTCACCTTTGACAATAGTTGTAGGTGCATAGTCTAGGTACCTACTTACCTATAATTTTATAGGAACATCACTGCATCATCTTTTCACTTCTTTTGACTCTTATTAATAACTGCTTTTGGCTTTTTCAATTCACCATAATTTTAGAAGCACAACGTCAGCACACTGGTAAACCTAAGCCAGCAAATTGTTATCGTTCGGCGAAGGAACTCTCTGTGACTACAGTAATTTTTTTACAGTCTTTTGAAGTTCACGAAGATGTAAGAAAACGCTATTTGAAATTAAACGGAAGGTGATTTTATTTGTTCAAGGATCATTGAAAACATTTTTGTATCTTTACGAGGCTAGTTTGCAAGTCATTGAAGTTAGCGCCTATTAACCAAAATGATGGAGAAAATTTCAATTAGTAGGCTTAAACTTAAACACATTGATTGAAGTAAAATTCTGTAGATATGTTACGTTATCCTATCGCTATCTCAACAAATGGCCTGTGTTGTGTTACAACTAAACACAAAGACACGCTACTTTCAATCTTTTGCAATATACCTACTACCTAATGAACAACAATAATGGAAAGACGTATCTAGACGAAGTGCGATCGAACAAATATACACGCGAAACACGTACGCCGGCAGCGCCGGTCCGACTGTGACTACGGTGGGTGGACCTAATTGGACCTAATTTGAGCGTTCCACTTTCGAGAAGCTAGTGCCCAATCTCCTGAATTTTAATCACATCCATGCTTAAACAACATTTCCGTTTGAAATCACTTATTTTTGATGTTCGAGGAAGGAGTTGTGTTGTGACTGAAGTGAGCTATCGCCTTACCCCATATCAGCGCTTTTTCCAAAGGCCTCAGGGCGTTTCGTTTAGCTATTCAAATTGTAAAGCTTTGGACGATGGACCGGTGGGGTAAATTTAATCATGAGCGCGAGTAGGTTGCAGTGGTCTGGTAAAGGTTAAAGAAAAATTAACAGTGACAATCGAAGTATTTGAATTATTAATACAGTACAATAGTTATCAAGGCCAGGTATTCGTGCAGCAGTAGGTGTAAGGGAAAACGCGCGCCTACCAATCCGCCGCGCTCGTGTTTTTTGTAGTTATTTAAACATGGTAATTAAGAAAATCATTTAATCAAGTCAAACTCTGCGATTTTGTTTAGAAATATTAAGTGTCCTTAATTGAGTACAAAAAAATGTGATATCAGTAGTTTGCTAGTCATAGTATTGAAAAAACGTTAGAAAAAGGGGTAGCTTTGGGATATTTTTCTATCGAGTAAAGTTCATTAAATATAGTAACTGAATGCTACTTGACTAGACTAGACCCTTAAGTGATGTATTACTCTGTAATGTAGTAATGTAAATTCTGAAAAAAAGTTTTTTCAGAATATTAAACACTATTTTCTAAGTCTCAAATGATTTCAAAAATCACAAAAACGCGGCCTCTGCTGGCCTACCAAGCCTTAAATTACACACATAACAAAGTCCCTCGCCGCGTCTGTATGAACGCAATAAACGCAAAACTACCAAACGGATTTTCATACGGTTTCCACCAATGGACGGAATGATTGAAGACGTATAATATGTTCATTATTGTTTTGTGTAAATTGGATGATGGCTGAAAACATAAATTCAATGTGAGCTCAATAACTACCAAACGGATTTCTCATTCAGAAATCCGTCATATTATTATTTTGATGATTGTAATTATTGTAATAAAATGAGCGGATTGATATAATAAATCCTCATACCATTCCATAACTTTGAAATTTCCATGTACCGGACACTGGCAGAAAAGTGGCAAATGAGACATTATAATGTATTATTATAACGTATTTAATGTAGGTATTATAAATAAATATTATATAATAATAAAATAATCTATATAGGTACCTACGTTGACATGAACAAAGAAGTCAAGTCAAGTCATAACACTTAGAATTACATTCAAAGTTTTCTGAAAATTGGCTGAAATATGGCGATGATTGTTGAAAATACAGACTGCGACTTTGCTGGCGTGCGCCGCATACCTACACCAAAAGCGATTACGAAATCAATGTGTTTCAGAATTATTAATCGTACAATATCTACTAAACTACCCATGCCAAGCCGGGGCGAGTTACTATTAGTAATTAAAGTAAAAAATTGACTATTAATCCTTCCGTTTTTCGATGATACTTTAATATTTGCGAGTTAAAACGAAAATTGCAAAAACACTTCCCCTTATACTCAACTCAGCTGTTTCATTCATTCCCTTACTTTTTCCTTACTAATACTATTCGTGGAAAATAACATACACAACCCTTTCAGGTTTAAATTTTTATGTAAGCTACCTGTTCTGCAGCTTTTTACTATTATATAATTTTAATTAGAAAGCAAGAACAAAAGGTGATTAGAACCTTTTATAAGGAGCTTTTGATAATATAACCGCCCTTGTACAAGGTGCCACAAACCCGCCAATACCTGTACCAAGTCCAAAATGCCTTTTCCTTTCGGTGGGACAGTGCGGGCTCTTAAAAAGTTTAATGTGACGATTATTTCGTAACTTATGGGTTTTTTCCTAGCAGTGGGACAATGCGGGCTCTTAAAAAAGTTTAAGGTGACGATTATTTCGTATCCTATGGGTTTTTGCCTAGACATGGGACAATGCGGGCTCTTAAAAAAAATTAAGGTGACGATTATTTCGTGACCTACGGGTTTTTCCTTTGCGGTGGGGCAATGCGGGCTCTTAAAAAGTTTAAGGTGACGATTATTTCGTGACCTATGGGTTTTTCCCTTGCGGTGGGACAATGCGGGCTCTTAAAAAAGTTTCAGGTGACGATTTTTTCGTACCTAACCTATGAGGTTCAATTTTGAATTGATAGTACCTATTTCTATTTTTGCGTAATATATTCAACAATACCTATCTACAAAACCTATAAACGTGTTAAAATGGAATAATATACGTATAAAAAGCAACAAAAAAATTATAAACACCTCTTCGAATCCTCATCAGCAGTCATACGTCATCTGGTGATAGCCTCTCCTCAACATTTTCACCAGGCTTGGCCGGTGGATTTGCCATCGTAGTAGAGGCGTTTAAGGCGCATATCCGACCCAAATCAGCGCCACCACCTATTTTATCTTATTATTATGTTAAACGAAGGAATTTTCAAAAATCGAGCTAGTGGTTTGTAATACCTATCATAAGCTTGTTTTATTTTTTACTAGCTGATGCCCGCGACTTCGTCGGCGCAGGATTAGTATTTCGTGTAGCTTATATTATCTACTTTAAATAACAGAAGCGATAAAAGTATTTTTTTTTTCATTTAGGGATCAATTTATGCATTTGAAAAAATTTACAATTTTTATTGTAGTTATGGTTCACTATTTTGGCTATAATGGCTTACACATAAGATATAGATATATCCTGTGGCGGGCTTTTTTGTCGTGCAATAATGTTGCCATCATACATTATTGCACGCCAGAATAGCTCGTAGATGATAGATTTTTTCCTACTTACTTGACACTTATCGTCATATTTTGGACAATTCACACAATATCCTTATAAATTGTAGCCTATGTGTTATTCTAATTTATAAGCTATATTATTGTAAAGTTTCATTAAAATCCATTCAATAGTTTTTAAGTGAAAGAGTAACAAACATCCATCTATCCATACTTACAAACTCGCGTTTATAATATTCTGCCTATACTATTAGTAAGATAGTGTAGGCAGAGATGCGAAGTTGTTCGTTTAATACAATAATAAGATAGGTGGTGATGCTGATTTGGGTCGGATATACACAGATGGAAGCTTCTGCAATCTAGGCTTGTTCTTGCTCGGTCAGTAAAGTGATCGCTCCGTACTAGTAGAATCGTACTGAAGTACCAGTTCGGACTTTAAGTACTATTCGTGGAGTATTCATGATCAGGGGTGGTCAGTTCCCGAGATATCATGTTATGAAGTTTGATAGCTGTCATTTGAAATGTAGATCTCGACGAATACCCTTTAATTTAACTATAGAAAATTGGCAGCATTTGTGGCTGGATTTTATTAAAAAACATTTCGATACGAACCCTTGAAAGGTAACGACGTGCCTTTACACTAGGTAAAGGCACCTAGTTCTAAAATTGTGCATGTTTATCTTATATCAAGATCTAATTGCAAAAGTATCAGTTATTTATACCTAAACCCCATCACAAGACACTACTTCTTTGTGGTTGCGGCCGGGAATAAATTATGTGTCCTTATTGTGGTGCCGTTGAAATTGGTGCCCTAAATGAGAATACTCCTCATATTCTATTTTCTATTTATAATAAAAATATTTATCCATGTAGTGTATTGTATTAAGTATATTTGTTATCTAGTACCCATAACACAAGCTCTGCTTAGCTTGGGGCTAGATAAAGCTGTGTGAATTGTCCAGCATTATTTATTTATTTATTTATTCGTACTCTCCTATTCGTACCTCGCTCGGTAAAATTTTCAAGGAAACATTAGTACTACTGAATATAACAAAATGCATATCTCCGTCTCTTTTACTACCGCGGATTACGCGCTGTCTATACCTGTATTCCTGAACTAGTGAACTAAATGAAATTTTAAACAGTTGTTTTTATTCTTGTTCACAGATTTAAAACTTTATGGCGTAGGCAGAAAATAGTGATACAGACGTGAACTTTTTTAATGGTTGCGAGATTTCGTGACTGATGAGCAAGTGAACTACTAGGAACGAGTTTAATTGATATGGTCTTACTCTTTCACCAGTGGGAACTAGTTCATTTTAGTACATCGTTCCTGAACTACAAACTCCCTCTGGTAGGTTCCCTCCTAGTCATCGAGAAAAAAGAAAGAAAGAAAATCTATTTATTGGCTCACAAAATACATAGACAATAAAACAAAAAAACTTATATATAAAATACTTTGTCCACCATGTGCCACGTTCTCTTACGATGACATTCACGAGCTGATTTTGAGAGGTAAATTTCTCATTTCATTTTATAAACCAAATTTAAAATCGTAGAACAAAAGTTCTGAGTAAGAGAGACTAATTTAAAATATTGAATTGGACGTGGTAGTTGAATGTACCTACTATATTGATTGATTAATTATTTTTTAATTAGACTACTGCATTGTATCATTATTCTCCTTAAAAGAGTTCCGCCTAAGAAACAGGAAAAAGAGACAGTGAAAAATTTCAACCGAGAGTACCTACGTCCAATTCAATCCACTTTGTGCGCGATTCATGCACTCTCCTGAAACCTTTGCTGTGAATTTAATATTTTTTTCTCAAACAAGAATTCATAGAAACTCAGAAGCAGTTTCATTAAGGAAAACTAGTTTCTACCGGCGCGGCGGCTTCGCACGCTTTGTTTCTATGTAACGTGTTCTTGCTCTTGGGACCTGATTTATGGAATAAAAGTAAAAGTAAAAAAACTCGCGGAAATCAGCTCTTCTCCGTAGACCGAGACACGTTCTCGGTGACCCCGTTGACCCAATCACCGCCGCTAACCCGGAGGTGACGGCAACCGATTCGCTTCCGCACACTACACAACTGACCAAAAACCGACCCCGCCGGATGCGGGGTCGAAGAATTCCCCGTTTCCGCCCATAAGTGCACTCGTGCACCTAGGCGCAACCTCCCTTCCCTCTCGTAGCATCTGGCAACAGCCCAAGCCGAGGCTCGCACCTAAGTGGTGGCCCTTGTGCGTGTTGCCCCAACCTAACTTTTAACCGGCGAGGCGGCTTCTGCGCCCGCCAAAAGTCCGGTAACGCTGTCATGGCCATCTGCGGTCAACAGCATTTTAGTCCATTCGAAAAAAAATCGCGGAAATCAGCAGAATCCCCGTTCATTTTCTCGACATGTGAAGTAAGGAGTCTTCTAAACGTGCCAGACCTATTGAACTTGCCAATGGCGTTTGGTTCGGCTTACAGGTCCTCGAGCTCCTGGTTTTTCCAGACAAGCCAGGGTCTATCTTCTCGTCTGGTCGATTCAAATATCTAGCGCAGCACTTTTCGATTTTTCCTAAGGAGTTACATTCGCACTTGATTGTTGCTATTTCTATGAGTTGGACAAATTAAGGCGAATGCAAACATCACTCAGCACTGTTCAATCGTTCAGCGGAATGCAATTTTCTTTGCAATCTGTTTACTATGGTGCACATAAATCAGCCCCTATATAACAAGACAAATGCAAACAAAACGCTGCGAAATTGCGAAAGTTTTAAACAAATCCGAGCTCGGACCGTGTTTTACTTTAAATCGCGAAACTATGGAACGTCCGCTTCAAACTTATTCGGTGATGTATCAAAAATATTGCTTTGCTTTGGGATTATTATACCATTTCTTTGCCAAATATTGTTTAAGGCAATTCTATTTATCCAATAGAAATTGATAGAAATTACTATTTTGTTCGAAACTGCAGTTTAGAAATCAACAACTAAGCTCCCTTCCTAAGTTACCCATAAGTTGCTACCGTGGTACATAAGTAACACGACATGCGAGGACACATACATGGTTAATAGTTATTATGTAATTTTACTCATAAAGTGTGAAAACAATTTATTCTCCAAATAAAATAAAACTATCGCTGAACAAATCTCACAGCAATAAAGAAAAGATTCCATAACATGGGTTGGAGTAGATAATATCTAAGACGTGATTCAATTACAGGTACGAGTACCTTGACTCTTGATCTACCTGTAATTGAATCACACCTCATTAAAATTTGAATAGACCATTGTCAGTTACAAATTGTGAGACAAAAGTCTTTACCACTAATCTATTGTTGAAATCCTTGATCAAAACCCCCGAACCGTGTTACGAGTTTCGCTAAAATAAATAGAGAGATTGCTTCCTATTTTCAGTTAGAAATTGCTTCAATTGTATTGGACTCATTGTGATGGAACATTCTGACGTGTTTATCCCGTTGTTTACCGAGGGTACTAGGGTCTTTAGAAATGTGTGGTGGAGACAATTTTCGAAGGAGATTTTACTGGTAGCTCTGCTTTGTGAGGTTCCTTTGTTTTGGCGAGATTTTATTTGTTTAGTTGGGATGTGTCGTATTTCAGAGAACTAACGAGGTTCAGGGTGGCAGTTATTAGTGCGGGCATTGGTGGAGTGTTACATTGGTAAATTGCGTGTCAAGGATTCCTAATTGTGGATAACAACAGTTCGAATATCATTAGTATTATAACATGTGTTTTCTAAGAAATCAAATAATATGGCAAAAATTTTCGACTTCGACGGGACTTGAACCCGCATCCTTCCCTCAGTACGGGAATGTGCTAACCAACTACACCACGAGGTCAAGTGACGTAGGAGTCGAAAATCTTTGGGACTTTCTACGGTCTCTAGAGACCGTAGGAAGTCCCAAAGATTTTCGATACATTAAACCCATACATTAAAACACACGTTAACGGCGCTAGCGCCGTTAACGTGTGTTTTAATCGCCGTTAACGTGTGTTTTAATGTATGGGGTTGGCAATGAGTGGTGGTCACGACGTAACAATGGAACCCTCGAACTCCTCCCGTAGACGTCGTAAGAGGTGACTATGTAACCTACCAAAGGAAGGAAGAAAAAAATGCTCATTAGAAAATGATTTTATGAACTTGATGACTTCTTCAACGATTCTTTTAGCGACCCGCAAATTAAATTGTATTTTAATATAGGTACCAAATAGTTCGTCTTTATTCGAAAGACACGATACCTGCCAGTTTTCCATTGCAACACCCTAAATGGGTACATACTGTGATCTTAACTTAAACTCACCTAATCACTAAGACCTGATTGTATGAATGCAATAAATAAAACACTGAATACTGAAAGAAATAAATAAATAATGCTGGAAAAAAAAAAGTGCAGTAGCTTCTTTCAATGTATTTTACCACCTATACTACCTATGCGATTGCCGAACCGTCCGCCAAGCGTGGTGATATCCCCTCGTTTGGGGGATGCAAGTTCAGCCATGGTAAGGTGTAAGTGCTGATACGTATAGTAGACGACCTCCGTGGCGCAGCGGGCGAAGGTCCGCCTGCGACGCAGTAGGTTGCGGGTTCGATTCCCGCCTCGGAATAAATTTGTGTACGATCTGCAGAAATTTGTTCCGTTGGTCTGGGTGTTTTCCATGTATACCTAATAAAAAATATCTATCTATGTAGTGTATTGTATTAAGTATATCAGTTATCTAATACCCATAACACAAGCTCTGCTTACCTTGGGGCTAGATAATGCTGTGTGAATTGTCCAGCATTATTTATTTATTTATTATTTATTTATGGTATGTATTAGATAAAAAAAAAAATCTCATAGGCACATTACATTGCACTTTAGAAAGTCTTTAAAATACATTAAAAATAAAGCGTGTACATAGAATCAAGAAAATGTTACGTTGACTCATGCGATGTCGTTCCAAAAATTGTGAGAGATAACCCTTTTATGTCATAGTAGTAGTAGGCTCTCTCGGTGAGGTGCTTTTTGATGGTGGTCCTAAATGCCTTTTCGCCGATTGTTAATATTGGCAATACCTTGTAAAATCTAGCACTGAAAGATTTAGTAACTTTCGCTATCGTCTGAAGTAACACTAACTTAGGTGAGACCATGAGGTTGTCATCAACATCATTTTATTGATCCTGAGACCATGAGATTGAGTTTTAGCTTCCTCTGTTCTGGTGCATGCAGCTATGGAGAATACACGGAGGGGTGAAATAACTTTTGGGTTGTTGATGTTCAAGCATTTGTTCATTGACTCACTTAAATTAGGAAAATGGAACAGTACACAGAAAATACTGAGTTCTATCAATATTTAAAAAAACACGTGACTAATACTTGGTTGTAAAATAACTCGTTTCGGTTTAACATTAACATAATAACCTATCAATTTTCATTCGCTTGCACACTATGACACTTATTCAAATGGAAAGTTCGCTGCCAAAGAAAAAGTCCGAAGGCATGCCATTAAATTATAAAATACTGAGCATACGGGCCACCAACAGTCACCACAAAATCGGCAAATGAGGCGTTTATCTAAAATAAAAAATCCCTATTTACCTTATTTATAACTTTATAGATAGCGGGGATTTTCTGCGGATAGGAGAGGCTGTCAATTGGATGCATGTCAAAATAAGCAGGAACAATTGCTCCAAGTAAAAAGCGGCCTCATTTCAGTCTTAGCACAAATTTTAGATCTAATAGTCTTGATGTAAATAAAAATTGCCAGATTGGGTACCTACTAGCTTCTCGAATGTGGAACGCTCAAATTAGAAGAAAGTCCACCTACCTCAGTCATAGTAGGAGCGGCGGCGCCGCCGGCATTCGTGTTTCGCGTGCGTATTGTTGTCTCGGTCGCAATTTGATCTAGGTACGTCTCTCCATCTTTGTTGTTCATGAGGTAGTTATATTGGCAAAACTTAGAAATAGCGTTTCTTTGTGTTCATTTGCAACACATACATGCCATTTGTTGAGTTAGCGCTGGGAGAACGTACTATATCTACAGAATTTTACTTAAATCTATGCCTAAAACTCTGTATCTCACCAGCTTCAAAGCATGACAGAGCTACTTGCCTTGCCATGCAGTATTAATACCCACACACATATTAATACACACAAAAGGCTTTGTCGCTGAGCGACCACATCGCCTTCTTTATACATATTTACAATCTTTTACAAATGAAAACTAAAAACACGTGTACAAAAATAACATAAAGCAAGGTTGTAAATTGTGTGGGCTTCTTCAGACAATGGATTGGATAACATACTGTTACATTTGCCAACATCATATAACTTAGCCACTCCAAAAATAAGAAGTTTGTTTTCGTTTCGTACACATTCCATTATCATATGATGAACATCATCAAGATGTGTATTCTTAAGATAAGCTTGCGTCAAACTGTCAAACCAAGTGGTCGCGTCCGAGCGGCTCGTGTGCACTCATCCGCAGCGTGCCATTTTCACCCCTTTCAAGAAAGTTAGGAGTGCACTTTGCAATACCTCAAAGTAGCAACCTAATCTTTGCTTCAACAAGGAAATGTAGTCCTTTTCCGGAGTAATTGGAACATGATTTATTTCGGCTATATTTCACCGCATCGGATTTTAAACATAATTCACTGAACAAAGGAGATTGCTTTTAAAGACGCTATTATGTTAATGTAATTTATCGTTAGATCTTAAAGACCCATCTTTATTTACAGCAGATGAGTGATGAGCATACTACAAAAGAAATTAAGAAAATAATGTAAAGATATACTCTACGAGTGTATCATATTAATGAACGAATAGCTCGCAGAACAGGAGGGCTACGGTGTGGTATGGCACGGCATTACGGCTCAAACGTTGGCAGTTGAAACGTTAGGGTCGGCCGGCATCGGACAATCCGCACTGGCCCCATCAATGGTTTGACATAAAAGATCCGTACTGCACGGAGCGGACTGTCGGCAATGCCGGCGAGGATTCTTGAAGGGCAACTTTTCCATTTAATGCGAATGACGTCATTCAGATTGCCGAAGAGTGGATGCACTTGTCAGCGGATCGTCCGATGCCGGCCTGTGAACGCGCACACTAACGTTTCAACTGCTAACGTTTAAGCCGTAATGCCGTGCTTTACCACACCGTGATCGCGGCCCAGATATCCGCTGGAGAGTCAAAAATCGAGTGGCGACCGAGATGCAACGCAAAGCGGAGTGTTGAGAGACCATCCACTCGCTGGACCGACGAAATTAGGTATTGTAACGATCGCAGGGATTTTATGGATATAGGCGGCTCAGCAGGGCTAGACAATGTAACAATCGATTATCGAAAGCGATAGTAGAAAAGTCCAAAAATGTATGGGTTTGACATAAGCCTTAGAAATGTCACGTGATTTGTTTTTAACGTATAGATTATTGGTAGACAATGTACATACATTTCGATTCCATCAAACGAATCGACAACATCGAACGATTACTTCCATACAAATGCCTAGCCAAGTGGCAGTTTTGACAAGCGATTTCGCTTAGTTGTCGATTCTCTTGATGGAAACACTAGCGAACGCTTAAACCCTGTAGTTATCGAAACAAAATGGCGATTTCTTAAACAGCTGTAGGAAGAAATCATTGAAGTGTTTGTTGCGTTGTTTGTTTTGTGATTTTAAAATAATTTTAGTGCTAGTGTTACATACTTAGTGGTCCATGGTGATACTTAGTTCAAGATGCATACGCTGCGTTTACTGTGGTCAGCTCAAAATGAAAATATTTGGCTCAGACGCCACACAAGATACCTTTCGCGGCAGCTATTGGAAAGTGTTAAGAAATGCCCGAATTATTATTTAGAGAGCACTTTAGGCTCAGCAAAGTCTTATATAAAAAGCTTTGCCATGAGTTACGTTCTTCGACCACATTAAAAAGATCTATAAAGATATCTCTGGAAATAAAGGTAGGTGAATAAGAAATATTTTTTGTTTTGTATTGGTAGATAGGCAGATATAACTAATGTTCCTACCTAAATCAAATTAACAACACAGTAACATTGTTTAATTTATTTCAGGTGCTTTGCGCTCTCAGCTTTTTAGCGACGGGATCATATCAAAGGGTGTGGGTGTTACCCAACATTTGACACAGCGAACAACAAGTCGTTGCATCAGAGATGTTGTTGATGCTCTCAACCATAACAACATTATCAAAAAATGGATTGTTTTTCCTCAAACATCACAAAAACGTTCTCATATCAAAGAAGTGTAAGTGGTTGTTTGTATGGTAGTATAAAGTATACCTATATTACCCACTCTTAAAGGTCAATATGTAGATAACAAAAAGATTAAGCAGACCAATGTGCACCTACTGTGAACTTACCTAGGTACCTACTTAATTACAATTTTTTTTACAGGTTTCAAAGGAAACACGGTTTGCCAGGGGTGATAGGGTGCATTGATTGCACTCATATTGCAATTGTAAAGCCTGTGGAGGATGAACATCTTTATTATAATAAGAAAGGATATCACTCTTTAAACGTTCAGATGGTAATTATTATCTATACTTACACATGTGATAAAAGCTATAAGACATCACCTTGCACACTTCTTTTACTGATATTCTATAATAGCATTCCTATTATTTTTATAGATATGTGACCACAACTCAACTCTAAGTTTTGTGGTGCCACACATGACTGTTACATATGGTCTGCAAGTGTAGTGGAGCCATACATGCGTGGGCTTCATGAAAGCGGGGAACATGTTTGGTTGCTGGGTAAGACAAAAAACATTTGATTAACAGTAAGACAACCTGCCAAGGCCATTGGACATGCAAAATTATTGTAAAAATAATTATGGTAGATACTAAATAAGTTGCTTTTTTAATTAGAAATTAATATTAAATTTAGTTAGGGCAGGTACTCATAAACAATCGATGTAGGTAAATAATTAAGGCATATTTGTTTTCTTGCAGGGGATTCTGGTTTTCCACAGCGACCCTGGCTGATGACACCTGTTTTAAATGCTGCATCTGGGTCTCGAGAAGAGATATACACATCTCGCCATGTGCAAGCCAGACACTACATTGAACGTTGCTCTGGTTTGCTGAAGTCTCGTTGGAGGTGCTTGCTTAAAGACCGAGTTCTGCACTACCATCCTTATGTAGCTAGCAAGTTAACTCTTGCATGCTGTGTACTACATAACATTGCAGTAAAGGCTCGGCTTCCAACACCAAGAATTAGCCCTGGTACAAATAACGATGGCAGTGATGACTACACCTCGCAAACTAACGCCTTTAATGCTGACAACCAAACTGAACTGATCCGAGGCAGGGCAATGCTCAATCATTTAATCAGCAGGTTGTGATGAGAATGAGACCTCTTAAGTGTATTAAAAATAAAAGTACATAGATAAAGTTACCAAAATATTTTATTATTAAACTTTTATTACCTACTATTTTATATTATTTTACCTATTTCCACTTGTCCCTAGTCTTACGGACACCACCACCAATAGAATTGAAGGTGTTGGCCAGCTCTTGCCACAAACGATCAGCCCTCAAACGTCCCTGCGCACCAGGCTGAGGTTTAGCAGAGGTCGCCGTGGCTGTAACATAATATTAACCTCTCCACAGGCAAGCCGCTAGTAGCTGGTTCCTAAACTAAAGAGCCTTCGTTCTAAATATTTCTTTGTGAATCGCGTCATTGTTTACAGTAGGTAGGTACCTGCCTTCCGGCTTGAAACTTTTAAGTGTTTTATGAGTACTTTTATGCTTTTGTATAGGTACCTATTACCTAGAAATTTAAATTAAGGTAATACCTAGATGAGGTATTGGTAGGTACTGCCTAGTTATAACAAATAAAGTGAGGTACCTAAGTAATCAAATATTTTATCTTTCCATAAACTCCAGAAGTGTTGAAAACTGCTCACTGCTGGCCCGTGCTCTTGATTCCATTTTTTTAGCTCAAGTGGCTCAATTAATTCCGCAACGCAGTACCTTTGGAGGGAATTTTCAAGAATTCCCTCCAAAGGTACTGCGTTTCATTTCAACTAAGAAAGATTTTTTTAATAAGTTAGATCGAAAAATCAAATAATTTATATTTCCATTTTAACCTATTAATTATGCCCTAGAAATTGAGTACGTGACTCAAATTATCAAAAACTAAATTATAATAAGCCTCCACACGCAATAAAAAATAGAAAACCTTTTTATAAACACAATCTAAGATATTAGTTTTGCGTAGACCGGAACGTAATAAACACGGGCAAAATAAGCGAATGACACATTTGACGTTTGATGTCGAATACCATAGACTAAGCGGGGTATTTAGCGATCAGACGAATAGACAAGGCGATCGCTATGCGAAGGTTACTTTGTCTACCAATCGAACTTCGCCATCGTTTGAGCCATGACGATTGTAGAAATCGAATCGCTTCATAGCGAATGCCGGTTGGCTAGGCCTGCGACCGCTTTTTGTGGCGTCGTATCGGGGAGGCCTATGTCCAACCATGGACGTTTAAAACTAATATGATGATGTAACGATATGGTTATTTAAATTAAAACCAACTGCCTTGCTTATAAGGTTCAAAAGACTTTTACGAAATGGACTCGTAAACTTGGAATTGATTGCGGATAGGCATTATGATGTTGTTTCGAACGTTTGAAATGGCGCCGGTTATGAATGGCACAGTTTTTTCATTCCGTTACAGATTCATTGCGGGCGAAGGGGCATCATTTTTCTCTCTATTTTTTACGTTTAGTGAAGTTTGCTTCGGTTTATTTCAATGAAAGCTGAAAAGTCTTATACAGGTATCTTGTTTTTATATTTCCCTGTTTTGGGCTGCGTTGCTTTTTAAATAGTCTAAGGTTACAAGTTATTGCAAGGGGCAAGTTATTTTTGTGTCAATTGTAGCAGTACCTACAGTTTTGATTTGTATTATTTGATGAGTGTTTGATATTTTAATAGTTGTTCTAAATTAAATCGAATCAAATCAACCAACATCACAAGCTTTTAATGCATACACTTTGCAACCAAATGTGATAATTCAGCGCATATGAAGTTCGGAATGCATAGAATCCGTTACATATCACAAAGACAATAAATTTGTTAAATACTTACTTCATATTTTTATCCTATAAAAATGTAAGCTGAGCTCAAAAAGCTTTATTTCACAAAACAAGTTAGTCGAGTTTAAATAAAGATACTAAAATTAATAAATAATGCTTGACAATCGACACAGCATCGTCTAGCCCCATAAAAGCAGAGCTTAAGTTAATAAATACTTGTGCTCTTGCTATTAAATCTCTAACAGATTTAATGTCGCCTCTGTTTCATTAAATTTGCTTGAGACTACTCTTGCTAGCTCAACTTGTTGAGAACTAGCGACATCTGGAGCTAGTGTTGCCATAATAATTGAACAGATGCCCATTTTTTTACATCTAGCAAACGGTTCTTACGCTGATCATCTCTGTAATTAACTAATCAATGACCAAATCACTTGTCAAGAGAAATAACTATTCAACAAGATATTTGATAGTCTATTATAGAAATGGCAGTTAAACTAGGCTAGGGGAACCGATTTGATGTTTTTTAAATTTTTTTAAAGGTTTCTAACAAATTTTAAAGAAAGACACTTGATAGGTACGTAAATTGGATTTTTAAATGTTGGTACGTAGCTAAAATTGACTCGATTGAAAAGATAACATGAACCTTCTCGCTATTACTCGTATTCTACTACTCTAGTCCAGCAAAAACGGTTTTCCTGCAGTCTCCGGCTATATTCTAAGCGTACATTTATTCTGGCAACCCTAGAAGACAAGTTGGCAACTTTGCATGTGATGTCACAGATGCTTTTTTACACCTAGCGCAAAACTTCTGAAACATGCTGAATTGGCGTTATGGAGTAAGTTCGAAAAATGTTTTAAAGGTTGACGGTTTGTGCCTTATCATCATCATCCACATGTCTACACACGTCCACTACTGGACATAGGTCCCACATCCTCAATCTCAATCTCAACCACCACAGCCTATATTGGTCCACTGCTGGACGCTGGCCTACCCCTGATAAGCGCCTTAACGGTTCTTATCACATAGGGGAAGGTAATGCCCATTATGCCCAAGCTGGGCATGCGGGTTGGGGATCGCGGTTCGGTGGTAGAATAGTTTTGCAGGAGTCGCTGCAGCGTCTCCTGCCCCCAGTGGATATCCCTTAGTCGCCTTTTACGACACTTACAGGAAGAGTTGGGACTCCCCCATACAGACATAGACGCCACAAATAGCAGTTCTGCGGTGCGATTACACTAAAATCTCCTTTTCCCATTTAATGGGCCATCCGGGGAGACTACTTTTCGAATCGATTATCGTTATCGAAATTCTAACCTAAATTTTTGGGTAATGTTGAGTAGCAGTGGATTCTTGAAGATGATATTTCGAACGAAATTTTACTTGTATAAAAGTTATCCACGAGTATTTCGTGCTAAGAATTCAAAGTAATAATTACATTAAGGCCGTAATATGATTTATTTTTTAATTTCCTTTGTGATTTACCTTAGTCACAGATTAACTACGCCTTAGTTGAGTGAAAATGTATTTCTGCTTAGTTTATAAATCCTAAAAGGTCAGATCGGATTAGCAGCAAGGAACGGAAAGTGCGTAGATTACTACGCCCACGCCAATCAACAAATCCCTAATTTTGATGAAGAGCTTTCAAAACACCAACACAGGTTATCTGTAAAATTTACTTTGAAAATAAATCATCGGTGTTTAGCACCAGTTTAATAAGGTTTTTGAATATAAGATTTAGGTGTATTGATTATAGTCTGGACTTGTGTACTCTTTCCTTAGTAGGTATTGTTTTAGTCCTGTTAAAATCACAAAATTCTAAAAAACAAAAATTTTGCCCTAAAATACTTCCATTGTTGACGCGGATGTTTGTAGTTAAGTAGCCTAATTAAATCACTAACGCCACAGTATAACTACATGGTCACTTAATACCAAAATAAGCTAACAAAACCACAGACAGATCTGACACAGTTTTTGTCCTGTTAAATTAGAACGAGCAATCAAGTAGGTACTAGCATGGACGGGACGAGTTACAAGAACGATAGAAGCACAAATTAAATTCTGTTTTTATATCCCTTGTCTTCCTACAAGCTCAGTGTAACACAATATTGGACGCCGGGCGCTTAGATAAGTGGTCACTATGCGCCACAATATGGCAACATTGTAACCTTCTATTGAACGAGCAGATTGCTTTGTTTGCAGCGGTCAGAAAATAACAGAAATAATCAGAATAGACAATGTGTGTGAGTATTATTAATCCATGCATCATACATAAAAATTTTGATTAAAAATAATAGAAGAAAGGTGAGACACAGTTTCATACCTACCTAACCTACCCTACTTTCGGTGATTTATAGTATTCTCCTTGTTTTTTTTAATCAATGTTTTGATAAATCATAAATAAATCATAGCGAAACCTTAAGAAGAGTCAAATAACACAAAATAACTAGGTACCTAACCTAAAGAAACATAAAATAAAATGCTTTTAAAAGACTATATGGTTTCTGCCTTGTTTAAAGGTAATTTCTATCCGATGGGAACTGATTTATTTTTTGATTTGGATTTTTTTTTTCATTAAATTCTTAAAATCATTTTTAGACATCGAAGGTCCAAAATACAAAATTTTAGGTAAGAGCACTTATAACAAAATTTAAACTAAATCTAGGCTTGAACTAAAACCCAAAGGTGCGCACGCGCAGTATAGGACAGTCACGCTTGGTCTATTTTTTTTTTTACTGCACATGAAGATCATTGCTGAAGAAGTGTATAGCCCATAGATTTAAGTAAATTTTTTATTTAAATCTTTGGTAGGTATAACTTAGAAGGTAATTTTGATATTCTGATCACACAAAACATTGCTAACTTAAGTGCAAGAACGGTGTTGCTAGTCCTCCGGGGGTCGGCTAGATTGCAGCTTAAATAATAGACGTCAACGATTGGTTGGATAGCAGAATCGAACAAACCAATACTTTTCAACCAATAAGCTTTGGATTATGGGATTGCATCCACGAAACAAGAACAAATTGCAATTCGCATGAGGGGTTTAAATAAAAGTTTTCAGTAAATGCCTCTTTGTGATAGAGGTTATTTTTTTTACAATAAGTTACTATTTTATGTTTATATAAGTTTATTATATTGTTTGTAGGTTATATATAGGTATTATTAGATGACCTCCGTGGCGCAGCGGGCGAAGGTCCGCCTGCGACGCAGGAGGTTGCGGGTTCGATTCCCGCCTCGAAACAAATTTGTGTACGATCTGCAGAAATTTGTTCCGTTGGTCTGGGTGTTTTCTATGTATAATAAAAATATCTATCTATGTAGTATATTGTATTAAGTATATCAGTTATCTAGTACCCATAACACAAGCTCTGCTTAGCTTGGGGCTAGATAATGCTGTGTGAATTGTCCAGCATTATTTATTTATTTATTTATTTATTTATTAGAGTATGTAGTGTAAGTATTATTTTCTTTTTTACTTTAAAAACTTTCGTAGTTTGACGAATTCATTATGAATGTAAGCGGGTTAACTACGAACCTAGTTTGTGTTGGAAGAACCTATTATTTTCTTTTTTTTTCGAATCCTACTGTCTATTTTGTTCTTACATGCCCAGTCCATCCCAATGTTGTCTGGAAGAGACCGCTTATAGCGATAAGGCCGCCTTTGTACTTCATCTACTCTTCGCATTTATTTCTGTATTGTTATCTGTCTCTGTGTGGTACACTGAAGACTATCTATCTATCTATCTACTAGGCATTAAGGCGCTTGTATGTCTCAAACTAGCGCTGCTGCCTTTTATTTCTTTTAATTACGTTAATCAAAGGATTTTTTATAAGTCCATTGTTCAGTTATGGTACCTATCTAGCTATATTTTAATGCCCATAAAATAGTTTTCTCTTATTTCGTTTATGCAGAATAGCGAAGTTAGTTAGTACATTAGATATTTGAAAATTCTTGTGTATAATATAACTTAATTATAAACAAAAATAGGTGTTTACTATGTATTTTCTAGGTTCTACTAGTTATTTAGATTAGCACATTGTAAGCCATTTGCTATGAATCTTTTTATCGTATTTTATCACGCGTCAAGTTTTGGGTAAAAAACACAAAAATCCGTAAGTACTGACCAATCAAATGCAAAATCCTTCGAATAAAACATAACCAGCATACAATTAAAACATTAAAAGGAAATAAAGCATTATAAATTGCCATTTTTTGCGACGTAAAATATCGCCAGATTTATTTTTCACGTGCACGTGATGAGAAATGAAAACCGCTGGTCATAGATTAAACAGAAGTAAAGTCCACAGAAGAGCCATAAATATACTAATATTATAAATTCGATAGTAACTCGGTCTGTCGCTCTGTTACCTTCTTACGCCGAAACGGCTAAACGGATCTCAAGAAAATTTGGCAGGGATGTTAAGTTCTTGATGCAAAATATATGGAGTAAGCAAAAGTTGATTTCATACGTCCTGCATGAAAATATTGTTCGTCCAAATTCTATTAATAGTGCGTAACAAGTAACCCTCTCTATACTTGAATCTGTTGTACTTAGTTCTTTCAGATTAAATAATGTGTACCTATTTCCATACAAAAAAATCTTAGAGTTTGTATATTTTAAAACTAAATAATAATTCTAAAGTCGTTTACGACAGGATATTTACCATGATTTGAGTTTTCCAATATTCTCACTCGCAGTGATTTTAAATATTCGATGATCATGGTGCATAGGACTATGCCGAAATATTGGAAAGCTCAAAACTAAAATCTTGGTAAATATCCCGTTGTAAATGACTTAAGCGTTAATAACCATTATATTTTAACAAGTTTTAAATAATAATTATAAAAAGGAAATAAAGTGTTAACGCATTCACTGCCCAGCGTCGGCGGAGGCGGGGGCATGTGTGCGTCTTGGGCTCTGAAAGTGTTAACAGATTCTCTACACTTCAACCCTTTAAGGCCAGCATGAAAAAGTGAAAAAGAAACCACTAGTAGGTATTTGGGACGCTTTATATTATTGTTTAGTGAACAAAAGCTAAATCTTTTTCAAGTGTCCGTTCTACTTACGGTCCCGAGGTGTAATTTAGACAAATGACCCAATAATTTTCGGCTGCCCACAAATGTATGAAGCTAATAATAAATTGCTGGTAATACGAAAAATTACTGAGAAACTCGACGAATACCAATGGGTTTTGAATTTCATTGTGTAGGTTACTTTATGTTTTCAGTTCGCAATATTTTCGTGGAAATCTGCAGTAAGAAGCCATCCGGGGTTCGGTATTTTGTGACAATGTTGGTACCAAAAAACGTTAAAGGGAGAGTTAAGGGAAACTTTAAAAACTACTGGATCTTATAAAAATATTCAAGGTCAAAGTTTGCAAACACAAGTTTTTCTTAGATTTTTTTTGATCTTTCAGCCAAACGGTAAGTTTTACCATAAAAATACCTACCTATCACAAAATTGCAGATCATGCGATTTTCTACAAAAATAATCCTCACACTTCTTTCCCAAGAATTCACTTTTGAGATGACGACGAGATGACGAAGAAATGCTATTCCTTCGTCCATTCTTTCTCCTCAAAACTAGCCGTTAAGACTATCATAGACAATGTATGTTAGTCAGACCGACTTTTAGGACGAAGAATCGCTATTTCTCAAAAATGGTGATTGTTAAGAAAGAAGTGTGCGTATCATTTTTGTAGAAAATTTCATGATCTGCAAGTTTTTATAGACTCTCTATGATAAAATTAACCGTTTGTCTGAAAAAACCAAAAAACGCATATTTGCAAACTTTGACCTTGAATAAAATAATTTTGCACACAAGGGATCGATGGGGACTTTTCACAGGTTCATTTTTATGGTATCCCTAACGTTTATGTAAAAATTCAGCTTCTCGGGAATTTATGCAAGGGTGAATGTCTATTTTGACCGGATTATTAGCTGATATTTAGAAGTTTTATTTCTATTTTTACGCATTGTAATTCAAGTTTTAATTTGCAATGATGATTGTTACATACTAGGTTCTATCTATCTATCTAACCAGCCGGTAACACCTATCAGTGCTGAGTATATGCCTCACCACCCCTGGGGGTCTTGTGCCAGTCGGATCCCCTGCTTCCATAAAGTCCCCACAATGTCGTCTGACCATCAGGCAGATGGTCTGTGGCCGCCGCAGATCTCTAGACCTCATAATCATCTCTCTTTGCCTCACAATCCGAATACCTACAATTTCGACCAACGTTCTTCGTCATCCTCCTAGGACGATCTAGTTAGTTGATCCTAGGTTGGTCGAAAGTAAATTTAAATTTGAACAACACATTGTCAGAAGGACAACTGTATCCATCAAAGTATTATATTATTTTATTTATTTTACAAACGACAACCCATAAAGTAAACAAAACGTACTCCATAAATCCATTCCACTTTATTTCTGATACAATGGAGCCCTGGTTTATTTTCAATACACGTTTGTACACGATATCCTGTTTTGATTAAACAATACCCTGATCGTATTGTTTTGTTTTGTGAAAAGAATATTGGAATCAAAAAGATACTTACGTCGTCCCGTAGCAGGGCGTAGCATTTATTTATCTAGAGCAGAAAATGTATGTATAATCCGTGCACGTTGATAATGGGATGGTCCAATTTCGAACTGAAACAAGCTTGATTGCACATTAACTTTGACAAGGTACCGTCCCTTTCTAATAGCGCGAGGACTAAATATATTGCCATAATGATGTCTGTGAGAATAGAAACGTAGCAGCACATAGCAGAGGCGTAGCACTTGTGTTGAAAGCAATGGCTCTTACGCAGCAGTGTAGCAGACGTATAGCACTTGTGTGTAACCGTAGCAAAGCAATGTGGATTGAGAGAAAAGTCGTAGAAAGCCGCAGCGCAGTCGTAGACAGCCGTAGCAGCGTAGCAAAAATGTAACAATTGTGAAAAAAGCAACTACATAGCATTGTGGTAGCAGCGTTGCTACGCTGCTACGAAAATGCTATGTCATTGGCACGTAGCACCTATGTAGAACCGTAGCAAAGGTGTAGCCCCTGTGTAGAAAGCAATTACGTAGGCGTAGCACTGTTGCAGCAGTATAGCAGTCTCGTAGCACTGTCATAGCAGTGTAGCAGACAAGCATCACTATAGACTCTTCCTGCCACTGACCCTGCCCGTAGCTTAGGCTAGAACTAAACCATACCCTTAAAACCTTAACCTAAATAAGTAAACCTAACAAAGTGACTTTATTTTTTATTTTGCTACAGTGAAATACTAACAAAATAAAACAACAGTCATCATCATCATCATCATCAGCCTATATTAGTTCACTGCTGGACATAGGCCTCCCCTAATGAGCGCCATAGCGCCCTGTCTTCAGCTTGTCGCATCCAGCATCTACCTGCAGTCTTTCGCAGATCGTCATCCCACCTGGCCGGAGGGCGTCCTACACTACGTTTGGTCGAGTCGTGGTCTCCACTCAAGAACACGTTTACCCCAGCGGTTGTCGGTTCTTCGCGAGATATGGCTGGCCCATTGCCACTTCAGCTTGCTAATTCTTTGAGCTATGTCGAAAACAACAGTAAATTAATTAATTTAATTTATTGATAAGGGTTTCTTCGCCGTGTTTGGTATATTAAAAATCGTGAATCTCAACAACCATTGAAACAAAATAAAGTACTTAAGTTCGAGTAGTACTTTAAAAGAATCCAATAACACTTTGTTTAGCAAGCAGCTTCTTTCACGTCTTTCTTAATTTATCTCTTACTAATCGGATAAAACAGGAGCTTAAAATCCGTGCCGAGAATTTTAAGGAACTACAATGAATTGTGTAAACGTTTCACTCTTTCTCTTTTTAATATAATTAAGTGTAAACTTTTTGTTCTCAAGTGCTTCAATTTAAATAGGCTTTAGGTAGGTACTTAACAAGTTTTGTACTAGAGTTTGTAATCTAATAATTTTGACTTTAGCATTTATCGGGTCGGTTGCTATGAGGCGCTTATCTTGTTTAACGCATTATTACAACAACCCGATCAATCCAGTTAATAGTATGATACTCACCGAATACTTATTCAGTGAGTGTCATACTATTAACTGGCTTCATTGTACACTTACCTAAGCCTAAACTTAGCGGTGAGAAAAGCCATGGACGAGATCAAGTCTTTTATAGTCTATTAAGCTACAAAACCTGAGCACTTCAATGGCGCTGAGAGTGAAGGTCAGCCTGCGATACTGGAGGTCGCGGTATCGATTCCCGCAGTGGGACAAATGTTTATAGGATCTACAGATTTTTGTTTGGGAGCTGGGTGTGTAATACGTTTTTTGTTTAATATGAAAAACGTGATGATGATACACTTAACACAAGCTCTGCTACATTTGGGGCTAGCAGATGACGTCTGGATTGTCCAGAACAATAAAAAAAACAAAAGGGATAAGGGGATACCTAGCATATATTCCCTATTGTTTTTTGAGGTTGATTTTAGGTGTAAGGCCTACCTTATAGTATCTATACCTACTATACTATCTCATTCAATTACGTATCTTGAATAAACAATTACAGCTGGGTTTATTGATTTATGTAGCAGCCGCTAGCGGCTGGAAACGAACCATGCGTGATACATTGCTCGGTCCGAATCGCGCATAAACAATTATGTATTTGTTTTACAGCTCGCTAATCATCTCTATAATGTACTAATCAATAATTTTCTCTAGTCAACGTCAATTCGGCAAGAGAAAGAACTATGTATTTGACGAGAGATTTGATTAATTTATTTATTTATTTTAACAAAACAGTAGTTATCTTACAGTCTAAACCAAAGCACTATATACGCTTAATACATTATCTTTAAATTATACATAATAATAAAAGCAAATAATTAACAAGTAAAATAAAATGGAAAAAAACATACTTCGTTTAAAAGTAAGATATGATCCAAGGCATAAATAGATATGATTTAGACTATCGTTGAATATGTCGACATGTTGGAACTCCTGTAAAAAACCATTGAATAGTACTACGAGAGGTCTAGGTGTGGGTGCGTTATTGGCGTGTCTCGTGCGTGCTGGTGGCTGCGCAAATAGCCGGTGAAACCTGCCTCCGGTTCTGCAGTACTTGTTAGGGACGTTTATAGTAACTGTACTCAATATCACCGGGTTATCCACTCTGTTACAAATAAGTAAACAGTAATGCATGGCGTATTGCAACTTGCGTATCAACTCTTATATCCAGATGATTGCACTGAACTCAAGTTTGCTCCTGACGATCATTGATTAGTTAGTCAGCGTACGAAAGACCGGCACGTCTCGCAAAGATCGAGTAACAGAACCGAACTTTGTGAGACGTGCCTCAAACCTGAAAAAGAAAATATTTTTTTTTATCTAGCCTGGTTCGTCCCACTGCTGGGCAAAGGCCTCCCCCAAATCTTTCCACTCGGTGCGGTCAAGACCGCCACACTCAAATGGCAAAGGGCGAAGCATATTAGCCGAATGCATCCCGAGAGGTGGGCTAGTGCCGCAACACCCTAGGTCATGGGTCCCAGAAGGAAATCGCGAGCGAGGTCGACCACGAAAATGATATAAATATTTAAAAAACTTTTTAACACAAGCTGTTACCTAAGTCCTTGGGAAGACAAATCCAACGAGCCCAAAATCGATGAGGTTACGTCGTTTCCTTTAGAAGTTCCCATTTGAATGGTCACCGAACTTCATTATCATCATCAGCCTATATTAATCCACTGTTGGACATAAGAAAAAAACACCGAACTTACATAAGCGTATACTATAAGTAAGGTACTTACGAACTACATAATAATTTCAGCTCAATCGGTTAAGCGTAATTAATTGGTCTAAAATTCAGTTTTAAAATTTGTCCCAGACACAAGTACGTTTATAAGGTGTTCATCATTTTAGTGCGCCGTACCAAAAGGAGACATTCTGCTGGTGCCACAGAATAATACAGGGTTATTGGTAATTCACTGACACTATGTTAACTGCAGGATCTGCCCACCATCATGAACACGTTCGTGAAGATGCCAGGTCTCAATACTTAAAATTGGTGGAAAGGGAATGATATTAGTATGCCCCCTCCATTCAAAATAGTTCATTGTAGGGATTTTACAAACACCTACCCGTTGTTAATAATTCTCCGAATTTAATACTACTGAATTTGCTACTACTGAATCTCTACTACTGAATCTCCGAATTTAATAAAGAGACAGAACTATGCACGTGTGCTCCGTCCGTTCCATTGCCTTTGAGGTCGCCGCCGCCGCCCCGCGCTGCCGCGCGCCGCGCCGACACACAGAAAGCAATTAATGAATGACCGCGTAGTGTTAGTCGTCAATCGTCGTTGTGTAGTCGTCAATGTCGTGGACATTTGGGATGGCTTGGTACAGTAATAAAGCATGATTTGTAATATGATTATATATTCTGCAAAAAAACGTTTGTGACTTGGTTTGTCCACTGAATATCAATGTGTGATAGCAGGTGAATGACATCGTTCAGTACGGCGCACTAATTTGACTAACACCCTGTATATAAACATACTAACAGGGCAAGTTAAATAAAAGCTTGTTATAAATTCAAAGATAAAAATGCTGTAATGTTTGCTATCAAATCTTGTCTGAAAGAAAAACATCAATCAAACTCTGAAATAACTGACCTACCTGTCACAAAACATTTTTTTATTCTTTAATCTAGCTTAATCTGAAAATAATCTGTTCTCTCGAGATTACGTTTCACATACAATAGTATAACAGATAGGTTACGTCTGAGATATCTTACGTTCTTACGTACTCGTTTATATAAAAGACCATACACACCGAACCCGCCGACGAGGCCCAGCGGCTTTTTTGTCAGTGGCTTACGGTGAAAACAAATCGAAATGGCAGCGGCTGACTTCAGTGTTCAAAGCATTTTAAACTTTATCTCCATATAAAAACATATCAGTTATATAGTACCCATAACACAAGCTCTGCTTACTGCGGATCTAAGTGATGATGTGTCGAATGTCCAGTATTATTTGTTTAATTGAAAAAAGTCGTGCGGCCACCCATGGCGCCGCTAGCAGTCTTGAAAGAAAGAAGAAAGAAAGAAAATTATTTATTAGACATTACACACAAACATACTTTTGTACAGAAATAAAATACAACTTAGTATTAGATAATACAGAGACAGAAAAAAATATAGGTGAACATTAACTAAGTACATAAACTAACACAATTATCTAAGCATTGGGTTGGTACTAATAACTCACTCAGCAAGCAGACGAGTGCGTCATGCCTCCGGTCAAAGCTGAGATTACTTCGAAAACTGAATACGACTGCTGTCATTTGCTGCCATTTCGATGTTTTTTGACCCTAGTCGATGGCGTGTCGGCGGGTTTACATCTTGTTACGAGTTGTCGAAACACTGCCAGCGGCCTACACCAAGACCCTTCACCAAAATGTTGCCATTAGTCACCAATTTTATTCTCTACACTTAAAATAATGCCGCCCCGATAGCCCGCTGTGACCCCGGATTGTGTCGGCAGGGTCGGCAAGTTCGGTGTGTAGATTCCTTTACGATCAAAAAGCGACCGTTTTTCTTACAGATACGATTTACGACACTCGAAATAAAATAACGCAACCTGGTGAATATTTAACGCGTTATATTTCATTCGTAAGAAATTTTTTCGATAAAACATCCAGATTTTATTTATATAAGAAGTTAGGTAGCTTTTAAAAGCTTTTAACGCTTTAACATTGCAAAGCTGCTTAGGTGGATACAGGAAAATCAATTTAAATAGAGAAGATACTTGTTGTTGGTTCGTACCACCTGTACGAATTTACCCATCACTGATTACATTGGTTTTTTGTTTTTACAGTGCTTACCCAGACTTCGACGATTTAGTGGCGAAGCGGATGAAGGTCAGAAATATTGGGTGTTCTGGGTGTTTTCTATGTTATAAAAATAAATAAAGTTTAATGTTAAGTTTATGTTTAGTTATCTAGTACCTACCCATAAGCAGCTCTGCTTACTTAGGGCTAGATGATCCAGCATTATTTAATTTTCAAAATTATAAATACACAGGTTGACAAAATGTAACGCGCCGATCACTTAATAGGGTGCAGGACACATAGAGCCGGTTGTTCGGAATCTGATTAACTAATCAATGATTAAATCTCTCGTCAATGTCAACCGAATTGACATTGACATGGGGTTTAATCATTTAATAGATAATTATAGAGATGATCAGCGTTCGAACAACCGGCTGATTCTCTCATACCTACTCAAAATCAAAATCTCTTTATGTATCTATAAATACAATACCTAAATGTACACTTTGAAAAGGTCAAATTATAAAACTCAACACTGACACAGAAATAAAATGATATTTTTGATTTCTGTCGCTTCTGTATGTACTAGATAAGTAATGAAGCGACGACGAAACCTTTAGCCTGTTAGTTTTTATTTTTCGAGTTAGAGCAAAACCCGTCCCAAGCTTTTTTATCCTCTAGATAATCTGATATTTTATAGCAAGCCTTTTTGCACAGCAAGGTTTTGACAATTTATTTTAATTTGTGTAGCCTATTTGTGGGCACAGCAAGTTTTTGCTATTTATTTAAAATTATGTTTATCGCTATTTTTAGGGAACCGATTGATATTTCTATGAGTGTACAACAAGTTTTAATAAATATGCCTATTGACATGGTACTGCCATAATGTTTATTTCTTTGAATTCATCACGTAAGGATTCTCTGGGACCCATATTATAAATTGCACGAACTTGATTATTTTATTATAAATTGCACGATGTTGGTCGCACCGACTCATAAATTGTGCAAATCGGAGAGGTCCGTGTACGTCATGGGTCCCTCTGTATATAACAGGCTGCCGGACACAATCAAAGGGAATGCAACTTCCACGACGGCCTTTAAATCGAGACTACGAAAATGGCTAATAGAAAACTCGTTCTACTCGATTAACGAGTTCTACAAACTGCCATTATGTATAATAATTTTTAATATTTAAAACAAAAAAATTTAATGTATATTTAAATCAATAATAATTTCTTTAGCCTGTACTTAAAATTACGATTATACTTAAATTTAATAATAGCTATTATTGTACTTTAGTACCAACTTGACTTATAACTTAGTGTTATTAATAAATATATTGTATTGTATTGTATTGTATTGAACGAGCCCTCTTCTGCAGCACAAATACGGTGTTAGTATTTTTGGTTTTTAGGGTTTCGAGATCGAAGATCGGTTTCGAAACCCTTATGGTCTCGCTTTGTCTGTCCTTTTTTCCCTCCTGAATATCTCAGCAACTACCACAGCTATTAACTAGAAATTTAAAGTAATTATACATTTTGTGCGCCTGTACAGATTTAAAGTGAAAAAAATGAAAAATTAGAATGAAAATTTTCAATACAAATCGTGATGTCGAAATTTTAAATAAGACCTACAAAGTCACGTGGGGTATCAAATGAAAGGTAGTTAGTATTAGTTTGTATATTTTACAAAAGTTTTGAAAATTTCTGTAGGTTTCAAACTTATCGAATTATTTTGGAAAAAGTCGAATAGGTAAATACCCATCCCTAAAAAATACCTATCTCCGAAGTTTGCAGAGCGATCCATTTAAAATGTATGCAGCGTTTATAGATATGGATTTATATTTTACAGGTAAAATATAGAGAAGTCTGTAAAAATAAAACTTTTTGAAAAATGGTCAATAACGGTGGGAATAATTTTCAAAAGGGGGGGGCTACCTCACCATGGATATCAAATGAAAGGTATTAGTTTGATCAAAAACGTTTTTGAATTTTTTGTAGATTTCATACTTTTTTAAATATTTAAAAAAAGTCGATCGAAGCATGCAGAGAGATCCATCTGAAATATAGGTTGTGGGTTGTGTTCCTACTATTTTTAGGTATTCATTAAATTGCGAAGTCTCTAACCGGTACCTTTGGTACATATTTGTTAATAAACGTTCGAAACCCTCGGCGCACGAGTTACACTCGCACTTAACGGATCTTTTTTTTACTGTCGATAGACCTTCGTTTAACCGCATCTCACCTGATGGAAAGTGACGCTGTGGCCGACGATGTGACCCGAAGGTCTAGAAGATACCTATTCACTCTTGTCTTGAAGAGACTCAGGTTGTAATTGGCTGGGAAAATAGCAGCAGGGAGCGTGTTCCAAACACCAGCGGGACGCATGATGAAGGTGGAGGAAAACCGCTTAGTGCGAGTGAAGGGTATAGCCACCAAGTAGGGATGGTATTGCGCTGTGAGTCTGCTTTTCCTGGAGTGGAAGGGAGACGGTGGGATCTGCCGTGCGATTACGCTAAAATCTCCCATTCCCATTGAATGTGCCATCGGGGGAAACTGAGCATTATACGATTTCAGTTTCCAATATGGTACTAAAGAAATACATACAACTTTCTGGCTGGCGAAGCCGATCGACGACGGAAGTTTTAAGGTTTACGTCAAGATATAACCTAAGTCAAAGTCAACTGTAGTAATACTCACACTTGACATTTTTACTCGATTATTGTAATTCTGATTCAAACTTACAAACACCTAAATACATAGCAGTAATAGCAGTAATAAAACTTAGTCGAGCAAAACAAGGTCTACTGTGTGTGAGTAACATACATTTTAACGTTGTATTATCATATAAAATAAATACAATTGAGTTTGACATTTCTGATACTATGACGTTGGCAGCTTCGTCGTCGGTCGGCTCAATCCATACAGAAAATTGCTTGTATTTGTTTTAGTACCACGTGATGGAAGCCGAAATTGTTTAAAGGTACCCAATCTCCCCGGGTGGCGATCCATTGAATGTGATATTTTACCGTAATCGCACAGCAGGTCAGGTTCCTGTGAGCATTCTCTGAAATATTTGTAATAAAAGTTCGAGAGACCTTAGTCTCTGCAAGGTCTCGTCAATGAATCTGAAGGCTCTCCGTTCTACCGAGTCCAAGAACTATGAACTGTCAACCATAAAGACTGTTGGAATTAATTCCACATCAAATATCGACATCATTCCAAATTAACTGTCTTAAACATACACCTTTTGATACCGTAACCCTGAAACTATCAGAATTATAGAACTTCAACTCTGAAACAACGGCATAAGCGACGAGGTACGAGTTGCTTATCTACATTTTACAATTATTCAAGACAGTTCTCCTGCAAGAGGGAACTATTCCACTTAAGAGATTTAATTAAATAGGAAATTCGTTTCTCCACATTACCTTCAGAGGCCTCTTTGCTAATGATAGACTTTAATGAGTCCTTTGATTGCCTTCCTGCTCTAGTACCTACTACCTGAGGATATTGGTAAGTATTCTTGAACGAAAGTTTGTTATTAATTATATAGACGCGACTTGTGAAAATTTACCCATAGTGCTAATTAAATTTACAAAAATTAAAACGACTGCGTAAGAAGGAGCAATGTACGCAATTTTGTGAAAAGGATAGCAAATATAGCAAATGATTTCGGGTTCATAGGAGCATGGAGAATAGGTTTTAGGTAAAAATCAAATTTTTGCTTAATTACAAGAAAACTACACAACTTACGAAGAAACTGGTTTAAGAAAGCAAATAATTAGTAATCAAATCAATCAAAACATAAGTCATGTCAATAGACCACAGGGTTCCTGCGATCTCGACTGAATTAAAATCGAAACAGTGCACCTTCACGTTTTTTTTATCGATATTTTTTTCCTCAACTGTGTCTTTACATTCAATGAACATAAGAATAAGTTAAGTTACCACCTTCAAAAAAAGTCCTTGTGACTAGAGATGATCCGATGATTCTAAGGACCACCTCAACCTCAACAGCCTGTATTTGTCCACTACTAGACGCAGGCCTCCACCTGATAAGCGCCTTATTGGCTTTTATCACATGGGGGTTATGCTCATAATCCCCACGTTGGGCATGCGGGTTGGGGAGCGCAGTTCGGTGGTAGAATTATTCTGCAGGGGGCGCTGGGTATCCCTTAGTCGCCTCTTACGACGCCCACCATCGCTAAGGACCAAATCTACATCCAAATCGGTTCAAGGAAACGAAACTACACACTACAAACTTGGAAACTACTAGAAACTACTTTTCTTGTAGTTTTATTCCTTGCAGAATGCAGAAAATATTGAAAACCACAAAAATATTTGAATTTCACTATAATTTGTGTCAGATTCCGTGTCCATGATAATTAAAACTATAAAGTGGAGAGTCTGAATAGCCTGCTGGTCAAAGGATGTACTGAATCAAGAAGTTAAAACAATACCTTTTACATAAATTCTATTATGATTTAAGTGACTTCTTCAACGACAAATTAAAATAAAATAAAAACTTACGAATTTAAATGCGTTATGAATGTACATTGCTACCTATAAAATATTTTTTAATAAGTACATATATAACAAAAACAATAGATAACTATACTAATAATAATATTATAAAGAGGAAAGATTTGATTGTTTGTTTGTTTATTTGTATTGCATAGACTCTGAAACTACTGGACCGATTTGAAAAATTCTTTTACCATTAGAAGCCTACATTATTCTTGATAAACATAGGTTACTTTTTACCGCGGGAAAATGCTTTATTTCTACGGGAAAACGGGTAATAGGACAACGGGTAGTAAGAATGCAGCTAGTTAAAAATATACAGGGCGTCCCACGGGTATGCCACATGGAGGGAAAGTACCTTGAATATTGTAGATAGAACATTTTACAGAAAGAAGACAATATTTAAAAAACAAATTAAACTGCATTCATAGATATTTAAATAATTACCTGTTTGAACCGGGAATCGAACCCGTTACACGAGAAAAGTAATCATCGTCTACCTTTATCATACCGATCGAAAGGATTCATCATAAGGGTTATTTTTTGCTCAATAACATAGTGTAGTAGACCATGAATTTTAACATTACATGTAAAATTTTGTTCAGAAAAATGAAAAGCTGGCATTGCCGTAAGGTATGTCCTTACGGCAATGCCAGCTTTTCATTTTTCTTCAACTGACATTATCAATCATAAGTAGGTACTTATTACTAATAAATGGACCCACTTGAGAAGAACGCATCATTTCCCTGTTATAATTTAAGTACATGATAAAGAGATACGTAATTAGTAGGTACCTGGTTGTAGGCAACAAATCGAGCCGTATCCTGAGCTGAAAGACGCGATTAGAAAGATTAATTTTGTATTAAAAATGTTAAAATACATGGTCTTCCATTTATTTCTGAGACTATGTTATTTAGCAAAAAATAATTTTTATGATGAAGCCTTTCGATAGGTATGATAAAGCTAAAGGATGATTGTATTTCTCGTGTAACGGGTTTGATTCCCGGTTCAACCATGTAATTATTTAAATATCTATGAATACAGTTTAAATTGTTTTTTAAAATTCAAATAATGTCTTCTTTCAGTAAAATATTCCATCTACAATATTCGAGTTATTTTCCCTCCATGTGGCATACCCGTGGGACGCCCTGTATAGCGGAGAGTCCGAATAGCCCTGCTGGTCAAAGGATGTACTGCATCAATAAGTACAAAAGTCTCTTTGGTGACTAAGGTAAGTAGGTTACGAATTTTATTTCTGAACCTTAAAATGTTTGGTAGGTATTCTATCAGTGCAAATAGATAGCAAAATAATTAATGAAACGGAAAACACATTAGAAAATCAACAGCGCAACCGCACTTATAGACGTTTTCTCTACGGAGAATTCAATTACTCAATTTATCTTCAGTAAGATTTATGCAAATAAAATTGAAATGCAGTGGGATTTCAAGTGCAGCACTTGTTTGCTCCGACAGCAGTATTTATTATTTGCTTGAGTGTTTGTAACAGTTCGAGTAAAAATTGATAATTCTAGGATTCGCTGTCTTATGTCTGTCTATCGGATCAGCTAGTCACACTGCTATTATAAATGCCAAAGTTTGTTAAGATAAAGTTTGTTGTTGTTTAGATGTATGGATGGATGGATGTTTGTTACCTCTTCACGCCAAAATTTATTAACAGATCAGATTGCAATTTATCATATACACTATGCCTCGAATAAAATAAAGGCTACTTTATCCCATAAATCAGTTTCCATGGTATAGAAATAAACTTTTAAGGCGCAAACCCGACCCAAATCAACGCCACCACCTATTTTATTATAATTATTATTATTAATATGTTAAACGAAGGAATTTTCAAAAATCAAACTTGCAGTTTGCAATACCTATCATAAGCCTATTTTTTTTAATGCCTCTGTAAAAATTTAAAATTTATTTTGTATAGTGTAGGCAGATATGCGAAGTTGCTCTTTTTGGCCACGATAGTGAGCAAAAAGAACAATTCACGCCTTAAGGCTGCACGAGTCGTCCGGTCCAACTCATGAGTGGGCGCGGCCTAAATGTATGCCATCTCATCTGACATAATAGACATTCTCGCGCTCTTGATGATAGGCAAATAAATTTATTCGTAAAACGGCCGCGTAAAGAAATTAGAAGAAAAAAGACTTTTAGCACAGGGGTTATTATAGAAAAACTATTAAGAGTATCATTTCAAAATAAATTTATTTCATCTTTTGAATAACTAAACTATGTCTGTACGGGTTTTATTTTAGAGTTTTCCTTCTCCGTATATTGTCCCAAAGTTGGGCTAAAATCGGTGTTGGAATACGAAAGTTTAGAAGCTTGCATTTCTTAATTAATATTTTGTTTACGGTTTCGGGTGCATACATAAATAATGACGAGATAAATTGATATTACCCTTAGTTTTGGATGGTCAACATCAAACAGCGTTGTAGTTACCCTTCCACGTTTGTATGGAAAGATGAGCGACTCGTTCAGCCTTAAACGTTCCTATATGTATAAAGAACATGTGTTCAGTGTGCGCAGCCACAGGCATAAACTAGTTTCTAATAAAAGTATCTTTTAAACATAGGTTACGAAATAAAACCACAAAAGTGGCTACCAAAGTAAAAGGACTTTTCTCATTTCACCAACTACTAGAGGGTGTTACAAACTTGTTTAATGTAAGTGAAGCTAGAGATGTAGCGTTTTATTCAAACACAATATACAGGGTGTCTTAAATAGAACCTGATGAATGTAGACTACAGAATACCATGATCTGATGATAATGATGAGCCATGTGCGCAGGACATATTATAGGTACTACAATTTAAGCTCGATTTTGATTTATTTTTGAATTACCTACCCACGTTTTTTATGGTAAACTCATCCTCCGCGGACCTCTTCAGTAAGAATAGGGTCTACCTCTCGAAAAGGTCTACTTCTATATAGGTCTTCCTCTCTGACAGTCTACCTCTCAAAAGGTCTACCTCTCAAAATGTCTACCTCGCAAAAGGCCTATCTCTTAAAATGTCTTCATTGCGTTTTGACTAGGGTAACGCGATATAGTCTCACTAATTAGTTATACTAAGATGAAGCGCACTAAAGTGTTTATAACGGGATATTTTCCATAAAATGTGATATTTTGGGGGACATAAAGTACACATGTGTGTGCGCAAAAAAAGTGCACTCTATTCTCCGCGTCTTATAATGCATCACAAAATATACTATTTATCTATAGGCGAATAACAGTCCACTGCTGGACCTAAACCTCCATTAATAAGCGCCCTATATGTATGCTTTTAGGGCGTCGCGATATTACAGTTAACGCTAATAACAAAATGTAATGCTGCATAATTTCAATTATAATTTTAATCATTAATTCCAATGTTAACATGAAATAATTATTGTTTTGTATACTATCTAATTTAATCACTATTATTATTTACGCTATAATTTTATGTAATTTGATTTTATTGTGAATTTTTATATGTTGTGTTGTGTCTATGGATTGTATTACCGAATCTGAAATAAATGAGTTAATAATAATAATTGACTTTATCAATGTTGTGTTTAGCTTTCATAAGCTGCGCCTGACGCTTGGAGTCAAAGTGGTCAAACCGGGTGTTATAATTTTATTTTTATTTAACTTTATTAAGTACACAAAACACATGACAAGGAATAATAGAATAACACAAAAATATTATCCAATATGATCTGGCTTCAAACGTGGCGACTCTGTGACTGAAAGGGTGTGTATTATGTAATTGCACCCAGAGTAACGTAGCTCCCAAACGGTTGAACCGATTTTCGTTTAGTTTTTTTCTTGATCACCATGCAGTGTACTGCGTGGTGATCAAGCGTACAAAGTTTTAGTTATAAGAACAAAATTAAAAATGTTAAAAATCCCCCTACAGATCTTTATGAAAAAAAGCTAAAAGCACTCGGGATAAAATTATCTATGACTCAAAATAAACTAAACGAAAATCGGGTCATCGGTTTGGGAGCTACGATACCACAGACAGATACACAGATACACAGACAGACACGTTAAACTTATAACAACCCTCTCTTTTTGCCTCGGGGGTTAAAAAAGTGGTTAAAACGCCATTCTTCTAGCCCCAGAGTAAGAAGTCGAGGGACTTATACGGTGCACTAACTGGCAATGATACGTGAGCTGCTTATAAGACGGGTGTGAGTAAACGGTAGCACTCCTAGCTTTGCATGTCAAGTACTGAAATGTTGGTATATCACTTTGAATTATTATCTCTCTCCGCAGTAGAGGTGCTCACGTTAAACTACTTTTACGAAGAAGGTGAAAACATGTTCTTATTATAATTTTCAGAGTTATTATGTGCCAGGTTTTGTCGTGTAAGCTACATAAAAGCTTAAAATTTTTAGGTTTATATTGACAAATACAAACATAACCCTCCTTCTTGCGCAGTTGGGTATAGAGCATCGATCTAAGTAAAAAAGGGGACATGAGATACTAGCTTCTCGAAAGTGGAAGGCTCAAATTAGGTTCAATAATGCCACCCACCTCAGTCATAGTTGGAACAGCATTCGGGTTACACGTGCTTGCTACGACGTACTTTAGTGTGATTTATTGACTAAAAGACACTACAATCGACAAGAGGAACACTACAGTAATGCCCTCGTGTTTGTGCATTATAATTATTCCACAAGATTGGAAATGTAGCTGTGAGCGAGTGTTTTCGTATAGTTGTAACACAGGCCAGTTGTTGAGTAAGCGTTGGGAGAAAGTAGCATTATATATACAGATTTTACTTAGATCTATGGTATAAAGGCAAAAAGTTTAGGTAAGTTTTACAGTGCAGTGGCGGTCGGCGGCGCGATGTAAGAATAGACCTCTCCAACTAAGCCCATGAATGTCATAAGAACCGATTAAGCTCAGTTTTTGATACTGGTACCAATAATTGTACTGTAGCGGTAATAACGGTATTTTCTTTTCCATAAATTCAAGTATCGATACTTTTGAAATATCAATTTTGCTTAAAATACCGGTAAGTACCGATAAATAAGTTTTCTCTATCGCTTGCACAAAATTGAATGTTGATACCGATATTTTACGTGCATAATATCGGTAACTATCCGATACTTATTCAAAATACCGATATTTTAGTATCAAAACCGATGAAATTACCGATGCTACACTAAGTCAAATTGTTACGGTTCTAAAAAATACCGGTATAATTTATATCGATACCAAAGATGTACCGGTACCACGCCAAGGTCAGTCGAACAGGTTTCCGGAAATACCGCTATTCCAAGCCTTGGATTAAGGGAATCTATCAGAGGAAGCGCAGTTGATTCGTTCTGTGTATCCGTTAACACCCTCGCTGCGGTCACCAATCCAGCTGCTGTTATGCTATGGCAATACCAAAACCCCCTTTTTTGGGAGCGGCTCCTTCAGCAATGGACGTATATGAGTGATGAGCTGATGATGCATATATGAGATGCGTACATGAGTGAGAGCTGTGTGGTGCCGGCTTAGAATTTGCACCACCCCAACTCGCCCGCGGGTTTGAGAGGTGACAAAGAGATATCCACCGGGGGCGCCACCACCGAGCAGCGCCGCCTGCAAAACAATTCTACCACCGAATCCCCAACCCCAGCGTGGGGATTATGGGCACTGCCCCCATGAGATAAAAGCCAATAAGGCGCTAGCAGTTGACCAATATAGGCTGTTGAGGAGCTGTAGGTAAGTTTTGTTTTATAAAAATAAAAATATAAAGCTTACATGATACAAAAGTATTTTTATGCCAAAGATTGTCTCAAAGATATGAAAATTAATTACTTATTGATTAGGTTATAACTTTTTTACGACACTATAACTTTGTTACGAGCTTCGTCACACAAAAAAAGATTGGAGGGCGAAATATGTGCAGACAATTTTTGTCACAGTTACTTCTAAAATTTATCCTTTTTTATTTTAACTAGCTTTCTCCCGTCATACCCGGTATAGCTATACGTTCTAAATAATTATTTGGCTTTTATAAATGAAATATTTTAGCTTTAGCAGTCTTATAAGAAAAAATACAGAATGGTTTTGCTTACTTGAACTGCACTTTTCTAACAATACCTTGTACTATCATCATACACCACCAGAGCTGTTAATGTAATTCCCAATAGGTTCTTTTGTAGCCACAAGCTATACATCTATAAATCAATAACCCAATAAATAGAAAACCATTATTTGATTAACAAAGTCCCTATAAATATCACTTTGTGGAACTTACCGCTACTGGGAACTTAAGATGATGAATTGCTATCTCTGACAATAACATCATCAATCAGATCTAACTTAGGTAGTGCTCGTGGTCGGATATTCTAAGATTTTACTATATGTAGATGATTTATACATACAGCGTATATACGCTAATATTATAAAGAAGAAAGGTTTGTATTTGTGTATATTCGTAACGAATTAATTCAAAAACTACTGAACCGATTTCAACGCTTCTTTTCCATTAGAAAGTTACATAATCATTGATTAACATACCCTACATTTATGTTTAAAAAATAAATGCCCACCTGTGCGAAGCCGGGACGGGCCGCTAGTACTTAATATTTTAAGGGATGTTTTAGCACACAAAAGATGTGTCGGAGAGAACTATTATTTACAACTTTAGTGCGGCATCTAAACACTCATTCCGCATTATCTCAGATAAGGTCGGAATAGTTTTTTTTTTGTTTTGTGTCGTATAACAATAAAGTTTTCATTCAATCAATCAATAGTATTTAGGTAGGTGTTGGTAGGTGGTATGGGCACGACGTTAGACTGCATTTTAATCCTTCGTCAACCGAAATTCAAAATTATCACGTCCACTATATCAACTCCGAAACATAATTATTACGAAATACAGTCTTAAATCAAACAAGATCCGTCAAGAGCGAGTGTAACTCTCGCGCCGAGGGTTTCGAACGTTTGTCAATAATACAAAGATGTACTAAAGGAACCGGTTAAAGACTTCGCTAATAAATGAATCCCTAAAAATAGTAGGTAACAACCTATATTTCAGATGGATCTCTCTGCATACTTCGATATGGTGTAATGGTATTTTTTCTCTCTTCGATCTCGAAACCCTAAAAACTAATGTAGTTTATTAAACTTCCATCTATGTCCATCTAAATGTTCTATCTCTGTTTTAAAAAAAGCGATCCGTAGTGAGCCTATTAGGATATTATAGAATATCTATGCAGTAGGCAATAAGCATCCTAATATGCTCAGGGCTCTACTCGTACGAGCTTTTATTTTCAGTCAAGTTTAAGTCGTTTCTAAGCTAGCTTTTGAAACCTCCGTGGGCAATTCTGTAGTTTTGCTGCATGTAAGGCATCATCTTCAGGCTAAGCATTTCTACTTGTGATAGGCAAGCATTTCTACTTGTGTAGGCCTTTGACCGGCTTTAACAATGATTTACCGGCTTTTCCGTACCTACATGTTTTTATGTAAGTTCTCGTGTTTGAATTGAAGGTGATGCATGTAAACGTTTTTAACTACTATGTACAGTCAACGACGAGAATAACAACCGTATCAAGCTTCTAAAATCGCTCATACTTAAGTCTATCTAAGGCAGTAGATTTCAGCGTTTTGGATAATTGCCAATATTCATAATTTTTTTGTCGCTGACTATACCTGCAATGTTTGCTGAGATGCCGTGTGGCATACCATACATTACCATCGTAGCTTGCACACGCTATGAAGCGTGTCTAATGTGGAGTGAGGAGGTACCTTGAAAATGCTGAATATTTAACAGCTTTCTATTTAAAGCTGTTTTCGTGAAAACAAGTCACATAAGCTCAACCTAAGCTGCCCAGAAGTTTGGAAATAAAATTGGTAGCGGCTTTTTTGACATAATAAACACTTACGTTGCATCCTGGCGACCTCTAGCGCAATGGGTAAGAGTTCGCCTGCGTCGTAGGAGGTTGTGGATTCGATTCCCGTCTCGGGACAAATGTTGGCACGATCTACAGATATTTGTTCAGGGTGTTCTGGGTCTTTTCTTTGTATAATGAAAATTATCAATCTATGTATTAAGTTATCTAGTACCCAGAACAAAAGCTCTGCTTCACTTAGGGATAGATCATGCTGTGTGAATTGTCCAGCATTATTTATTGTTTAAACATTTATTTTATTTTAGCCCTAAAAATTACCTACTGCAGCAATTGGTGAGATTGCGGTGAGCAGCAAAAACGGTAGCGATTTTTTCCGGTTCTCAATGGAACGTTTGTCGGCCACGTGCGATTATCATTTTGTAAATCCACTCCGCTAAACCTTGAAAATGCGCTTTGTCGTGTCTGAACCCCTAATTCTCAGGAATTCTACTTTAGCTACATTTTTGAACGAAGCTGCGGCTTCTAGACGCTCCTAAAGATTGAAATTCATGCCGCAGCCACGCCGCACAAAATAGCAAAATAAGAGTACGCGGCAAGTTCATTTGCTTCCATTATAACCGAAGTAACTTCATCCGCCGTTACCAAACTACGTTTCCGGCTTAGTTGTGCATGGTCGTAGCTGTGAAAAATCAAATTTTTATTATAAATTTAGCTTTTACACGCTGCTTCGCTCGCGTATTTTCGGTAAAATAATTAGCCTATTATCTAAGTAAAGCTATGTTTTAAATGTACGCCAAATTTCATTATGACCTGATCGGTAGTTTTGGAGATCTTAGGTAACAAAAATTCACATTTCACAAACTTTCGGCTTTATAACATTATAGTAGGAAGCAGGATTAATGGGAAGTAGAAATGAGTTGATCTCTCACTACAGAGAATATATTTTCTCCGTAGTGGGACAACACAGACTTACACCTAATATAACCTATCAATATCATTGTGACTAGCAGCTGTCAAAAGAGATTTGAGATGAGAGTTTTATTACATAAAAAATTTGAGAAGACACTGGCTCCTGAAACACAATTTTTAAAATAGTTCAGGAGCCTATGGACTCATATTGTCTGTTACACTAGCTATTACGTCAATTAATAACATTTTTACTTTACTTTTACTTTTGAGAGATCGGCCTCAGACTCGAACTATACAGGGCGTCCCACGGATATGCCACATGGAGGGAAAGTACCTTGAATATTGTAGATGGAACATTTTACTGAAAGAAGACATTATTTGAATTTAAAAAACAATTTAAACTGCATTCATAGATATTTAAATAATTACATTCTTCTTTTTTCTTCTTTTTGTGCGTAAGTTACCCACCATCTCTGTAATAATAGTTACCTAGCTATTAGTTTCCCTAAAAGCCTATTCAATACAAACAAACTAACAATCAAATCTTTCCTCTTTATAATATTAGTTTAGATGATTCCGAGGCTCTGTTCACCCACAACAATAAGGCAGGTCCTCATGGTTATGGATGAACAGCTCCGTGACCGAAACGCCACTCGCGCCCTGCGGAGTAACAAATACCTACCACTACCGGTCACACCTAAACACAACCTAAAAAAATCTGAGAGGTGGGTATTTATTATGGAGTTCACCCACAACAATGACGACCTGCCTCATTGTTGTGGGTGAACAGCCCCGAGGCCGAAACGCCACTTGCGGAGTAACAAATACTACCACCTGGTCACACCTAAACACAAGCACAAAATTGAGAGGTCTGTATGTATTATGGTGCTTCAGTAGGTATATAATCTGCTGCCTGACTGGATCCGGAATGCAGCTTCCCTATCTATTTTAAACAGGAAATTATGGAAGTGGCCTATTGAATTGATTCTTTATAACATAAATGTATTTTCAACCGACGAAAAACGGGGTTATTCGAGTTTTCCCCCCTGAAATCCCCCTAAGGGGGAAAACTGGACTCCAAAAAAATTAATTCCAGTTTTCCCCCTTAAGATTAGCCTTAAGGGGGAAAACAAACGGAGGATGTTCTCAAGTCGATGCATATATTTTTTTTTTTATGTAGGTATGACCACGCATAAGTTTTTACAGAGTAGTCCGATTTCGATAATTCTTTTTGAAAGGGTGTACCCCGAAGGTAGTCCCATTTAAATTTGAAAAAAATACAATCCTAAGGGTAGGAAAACAGGAAATGACTGATTGTTCACTCACTGAAACATTTGATCAGGCATAACTTTTTACAGAGATGTCCGATTTTCAGAATTCTTTTTTCATTGGATAGGGTATACCTTGATGTGTCAATTAGACTCGAATTTTGACTAAATGTCGCCACTAGAAGAATTTGAAGTCGGTTTATCGTTTTTGAAACATTCCTAATTATATAATTTTTCCTTATCATAGCGATGCTTTTATTTTTGTATTTAATTTGAATACATTTAATAATGGTATTCTGAATAAAATAATATGTATCTTCTGTATCTGGAGGTCCTATAAAAATTACCATTTCTGATAATCAGACTCGAACGTTTTATGCGATTAAATAGTTGAGAGAAAATGTTCTTCGCCTTAACTTTTGTATATGAATAAAGGTTTTGATTAGATAGTACCTATTCTTCCCTTAGTATATCGTTTCCGACATAATTTCAATGGTGGAATACATTGGTCGATGCCTAATTTCAATATTGTTTGAAATAAAGTGTTACCCAAGGCGAGATAAAATGTTTTATTCCGATGCAACAAATCAAAGTTACATGCTACATTATGAACCGTAAGCTATAAATTATTCCTGATTCCTTGGCTGGAGCAGGTTGCAATATTTCACTGCATTCCAAAACTGACAAATTTATAAGAAATGTAGACGGTAACCCGAAACGGCACGAGCAGTTAGTCATCCATACCTATTAGACCGTGGGAAAAATGTTTGATCGCACTACTTTATTGTTGGCAACGTTAAATTTATGGGCTATGGCGCAATAACTTATTATTTAGACGTAAATATTTGATAAAACATAAATCTTGCTTTGCTGAGTTGCTGCAAATATGAGAAATGTTTTATAGTGTTATTTTTCTTTCTGACATGAAATCTTTAAAAAGTCTGACTTTTTCTGAGTATTTAGTATGTGTTGTGTTGTGCGCATTATCTTACGAATACTTTCTACGTTTTCAAGTCCTTCCTATTCATATAGCCCCTCACAGTGCCACTTTTTTTTTATTCGGCGAGGAAATTCATTTACGAATAAACTGGTCTGGGGAATTATGAATTATTATTATCTGACCAGAATTATGTGGGACTCGACGCCCTGAAAAGGGCGTAATACCCACTAAAAACCTCTCCGGTGTCCCTCTCTCGCCGTTTTCGCCGAACCACGGGAACATTTAAAACATCCGAGGCACCTTACAGCGCCCCTACCAGATCGAGAGGACTTTTCGTAGTATGACAACGATCCAATAGTTACCTACTACTTACCAACTCGATGATAGTGTTCGAAAGACTATATTAATAAACAAGCTGCATTCTTACTACCCGTTGTCATATTACCCGTAGGAATGAACCATTTTCCCGCGGTAAAAAGTAGCCTATGTTCATCAGGAAAAATATGGGCTTCTAATGGTAAAAGAATTTCAGTCCAGTAGTTTCGGAGCCTATTCAATACAAACAAACAAACAATCAAATCTTTCCTCTTTATAATATTAGTAGATCATGCTGGACAATGATTTTGAGTTATTTAGATAATGATAGATAGATAGAAAATACTTTTATTGCACACTTAAAACTAAGAAATAATTATAACAATTGGCGGTCTTATCGTTCAAGAGCGATCTCTGCCAGACAACCTGGTATGGATAGGATCGTCGGATATGTACATGGGGTCAGATCTGTGTGCATCTGTTATGGTACTACTTTAAAAAAAATGATTACTAGGTAGTAGGTATAGTTCGCGTCATGTAAAAAGAACGCTGGCGGTCTAGCTGCGCAGTAGGCGATTTATGAGTCTATTCGGTGGCATGCAGTGGGGTGCGGGATAATGCAGTACCAACTACGTTTGGTCCAACTGAACTAAGTCCAGGGACTCACTCTCAGTACTGCACGTAACGTCGTCGTCGCCTCGGACACAAATCGTCACTAATAATAATAACAAAACTCAATGAAACATTTATAGAAATGCCTTCAATTGGTGCTTTAAGAAAAATTAGAACAACCGGGAAAACTTTCACTCTATAACAGCTAAAAATGTAGTGAATAATAATTTTCTTCTCTATTTTAATTTCAATAAATTAAAATAGAGAAGAAAATTATTATTAGAAACTTTCAATAAAATAAAAGAATATAACAATTTATATTCTTTTATTTTATTGAAAGTTTCTTTGTGAATAAAGGCTTCTGCCCTGTATAATTTATTTTTTACCTACCAATGGACGTTACTAACAATCTGTGTGTTTCATTTATGAGCGTACTAAGTGTACACGTCAATCTTATAGGTAAAACACGCTGCTGTACAGCAGAGGAATAGTGTCACTCAACAATTATCTTGATTTTGAAGTCAAAAAGTCTTCAGTGCTTTGACGCCCACGAGCGCACGTAGGTATACGTACCTATAGGAAAACGAGTCGTATTTCTCGCATTTTTGAAGTGAAAACTTCTTTAGCGGCGTTGAGCACTTTTTCTGTAATGGGTATAAAATCTTAAACTCGCGTCAGGACACGTGACCTGATCCAAAAAGCGTAAGACGGATGGAGAGTAGACAGCTATCCCCTCTCTACGGCGCGCGGCGCGGCGAAAATGTATGCCTGGGCCTACTGTTTCGTTTAGGCAGCGCAGGGCGCTTGCGCGAATGTTCGTGTATGTTACAGCGTAAAACTACTATTGATGCGGTCTTTATTAGACATTTAAATAGTTTCGAATCAAAACTGTTCGTTTCTTACTTCAGCTACCATAAACCTATCGTATCAGTTTTAGAGATTGGCGATGATAGTTCTGGTAATGATGATTGTGAAAAAGTCGTTGAAATTATGGATGAAAGTTGATTTTTCGGAGAGATAAACTTTTTAATGTAAAATAATTGTAATAGTTTTAAAGTGTTAAATTTTTTATGTAATATAAATTGTCATGTTTGTGTACGATAGGGCAATAAATGAATATTTTATTCTACCACATAAATGATAGTACTTTTATACTGATAAAGCAATTGGTGCAAAATTATTCCCTAACCATTCCAAAATATCAAACATGCTCAACGTTAATAATCAATTTTTCATTTCTGCCGGCACTCCCGGAGTGCAACCCGTCTTTTTTTTTGACTACAGCTCGTTTGTATCTACTATGATTCGAAGCTTTCTTCTTCTAAGACGTCAATGGTTCCCGAAAACTTTTATTATAATCTTACTGTGTCCAACGGTACTAAGCGTACTGAGCCTGGTTAAATTCAAAGAAATAAACATAATGACAGTACCATGTCAATATATTTATGAAAACTTGTTGTACACTCATAGAAATAAAAATCTGTTCCCTAAAAATTGTGATAAACATAACTTTAATACCAGAAATAAACATAAACTCGCTGTGCCCACAACTAGGCTACACAAAATTAATGTATCTTTTAAAGGGCAATGTATACGCTTCTACAACAAAACTCCTAGTGAGTTGCAACAATTATCAGTAAATAAATTCAAACAAATTGTCAAAACCTTGCTGTGCAAAAAGGCTTACTATAAAATATCAGATTATCTAGAAGATAAAAAAGCTTGGAACGGGTTTTGCTCCAACTCGAAGAATAACAACTAACAGGCTAAAGGTTTCTTCGTCGCTTCTTTACTTTGGTCTACATACCGAAGCGACAGAAATCAAAAATATCACTTTATTTCCGTGTCAGTGTATAGTTTTATAATTTGACCTTTTCTAAGTGTACATTATTGTATTTATGGAAATAAAGAGTTTTTGATTTTGATTTTGATTTTGGTTAAGGTTTCATAAATTCAACAATTTGAAAACAAATCGTTGTGAAAATGCAGACTGCAAACGGTGTATTTTATTTTAAAGAGAAACTGAGACATCTCATTGTCTAACGAGCCAAAAGTTGAAGTTTCTCGAGACGAAACAATTTCAGAAATTTATGCTTCTAAAACAAAATAAAGTAAACCTACGGTATAATCAAATGTTTGCAATAAATAAGCTTATTATGAACTTTTATTTTAACTACCTTATCGTAATGAAATAATCAGGTATCTATAACACAAGTCCTGCTTACGTTGGGGCTAGATGATTGTGTGTGGATTATGCAAATTGAATTATTTATTTCTTAATTTCAGTAGCAAGCATTCAAACAAACTGAGTGTTATAAAATAAAAATTGTTTCGCGTTGCCGCCACCTGTTTATTGGTGGTAAGTAAGCATTAATGGCTGTTAAATCGGCTGTGCAAATTGAATTTTACCGATTCCGCATTATCCATTTTCTTCTAAAGTTATAAATCTCGTGTTTTCTCTGCGCAAAGTGCACTACATTTTGCTTGAGATTATTAAAGCTATTCTTCTGTTTATTAGTAAACTGTGCCAAGTTGTTTTTGTGTTTTTCGTGCAATTTGCAGTTAAAACTTTTTCCTCATTATCTTAAAATACGCTTGGAGAATGTTACCTTTTAACATCAAGATGCGACCTGAATACAAAATGGTATGAAAAAGTTTCAAATAGTTGTACCACGTTAGCACAAACAAAAAATCGGCTCTTCATTTTGATGAAAAGCTTGAAAACAAAACAAAGGAACTGAACTCTTTGCAGTCTTTCGCAGATCGTCATCCAACCTGGCCGGAGGGCGTCCTACACTACGTTTGCCGAGTCGTGGTCTCTACTCAAGAACATGTTTCCCCCAGCGGTCATCGGTTCTTCGCGAGATATGGCCGTACCACTGCCACTTCAGCTGGCTAATTCTTAGAGCTATGTCGATAACTTTGGTTCTCTGTCGGATGTATTCGTTACGAATCCTATCCTCCAGAGAAACTCCGAGCATATTTAATTTTGTTAGCAACATTCACAGGTACGATTGGATACATTCACTGAATTCCTATCTCGTTTTGATGCTTGCTCAGTAATGTATGTGTAATGTGGGTAATGATGCGGAACCATGCTTTATGAGTCCAGGGTATAGACCCTTGCTCATGAGCGCTCGAACGTTGCGTGATTGGTTTTAGTACCACTTGAGGAGATCCTAAAGTGTTTCTTAAACCAATCACCATAGATCTCTAACAGGTAGTTCTCTAGTGTGCTTGGGATTCGGGTTTGAGTTCGTATATTCACTTTTATAGACAGCAACTTTATACGAAAAATAACAAGTTATGATTATGGTGATTTTTAGGGCAAATTTTTTTTTCGACTGAAGTAACAAGTTATGACGAATTGTAATTATTTATTAGGCCATTACTGGTACATGGGGTTCTGTGATTCTGTGATAAATGCTATAAATTTTATATAGGATCTTAATTTTGACAATGCCCTTTTACAGCAGCTCTAGTAATTAATCTTATAATTATTTTGTTTAATTTGATTATTGACAATGCCCATTTACAGCAGATACCCATGAATACTACTTTTTTGTTTTTGTTACTTTATTTATTTTATCTTATTAGTTATTTTTATCAAAATGTAAAATGTTGACATAACCAAGTGTGCCTTGTGCTCCTACGGCGAATAAATATATGAGTATGAGTATGAGTATTAATTTTTTTATGCACTTAATGCACAAACCATAGACTTTGAATTTTTGGTAAACAAAGAAGGAACGATACCAAGATTTGAAAGCCAGCAAGTAGATAATTTAACTAGGAAAATTATTTTCTATGTTTTTAAACGAAAAAAGCTCCCTGATAAACCTAAAACCACGTAATTCATTTCCTAACCAAGCGACGACGCGTGACCCGAGAGCTGGTGAGTATATGGCGCAGCGCATCAGCATTACTATACAGCGGGGCAATGCAGCCAGCGTCTTGGGGACGCTTCCGACTGGTATTAATATGGGTCAGTTGAGCTACCTGTGGATTGTTGGTAACAGTCTGCAGTTAGCTCAATTGTTTCAATTATGAATACTAGCTCTAATTTGTTTCTATTATAAGATTGTGATTTTCATTGTTACCTAACGGACTTAGGGTCTCGACTCCAAGGGGAACAATTGTGTAGGCTCTCTCGAGACCTGCATTTGTAAATAGAGTAAATTTTAAATATAAGAGGATTGCCATTCATATTGTCACATAGCAAATGTAGTTTTAGCTGTTACTCTGGGTACCGGGTGTTTCCTTCTACGACTACTGATGTTATCAAGTTCGGCGTTATTATTATTATTCATTTATTTCAGATAATATAGGTATCCATAACACATTATAACCAAATTAATTAGAACTTAAAATTACACATTACTAAATAATACATTAAAAAAGAAAAATCATAAATACAAGAAATGTCACAATATAAAAATTAAAATCAGTTCACACAATTAAGAATATTAAATTAAAATTACATATTGTTCAGACGGAGCCCATCATAATACGCATCCACCTGTTTTGGATAGGGCAGTCTGATCGAGCAACAATCATCCGCAGGATGCTATTGCTACTGCCTCGCGCACGCTGGAGTAGGGAAGCGACTTTTTTGCGAATTATCGCGTGAAAACCGTCCGTGCGCGCCTCCGCGAACATCCCAGATGCGCTGCAAAAGCGAGGCAGCCGCATCAGCATCCTGAAAAGTATAAAACAGTGATTTAAGACTAACTGATGTACATACATAAGCTCTGTTGTGCTGGCTTAGAATTTGCACCACCCTAACTCTTCCCGCGGGTGTCGTAAGAGGCGACAAAGGGATATCCCCGGGGGGCGGGCAGCAGCACTTACTGCAGAACAATTCTACCACCAAACTGCGATCCCCAACCCGCATGCTCAGCATGGGGATTATGGGCATTACCCCCATGTGATAGAAGCCAATAATGCGCTTATCAGGGGGAGGCCTGCGTCCAGCAGTGGACCGAAACAGGCTGTTGAGTTTGAGGTTGATGTACATAAAGCTCTCTTTCTGCTCTTTCTATATTTTCTTACTTGTTTTTTATGTAAAAATTGACCCACTCCGTCCGGAACGAGTAAAATATTACGTATGTAAAGACAATACGTGTTTTTTTTACTTGCACCTTTAGGTAACTCAGTTTAAGAAAATGCTTTTAGAAAGACTCACTTATCCAAAGGCTAAGAATTGTGAATTGATTGTGCGGTTGTAAGGATGGCTGGCGCCAAATTGAAGAATGGTAATGGTTTGATCAGTGAACCGTGAGGAGCCAGGAACTGTAATAATGGCTTATGGAGTTAACTTGAACTTTCTGGACCTTTGATCTTATAGGTACCTGATTCTCGGGTTCATATGAGTAAGTAGCATTACGATAGTACATAATTTAAGTAGGTACTGTGGAATTTCTAGTTCCAGATATTAAAATTCCTTAGGTACGATTTCTGTTGAGAAACTTATAATTGCAGTTTCCAAGGAAATAAATCATAATTAGTAACTGACTCGTGGAAGAAAATGGCGGCATTTTCTTCTGAACTTCGCCCAGAAGTTGAATACTTTAAAGGTTATTTTAAACAAAGGTTCTTAAAAAAGTGATGATGCCCTGCTAGCCGAATTTCGGCCACGGCAGGCGGCCGCCGGCCAGTCTCAATGAAGACTTGCTAGAAAAATCCTAATAACACAAATATTGGCCCGAAAAGAGGTACAGAGAGCACCATCGATCGGCCACAGGCCTCTATGCCAGTAGAATTCATGTGTACCTCTTCATCTACCTTTCAAGTTTCCCACGCTACTTGGGATCGGCCCAGATTTTATTTTTGTTCCTCAAATTCATCTGTCCAAAATGCTAAAACCAGCCACTGAAACAGCTTCTTTGCTAGTGGCACCGAAATGGTTTACAGTGAGTTTTATTAAAACTCAGCTCGGTCAGTATTTCAGCAGAGGAAGAAATAACAAAGTCACTACATTTTACAAAAGTTTTCCACAACTTTAAACGAATGCGCGTGTAATTTAACTACTTACTGGATAACTGCTAAACCATTTTAACGAAAAAAACAGTAATTCAACTTGATGCTTTTTTTATCGCAACCCGTAGAGTTTGTAAACTGCCGAACATATTTACCTACGACTGCACAAACACTGATTTCAACCGAATCTGTCACAAAATGAATAATAATAATAATAATAATTCATTTATTTAAGGCACAAATAGCTTAGACATACATAAAAGAATAAGAGTAGGTAGGTTATTTAAATGTATGTACAAACATCAAGTAAGTAGTACTTGATGTTTGAATATTAGGATATGTCTGAATCTGTTTTTAACCCCCGACGGAAAAAAAGAGAGAGTTTATCGTGTCTGTCTGTGTATCTGTGTATCTACCTGTGGTATCGTAGCTCCCAAACGGATGAACCGATTTTCGTTTAGTTTTTTTTTTGTGTCATAGATAATTTATCTCGAGTGTTCTTAGCCATGTTTCATGAAAATCTGTAGGGGGTTTTAAAAATTTTAAAATTTCTTCTTGTATAAAATTTGTCTTTATCCGAACAAACAGGATATTTTAATTAATAACACGAGCAACCGTCAAGCATTGCCTGGATACAAAAGCCTGAAACTGATACATTACAATGCAAGTTTTTCAGAGATCTAAATCTATAGAATCCTACACTGTACACTTTTGTGTCCACTCTAAACATCCAAACTAAGCTATTTTGAGAAATGAGACATCAAAATACTCGTCTGGACTTCTATCATAGTTCTTTTGCAGGCCTTCTGTTTCAGCCGTGTGGTGCCAGCTTAGAATTTGCACCAGGGCTTCATATACCGGTAAAATTTTCGTACCGTTACTTCGCCCAACACTAGGTAACGTTACCAAAACAGGTAACGTTATTTTTTTTAACGTTACTTTTGTGGCATGATACCGGTAAATGAATATAGCGTTACATTTACTTTTATCGGTAAATTAAACGTTAATTAACGTTATATTATTATTGATACTAAACAGTTTTCTATCTCTTTCTTTGATTTTCGATGTTCTTTACGAGCAGTTGACCCCAGTTGCAACAAGAAACAGGCGGCGGCGTTTGATGCTTCAGTATTGAGCGTTTGAGGAGTTTGAGGCGTTTAATTAAAAAAATTACTTGTTACCTTGAGTTGGTTGGATTGTAACACGAGATATTTTGTGAAAAAATGGTAAGTACCTACCTAATTTTGTATACTAAGTCAGTCAGTCAAGCTCAACTATAGTGCTGGAAGTTATATGCAAGTTAGGAGAGTATTTTCGCTTCATAAGTTACTACCTACTTATTTGTGCTAGTGGGAATCATACCAAACTACTAGCTACCACTGTAGTAAATAGGCTTGCTTGGTTTAATAAAGCTGTGGCAATTTGTAAATGTCACTTACCTACCATTTTAACACTATTTGTATAGTAAGTAGGTAGGTACCTACAGAGCATTCTAGCTACAATATTATGGTAGATAGCCATGTTTATCTATTATACCTATTTAATTAATAATTTTATATCATTTACATGATCTTACTTATGAAAAATGACGGTTTCATTCAATTTTATACTTACAGGCAGATGAGAATGACGAATCTCAATCAATTCTGGCGACGGCAAAAAAACTTAAAAGAGTAAGGACTTGTGAAGAAACAACTGGTAAGAGGCGTAACCTACTAGCAATAAAGTACCTACCTACCTAGTAGGTGATTGATGATGCACCTTCTACTATTTACTAATATAGTAGAAGATGTATCATCCATCACCTACTAGGTAGGTACTTTATTGCTACTTGCTAGTACCTATACAGGAGGACCAAATTCCACCTAGCTAGTTAAAACGGGTGCGATGATTATGATAGATACAGCGGCTATACCTAACATAATCATAGTTCCCGTTTTACATAGCTAGGTGGAATATGGTCCTCCTTACCTCTCTTATTGATAATCCTATACAGGGTGAATTTTTGAGACGGGACAGTAAGGTCAGGTACCTTTACCGCTTTAGTAACAGGAAAACGCTTTTAGAAGACTATCCATAAATTTTTAAGATATTCTGAACTGCATTTACAGATTTTGGAAAAAATGTACATTCAGCAAGAAATTGGTCATTTTACACAAAAACTTTTTTTGATGCCGATCGATCCTGTTTCTTATAAAGATCAAAAGTCTCTATTGGACCGACTGAGGTTTGAGTACTAGGAATGTCAGAAATCGCAAAAAACCATTTTGGAAAAAATTTACAGTCGGCAAGAAAATGTCTTGCCGACTGTAAATTTTTTCCAAAATCTGTAAATGCAGTTCAGTATAATATCTCAAAAATTTATTGATAACCTAAAAGCGTTTTCCTATTACGGTTAAGGTACCTGCCCTAACTGCCACGTCTCAAAAATTCACCTGTTGTATAGTATTTTAAGCAATAGCAGTTTTCCATTAGAGATGGGTATCAACAATTTTTTATCATGTAACCTTCATTTATTACATTCTAATAACTATTTTACTATTTCAGAAAATGTCCAGAATCCAAAAACCAAAAAAATACGTTTGGCGGGAAAGGAAACAGGATTAGGTGACTGCCTTTGTTCAAAAAATACGAAAGCGGTGGCATTTCGTTACCTTTTAAATAAAATTCCTAAGGAAGAGGTAGAAAACCTATTGAAAGAAGTTTTAGAAGTTTTTAAAAAATACAGTGAATAAAAATAATATTCTCAAAAAGATTTTTGTAAGTTTTATTGAGATAAAAAAATATCAATCAAATCACCATTATTCATCATATTAACTTATACTTAACAAAAGCTTAACATATATTTTTTTATAATCCTCTTCTAATCTTTTAAGGCGAAGACTAGGGGCGATAGTGGCGCCACTACATATTTAATTTAATCATTACGTTATACAAAGGAATTATCAAAAATTCGGACCGATCGTAGACGATACCTATCATACGCTTTTTTTTATGTATCAGTAATAGTTTTGTATGGTATTATTTAGGCAGATACATGTTTCAAGAGTTTAGTTCCTATTGGTGGCCACCGCTCTCCAAACAAGGTATCTGACTAAATAACACAAAACAAAACTATTACAGATAGATACATTAAATACGTGCTACGCTACGTGCGTTGTAGGTATGGTACTAATGTCACTGCCAGCGGTGTGTAACACACGGACTGGACCTGACGAACTACACAGGAGACCAACAGTATGTATTTATTTATTTATTTATTTACGTATAAGTATGTATTTAGTAGTAGTAGTAGTTATGTAGTATAAGTTCCTACCTAACCTACTTAAACAAAAATGCTTGGTAAGGTAAGTATCTACCAACCTCCTCTCCTACCTACGAGAATATTAAGGTACATGCCCTTACTGTCCCGTCTCAAAAATTCACCCTGTATAACAGGAGGCGGTGACATCAGTGCCGGTATCACTCACACGGTCTGGATCTGACGAAGTACAATGGGTTACTTTACTTCCTTCTGTAACAGAAGGAACCAACCTTTTGTACGTCGTCAGGTCCAGACCTACCTACCTACCTAGGTATCAAGGAACAGAAGTTCTGTTCAGTTCCCTTCTTGATTGAAACCGAGCGTTGTTGTCTATGTAGATCAGGTAAAGTACCTACCTACCTACCTACCTACTTACCTAAGTATCAAGGAAAGAATTGAAGGGTTGGACTTCTTTGTAGTTCGTCAGGTCCAGTCCGTATGTGACACACCGGTGGCAGTGACATTAGTGACATTATTTATGTAGGTAGGTACAGAACTTCTGTTCCTTTCCTTGATACCTTACCTACCTATTTCCAACGTGCGTAGGTATGGTACTAATGTCACTGTCCCCGGTGTGTCACACACGGACTGGACCTGAAAAACTACAAAGAAGACCAACCCTTCAGTTTCTTCCTTGATACCTAGGTAGGTACTTTACCTGATCTACATAAACAACAACGAACAACAATTAATAAAAAAAAGATGTTGCACATCAAAAACAACGAGCTAACTAAGTACCTATCTCAGAGACAACACAATATTTTTAAAACTCGGAAATTTAACAAGTAGGTAAGTATATGCCGGAAGAAGAACAAACTCACGCCGCGCCACTTGTGTGCTGTGGACGCCTCTATAGCCAAAACGCAGCTAAGCAACACTGCGTTCGGAGTTCGGACAAATATCACGTGTTAGGTACGCGAACAGACATACGTTGCCGCTCTTCTCGCCTAGAGCGGCAACATGCATTTTTAACGAAATGAAGTATCGGTATATTGAGGGAATTACCTCTTTAGATGTAACGTTATTATATTTTTCGTTACCTAGGTAACAATACTAACTAAATTACCGTTATATAGGTATCTATATGAAAGTAACGTTATTTACTGTTATTTTTATTGGTAAGTGGTAACGTTATGAAGCCCTGATTTGCACAGCCCCAACTCTTCCCGCGGCGCGGTCGGGTGTCGTAAGAGGCGACTAAAGGATATCCACCGGTGGCGGGCAGCAGCGACTCCTGAATCCTGAACAATTCTACCACCGGACTGCGATCCCCAACGCATGTCCAGTGTGGGGATTATTGGCATGAGATAAAAGCCAATAAAGCATTAAGGGAGGGAGGCGTTCAGCAGTGGAAAAATAAAGGCAGTTGAGGTTGAGGATTTTATACGATTCGTTTTGAATACAAGTAGGTAAGTAAATATTTATGTCAAACTAGCTTCTTCCCGCGGCTTCGCACGCGTATTTTCGGTATAATAAGTAGCCTTTTATCTAAGTTGGGCTTTGCTCTAAGGGTACGCCAAATTTCACCATGATCTGTTCTGTAGTTTTGAAGATGGGTAACAAAAAATTCACATTTCACAAACTTTCGGCATTATAATATTAGTAGGAAATAGGATAGTGAAACTATTCAGATAGTGATGGCACCCTTCAACTTTCGAGATTCATTTGTAAGCATAGGCCGTTGCGTCGGTTGCAGGGAATTACTTTTAATTAACTTTAGCGAAGCCTCCGGAATAAGGCTCTTCCTACTCAAGCCACGATAAGATCAGCACTTCAACGCAATCTGTAGATTATGCGGTTTCGTTCCTTTCGTATTTTATATTTCGGGGAACTCAGCCCGGGAAAAATACGTTTACTTGGGATATTTTTCACTTTTTTTTTGTAATGTAAATTTCGAGCCTAGTGCAACCTCAAGTAAACGTGACATCACACATTAGTGTCAAAAAACATCCAAACTTTCGGTTTGCTAATAATTATATTAGTAAAGCGAAAGTTTGAATCAAATAATATCGCAAAAATTTTCGACTTCGACGGGACTTGAACCCACATCCTTCCGTCAGTACCGGGTTATGTATGAGTATGCGGGTTCAAGTCTCGTCGAAATCGAAATTTTTTGCGATATTATTTCATTTACAAATTACCCTGAGTGTGCGTTTACACACTACAATAACAAAAAACCTTAGAAAGTTTGGATGTTTGTTACTTCTTCACAACATAACGACTGAACGGATTGGACTGAAATTTTGCATAGATGTTGTTGTACACCTGGAATTACTTATGCCAATACTGAAAGTTCAAGCTGAAATGTAGTTCATGACTGAAGCATGTCGTTGAACCAGTAAGAAGACCAATGTTCTCCAAAAATACTTGCCTAATAAACGATAGTTTCATTTGACTTTATAGAGAGTCAGAGTCCCAAGTAATATTGCGCATACATTGCTTCTCGTGGAAGCTCTCGTTGCTTCCTGAATTATAAGGTTCATTTGCTCACCGGGTTAGGTATAGAGTTATATGTAATAGTTGTAGTACCCACAATTCATCACAAAAGTAACCGAAATCAATTTTGGTTAGTCTGTAATTGTAAAGCTTTATTCTGGACGAATTGACAAAAACTCTATGCCTAGTCAAAATATTATGTGAAAACTTTGAAGTATTTTTTTGAAGTTCAGCAGTGGGAATCGAACTCGCAATCTTCTGCGACTTTCATTCACTGCGCCATGTCGTCAGTTAATCTAAGTGCAATAACAAAACCAAAAGTGAAAATTCGGAAACAACGATTTTCATAAAACGGTCTGCGTGGATTGAAAGCCCTAAATAGTCCTAAATTCACTGGCTTTCACACAGTTAACGCAATATGCATTAGCTTTTAACGATTCCAGCCATCGACGTTCCTCTTTTATAGGGTGTACCAAAACAAGTGCTATTTCATTGTGCCTACGGCTCATATACACGGACTGCGCGTTTCCGACGGCAAGACAACTGCAGTCGACGCGTCACGCAGTCCGTGTATATCATCCCTTACTTACTTAAACACGAATATGTGTCCTCCTTTTTAGGGTTCCGTTCCGGAAGGGTGAAAACGGGAACCTTATTACTTAGCCTCCACTGTCCGCTGAAGAGCGCCGCGCCGCTGCCGTTGAGCGGGCTGTTTCTCATAAAGTGTAAAAGGTAGTGCATTAATTAAAAGTTTAAATTTTAAAAATTAATTTTTGCATAAAAAAACAAGTGAAAATATCTCTATATTTTTTATTTATTATGGAATAACATTTGTGTAATATTTAATAAAGTTAAATAATGCAAGATAATGTTTAGTAAAAGAACACGAATAGTGAGGAAAAAATACTTTTTTATTCGAATAAAATAATAAAATAGTCGAAATTAAAAAAGCGGCAAAAAAGTTGATCCCCTGGGGGTCTGGGAGAATCACCCCCTTTCGGCTTAACACACATGTAACTGGCACCCCGTATTTTTAACTATTTACGTACCTTCTACAGTCTACACCAAAGTAATTTATTTATACCCATTAACTGTGAAAACCATGTAAATTTTGAGTATTTCAGAGACATCTGCATTTCGGGCCTGTCAGCTGGCGCCCATGTTTGTTTAAGTTTCTATCTTGCTTTATCTTATTGAAATGCATTATTGTTAGAGCAAGATGGTTAACTAGCGATATGGGTATCTAGCTACACTGCCAAACTGTATCGATACGAACTGCAAGAATGCACCGCTACTCTACAGCTGTTTCGACTTGGAAATGCGCATCAGCGGCACTCAATGCTAAGATTGTATTTTCTTAAGATTAATGTAATTGGTAGACCACTCAACTGGTAGATCGCTGTAGAACCATGACACAGTAACAAAGGCCAAAAGTGGCGTTTGTTACTGTGTTTGGAGTTTGTTTTCTTATTGAAAGAAGGTTCTACAGAGATCCGCCAGTTGTGTCGTCTACCTATAATTGGTTGTATTGTAAATGATTTTTAATATACTTAGTAGTACGGGACGTGGCCGGCGTCACGTGGTCACGACACGTTGCAGACAGGACTCTATGGAAATGGATGGAGGAGGCCATCACCCGAAGATGGGTGCCCAAATTATATCATAATTCATAAATGAAAGTATTTTTATAAACATTATTTACCTAAATTATTCACAAATTCAATGTTAAATAATTTATTTAAAATTTTATTTTAATTTCATAATTGTTATGTAAGATTTGGAAATAAAAGGCTTATTATTATTAACGGGTAGACCAATTTAATAAAAAACAGGTAATAAAAAAATAACACGGAAAACTTTTCTAATATTCATTAAACTATGGCAAAGATTAAACAATATATTACCTATACTCATTAGTTACTTACAATAACATCATAAGTACACTTGTGTTACTGATATCAGTAAGTAAATGGCTCAGTTAATATAAATTGCAATCGTTCGTGGCACGTGTCACCTAACGTGGCTAACACAGAACGTGCCTACGTCCTATTCTTACTACCTAGGTACATAGTTAGTTAGATACTAGGTTTACATTACCACAGTAATTAGATTCACGCGTGTGAAGCGTGCTTTGCATATCGGTTTACCAGAGGACGATACACGGAGAAAAAAATGTTGTGAAATCAACAGGAAAAGGTTGTTAAATGGGAGCCGTCATAGTTGGTTTGTTAGCGCAGCAACCTTAATTTTGCGAAAAAATATTGTGATTATGACAATGTAGAAGTATTTACTTTGTTAATTACTACATAGCGAATTTCACAAACGCATGTTTTCACAAATTTACACTGACGGCTCCCATTTAGCAATGTGAAACTTGAATAAAATTGCAGTGTTTTGCCTATGGTAATATAGCAACGTATATTTTGCTATAAAAGCAACTTTGACATTTGGATTTGCACAACGTATAACATTGTTATTCTAGCTATGTTTACTTTGTTATATTTGAGCTTTTAAAAACTGTGGTTCTATCTATGTACATTTTGCTTTAATGGCAACCTTAAAATTGTGGTTTTAATAGAGATACGATCTAACATTGCGAGGATAACATTGCGATAAACGCAATATTACGTTTAAGCCTTGTGGTTCTAGCAATTTACACTTTGCGTTATTGGCAATCTTGAAGTTGTAGTTCTAGCAGAGGGAGCAGAGTATAGCAATGTTACTATTGAAAGATAGCAATAATACCATTGCTATAAACGCAATATTGCCTATGTGCCTTGTGGTTCTAGCAATGTACGCTTTGCGTTGTTGGCAACCTTTAAGTTGTGGTTCTAGCAGAGGGAGCATCTAACATTGCGAGTATGGCAATGTTACCATTGCAAAGATAGCAATGCTACCATTGCGATACACGCAATATCGCCTACGCGCCTAGTCGTTCTAGCAATGTGCACTTTGCGTTATTGGCAACCTTTAAGTTGTGGTTCTAGCAGAGGGAGCATCTAACATTGCGAGGATAGCAATGTTACCATTGCGAAGATAGCAATGCTACCATTGCGATACACGCAATATCGCCTACGCGCCTTGTCGTTCTAGCAATGTGCACTTTGCGTTATTGGCAACCTTTAAGTTGTGGTTCTAGCAGAGGGAGCATCTAACATTGCGAGGATAGCAATGTAACCATTGCGAAGATAGCAATGCTACCATTGCGATACACGCAATATCGCCTACGCGCCTTGTCGTTCTAGCAATGTGCACTTTGCGTTATTGGCAACCTTTAAGTTGTGGTTCTAGCAGAGGGAGCATCTAACATTGCGAGGATAGCAATGTAACCATTGCGAAGATAGCAATGCTACCATTGCGATACACGCAATATCGCCTACGCGCCTTGTCGTTCTAGCAATGTGCACTTTGCGTTATTGGCAACCTTTAAGTTGTGGTTCTAGCAGAGGGAGCATCTAACATTGCGAGGATAGCAATGTTACCATTGCAAGGATTGCAATGCATTGTTATTATTGCTATCCTTGCAATGGTAAAATTGCTTTCCTCGCAATGTTACATGCTCCCTCTGCTAGAACCACAACTTAAAAGTTGCCAATAACGCAAAGCGCATATTGCTAGAGCGACAAGGCGCGTAGGCGACATTGCGTGTATCGCAATGGTAGCATTGGAAATGGCAATATTGGTATCCTCACAATGGTAATGCACCGTCTGAAAAATAAAAACAAAAAGCTTATGAAAATGACACAAACATTTATTGAATCAAGGTATTTTGAGTTACTTAATTTACTCTTTATCTTATCTAACTTACTTACTAAAAAGTCCTTAGCACACAAACAAAACTTATTTTTATACATACATAATAGAACCTTACTTGTAATCGTTACTTAAATGTAATCAATGTTTTAAATTGTCTGTCTTTATTAAATATTTATTAAATCAAGGTATTATGAGTACTTAATTTACTTAGAAGTACCTAAACACAAACAAAACTTATTTTTATACACACATCATAGGGCCTTACTTGTAATGGTTACTTAAATTTAATCGATGTTTTAAATAAAGTTGACAGAGCATTTTAAGCATTGATTTTTAAGGTTAAGTAACGATTATAAGTAAGGAAGGGCCCTCTTATTAATATTGTTAAATACAATCAATGTTTCAATCAATGTTTACTAAAGGTACCTAATTAAGACAATATCATTGACTCTACCGGTTGCTGCTATGAATGCAGTATTCTTACTTTTACAAATAAAATTAAGTAAAATCTAGCTATTTGCAATAGATTATAATACGTATTATTATAGTTTATTGATCACTCTCTTTTTCACACCAGAGTGAACAACAAGAGAATTTCGAGAATGATCCTTATGGTATTATACTGGGTGTTTTATTACACGACGGACGTACTTTATAGAGTCATTGTACTCATCATTACGAACAACTTTTATCATGGGACCAACCCTGAAATCGCGAAAAAAATCAGTTGTGCAAAACAGCTGATTTTTTTTTTGCGATTTCAGGGTTCAAGTTGTTTGTAATGATGAGTACAATGACCCCCTAAAGTATGCCCTTCGTCTAAAAAAACACCCGGTATAGTATATTACAGTGCTAAATTGAATTAAATGGGCTTGGTAAGGACAACATGGAACTCAGATAGATTAATGTCACATCCTATGAACACGCGATTACATACAAATGGATGCTGCATTGATTCCTGATTAATGAATACTGACTCTTGAGATAATGAATCTTGTACTTTGTAAGCATAGTAGTGCTCATCAAAAGAAAGTGTTTTTAACAGCTTAGCCTTAATTATTATTTTACATACTCCATCAACATAAACATCTTCTACCATGGCAAAGCAAACACTTTCCTCCTCAATCGAAGAAACAATTATAGAATTTACTTTATACCGCTCAGAACACTTTGCAGCCCATGTGACTTTGTAAATTTTTTTAATATCAGATAGTTTTATTTTGTCTAAAATTTGTTCAACTTCTCTACTGGATATTTCTGTTTGACCTCCAAAAGAGACAGGCGAACCAACTGTTCGTTGAATAAAAATATCATTTAACATCAACTGATGTTTTCGAGCTATTGTTAATGTCATATTCATTCGATTATTTGAGGATTTTGCGGCTAACTTGTTGGGGCGATGTTTAGCTTCAAAGCGCATAGAAGATAAAAACTGTAAGGGACCAAATCGTAACATTGCCGAGTGGTAATGTAACAGGTTGTGAAATTTGGGCTTAAGAGTTTGATTAAACAATTTGATAAACATTTCGCACAGGTCAGCAACTAAAAACTGAAAAAACTGAACTTGCTCAGGTGCAAACGCAGGCGACAGAATAAAATGTAGAACTTTCATTAATTGAATATATAGTTCCCAATACCTGTCGCCTCTTGGGACGAAATCGCCGAACATCACCCCAAAATACTTGCAAAACGTGTACATTTCGGCTGCGTTTAGGCGAATGTTTCCCTTTCGTAAATTAGAGATTACCAATGTAACAGGCTTATCTTTTTTATCAGGACCAAATTCAAAAGAAGAGATTTTGTCATTAACAGTATTAATTGTAAAATATTTGAGTTTGTCCACAAATACCAGAAGCAATGAACACATTATATATTTCGAACACCCTTCGTGCATGTCATGCATTACATCAAAACCCATTTGTGAAAACAAACAAAAATTTTCTATCTGCAGCCATACACATTTCTCTTTCACGCCTGTCAGAGATGGATTACCTATTGCTAAATCTTCCTGATAGTTAGATTCCGTCCTTAAAAGAGACACATCTTCGTATAATTGCTTTTCCATTACTTTTTTTTCTATTTTACAAGTCCGACAAGAGAAATTGCAAGAAAAACTTTCGACAAAGCCACAAACACTATGCAAACCTAAATTATCTCCCAAAATTAGTGCCAACTCAAAGTAGATAGTTCCTTTGAAATCTGGCAGATCAAAATATATTCCGTTTCGAATTATGTCATTTAACTGATCAATTAAGGGCTGAAATATGATCTGATTACCAAATTGAACTCTGTCATTCGAATGATAAAGTAAGACCAAAAAAATGTTAGTCAACTGAGAGGCATAATAGTAAGGCAGGCAAGGAAGAGAAATGTAGGCGGCTCCCAGTTTATGTATACCACTATGACTGCCTAAAGGGTTTAAAGTCTCGAAATCATCGATTTGTAAAAACATTGGCATGACAAATTTTTCCCCATGTCCTTTTTGTCTCCAAAATGAACCATGCATGAAATGCTCTATACTTTTTGATGTATCGTGGGCCATTAGTTTTTTCATACTATCTATAGTCTCAGGTAGTAAATGGGGCAAAGAGAAAAACTTGAGCAACACATCACGTATGGGTATTTTATGTGCTATGCATTCTACTGTCTGGTAAAAAGACCTTCCATTTTTTTTTACGAAATCAAATCTTTTTCCTACCACATAACCCTGAGGACTAATTAAAGACCTGTTTGTTTCAAAGTACTGCAACCTTTTATGTGTTGAACTAAAACTCTCTAAATCACTCGTCATTTTTTCTACAGCAGAATCTGGTGTACTTGGTAATAAAGGTTTGATTGATAAGTTAAACATGTTTTCAATACCGCTATAAACTGTATCTACCACATTGTTTGGCAAATTAGGATTACGATAAAGAGATGAAAAAAGTTGAGCCAAGGTGTAGCTAAGTGAAACAGAGCGCAAATTATTGCCTTGACTTTTCACATTGATTTCTTCGCTACCTGATATAGAGCATCTTTTATCCTCACCTTGTAACTCTGGTGTAGTGTGCATATGTGAAGGGTCCATATTAAATGAACAGGATTCAAGTTCAGAAGCCTCCGAGGCCAAATGGCATTTCAAATAATGACGTCTAAATGAGGTGTAGAGTTGATAACTTCTTCCACATCCAGTATTTGGACAGACATACACATTGCCCGGATGATAAAATGTGTAGTGACTTTTAAATTCCCTTAAATTACTAAAAGATCCTTTACATATTGCGCACTGCACCATCATGCCTGTTGGAAACAGAAGCAAGTAAATCTAGCATAGGAACACCTTCAGTGTCGTATTTGCTTTTCATGACAAAAATACTTCTTTGGATGAACATCCAAACTGGCACACAGTCTTTGGAATAGGGCAAATCTAATGTCCATAAGATTTTAAAAGCATTCAAAACTGCCTCGCAAATGTTATCAAAGGTGTATCTAATGTCTTTGGCTATGATGACATCATACTGCGCAACTTCTTTCCAACTTGGACCGATGGCAACAATATATGGAAGTATAGGTAGCTTCTTCTGTGCAAGTTTCGCTTCTCTCTCGGAGCAATGGGTTTCGAGATCAGAGTTAGATGGCACCAAACTAAGAAAGGCGCTGCTTACTTCCGTCCGCGAAGGATTCCAGGGTTTTCTGACGCCTTTCACAGGTATTGTGTGCATCTGCTTCAGCAGCAATGGAATGGACAGAAAAGCCGCAACATTAGCTTGTTCCTCTCCAACTGAAAATAGATTTCATAATTCATTATCATCACCAGCCTATTAAATCAAGTACCTATAAATCGAGTGGCGTTTCGGTCTTTATTTATCGACACGATTTTTCACTAGTACACTCTAATTTCTCTGACTAGTTTATAGTGATCTGTGCTGCCATTTACCAAGAAGTCGAAGAAAGATTTGATTTGCCGAAACAATTAGTTTTTTTTTATTATACATAGAAAACGACCAGAACACCTTGGACTAATTTGCATATCGTACAAATATTTGTCCCGAGGCGGGAATCGAACCCGCAACCTCCTGCATCGGACCTTCGCCCACCGCGCCACAGAGGTCGTCACAATATAATAAATTGTGACATATTGTGTGTATATTTTAGAAGCCTGAAGTCACTTATTCATGCCTTATAATCTAAATTCTAACAATTTTGAGACAACTCACAGGTTCCAAGATCCAAAGTAAGTTGAATAGAGATGTCAGGTCGTGCCAGTTGCTGGGCCTTCTCGTCCAATAATGTTAGCAGACGACCCTTTACTAAAGGGAATTTTTCTTCAAACTTTCCTTTCACTTCTGGGTGGATTTCATCGAAGTCACTAGCAAGCTGCACAAAACAAATGATTGTCATACGTTATGCAGGTACACAAAAATCTATACTAATATTATAAAGAGGAAAAATTCGATTGTTTGTTTGTATTGAATAGGCTCCGAAACTACTGGACCGATTTGAAAAATTCTATCACCGTTGGGAAACTACATTATCCCTGATGAACATAGGCCATAGAATATACTCGTGCGAAGCCGGGGTGTACTGCTAGTATGTAAAATTATTCTTACACCACAATTGTTAAAATGACACTACAAGGAGCCATAGGGCATAGCATAGCTGGCCTAGGTGATTATAAACAATTACTGAAGTTAAGCAATATTTAGCCCAGTCGAACACCCTGAACAAATATTTGCAGATCGTACAAACATTTGTTCCGAGGCGGGAATCGAACCCGCAACCCGCGGACCTTCGCCCACTGCGCCACAGAGGTCGTCGTATATATGCTGTCTTCATTTTAGTCATTTGTTTATTAGGTACTAGTTACTCACCAATTCATAGCCCCATGGGCATTGCAGTGATGGGAATATTTTAAAATACTGGAAATAGTCAATTTCTTTTAATAAAGAGAGTCTTTCCCGCAGGCAGCTTTGCCATTTGGAGATCACTAGATCCCGGGGCGAAGAGGAAGCCTTCAGCCACTCTACGCAGCTATCACCATCTTCATTAATTTCTTTGAACACAAATGATTCAGGCAAAGGCCGAATTCGTCCAGGAGTACCACTTTTTCGCCTTCTCTTATTTTCACTAGACGTGCTTTCATTGCTGCTGAGACTCCTGCTACGTCGGTTTTCTGCACTTAATAGCTTTCTTCGGACCGTTATGAGCCGATTCACAATGAGGCCACTGGCCTGTATAATCCGGCCATCAATGATTCGGAAGGGACTGTAATATACAGCTTTTGTTTCTGATGGGAAAAGTGTGGTTATTTCTGTCGTCCAATTTTCCCACACTTCTTTTCTTATGGCGTCCGTAATCTTATTAAGTTTACGGACTTCTGCCTCCACTATGATTGCTGTAATTATTTTTCTGTCTTTCGTAGATAGGAACTGTTTTGTAAGAAGCGGTTTCCCAGCTGATGTTGACTCCAAGATATGTTTTAGCGAACCACCAACCAGGACTCTAGTAAAGTCAATGGTCGCTATTTCGTCTTCATAATTGGTAAGTTCCCATTCCTGAAAAGCAAAAAAAACTTCAATTTGGCACATTTTTCTTTCTAATAAATGTTTTATAGAAACTAATGTGAGCATCATTCATTATTAAAACTGAAAAACGTTTTTGATTTTCTTTCTGATAGCCAAAAAGTAAACTGCTAATTGGTATGTATGACGGTGACACTTTTGTAGAGAAAATTCATATTATTTTTTTATGCTTGTTCTCGATTGATGATCAGAGGAACGTAGAGCAGCTCCAAATTTCAACAAAATTTATTCAGTCATTACAGCGTAGTTAATAATAAACAATCATACAAAGTTGCTAAATATTTATAATATTATAGATGTATGTGTATTATATATGTGTTGGGCGCTTGGATGTCGCAACCCCGCGGTATTGTTCGCTAATTTGACTAACACCTTGTATATAATTAAAAAGTCAATGGGGCAAAAAATCCCATCCACCCCATTACTCAAGTCAATTTTTTTCCCAACCACCCCATTGATGGGGAGGTTAATGGTGTGGATGGGAATATACCGTTTTTGGAACAAGTCCTTGAACAGAAAAAACATCAAAACCAATCTCACCCAAAAAAAAAACAATTATTTAAGTTTATTAAAAGTCAATTATTATAACAATTATGATGTTTTAACTTACTGGTCCATCGGAAGCTGATGAGCTAGAACCAGGGCAACTAATTGCAGAAGAATCTCTTGCCAAAGGTGACAAAAATGTCATACATGTAGCAGTCGGAGCAGTGGCTGAAGTATCTGGAGCTGGTGAAGTTGGAGTAAATATAAACTCGTCTAGCCTCAACGGAGCAGCCACTGTCATTTGGCTAGCAAGATTTTCTTGCTTCTTCTGTCAGGAAAAATACACATATTTTAATATATCAATATACCTATCAAGTCGCCAATCCGCACTTGGCCAGCATGGGGACTACCGGCCTAAATCCCCCTTGGGGGACCATGACATGCAAAAGGTTGATGTGAAATAACATATCAATGCTCATAGACAAGTCACAGGACATTACATTACATTTAACAAAAACATACATACAACCGAACATAGAACCTCCGCCTTTATTAAAGTCGGTAAAAAAAAATAAGGTAAATATGCAGTCAAAGCTACTCACACATTCTTTAAATCGATCCAGTGCCATGCGTAGTTTTCCTTTATTAACCACCCCTTCGACCAAAAGCGAAAGCTCGTGATCGTTCGCATCAAGCAGGAATTCTAGATCTGCACCCTGATCTAGAAAAGCATTTTTATTTTAGCCATGGTGGCACAGACCGGGGACCGGGCAGCAGCGCCCCTTGGAGTACAACTCCACTGAACTGCGATTCCCAACCCGCATGCCCAGCGTGGGGATTATGGGCACTACCCCCAATGATCATCATCATCATCATCATCAGGCTATATTAGTCCACTGCTGGACATAGCCCTCCCCTAATGAGCGCCATAGCCCCCAATGATAAAGAGACTGAACCAATGGCTCCAGTTCCCGGCTGCCTCGCTATTCCTGGCCATGGCATGCGGCCATGGTAACGGCGGGGCAGGGGGTGCTAGGAATCACCGGGCTACGGCAGGCTGCCACAAACAACTGAAGACAGGGCGCTATGGCGCTCACTAGGGGAGGGCTATGTCCAGCAGTGGACTAGTATAGCCTGATGATAATGTCACTGCCGGCTTGTACTACCACTGATTTATCAGCCCATGCGCGGGTCGCAAGCGGTAAGTACGTGGTTTGAGTTTGAATGTTCAATTCATCAGTAGGTAGACATTAATAAATTACTCTGAATTCCGGCATCTAGGATACATCAAGCAGTAAATAAACCCATTTTCACCCCCTAGGCTGTCTTGCACTATTTTGACTGATAAAACGTGCAAACTAATAAAACATTTATAGGTTATAAAAACAATGTGCATGTGCATAAAATTATTACATAAACAAAGGAACTTACCGTTGAGAGGTCGCAGAAGATGATATAAACCGTTGCTAATTAAAAAATCGACCAGTGGGTCTTCCTTATCCATTTTACTGTGAAGCCGGCTTTTGACTATGGGATATAATATAAATTACATCTTGTGCTATATATTACATCCCGCGGTTGCTGTTTACACTGTGAGATATATATTTTGGAGCACACAATGATCAGTTTACACGTCTGCACACGAACGCCAACATTCAAACGGAGGGCGAAGCGGGGGAGGCGCGGTGTCCGGGGACGTGAGGTAAAATATACACCTTCAAATGACCTTCAAATATCGCTCACTCGGTCGAAAAAATATTTATAGTTTGGGATGTAATATATATTATAGCACAGTGTAAACGGTGCCATACAAAATGTATGGTGAGCGATAAAATATTATATCTCGGGATGTAATATATATCCCATAGTCAAAAGCCGGCTTGATTGTCACAGAACACCGGAGTGGTTTTATTCTCTTTGCACAACACAAGCACAAACCAAAGGCACAAACTAGATAAATGATACTCTAACACAAAGTGCTAGAAAGTTCCGGCCGGACAGTTCGACTTCGACGGACGCGCGGTCTTCCCGTTCAAGTGTTGCCAATGAAATGACCGAAACTGACTGAATGTGCAGCGTTCTGATTATGCTCTTTTCGCAATGTTTAAACATTACAAAATTGACTAATACGTCAGCTTGTGCTTTTATCAATGTCTAGGAATGAACGTTGTGATTTTCACAAACATGAATAATGCTTTTTATCTAAGTTACTTATTTTCTCGCTATGTTGAAACTGATTTTCTAACAACCTAAACATTGATAGAGCTAGCGCTTCATAATTTGTATAATTATTCAAATGTTGTAACGTAGTGATTTTCACAACTATGGATTTGTGAAAATGTGTAGGTACTGTGGTCATGTACCAACCTACACCTGTGCCTACACTAACAAATTATGATTTTCTAAATTTGTAATTAGATACCTACTAACTAGGTAGGTACCTACCTAATTTTTATTTATTTTATTAAAATGCCTTTCTTTTATTAAGTCCTCACCTATACCTACCTACCTACATTGAAGTCCATTGCATCATTTAGATCCATAGGTAATAAAACTTGCTAACACCACAACGTATAAAATCAACATACAACTGACATTGTGATTGTGATCCACACAAACTGTAACTATGTGAACCCCCCAGATTACTGCATTGTGATTTTAGCAGAGGGACCAGAACTTGCTAACACCACAACCTATAAAATCAAAATACACCTTACATTGTGATCCACACAAACTGTAACTATGTGAACCCCCCAGATTACTGCATTGTGATTTTAGCAGAGGGACCAGAACTTGCTAACACCACAACCTATAAAATCAAAATACACCTTACATTGTGATCCACACAAACTGTAACTATGTGAACCCCCCAGATTACTGCATTGTGATTTTAGCAGAGGGACCAGAACTTGCTAACACCACAGCGTTTAATATCAAAATACAACTTACATTGTGAACAACACAAACTATACCTATGTGAACCCCGCAGATTACTACATTGTGATTTTAGCAGAGGGACCAAAACTTGCTAGCACCACAACGTATAAAATCAACGTATAACTTACATTGTGAACAACACAAACTATAACTATGTGAACCCCGCAGATTACTATGTTGTGATTTTATCAGAGGGACCAAAACTTGCTAACACCACAACGTATAATATCAAAATACAACTTACATTGTGAACAACACGAACTATGACTATGTGAACCCCGCAGATTACTAAGTTGTGATTTTGGCAGAGGGACCAAAACTTGCTAACACCACAACGTATAAAATCAACGTACAACTTACATTGTGAACCACACAAACTATAAGTAACTATGTGAACCCCGCTGATTACTACATTGTGATTTTATAAGAGGGACCAAAACATGCTAACACCACAACCTATAAAATCAAAATACACCTTACATTGTGATCCACACAAACTGTAACTATGTGAACCCCCCAGATTACTACATTGTGATTTTAGCAGAGGGACCAGAAATTGCTAACACCACAGCGTTTAATATCAAAATACGACTTACATTGTGAACAACACAAACTATACCTATGTGAACCCCGCAGATTACTACATTGTGATTTTAGCAGAGGGACCAAAACTTGCTAGCACCACAACGTATAAAATCAACGTATAACTTACATTGTGAACAACACAAACTATAACTATGTGAACCCCGCAGATTACTATGTTGTGATTTTATCAGAGGGACCAAAACTTGCTAACACCACAACGTATAATATCAAAATACAACTTACATTGTGAACAACACGAACTATGACTATGTGAACCCCGCAGATTACTAAGTTGTGATTTTGGCAGAGGGACCAAAACTTGCTAACACCACAACGTATAAAATCAACGTACAACTTACATTGTGAACCACACAAACTATAACTATGTGAACCCCGCTGATTACTACATTGTGATTTTATAAGAGGGACCAAAACATGCTAACACCACAACCTATAAAATCAAAATACACCTTAAATTGTGATCCACACAAACTGTAACTATGTGAACCCCCCAGATTACTGCATTGTGATTTTAGCAGAGGGACCAGAACTTGCTAACACCACAACCTATAAAATCAAAATACACCTTACATTGTGATTCACACAAACTGTAACTATGTGAACCCCCCAGATTACTGCATTGTGATTTTAGCAGAGGGACCAGAACTTGCTAACACCACAACGTATGATATCAAAATACAACTAACATTGTGATCCACACAAACTGTAACTATGTGAACCCCTCAGATTACTGCATTGTGATTTTAGCAGAGGGACCAGAACTTGCTAACACCACAACGTATAATATCAAAATACAACTTACATTGTGAACAACACAAACTATAACTATGTGAACCCCGCAGATTACTACATTGTGATTTTAGCAGAGGGACCAAAACTTGCTAACACCACAACGTATAAAATCAAAATACAACTTACATTGTGAACAACACAAACTATAACTATGTGAACCCCGCAGATTACTATGTTGTGATTTTATCAGAGGGACCAAAACTTGCTAACACCACAACGTATAAAATCAACGTACAACTTACATTGTGAACCACACAAACTATAACTATGTGAACCCCGCAGATTACCACATTGCGGCGATAGCAAAGAGCCTCAAAATTGTTAATGCAACAAAAAAATTATTGTTGCGTTCACAATTTTTGCGTTTCGCAAAAAAAAAGTTGCTGCGGCAACATAGGGTATTTTGCTAATATCTCAAAATTATTTTGTAATTTTCGCAAAACTTGGCTCGCAATGTAAAACTGCATACATTGCGACCGGTTTTTTCTCTGAGTGTAGGTTAGTCAGTAATTACTCAATTATAGAGAGATCATAGACTGGAATGAATGTTTGACGACCTCAGTGGCGCAGTATGCAAAGGTCCGCATGCGAAGCAGAAGGTTGCGGGTTTGATTCCCGCCTATGCAAAAGTATTAGTACGATCTGTAGATTTTTGTTGCGGGTGTTTTGGGACGAATCTGCCTTTCTGAGAATCTGTCCTTTTGGGAACTAAATCTCAAATGTAGCAATAAATACGCGAACTTGCGATATGCACTTGGTTCTTTTTTTGAATGGTTATTTTTCCGAATACGGAAAAGGCCGATATCAAATGGCGGATTCCAAGTGAAAACTTTTTTCGTTTGACCTACATAGGGTAAATAGACCTAATTTTGGCACCCCACCAATTACTGGCACTTCCGTGATTTAACCGCTATAATAAGAAAACAGCTAATCTAACGGTATTCCAATTTATTTAAAATAGAGTAGTAGAATCTTGTGCTACCAAACTTGCAACACTTTAAAAAAAGGAAATTACAATGGCGTCCGAAGAATAGCAACAGCTGAGCGTGTCTCGACTTGACCAGTGAAAACTATTTTTTTTCTAAGGTAAGAGCTTTTTTAATATCATCGAATCTTGGTAATCAAGTGGTTTTTATGCGACTTATCATTGAAAGCATATTAAACACATATTGTTCCACTGGTTTAATAACTTATTTCCAAGATTTCCATTGTTTATATTATTTTATCCCGGTGCCAACATTTGGTATCCAAAAATGTTCTTATTCTAATTTATTGGCACTAATGACAGTAATTGGGTTTTCAGATTACTAGATTATTAGAGGTTATTTTGTGGATAAGATGATTAGTGGACCACCTCATTTTGTATAAATAATAAATACAAGTAAAAATCGCATTTTTTCCAAATCTTGGCACCGGTGCCAACTGTGAAATTACCAATTACCAACACTAGGGCCAATAATTAGGCATAATTATGGTAATAATTGGTGTCATCTTACCAATGATTTTATTTTCAGGCTACCCGATTTAATATCTGAACATAAGACCCAAAAGTACTACCAAGAAGTCTACCAAAAAAACCAAAAATATACGCCGAGACTTGAGAGAAGAGCTATCTGATTGCGTACCTACACCTGCCTCGGAAGTAGTTGTAACAACAGAAGACTTTGATGATGGCAATGACGATCGTTTATCTGACAATTCACAAGAAGTTATTCATATAACTCATATGGCAGAGGTTTATGATGCTAAGACTAAATATACCCGAATTTCTGTTCTACCCCAACAAATAGAACGCCCCATGAATGCAGTCCCACAACAAAAAAGTTCCGATTTTGACAAAATCGAAACTTATATAGATCCAGCAACGACAAGGGTTCAAAAACATACCACTGCAATGTTAAATCTCACTCCCATTAAAATAACGGATATTCTTGTATTGCCAAACAACGAAAATGTGTAAGAAATATAAAGAGAGCTCCTTTTGTATTGACATATGATGAATGGAGATCTATAGAAAGCGAAAAACTACGAGTAAAACAAGAAAAAGAAGAAGGCATAAAAAGAAGAAAAGAAGAAAGGGAGAAAAAGAAATTAGAAGCAAAATCTAAACAGACAAAACCAAAGATACCAGACACTAAGTTGAAAATTAAGAAAGAAAATAGAAGAGTGAACCCAGATGTGAAGAAACTTGTGGTATCTGAAAAGTTGAATACCGTAGATATCTCGTTAATACCACCCCAAACTGCGAACGAAGAGTATACATCGCATGAAAAACATGAGGAAAAGGAAAATTATACTGACTACGCTAATTTAATACCTGAAAAGAGGGATAAAAGACAAAACAAGATTTTATACACTGCAACTGAAATAGGGAAGTTTTTGACAGATTTTGAAGACTAAGACATTATATAGGTACCTACCTAGTTACTACTATTGATCTCTTACGTTTAAGTTATTGCGTAGTGATAAGAAATATAGTAATTTAATACTTAATTGTTGTTTTTCAAATTATAACTGAATGTTGATTTTGATACTACTTTATATGAACCAAATAATTGCTAAGGAGGCTGTACTGATTGTATTATTTTCATTTCTATGTTTCTAAGTAATCACGTAAATAAATGTGATTACATATTTACTACCTTTTTTTACTTTATCCTTGTTTTCTAAAAACAATTTCCTTTATTTACCTATAGAACAATCTGTGCCAACAAAAGTGCCAATAAATTGGACTAGGCCCATGCAGATAATTGGCCAAAGTATGCCAGTAATAGGGAAAATCGTGTTATTGAAATAATACCCTAAAAACTTTATAATATAGTTATCTAGCCAACATTTCATTTATTTAAAAACGTTTATTAACTTTTTTTCTGTCATCTTGATAAATTTATTTTTCTGGCAACACTTCATAAAGATTGTTTACACGATTTAATTGGACAGCGACACTTAAAGTGCCAATAATTGGGTATGTTACGGTATAATGAAAATAACCATAACTACCGGCTGACATATCAAAAAAAAAATACACGTTATAAATGGAGTTCCATCCCAGGGAAGCCTTGATTCTGGGTCTACGATTTCCATGCACTTTTCTCTCTCGCTAAACGCGTGAGATATGAAATTTAATAGATTTTTCCCTCCCGCATTTCAGCACGCCTAAAATGACGTACTTTCTAATTTATGTTTGGAGAACGAATAAGCAACTTTCTGAGCAGGTGTAGCAAGTAATATTTTATGCGAGCTTTATTTTACCTTAGTTTTCTCCACAGCGCCGTAAATATAGGTACCAGGCGTGAAAGTCAACAGGCGTTTATGGTCTATTTATTGCGATTCCGTCCCTAAGACCCTTAGACCTTCTAGCCAGCTGTCTTTTTGTCAAAGCTTTACCTTTTATTTTTGGTTATGGAACTTCATGAAAGCACTTAAAACTATTGTTGTGTTACAAAGTATTTTTAATTTACGGAACACTTTTTTGGTCGATGTTACTTATTGAAAACTAGTTTATGCCCGCGGCTTTGCACGCGTTGTTTCTATGTAAGCGTTTAAAGGTGATTTCTATTCCATGGGAAGTGATTTATGGGATAAAAAGTAGCCTATGTTTGATTCCAGGATTAGAATTACCTGTGTGCAAAATTTCAGCCCGATCCGTTCAGTAGTTTTGGCGTGAAGAGGTAACAAATATCCATCCATACATCCATCCAAACGCATCTATACTTATAATAAAACTGTAACAGGTCCAATTCTGTACATTGAAGATATTTTGAATTTTTTTTTTGGAGGGCACTCTATTATCGATCCTGAAGCCAAAACTGCAATTTTTTTCATTCATGTCTGTCTGTCTGTCTGTCTGTCTGTCTGTCTGTCTGTCTGTCTGTCTGTCTGTCTGTCTGTCTGTCTGTCTGTTTCTTAAACGCGCATCACGCCGAAACTACTGAAGGTATTGAAATGAAACTCCGCACGATTTTAGGTCATACTACGAGGAAGGACATAGGATACTTTTTATCCCGGAATTCAGCAAGGTTTCCCTGGGAGAGGGGATGAAAGTAAAATTCCTTCACCGCGCATCACGCCGAAACTACTAAAGGTTTTTAAATAAAACTCGGTATGATTTTAGGTCATACCACGAGAAAGGACATAGGATACTTTTTATCCCGGAATTCAGTCAGGTTCCCCTGGGAGAGGGGATAAAAGTAAAATTTCTTCACCGCGCATGACGCCGAAAGTGCTAAATGAGTTGGAATGAAACCTAGGACGATTTGATTTCATACTACAAGGAAGGACATGGAATACATTTTATCCTGGAATTCAGTAAGGTTCCCCTGAGAGAGAGGAAAAAGTAGAATTCTTTAACCGCGCATCACGACGGGTCTACGCGTCGTCCGATTTCATGCATTCTTTTTGTTAGAAACAGTGTTGCAAGATCGAATTTGACTAAATCAGTAGAAAGTCGAGTAGAAAATCAGTAGATTGATGAAAAAAATTAGTAGATAGAGGGTAGGTAAGTTCCTATCTATTTATTTTTCCAAGACGCACCCATTAGTTAGGTTCCAACCTACTAAGGTGGTGGGTCTTGGAAAAATAAGTTAGGTTCCTACCTTACATGATATTTGGTGGTTTAGCTGGTCCAGTTAACTGTACAATAGTATAATTAAATTAATTAATTAATTAATTATTGTGGTCCAATTAAACTAACTGGACCACAGAAAAATATTTTTTATTGTGGTACACAGCCAACTGTACCTACTTACGAAAAAATATTACGGTGGTCCAGTCAAATGGATCAGGAGCCCAATTCTGCAAAACAATTGCTTCAGTATGACAATGGAATCGTCGCAGAATCATCACGTAGAATCCTTAGATTAATAAAACTCCAGATAGTGCGCGCGAGATAAATTAATAGTTTCAAACTTGACGCGCGTCTCTCCATCTGCATTCATCATAATTTATTTCATCCAAGGTGGAATACCAAAACGTGTCATTAGTAGTCGAGTCGTAGCTAAAAGTCATGTGGATAAAGAATGGGATTGAAGATGACAATATGCTATCCCCGTAGACCCTACACGATTTTTTGCACGGCGGCTTTTCATAATATGAGAGACTATGGTTACCTAAATGTGAACTTAATTAGTCGGCAGGTAAGGCAATCGCGAACGAAGTCGCGGGTACAGCTAGTTTATAATATTAGTGTGAATAGTGTGATAATATTAGTGTGATACTGGTAAAAAAATTGTTAATAAAAAGTTTTGGACGAGTTGACCACTAAACATTTTGGATTGACCCACTCATCCAAACTGGAAATTAAGTGGATGAGACCACCTACTCTAGCAGCCATCATAACAAATCCTCTCGATTTACTATCGAACTTGACGTTGGTGTGTCGGATTGGAAAATTATAGGATAATTATAGACTAATATTATAAATTCGAAATTAACTTGGTTTGACTGTCTATTACCTTTTCACGCATGTACACCTGAACGGATCTTAAGGCTTGGTAGGCCAGCAGAGGCCACATTTTAATGATTTTAAAAACTATCTGAGACTTAGAAAATAGTGTTTAAAATTCCGAAAAAAAGATATATATTACTTATGGATCTAGTCTAGTCAAAATTGCATTCAATTACAAGATCTAATGAACTTCACTCGATAGAAAATAATCCCAAAGGTACCCCTTTTTCTAACGTTTTTTCAATATTATGACTAGCGAACTACTGATATCACACTTTTTTTTGTACTCAACTAAGGACACTTAGTATTTCTAAACAGAGTCGCAGTGTTTGACTTGATAAAATGATTTTCTTAATCACCATGTTTAAATAACTACAAAAAACACGAGCGCGGCGGCTTGGCAGGCGCGCTATTTCCCTTACGCCTACTGCTGCAGGACTACCTGGCCTGAAATTTGGAAGGGAGGCAAATAGTATCCCGGGGACGGATGTAGGTTACTTTAAAAGTGCGTGCAAAGCCGCGAGCTGCAGCTAGTATATTAACCTATTCTGCCCTCTGTAGGAGAAAAAGCACAAGTGACAAATTTTGTCAAATTGAGTTACATACATTCCCGGGCTCAGTAAAAAATTTGTGATTTTTCTGTCTAGGAATATTGGCGATATTTCCCAGAGGAGCGAAGTTAGACAAGCACAAGTGCATTATATTTTCTCAAAAGTACTTCCAGTTTGAAGAAGAAAAAACATAACCCTGAAATCAGACGCAGAAAACGATTTAAGTAACCACTTATGTTTTTTTTTATTGGTATACGATTTGAACGAAATGATCGACTTCTATTCTGAAAACGCATATCATTGAATACTAAGCAAAATAAACACAAATGTAAACAAATGCTTTTTCTTTGTACGTAAAGAATGTCACATAGTGGCTTGATAATTGCGCTGGACAAAATAAAAATTGGTGCCTCTTCTTATACCTGAATTATTTGATAAACTCAGGAGAGCTATGTACTGAAACCATTAGGTAGGTACTTTAAATTATTTCGAACCTGGGGCACACATTTATGTCTGCGGACAGTTTTCATCATCAGTTGGAACTTTCAATGAAAAGAATGTTGAAGTTATACGATTTCAGAGATTTCAAAACCGCAGTAAAAAAAGCAAACAGTGGCGAAGTCCAATAAATGAAGGTCAGTGATTTTTTTACTTTTGAAGACTGTGTAGCTTCCAGGAAAATCAGCATACCCAGACCGCGCCCTTATCTAAGCGATATGGTACAAGTGAAATTTACAAAAGGAGATAGTAAGATTAACTACAAAACATATTTTGAAGGTGAAAACATTGAACTAGACTTTATTAAACTAAGTAGGTATTTTAAAGAATGGCTTCCCTTTGTCGAAGTTCAAAGAAGAACCCAGAGGAATTACTTCCAAAAGGAAACATGACACATCATTCAACGACTAGCAAAACTGATGCCGCCAAATAGGGTAAAATTTTGGGAATATCTTCCTGGTAATGACGAGGTTGCTGATCTTATAAATGATTATGACACTTGAGTGTACCTACGTAAAAAAACATCTGAAACCTTAGTATTAAGTAAAATTGCTTGCAAAGTTGATTTAACCTTTTTTAAGTTGTTGCCAAATTGTTCTGCATAAAACCTTAAGATATAGTAATGCAAATAAATAAATACTGATGTGATTATATAAATATAATAATATGTGATTTGATTTTAATAAATAATTTAAAGTTTTATACGTTTTTTTGTATTACTATTTTCCTAGGATACATTAAAGATTACTAAAGAATAAAGCACAATTACGTGTTTGTGTTTTTTTTGCTTCCTAAAATTACTACATAGTACATAAAAAAAACACATGTGTGTAGTTGTGCTTTTTTTCTTCATCCCTTAACTCAAAAGGGATATCAAATAGGAGGTAAGAATATTTTTTTCTAAATAGTTAATTTAATTTCAATATTCTCTGTAAAACTATTTTATAGTAAAAATTCTATATTAATAATACATACGATAAAAAAAGATTCAGCTTCGTAACTCATCTCTAAAGCAATTGCACTAAAGCGTAAAGTTTTTTCAATTTATCTCGAAACTTAGGTTACAGCAGTTGTGCTTTTTCTTCTACAGAGGGCAGTATTGTACTTAATATGGTACCTACCACAACATAATATTTACATCAAACATACAATCACCACAAATCAACACGTCTGTGCTATAAATACTTCGTCAAAATATCAAAGAAAGTAATTGAACACAAAACCATGTTATGTGAGAGAACCTCCCACGCACATTCGATATTTTTAGATCCATTAGAATTATTTATCAACACATTGATGTAAGCCAAATTTCTTCGTAATAATACACCCACACGCACTTTGTGCTAACAGTGTAAGTAGTTTTATAAAATTTTATTAAACTATTCGTGACTAAATTTTATTTATTTTATTGCTATAGATTAATTTTTTTATAATTTTTATACAGGGTTATTGGTAATTCACTGAAACTTCGTAAACTGCAGGTTCCGTCCATCATCACGAACACGTTTGTGAAGACGCCAAGTCCTAATTCTTAAAATTTTATATAGTTCACCTCCCTTACAAAATAATATCCGAAATTCAATTAATTACTAATGGCCGACCTCCCACTCCTATTTAAATCCACATCATTATCATTATATGTATTACCTAGGGCGTCATAATCGCATGTGCGTCAAAGCCATAATAAAGAATAAAAAAAAAATCATTGGCTTATTTTACATCTACGAAAGATGATTTAAGTGGCATTATTCTGGCTGGGAGTCAGCCGAACACACACACACCCACAAAATTTTTAAGAGCAGATCCGTTTTTAGGTTTAGCTTCAAGAGAAAACCCCTATAATGAATGATTTTTTAATATGGTACCTACTAATATCATTCCCTTTCCACCAATTTTAAGAATTAAGACCTGGGGTCTTCACGGACGTGTTCATGATGGTGGGCAGAACTTGCAGTTCACATAGTGTCAGTGAATAACCAATAACCCTGTATAATTAACTTTATAAAATATGAGTTGTTAACTAGTATATCATACCTAAGTACCTATAGTTCAGAATTTATCTCGACGACCTCCGTGGCGCGGCGGGCGAAGGTCCGCCTGCGACGCAAGAGGTTGCGGGTTCGATTCCCGCCTCAGAACAAATTTGTGTACGATCTGCAGAAATTGGTTCCGTTGGTCTGGGTGTTTTCTATGTTTAATAAAAAAAAAAATCTATCTATGTATACAATGTATTATAAATATAACACAAGCTTTGAGTAGCTTACTTTGGGGGTCGATGGTGCTGTGTGGATTGTCCAGCATTATTTATTATTTTTATTACCCAAAATCCGGAGGTGAGCGTTGCGATCTGCGACAGAGTATTTTACTTCTGCAGGTCGCATCACTGCCTATTTTTTGTTATTTCCCTCAATATGTTCCGAAATAAAGACTTTTATGTTTGAAAATAAAAATAGTAATAATAAATTCAGTAGGTCCTTAGTTCCTTTGTAACCTACTAATAAAGGGAAGACCAGTGTTTGTATACGAACAATTGCATAGTGCTGCAAGCATTGAGTTAGGTACATTTTTGCAACTATGCTGTTGTAGACATAGACATAGACATATTATTTATTTGCCACAACACACATTTACATAAAGCAATAAACAATAAAAATTATTATACACAAGTACATCTAACAAAATAAAAACGTACATAGTACAAAGTAGGTACATTTAACAAACGATGTGAACAATATTTAGGAATAAATAGGTAGGTAAACAATGTGTGCTGCAGTAGCAAATGGGCCTAGGCTTAGCATAATGCCAACTGTTGTGAACAGAAGGCGCTGTTATTCTGCCCTGTTGTAGCTCTGGAAATACATAATACTGGAAAATTGCAGGCGAAGCCAGCAGAATTTTGTCTATAAGTCAGTTGAATGTCATCATCATCATCAGTCTATGTTTGTTATGTACTGAACACCATAGCGCCCTGTCTTCAGCTTGCCGCATCCAGCATCTGCCTGCAGTCTTTTGCAGGTCGTCATCCCACCTTGCTGGAGGGCGTCCTACACTCCGTTTGCCGAGTCGTGGTCTCTACTCAAGAACACGTTTCCCCCAGCGGTCATCGGTTCTTCGCGAGATATGGCCGTACCACTGCCACTTCAGCTGGCTAATTCTTAGAGCTATGTCGATAACTTTGGTTCTCTGTCGGATGTATTCGTTACGAATCCTACCCTCCAGAGAAACTCCGATAGCTCTTTTCATAGCTCGCTGAGCGACTTTGAACTGGCGGACCAACCCTACCGTGTAGTTTAATGCTATAATAATCGAATGTTTTACATTTCGTAATTCAGCTATAATAGCGATGAAAATAATCTCTTGCACAACAAAAGGCACACTCAACCAACGCCAAGCAGTAAGATTTAACACTTCTGTCAACAAACAACAACATGTTTGTGTGTTTGAAACGTAGCAGATGATTGTTTATTTCCACGATATAGTTCTAAGCAGCGTTTGATAATTTAATTTACACATTTTATTTCTACTCTGACAACAAATTACGTCATCATGGAAAATACAACCATGCACTCGAAAATATTATTGATACAAGAGGCAGGCATGAGCCTAGTACCTACATACATAATATGTTTACAATATGTTTACACAATAATAAATAATACCTAATCTACAGGTAGGGAAATTAGTACTAAGAATGGAACTTTTAAAACAACTGACGATATTGACCGTTATCGAGATTGCCTTTTGCCTTCATCTCTTTACTATAAATAGAAGCCTACGTGAGTGTGACACTCATGTAGGTCCAAAAGGGTATCGGTTTTTATAAATTACTAGCGACCCGCCCCGGCTTCGCAAGGGTGCAATGCTGATACTAAATATACTACAAAATCGAACCCCGGCCGGTACCGCCGCAACCACTATGTCCCTGCATTTTAAATCTGTAATTATCTTCGAATAGGTATTGATTTATATTAAATCTACATGTATTTAAGGTATTTAATTGGATAAGGATTAATGCTGTATTGCTTATAATCGTTTCGTAAATATATTTTCTTTTTTATTTATTCATTTACCAACTTAACCTAATGTTACATCGAAAAGCTTATAATAATGACACTGAGAAAACCACTTATTTCTCGTAAAAAGTAAAGGATACAAATGGTTATTGTGAGTTATCCCTAAGAGATAGATATATACCATCACGGACTTTTTTGTAGAACTATTTAAGGTGTACAATACTGTAGTAAATTATTTTGATCTATCTCGGAGGGTTCAGCCAGCGTTTGCAATTTAAGCGCAAAAAAATGTGTTTATTAACGACATCACATTAGAAACCTCTAAAATTATCAGTGTTTCTCTACATGTATGAGTAATATGCATGTATTATACATATAAACATTTCTATAGCAATACTCTATCTAATAAAAAAAACCCATCAAAATCCGTTGCGTAGTTTTAAAGATCTAAGCATAGGTACATAGGACGACCTCAGTGGCGCAGCGGGCGATAGTCCACCTGCGACGCAAGAGGTTGCGGGTTCGATTCCCGCCTCGGAACAAATTTGTGTACGATCTGCAGAAATTTGTTCCGTTGGTCTGGGTGTTTTCTATGTATAATAAAAAATAATATCTATCTATGTATATAATGATTAAATATATCAGTTATCTAGTACCCATAACACAAGCTTTGAGTAGCTTACTTTGGGGCTAGATGGTGCTGTGTAGATTGTCCAGCATTATTTATTTATTTATTTATTTATAGGGACAGACAGACAGACAGACAGGAAGCGACTTTGTTTTATACTATGTAGTGATTACAAAACTATTCCGCTAATTATTTAGCGCGTTATCGTTGTTGTTGCAAAACAACTGATATTTTTTTCATTATACGGTTCATTGAGTTAATAAATAACTGAACTTTGTATGACGTCATCATCATCAGTTAAGTAGGTCTCACGGCTGTAAACATTGGCTCGATTTTTTTTATCTCGTTATGTAAGAAATATTTCGTATAAAGTACTATGTCTCAAACAACATTTTCCGTGGATATATTATATAGATTTAGTTTTAAGTAGGTAGCTACTTTGTTATAATACATGACTGACTAGACACCATCCAATGACTCAATAAATAAATAAGAATAAAAAAATAAAACAGTAAAAAAAACACAGATCTGGCATATGTAGGTAGATACAGTACCCTTTTTTATCAGCTACAACTTTATGTATTTGTCAGTTACACCGAAATAACCTTCCTCCGTTGGTACTTGGGTAATAAAACATTGCAACCCAATCAATTTTAGAATTCAACTCTTTATTTCTATAAATAATTGTTATTTTTATAGCTATTATATGCTATATTAAAGCGGTGTCTACATTAGCGATTCTACACAAGTCTTTATCATTACCATGGCCGTATCGTAAAATTTAACGCTCTGCCTTTTAAAGCAAATCTCATTCTAATAGGCTTAGCCGTTGCTATGGCTGGTAAGAACCCTGTACAAAATGGGCTGTCAACCGTAACCTTTAACAGATTTCAAATAGATTTCAAACCTCAAAGCTGAGATGATTTTAGAACACGCCAACTCCCGAATCTTCAGAACTAGTAAATCGATTTAAAACTGGAGCAGATGAAGGGGCACTACATCAATAACTCTACCTAACCCATCAGTATTCAAACGCCCAATGCTGAATATGCCAAATACCTAGGATCTTCATTAAGAAGAGATTTGCCATTCTAGTGTATGTCCAGGTAATTTAATATAAACCATGGTCGACATACGTCATCTCGTAGGTCGACGTGTTGCCAATGACTTGTCACTGTTACTTGTCAGACGGACATTGCCGGGAGAGCGGGAATCCGAGTTGACAAGAGAACGGATGCCTGCTGGGGAGTGAGGTGGAGCTGATGGAATGCCTTGGCTGTGGCGAGCTGATGTATCCCTTATCGTATATACTATCGGCACAGCCTACCTATATGCATACAGTCGTTCGACGAAGGCGTTTTGACAGGGCAATCGTGCGGGTCAAAAGGAACGGGTCGGGGGGGCGGGACGCTCCCGAGTAACTAAGGCGGTGATGTATTCTACTCGGGTGCGTCGCTCCCCGTCCCGTCTCTTGCCCCCCATATGATTCCTCTGTCAAAACCACGTCAAAATGCCTTCGTCGAACGACTGTGTGCATATAGGTAGGCTGTGCTATCGATCATCGGAACCCCTACAGCCATAATCACCAAGCTTCGCAGGCAGCTTTGTTTGCCTGACAAGCTTGGTGGCAGGCAAACAAAGGTTAAAAATACACAGAAAGAAACTGAAGCCGTAATCAAATAGCAAAGTGGTACGTAAAGTAAAGTAATGTATCGTTTAATGCATGAAATACATTTACAGGTGTTTTATGTCTATTATGTAGATAGATAGACAGATATAGATATATCATGTATTCATAAAAGATCATTATGGTTTTGCAGTGTGCAATGTCTGAGTTATTCAGTAAAGTTATATTATAGAGCATTAACAAAATAAATTACAATCATATAATAGAAACAAATTAGAACTAGTATTTACAATTGAAACTAACTTGAGCTGAAACTACCTGTTGCAAACAATCTACAGGCAGCTCAAATGATTCACATCAATACCAGTTGAAAGCGTCAGGTGTGTGGCAATACTGATGCGCTGCGTCAGATACTCACCAGTTCTTGGGTCACGCTTCGCTTCAACTAGACACTCAGATATATTTTTAAAAATTCGGAGAAAAACTGAGTAAAGTTGAAATTATCAAAGTTTGTTGAGTTTCTTAGCGATTTGTTAGCAGTTCGTCCAATTACAATTTGAACACGTTTCACATAGCTTGGTTTATAATTGTTTTAAAAGTCATTTACAATTACAATGGGATATTGACCATGCTTTGAGTATTGAGATTTCCAATATTTCGGCACCAATATGGACTCACCTACAAAAGTGCCGCCAGGCAACAGTAGCACTTCCGGCTGCATCAACAAGCATAACCAAGCGCCTACTGAACTTGACCAGAATGGACCTACGCGTCCTAGTGGGGACACTCACAGGACACTGTCCACTGAACAAACAACTCTTCACCATCGGAGCAACAGACAGCCCTCTCTGCAGGGAGTGTCTTAGAGACGAAGAATCAGCTGCCCACGTAGTCCTGGAATGCGAGGTAACAGCGCAATGACACGAAATCCTCGACCCTCACCCGAGGTCACTCCGCGCCTGTGAAGATCCCAGGAAGATTCTGCGCTTCTGGACGGAGTTAGTCTGGTTATACTAGCAAAACAAAACACGCACAATGGACCAACCCGAGTCTCAGTGCGGACATAAGATTACACAGAACAGAACAGAACAGAAGTCGGTTAAAAAGTAACTTTTACGATCCTACATACTCCAATACTAATGTATGGTGGTATGGCAATGGCACTAACAAAAAACAAAACTTAAATAATTTGAATGTAATTAAAATTATGCGCTCTTTTTTTAGTTCCATCGTCATGAAAGGGGCTGTTACAGTTTAAATGCTGTTATAGTAACTGTTTTCCAGATAATTTTAGCTGCTCCCCTGAATGATGTGGCAATTAAATTATTTAGGTTAGTTTTAGATAGAATTTAGTTTTAGGTAGTAAGTAGTTTGTTAAAATACGGGACTGACAGGACCAATGACTCTAAATAAATTAGAAATAAAAAAATATACATATGTTCATATTACAAAGAACCTATGTTTAGATTTGTGCCACCTAAATTGACACCAATAACTGAATTCAGGATGGAGTTGGTACGTATCGAATGATGCAATGAAAAATAATAATGAGAAAACAAACAATATTGTTATATTATAATTATTAATAAATGATTGAAGGAAGGGCCTGTGTAGATAATTGATAAAGAAGACCTTTGTCCTCCCCACAATGAAACTTCCTGGAAAACAAATCATCGAAGTAAACAAAACACGAATAGTTTGATTGGACTTTGTCCCTCAGGTAGAAAGATCTTAATGAACAAAATACAGGTAACACCTCAATTATCAACGCCGAGCCGAGAGTAGGTTATTTATAATACTTATGAAATCCCAATTCGTAATTTCCAATTAATTATCAACAGGATACATATACATAGATGCATTATGATGAGTGATGCACTCGTCATTTTGACTGTTACATCAATGACATCAATGAATTGAATTCTTACAAATTTCCCGATTGCGTTAATTGTTTTTTCCTTTTAAATTTGTATTTTTCCATCTACGAGTAGATACTTCTTAATTTGGTCATTTGATCATGATTTATCCCATATGTTTCAATTTATGATTCGTTCAAAGTTTTTACCTGGTGACGAAAAAATTCAGCACTAACAGGATGAAATGAACGATTGTTTTATGGAGTGAAATTATTTACTGTACTGAAGGCAGCCACTTTTACTATGAGGAAATATTCGTGTATTATTAAAATGTGTAAAACTGTAATAAGTACCTACCTACTAATAGAATTTTAAAAACCTGTCTTTGGCCTGTAATCCAAAAATGTGTATTTTTATGACTGCAATCGATAGGGTCAATCATCAAATCAAATTTCGTTTTACCGGCCAAAGCCATATTCTACCAAATTCTGTAAACACAGTTTTACTAATTTTTAGAAATAAATCATAACCCTGAGTAATATTTGTTATCTGTGGTATTTCAGGTGCTTTCGATCTTTTATTCTATTCTGCATGATGATGACATTGCAGTCATCGACTTCCATCGACATTGACTTTGAACTTACCTCCGTCAAGATCACACGGCCGGCCATGCTCGCCCTCAATTGATTCAACGTGCTTGGTTTATTTTCGTCCCAGTTTGCAACTGCAACTTGAGACAATATAAATTGAACGTTGAATTGCGCACGTGTTTAGATGCTGTTTATGTTGATCAGTGTGATATTTCTTTAGCTTCGTCCAGCACAACGCTGAGTGGCCATATTTGCCACAAACGCTGCTACGCACTAAACAAATCTATTTTGTAACTATTAAGTAAAAAATAATTCACATAGTTTTTATTTTTTAAAAATTACCCCTTTATATTGCTGCCTAAAATTCTGACGAAGCCGCAGGCCCAGACTACATAATTTAGGTTTTCCATATCAAACTGCTGATGAAATCAAACAAAATAAAATAGACCAGTTCATACCAGACGCTACTTATTGTAACACAAATTATATTTGTCTTGATTCAAAGAAATTACGATAATAATTGCTTTATTACACTAGACGAGTTCTATTAGTTTTGCAAAGTCCAATTTATTATCAACAAGTAAACAATGCTGTTTGAACATCGAAAGATTATGAAGTTTATACGAAGTAATAAATATTTTATTGTTCTTGTGCTTATTGTGTTGTGTGAGATAACTCATTTTTGTTTCGTAATGTTTATGTCTCTCAAAATCTGCACATAATTTGATCCAGAACTAATCTAATACGCGAATTTGTTCGTGTTACATATCAGAAATTAAATAACATTTCATTAATTTGCCAAAAATCTTTTTCGCTACTCTCGCTCGAAAACGGTGACTTTGCTGTTCAAAAACAGTGAGCAAAACCGGGTTTTGCTCACATGTGGAATAATAGTTATTTGTTCAACGAGTGGGCAAAACGATTTTTTCTTGAGCGTGCCGATATTGAATCCGAAGCTAGCGAAGCAGTCTAAAATAGAGTCACGAGCATAGCGAGTGGCTCTTAAGTAGACTGCTGAGGTAGCGAGGGATTTAAGAGGCATAAAACGAAAAATATTTGCCTTCGAGTAAAACTTACAATTTTTCACCACGACCAGCGTGAAAATATTTTGTAATTTATAAAAGAGGTCGAATGTCAGAAAGTCAATTTAATCAACAACCTTGGAGGGTAAAATTGCAACAAACCTCTTTCAAACCACAAACGGACGAAATATTTTTTTCTATGAAGGATGCATTGTTACGATTTCCCACTTGTTAAAAAAAATCTGTTATCTAGTTTAACGATCAAAGCCCAGTTTCCTTCTATTAGCAAGCTTGGCCACAATTGGGTGCATTCGTACGAAAGTAGAGCAACATTCAGTTATCTAGTACCCATTACACAAGGTACTTTGAGGCTAGATAATGCTGTGTGGATTGTTCAGCACTATTTATTAATTTTTACTGAACTTGAATCTTCATGCTCATGCGTCCGGTCTCACTGAGACGACTGTTTTAAAATAGAATAGAATTATTTATTCAGGTAAAAAACAACATTACATTTCGATTAGAAGTGCCTTAAAGCATGTTAGGTTTAACTAGATAGAAGTTGATTTCTAAGTTGTTGTAATGCTACGGCTCCAACTCCTAACGCGTTAATTAACGCGCTAAATTGGGCGTCACTCAGATGTGGCCAAGGTTTTAACGTGTTCATTTATTGACGACGCTAAAAATGCAATTTTTTGCGCCTTAATTAACGCGTCATTGGACATTAACACTAACGTCAACGCTAACGCAGGTGGAACCGTAGCATAAGCAAGATTTAACCTATAGAGTAAGAAACCTACAAAGTATATTGCCAAGATACCAGTTGGTGTGTTTATTATGTAGGTCTCGCAATGAAAGGCAATGTCCGACCTCAACATTGTATCTGATAAATGCATAGCGACCTAGTTTAAGGCTACGAGGACAAAGTGCAGCAAGATTGTAGACGAAATAGATCTCAATAATGTTAGTAAAGATGCGCGACTGTGAATGATTTCATTCGAATTATTCGACTTCACAAATCATTCGAACCATTCGAATGACTAGGGCAAATTAGTAACTAATTTGGTTAGTAAATGGCGAGAGGCGTTTTTGCGTCGACTGCCCGACTCGCCATTACTAACCAAATTAAGTAATGGCAACTCCTCGAGTCGGGCAGTCGAACTCAATTCGTTATTCGACGCCTCGATCAATTCGTAGAGGCACGTAGAGGCGTTAGAAATTACTAATTAGTAGTAGTCATTCGACTTTCAAGATTAGCATATTACTAATATTCAAGTCGAATGAGTAAATAAGTAGTTGTAGATCATTCGACTAGCCAGATCATTCGTAGTCGCGCATCGTTAAATGTAAGTAGTAGGTAGGTACCTAGGTTGACCGCGGTAGGTTTTAAATGTTCCCGTGGTTCGGCGAATATGGCGAGAGAGGGACACCGGATTGGTTTTTAGTGGGTATTAATTCCTCACCTCAGTCCAGTTTATTGGTAAACGAATTTCCTTGCCAAATAAAACAAGAACTTCAACTGCGAGTGTATCTCGCGCGCCGAGGGTTTCGAACGTTTGTCGATTATACATACATGTACCAAAGAAACCTAAAAATAGTTGGTACTCACCAAACTACATTTTAGATGGATCGCTCTGCAAAGTCAATTTATTGCCTTTATTCAAAATATTTCAAAAAGTGTTTACTCTACAGAAATTTCATAAACGGTTTTAAAACGTGCAAACCAGTACCTTTCATTTGATAACCATGACGTGGTATCCCCCCTTTCTAAAATCAAACCCCCCTTTTGACCATTTTTCAAAAAGTGTTCGTTTTACAAACTTCTCTATTATTTTTCCTGATAGATCGTCGGTAGAGGTAGGTAGGTTAATAAAAGTTATCTAATAATTCGTTAGTTCAAAAATGGTTCCCATTCATTGTGTAAGTAAAACCTAAGCTTCTGGAGCTTGCTATATTTATTTATGTTGGAATTCCTGTGTATCCTACTAATATTATAAAGCGGAACTTTGTGAAATGTGAATTTTTATCTCCAAAACTACTGAACAGGTCATGATGAAATTTTGCGTACATTTAGAACAAAGCTTAACTTAGAGAATTATTATACCGAAATTACGCGTGCGAAGCCACGGACAGAAGCTAGTAATAAATAAGCTAAGGCAGGTAGTAATAATAGTTTTGATTATATTTTTGCGGTTTTCTGCTCCAGCGTGAATAAATCATCTTTCTATCATATTTAAATTTCTACAATTGATAGGTAAAGAATTATTTATTTTAATTTAGGCCAGACAGGATCACATTTAGGTTAAATTCTAAATCATAAACGTGCTCTGCTCAGCTTTAGTTTTCTAAAGCATTTTCCATTAATTTGTCGATGAGCAAAAGCATGCATGCATACTAATTTTCTAATTATCCCACGTGATAGCCTTATTATACAGAGTACCACGAAACATTATGTAATAAGCCGAAAGAGGGTGATTTGGACCCGAGTGGATCAACTTTTGAACAACGTTTTTTTGAATTTCGCAATATGTATCTTCGTCATTCACAAGTAGACCCATTTGGGTTCATTATCACCCCCTTTCGGCTCAGTATTGCCTGTATAGTCTGTATAGCAGCAATATATATCGTCAAGTGGCACCAAAGCCATGGATGATTTACGAGTTAGTTAAGAACTCTAGCTGCAGTATATTTTCTATCAACTTTTATATGTATTTATCGTGCTGCAGATGATGTAGTTAGTTACTATCGTTGTTTGTGGCACGCGCTTGCATAGTGCAAAGTTTACATCACAAACAACAGAACAAACAACAGTCATTCAAACTTATGTTTCTTGTTAAGGCGCATGTATGACTCAAACTAGCGCCGCTACTACTATTTCAGAGGGATTAAAATAAAACTTATGACAGGTATCATAAACTGTACCATGGTTTTGAAAAATTCCTTTGATTAACGTAATTATAGGAAATAAGGCAGCGGCGCTAGTTTGAATCATACATGCGCCTTAAGGAATGTTTGAGTTGAATGCTTCTTTACTTTAGTCTACATACCGAAGCGACAGAAATAAAAAATATCACTTTATTTCCGTGTCAGTGTTTAGTTTTATGATTTGACCTTTTCTAAGTGTACATTTATTGTATTTATGGAAATAAAGAGTTTTTGATTTGATTTGTTTTACAGTCGACTTAGCGTTACTTTTGGTCTAGAGATTTTGGGATACGATAATTTTATTTTGGGTTGTTTTAGGAATGAAAAAGTTAGTTCAAATACTGCGATTCCTAACAGCTTAGTACAAGTTAAAATACCGCTATTTGTATAAAGAAATAAAATCATTTTTACATTTGTATTGAGCTTTAGCCATTGTACGATCTGCAAATATTTGTTCCGGGTGTTCTGGGTATTTTCTATGTATAGTAAAAAATATCTATCTATGTAATGTATTGTATTAAGTATATCAGTCATCTAGTACCCATAACACAAACTATGCTTAGCTTGGGGCTAGACGATGCTGTGTGGATTGTCCAGCATTATTTATTTATTTTACTGCTGGTCAAGGCATCCCTTAAACTGTATGAACTGTCCATAAGGAAATCCTTCAGAAATTTTTGAGACATTAAGATTATATAAAAAGCCATTTAATTCTCGACACATTAATAAATTCTTATTTTTAAAATGTCATAAAAATTTAATTACATTCTATTACTTTAAATTTTTATTCTAAGCTAAATATTTCTTAGGTTTTGTTAATATAGTGCGCAAGCCCTCTGGGTAGTTTCTAATAAGTTTTTGGGATATTATTATGTTTCAGGTTATTTGTTATTTTTTGAGAACCCCTATCAAGCTGAATGCCTCCTTCAGAGATTGCCATGAGATATTATAATCACACTGGAATTTTACTCATACAGAGATCATAGAATAATGAAAATGCCTACTTCATTGAACATTATTTAATAATGTTCACTATCTAATTCCATAAAAATATTCATTAATTTATATTTTATTTTTTAATGCTTTAATTTATTCTCTGATAATAAATGGCTTTCATATTATTATTATAATCACACAAATAAAATTAGTAGGCTAATAAATTAAAACACAGTAAATTTTCCACCAGGCATAATACTGCGCCGTTGTTTTCCCAGTGACTCTGCAGCACAGCCCGACTAACGGTCTCGCCTCGTGCCTAGGAATCCTTTATCACTCGTTCATATCGCACGTGTTGCCCAGTATAAATGCAGCGCGCGCGCACTCAAATCATCAAACATATTCTAACACCCGAGCGAAACGGACCATATAAGTCGAACCCAAGTTTCAGAAAGGTTCATTGTTCAAAGTTTTAATCAAAGTTCTTCATTTTTAACCATGGACAAGAAGCAGTTGATTGGCAGTGCCACACGCTACATCGCCGGTAGACACGCGGTTCAAACCGTCTACTGGAGGAAGACAGCCGACAAAGGTCTGATGAAGACCACCAAGATGACCTACTTCGGTAACAACGAAGGGGCCAACAAAGTCGACTCTGCGGAAATGTTTGCGAAAGTTCGGGAAAGATACACGTAAAAGTAGACGTAGATATCCCATCGTTTTTAGACTGTGATCTTAGTTTAAGTTGTTTTAAGCCTAGCTGTGATTTTGCCAGTGACTATATATGTAAGTCACCGACATGTACAAATAAATAGTGTTAATATATTTGCTTCCTATTATTTACCTTCCTTTCGTGAAAACCAGTGTTTACTATAAGTTCAGTAATCAGGATTAGCTAGGAATCAAGATATATCTAAGTTCAATATTTAGTAGGATATGATGTATATCAATTGATAATGATTATCAATTGCTATATATTATCAATTGCTGAATTCAGCATGAGGTGTCCCAGACGATGGTAAAGAGGCCTCCCTCCCTTTTTAGGTAGTATTTAATTATCTTGGAAAGTAATATTTCTTAATTTATTATTTAACATTATTCCACACGTTCTGTTTATACATATTAAAGGCAGTGTTGCAAAATAAAAACAACTCTTCAAAGTTGCTTAGTTGAGAAAAAAATCTAAAGGGGCTTATTGTGTGCTGTGATAGTGCCAAGGCAATATCTACCAGCCAACCTACAATTTGGAATAACTACATAGGGAACCAAAAACGTGTAGGCGTACCTAACGATACTTGTGATAGATGTCAACCAATAAAACAGTTTGTACAAAGGATTCTACCGTTGTCTTCTATTAGTCTAAGAAATATAAACAGTTAAACATTGCCATTAGAATTTATTAGCATTCGTTGCTTGCCAGGTAAATCAGGCTAAGGCTAAGGTTTGTATCAATCCATTGCAGGCAATTTGTACCTGAAGACAGATCGTTCCCCATTTAGCATAGACACGGAACCGTTGTTAGATACCTACCGAGGCAGCACGGATTTCAGGATCTGTGAATAATGTTAGGGATGAGAAGATTCATTCGGTAAGAAAAGTTTCAGGTCTTTTCTTTCTGCTCACGAAAGCAGTGAAAATAAGGAAAATCACCTCAAGCCTAAGGTTTTTGTAAGCAGCGTATACAGGGTTATTGGTAATTCACTGACACTATGTGAATTGCAGGTTCTGCCCACCATCATGAACTCGTTCGTGAAGACGCCAGGTCTCAATTCCTAAAATTAGTGGAAAGGGAATGACATAAGTATGTACCCCCTTCATTCAAAAATCGTTGGTTTTCTTTGAAACTAAACCTAAAGACGGCTCTGCCCTGAATTATCAGTGGGTAATGTGGGTATGTGTGTTCTGCTGTCTCCCAGTCAGGCTTATGGCACTTAAATTATCTTTCGTAGATGTAAAGTAAGCCAATGATAATGCTGTCGATTTAAAGAGGAGCGGTAGATTGGTATTTAGTATTTAATTTGGTTTCGTACTTTATTTGGTTTATGAGGTGATATACAAAAAAAAAAAGAATTTAGATCTCACGTCACTAACGTGTTCCCAATGGTGGGCAGAACCTGCAGTTTACGCTGTGTGTGAATTACCAATAACCCTGTGTACAGATAAACCCTGTTTACGCGTGTTAAGCCGCGGGCGAAAACTAGTGCACACATAAGGCTATCTATATACCACAGACAGGTGTACCTGTGATTCATTTAAACAAGCACCTGTCACCACCATGCCACGTGAGCTGGAGGATCACGCAGTCGGCACATGGGCTTTGGCTGACTGGGACTTTAACAAGTCATCGTACTTCTACTATAGTGCATAAGTGCAGTGAATTAAGACCTGGCATCTTCACAAACGTTTTCGTGATGATGAGCAGAACCTCTAGTTCTCGCAGCGTCAGTGAAGTGAATCACCCATAACCCTGTATACGGATACTGTTGACTCTTCACCTCACACCCGATCTGAGATCCTAATCAGAATCGTACGTTAAGTATCATACGATCAGAAACAAGTAGATCAACATTGAAAGGTCACAGGTTAACTCGAGAATTGAGTCGAATGTTAAATATTGATTGGTCTTGGGGACTTTGTCGAACGATGCTTTATCCGCAATTATCCTATCTGTGCTGTGCTATATAAATGACCCCTCGCGTTTCGATTTGCACACATACTTATTTATGAGGGCATAACTACGAAGTTTGGTGTCTAAGGTGAATAAATACCCATTATTTGATGTATTTATGTCATAGAGATAGAAACTTAACTTATGAAGATTAGGTAGCTTTATGGTGCATATCAAATACAGCCAATAGCTAAAACAATCTTCTAGCCACACTTTCCTAATTTGCAGATTATCAACTTATAAAAAAATCATTACAGTCCAATTAAACAATTGTATTTTTGCTATATTATTGCCCCGTATCTTTCTGACTCAAAATCATCTGTTTTTCGTAAACGCTGCTTCTGTTTTGTAGAATTCTGCCTTTAGGAACCTATACGCCTTATCGGCGATTTAACGTCAATGATCTGACCTTTATCTACGACTCATCTATAATTATATCGTTATCATTTATTGTCCAGCTTTATTATGATGTTAAACCGCCATTTGTGACGTCAATTTGACTGGCATGACGTGACCCCGGTGCCACACAAAAGATTTTTCACCTCTTTTGTGTTGTGTGTTTGTAATGTATTTGTTGAACGTAAACCGTTTAATAAATAAAGTATTATTGGATTGAAATCAAGCATTCTTGTAAATATGAGCCCAAAATGATGTAGCCCACCGATATATATCTAATGGGCTGACTGGCGGTAGGAGACTTCAAATGAGGCAGGTGCCTACTCGAAATCACAACCCAAATCGATGGCAAGTAAAAACTTTATTTGACTTTAAAATAATAATATCTGTATATTTATGTAATGAATGTATTAAGTTTTCCCTAGTACTATCCAATGATCCTATCCATCCACGGTTGTCTGGTAGAGATCGCTCTTGAGATATGACCGCCACTTGTCTGTTTTGATGTATTGTTTCTATCGATATTCTTTTGAATTTCTGTCTATCTTTCTAAGATTATCAGTTATCGAGTAGGTACACATAATAAAAGCTCTGCTTACTTTTGGGCTAGATAATGCTGTGTGGATGGTCCAGCACTATTTTTTTTTTTACTTTTACAAACGACTCGTTCTCACAGACATATGCGTCACCAATGGCAGGTTATAGGCTAAAGATTGACGCGTTGAACCTGTGTCAATGGTTATCGTCAAATCATATCAGGATTTGGTTATCGATTTGTGCTATTTTCTGTTGAGACTTGTTTTGATTGCAAAGTAGTAAAAGCAGACGAATTATTTTTGGTGATCCAAGATACTGCGACCCAAAAAGTTGTTTATGCTGTTTTACGCACCAATAGTGGAATTGTAATCGCACCATCTGAGTGGCAGTAGGGTTGCTACATTTGTTCAAGAATCGTTTATTGGTGTCTGGGTAATAGATTGGTTTCAGTTTCAACAGAAAGAGGTAGGTATGTCTGAGGTACCTAGGCCCGAATTCTCAGCTTGCCTAGCCAACCTATAATAGTACAAGAGCCATAAAGATATCTATAAAATAAAATATATAAAAGGAAATATTTATTTATAAAAAATAACAGTAACAGAATAAAACAATTACAACTAATATATACACTTATATCTATTTCTTAAAAATCTAAGCCGTCACCAGAAGGCAGAGTGCCCAGAATGCTGGCAGCATTGTCACGTTGAATGGCAATGCTAATTCGTTGACCGAAATAGAAGCCAGCATTCCGATCACCTGTGGACTCTATAACTAATAAATAACTTATGCATCACTATTTATAATAAATTACTGGAAGAATTAAAAGACCCAAATGGAAAGAGGAAAAACTTGATGGCTACTTGAAAAAATGTTTTTATACAGTGACCGAATATTTTGAAATTTGAATTGTATTGTAACCTATGTATATGACTAATATAATTTAATATAATTATAATAATAAGACTCACGTAATATTTGCACGCCTGCGTGCAAACTGAATACAATTACTGAAATAGTTATACGACCTGACATATTGTATAAATCAGAATTTTGTATTCTTGCAAATACACGATTGATTTGATTACCTACACAAACCTACCAACACGTATGAAACAATCTCAACGGACTAGTTTCTCGCGCGTTGATAAATATAATCGAAACAATGATAATCATTGCGAGATCGATGTGACATGACATGGCCCCCATTGCATTCATTTATTTATTTATTTATGTAATTAGAACGGCTTTAGGCCAATTATACTAATTACAGTAGGTTTTAAAATATTAGTGTAGTTAGTGCTAGAAATAGTTACATACCATGTCAAATAATAAACAATAATCAATCACAATTAAATTATCATAAGAAATATTCATGAGTCCTATAATATAAATTTAAGAATTAGATATAAGTCAAAATTAAATTAAAATTTAATATGAAGTAAAACGTTTGTCATCATATAATGTCCCCTATTAGTTTTGCATTGACCAGAACTTTTCCGGAATTATTTAAAGGATGACAAGGTCCCACTGTCTTTATAAGACCCGCCTGTTTGTCGTAGGAAAGTTTACAAAAGCACGATAATATAAGACCGTTCCATCATTGAAGACAACGAACAGTGGAATTATTCAACAATTTACTGATTAATGCTGGAGTATTGAAAATTTCCATAGAATTTTATCATCTGGAGGCACAATCTTTCGTAGTTACTACCTATCAATAACTACAAAGCACTTTGTTAGGTTAGGTTAGTGTACAGTTCAAGTCGTGTTCTGTTTGCCATCAGTGTTTTGTCTTGAACTCTATTAAACCCTGTTTTCGAATACGACACGCCTTTTCACATAGATTTTTAGATTTGGTCGTAGTTGATCGACTGCCGATTTTCTTGCTAATTGTAGTTTTATTTGAAAATCTGTGAGTGGGGATGAATATTTCTGTATCAAATAAGGATAGTGTCCTCAGACCATTTTCAATGGATAAGGCCCTTTACTGCCCCGTTCAAAAAATCTACTCTGTATAATATTTATTGTTATATATTATTATTAATTATAATTACATGCAAGCAATGAAACTTATAAAACTAACATAAAATTGATATTATTATGAACAATTTAATAAAACTGATATTTTTTTTATATAAAAATTTCGGACCAAAATTAAACGTGTCAGTGAATTACCAATAACCCTGTGAAGCTAATAGCTACTATAGTAGGAAGTACAATGACTCCTCAAGGCTGAACGAGTCGCATAACTCTCCATGCAAACGTGGAAGGGTAACTACAACGCTGTTTGATATTGACCATCCAAAACTAAGGATAATATCAATTTATCTCGTCATTATCTATGTCTGTTTGCACCCGAAACCGTATAAAAAGAATTATTTAAAAAAATACAAGCTTCTAAACTTTTGTATTTTAACACCGATTTTAGCCCAACTTTGGACGAAAATAAATAACATAAAGAGAAAGAAAACTCTAAAATAAAGCCAGTAGTCAAAAGATTTTTTTTGGGGCAGAAGCCTTTATTCGCAAAGGAAATTGCAATAAAATAATAGAAATAAATTAAAACTATTATTTACAATTGAAACAATTGAGCAAAATTTATTTCAAATTTTTTTTTTTTTTTTTAAAAGATACTCAATAGTTTTTCTATAATAACCTTGTGCTAAAAGTCTTTTCCCATTTTTTTACGCGACCGTTTTACAAATAAATTTATTTGCCTTTCATCAATTTCATCAAGAAATCGCTCTCAGCGATAAGGCCGCCTTTTGTACTGTGTTTATTTTTTATTTAGATATGAGATTTATATTCATGTTTACTAGTACAATAAAGTTTTCATTCATTCATTAATTTTTTATTAATAACAAGTTTCTACCCGCGGGCGGCTTCGAACGCGTTGTTTCGGCGTCGCACTAAATATTTCGCACCAAAAGTAACAATAATTGTTTCGATTTAATCTACAAATTTACTGTTTTTGGATTTTTTCCTTCACTTGTGCTTAAAGGCCAAATTTCATAATTCTAGGTCTACGGGAAGTACAAAATAATTATCTGATCAGCCCCACTTCTTTCTTTCAGCACATAATATCCCTCCAGTAAAGTATATCATGATTAAACGCTATCACAAGTAGAGTGGCCTCGACTCGTTGATTTTTCCACACCGTTAAGTGCCCCGATGTCAACCTCTCGCCACTTAAGCCAGACCCTCGTGTTTGCTCAGCCTTCCTCAGAGTCCATTAGAAAGATCTAGTAAGTTTTATAGAAGAAGGTCAACCTTAGCTGGTTATTATTTCAGTGAGTGGAGATGCATGGGAGGCGTCTGAAAGGCTTTTATTTATCGAGCCAGTGTTTTGACTCTATTGACTTGCAAATATTGTTGGTTCATAGTTGACTGTTTGATACCTTGCAAATAGGTAGTCGATAGCAGCGCCCCCTGCAGAACAATTCTATCACCGAACTGCGATCCCCAACCCGCATGCCCAGCGTGGGCATTATGGGCATTAAACCCATGAGAGAAAAGCCAATAAGCCGCTTATCAGGGGGAGGCCTGCGTCCAGCAGTGGAACAATACAGGAATTAGGTAGTATATACTAATGTTGTGAGTTGCAAAGATTATTAGTAGTTACCTAAATAAAGTCGAACAAATTGTCAAAACCTCGCTGTGCAAAAATATCAGATTATCTAGTAGAAGATAAAAAGGCTTGGGACGGGTTTTGATCAAACTCGAAAAATAACAACTAACAGGCTTAAGTTTTCTTCGTCGCTTCTTTACTTTAGTCTATACATACCGAAGCGACAGAAATCAAAAATATTACTTTATTTCCGTGTCAGTGTTTAGATTTATAATTTGACCTTTTCTAAGTGTACATTTATTGTAGGTATTTATGGGAATAAAGAAGTTTTGATTAGATACCTACTGATGCGAAAAATCTACACCAATTTCTTTTTCACCCCAACTTTATTCAACTTTGTTCATTATACGACCCATTATTTTACACACGCTGTGACACCGTTTTAGATTCAAAGATACCTAAGGTTTTTGTAATTATAGTGTTTAAGCCTCTTGCTTATTTCTTTTTTTGGATGCGGGTTCAAGTCTCGTCGAAGTCAAAAATTTTTGAGATATAATTTGATTTGAAACATACATATTTATTTGTGTAACATTTATTAGAGAAATATTTAATCTAAGATCACATTTTATTGATAAGATTTCATGTTATTTGATTTACTGATAGAAGTCATAAATAAATAATAAATGTACTTATGTCACTTTTTAGTTGGTTTGACAAATATATTTTTAATTGAATAATGCTTTTAAGTTTACTTATAAGTGTTTGACTTAATAATAGTGTGACGTGGAGCTGGGCGGAGTGGAGAGAAGCGGATCGTGAATTGGTCAATCACAGTGCTTGAAATCTCCACTCCGCATCAGTTGAAACAGTGTAAGCGGAGCGGAGCGGAGCGGACTTTCAAATAAAATAGGTATATGAACACATGGCCCCGAGCCGGACAGAACGGAGTCGAACAGGCTGTGATGCCGCCTCCTCAACTGAGGTTGAGGAGACCTCAACAGCCTGTATTGGTCCACTACTGGACGCAGGCCTCCACTTATCACATGGGAGATAGTGCTCATAATCCCCACGCTGGGCATGCGGGTTGGGGATAACAGTTCAGCGGTAGAATTGTTCTGCAGGAAGCGTTGCTGCCCACTCCCGGTGGATATCCCTTAGTCGCCTCTTACGACACCCGCGGGAAGAGTTGGGGTGGTGCAAATTCTAAGCCGGCACCACACGGTGTTGTGATGCCGCCGCTAGACTTAAATGGACTCCGCTCCGCTCCGCTTCAATAGAAACACTTGCCACTTTTCACTGCTCTTTTCCGCTCCATGTTGTTACTGCCTCTCTTCATTTAAGCGTAGACTTAAATTGTGACTCGTTTGAGAAGGCGTTCTACAGTGTTGACGAATATGTGCGAAAAATTTTATAATATTTTTATAATTGTCCCTATTGATTGGTTCATTTATTTTATTAGTTCATAATTATAATTCTACTATTACACCTAGTTTTAATAAAAAAAATCTGACATGTAATATTTTACCAATAAATTGATTATTTCTGATTGACGACCTCCGTGGCGCAGCGGGCGAAGGTCTGCCTGCGACACAGGAGGTTGCGGGTTCGATTTTCGCCTCGGAACAAATTTGTGTACGATCTGCAGAAATTTGTTCCATTGGTCTGGGTGTTTTCTATGTATAATAAAAAATATCTGTCTATGTAGTGTTTTGTATAAAGTATATCAGTTATCTAGCACCCATAACACAAGCTCTGCTTAGCTTGGGGCTAGATAATGCTGTGTAAATTGTCCAGCATTATTTATTATTTATTTATTATTATTCCTCCACTCCGCCCAGCTCCACGTTAGTGAGAACCCACCCTTATACTCAGAACAAAATCGCTCTTCTTTTCGAGCTAACTCAAAGAAAATTGGCCTTATGAAATCCGTATTGAATTATAGCAAGAGTGTTATGACTACTGTATCATTTATGTATTGTCTCAGTTTCTGTTTCCTTATTTATGTCGTAAAGAGCTTTGTTTATTTTCTTTGTAACCCTTTTTATGCGTAGTTTATTGGACTTTCTGAAGCGATGAGAATATGAATAGTGGATTATATTTTCGCTATTACACTTGCTTGGAGAAACTCGTTTTCGGAAGAAGGAAGCGAAGTTTTCAAAATAAACTCTACTAAAAACTGAAATAAGTGTCTAACCGTCTTTTATGTGTCAAAAATACGTACCACAAATACGTGGTAGGTACCAACAAAACTAGACGAATAGAGATAAAAATAAGCAAAGAACGTTTTTCCGGGAAACATTTTTCTGCGATTTTAACGTCAATCAATTACAATAGCGCTCGGACATATGACAGTCATAATCTATATTGTTACTCTCGTGGATATAATATACAGGGTGGTTTTTTGAGAAGGGCGGTGATAGCCATGTCCGAAACCACGAGAGTTAGAGAAAAGTCGTGAAAGGAGCCATGTCCTCGATTTTTAAGAAAACAATAACGGCATATTTAGTTCTTTTTTAATTTGCTATTTCTTTTCATTTTTAGTAATACATTTCTTTGCAAAGATTCATCCTAATCAGCAACAAAATCCATTGGTTCAATAATACATGAGAGTCTTTTTTTTGAAAAATCTTTCTTGTCCATTTCCTTCAAAAGTAAAAGGTTTAAAAAAAACTAAATATGCAGTTATTGTTTTCTTATAAATCGAGGGCATGACTCCTTTTACGACATTTCTCTAACTCTCGTGATTTCAGACTTGGCCATCACCGCCCTTCTCAAAAAACCACCCTGTATAAACAAATATCTCTTTTTTGTTTTATTTCGGTCATTGGTCGAAGTATTTTGCAATCATCATCATCAACGGCCTTTGTATTGAAGAAGGATGATTCTAGTAGGCAGCAAAGAAATAATCAACAAAAATAACTTGCATAAGTAGCTTGTCTGGATCTTTATAAATACAAGCTATTTGTGTAAGCTAGTTTTGTAACAAACCTACCTACACTACACTGTAGGAAAAGCAACAAATAAAACTTATGAAACGCCTATCTTGATGTTTTCGATGCTTTTGATGCTATTTCATCGTTCGAAAATCGAAAAAATATATAAAGGTCCGGTTTCACCATGCACCATGCCACAGAAAGCCGGCAGTGTATCATCAACATCGACAATAAAGTTGCAAAAAAGGCTCAAAAGTCCGATTCAATTAAACAACCGAACTACTGAGACGTCGTGCGTCTAAGAAGTCCGGTCCACTTCATTGTAACCGGACTTCTCAGACCACACTATACTATACTAACCATGCTTTAAAACCAGCAATTTATACAAGTTTGACGAAGCGAGCGAGATCAAGCGAATGCAAACGAGTGAGATTCGACGATCGGTACGTTCGATCCACTTTTCTTTGATGTAGCGACAGCCGCCGGAGACCGGCCGAAGGCGAACGAAGGCCCTCGTTAGGGCTCGCTTGCTTTCGCAATGACGTCTACACTGATTCTTTCGTGTTCGTTCGTTAGCCTTCGCTTGCTCTCACTCGCTTTGTCTGTACCCGGCAAGATACTAAACGCTTAGTAGAAGTGTGTACAGTTTAATTACGAAAAAAATATTCGAGTTAAAGACTATCGGTCTTTAACTTTTATCTCGCTTACACTCCCAAAAAATGAATGGAATACAATATTCCCTAAAATAGCCTCTGTCAAATAACTCAAAATCATTCGAAAACTTAAGTCCATTCGTATGAAACAAAGTACCTACAAGCATGAAACTATTCAACGGCTATCAAACTAGGAAAATTAGTTCCTCTCTATCCGGTACAGCGCTGCAAGGTGTCAAATGTATGTAAACAGACGAGAACTTTTTTTATCTTCATAGATTACACAACTGGTACTAAAGACTCAGTAAATCTATTTACATTCTCGTAATACATAAAGAATATTCGCTCATGCCCAACCATTTAGAGATAATGCTCTTCCTTTTTCATTGGTATGCAACCTCACATACACCATATTTGCACAAGTTAAGTGCTCCGCCACAAATATATCCGAGCCCGCAGTATCCTATCCTACTAATATCATAAATGCAAAAGTTTGTCTGTTTGTTACCACGTGTCTCCGTAGCTACTAAACCGATTTAGATGAAATTTGGTGTATAAATAGTTCAGATTTTCAAATAACACATAGGCTAACTTAATTTTCAAAAATTATCCCATGAGGGGGTAAAAAAGGGTGGTAAAGTTTCAATGGAAATAATTATTCCTTAGTTTCACTCAAAACTCGGTATATATAAACTACTAGTTTCTGACCGCGGCTTCGTACGGATTGTTTCATGGAAACGTTTAATAGTTATTTCCATCCTATGGAAACTGATTTATGGGATAAAACGTAGCCTATTTTTTGTTCCAGACCTAGAACTACATCTATGCATAATTTGAGCCCGATCCCTTCAGTAGTTTTGGTGTGAGGGGGTAACAAACATTCATCGAAACATCCAAACTTTTGCATATAATATATGCAAAAGTTTGGATGTTCTTTTTACCGTTTTTGATCTTAGTGTGATTAATAAATAAATAAATAAATAATGCTGGACAATTCACACAGCATCATCTAGCCCCAAGCTAAGCAGAGCTTGTGTTATGGGTACTAGATAACTGATATACTTAATACAATACACTATATAGATAGATATTTTTTTTATTATACATAGAAAACAACCAGAAGACCCTGAACAACATACCTGCAGAACATAATTCTGCTGCAGCATAATATCTGCAGATAGTACAAACATTTGTCCCGAGGTAAATAAAGAATCACGTATTTTTATGCTTGCAGTAAATTTCTGAAATTTGTATTATTTCCAAGCGGGCGAAGCAGCGGGGCGCAGCTAGTTTTCAATAAATCCTCGGTAAATGTTTAGGCTAGACCCTTTAATAAAGCTGAGGGCAGATGAAACGGAAAAAAGATTTCTGGGTACAACTTGTTAGTAGGTTCTATTTATTGACGACCGATGTGACGCGTGCGAAGGTCCGCCTGCAACGCAAGAGGTAGCGGGTTCGATTCCCGCCTTGAGATAAATGTTTGTATAATCTACAAATATTTGTTCTGGGTCTTCTGGGTATTTTCTATTCTATATAATTAAATATATATATCTATCTAGTATAATTAAATATATATATCTATGTAATGTATTGTCTCGAGAGCACAGGACGAGAGGTGGAATGAACGGATCCTGCACAGGAGGGCGATTACGGTGTGGTAAGGCACGGCATTGCTGCTCAAACGTTAGCAGTTGAAACGTTGGGGTGCGCGTTCACAGGCCGGCATCGGACAATCCGCTGACAAGTGCGTCCACTGATCCGCAATCCGAATGACGTCATTCGCATTAAATGGAAAAGTTGCCTTCAGTAATCCTCGCCGGCGTTGCCGACAGTCCGCTCCGTTCGGTACGGATCTTTTAGTTTCAGCTACTTTCTAAAACATGGAGCTGTTTCAATTATGAAATATTGAAGGGGGCAAAATATCTGCATATACCACCTTCTTCCGATATAATTTTAGGAAGTTTCGAAAAGATTTTCCTGTACCCAGAGCTTTGAAAAGTTAGAATAACAAGTTTAACCGTTATAAAAGCCTTGATTCAGTCTTAGTCGGTCACTCTTGGCAGAGTGGTCGTGGTTATGATGGGGTCCTGGTGGAACGGCTGCTCGTGCAATGCGCCGGTTGGTTGCGATGGGAGTAGTCGGACATGCTGGACTGTGTCAGAGAGGTGATGAGATCCGACCATCTGGTTGGAGAGCGACCACGAGACCTCTTGCCCTCCATTTTGCCCCGGACCACCAGACGCTCCATCGAGTTGATTCAGTTACGCTTCTTCAAATTTCTGTAAGCTTTGTATGTTGTTTGTACTTATCTCTATAAACGACTCTTTCAAGAGTAAAATTTACAGCATAATATTTTTATTCCCCTTCCTACAGGGGCTGAGAATTATGTCGAGAATTAAACGGAATTATGATAAAAAATTGTAACCTTTTTGGTGTTTTTATGAAATGACAAGGGGCGCGGAAAATGTGTCGTAAAATGTAATTAGCTTATCCCAGTGTTAATGAGCGAGTTGGTACTTAGGACGCTATATGGGGTGCTCATACAATTTTGTTGAGCTTAGTTTATTATTGTCATCATTCCAACTCATGTTTTACGCATTTCTTTTACAGTACAATTTGCACTGAGGGAAGCAGTGTCTTACGTCACGGTCGTGATTGCTCCCGAGCACAGCAACTCAGGGTTCTAGAATATCTCACGGGCGAAGCGAGGGAGTTACTAGCATCCTGAGTGCGAGAGGGATTTAATCACGCTCAAGAAAAAGGGCGAGAGCGATTTTTTTAATCATAAGCGTAGCGAGGGATTCAAAGTACATCGATTGGGGTTAAATAGTTTTTGTACCGTGTGGCACATTTTGCTTTTCATCCTCATCCTCATCCTCATGAGAAAAATAAATAAGATGTACTTTTAGTAGTGACGAATATTTACCTATATTCTGTTGCTAATATTTCACTTTCACTGCTAGAACCAACGATTTAAATCTTTGGCTAGAACTTGTTTTTTATTACATTTGTGTGAATCAAATTAAAATTGTCTGTAATATTCTGATAAAAAGTAATAAAAAATCGAATAAGAAGTTCAGGACTTTATCGAAACGAATAGCGTTCAAACTTTTTAAAATTTTATAGTTCAAAATTTTATGGTGTTTCAAAATCAAAAGTCATTTCATCAGTGTAATTAAGTGCGCAGGAATGAACCATTTTGTTCGCACTTATCGGGGAACCCTTCGCCTCTTTTCTATTTAACGAATAGATGGTAAAAAAAATTGTACCTAACCTAGATTATGGAAACTTGATGTAACTCCCAAATACGGGTTTTCAATCTGGTATGGGTAGGTAAATAAAATAAAAAATAAAATAAAATTAGCCATTATTTCCTACTTCTTATGTACTTAACTACATATATATATATATAAGTAGTTACATAAGAACTATCTATTTACAAACTTTAATTATGTAAGTAGTCGCGTTTTAGCGTCCTTCCAAACTCTTCTATCTCAGGGTAGGTACATAGTGGAAATTGGTGTGTAGTCCTACATCATGCTTGCAATGAATATTGAAAAAGAAATGCTTTATAATCTTCCAGTTTGTAATGGGAACCTGGAGATAGAAATACCTTGATGATGTGCTAAATGATAAATGATATTTTTATTGCATAAAACAAATTTATCTTAATACTCATTTTTTTCGCACAAGTACAGCCATTACCCGTGATTACAAAATATCTGATGTCAGATTATTAAACCACGAAATGGGACCATTTTTTAAAAAGTGAATAATTCCACGGTCCCCGAAACTTTATCCCACCATTTATAATACAAAGTACTTCATACAGGATAATTGGTAGAAAAAAGCGACACCTAATATTTCTAAAAAAGCCGTTCTTGTTATAAAAAATTCGACAAATAAACAACGCTTGTGTGAAGGGAACCAGATGACAGAATACCGAGATTATTAATTTAGAGTAGGTTTTTTTACATCTGCACTCGGTTCTTTAATCAAAGATATTTTAAATCAACAAAGACATTTATGAAATAAAAATTTACAAAAACTAGTAAACTTTTATTTCAGGCCGAGGATTTCGAACGTTAGGATTAACGTTCGGAGAGACGAAACTAGTTGACGACTTACCTGCTTTTGATGAGTTATTTCATTGTGTGGTTGGTGTGGTCTTTTCTTTTGCAAATTAAATTGTGTTCGTTCTTGGAGTTGGGGTAATTTACTGGGCAATTTTGTATTGCGTAAGTCTGTTGTTTACTTTCTCTGATTGCAAGAAGGAGCAATTTGTGGGAGGGCGGGTGGTACACGCAAATCACATTTTGTTGGATCTTGTCAGAGGAGGTTTTGCGCGGAATTGTTACTAAATATTGTTTTATCCTAATATTATCAATAATCATGCCCAATGAAATCCAAAGCAGCAATCACTCACTCCATTGAAGCAAACAACTATTAATCGAACCAACGCATCGTAATCGAAGCAAGCAAACCATCAATAGGGAACCTTTATGCATAGAATTTCATAATCGATTATTCAGGATACTACACAACCGAAAAAAATAGAACACCAAAAAAATTTATATTATTAAAGTAAAAATCAAAAAGTGAAACTGCTCTCAGTTTCGAGTGATTAAAACGCTGCCATATTGGCCTTTGTTCTGTGACCACACACTTCACATTTTCAACTCAAAGCGCTTCTGTTTATTCGTGGATTTTTCAATCAAAATAAAATTAGATTTAATAAAACTTAAATTTTACTTTGCAGAAACCAAACAACCGCAACATCATACAAAAAGATATCCCGCATAAGTTTCATGACAATACAAAATGTGAAGTGTGACGTCACGATTGCTCTTGCCAATGGCGTTGCTATTTGACGACTTTTCAATGATTAAATTTCACAAGAAATACATCAAAAAACAAAAAAATAAGTATACATTGTATATTTTTATATCAATAGAGAACACGTACAAAAAATATTTGCTTTTTTGAAGTCACATGCATATTTCATAATGGAGCAAGACATCGCAATGTTCATTAAGGCCATTCAGCCTCTCGAATGTATGTACAAGACATTGCACTCTATGATCGATTCATGAACCAACCTCCTTTGAAAACGTACCGCGTTCCTTTACCCGCGTGGGCGGCCTGCAGCTAGTAAGTCTGCTAAAACGGAACCTAGTCATAGACCCGCATTATGAAACCTGACTCAGTCATAGAGCTATGCTTGAGTGACGTTTATGTCATAGAAAAGCATTACTCAAGCATAGATCGATGACTGACCAAGCTTTCATGATACAGGCCTATGACTAGGTTCGGTTATAGTAGACTTGCTAGCTGCGGCCCGCCCATGCGGGTCGTGCCGCAAAGACACTCGATGCGTTTTCTTTATTATAAAGTAATCCGACAGCCATACATCCTTCCTTCCTTCCTACTATACTTTACTAACTACTACTATACTATACTCGGAAAAGAACGTGCGAAGCCGCGGGCAGACGCGAGTTATTATATGTATATTCACATAACAGCCAAGACTTGACACGTAAAAGCGGCCAAGCAGACATCGACATTACTCCTTTTGGGTATTGAGTTTAAAACGGAAAAGTTACCTATGTAGTTCCTACAATGGTAGAATGTTGCCACGCTACAAGAAAAGCATTTTTGTAAGTGACATTTTATATTTTTGCTCAAACAGACAGATTATTACAAACAGACTTACTTATTTCAATTAAAACCATTATAACTTTTTTGATCTATAGTAAATTTTATATAGTCTTAAAACAGTCTTAACTCTATTAAGAAATCATACACGTGGGCATGTATGATTTCTAAATTATCAACGAGCTTTAAATAAATAAGCCTTGTGAAAAATATTTATTTACATAACAATCTAGGAACCAACAAATAAGCTCTGAACAAACTCAGCTCGCTCTCTGCGTACTTTGGCGCTAGATGATTCTGTATGGATTGTCCAACCCATATTTTTTTATATTTTACTTCCGGCCAAACTAGGCGAAGCACACACCGTAGAGGCAAATGAACAAGGTTGTAAGTTCCTTCTCAGCAAACGGACGTCCACTGATAAACCTGCCTTCAAACTAAGGCTGCCATAATCACCACGCATAGTAGGCAGATTGGTAATCGCAATTTTATGGGACCTCCTCAAAATCAACCTTATGACAATTCATTAAACCAGAAATAAGATTATAGTGTAATTTCACACTAATATTATAAATGCGAAAGTTTGGATGATTTGATGAAAAGATGGATGGATGTTTGTTACTTCTTCACGCCAAAACTACTGAACGGATCGGACTGAAATTTTGCACACAGGTAATTCTAATCCTGGAAGCAAACATAGGCTTTTTACTTTTTATCCCATAGATCAGTTCCCATGAGATAGAAATCAACTTTAAATGTTCCCATAGGAACAACGCGTGCGAAGCCGCGGGCATAAACTAGTTTTTAAATAAAGCAAATAAATTCCCCTGTAAAATAAATACAAATAGATAGCTCGACTCGTAGATGGGAATCCCACCCGTAATTAGAATAAAAGGTGATGGATGAAAGGAAATAGTACGAGTTTGAAAGTACAAGAAGAATAAATGCGAGAACTAGAATGAATCAGGCTCAAGTTATAAAAAGGCTCCGATAACGTTGGAGGTCATAGCATAAAATTAAAAATTAAAAATAACCTCAAGACAATAGCGAAAGAATTATCAAAATCTGTTGAGAATTGGCGAAGGTATCACCAAAGTTGTTCCTATTCCCTTATTACCCATCGGATAAATACTAATCCCCATGGAATAACATTTTTATGGGACCAATTAGGGATCATTCTCTATACAAAGCCAAAGAATTTTCATAATCGGTTCATAATTGACGTAGACATCGACGAAGATACATATAAAAAATATACATCCAGCCCAACTTAGCACCTCCTTATGTGTATATTTGAAGTCGATCCCTGTTCTTTTCCCTGATTGTCAGTTAGCAACAGTAAAATCGGTGGAAACACAGCGCAATATCAGCCTACTTCTCGCAACGTCGAGAGGGTTATTTGTAGGTCAAGCAGCGAGCGGGTAGTAAAACTCTGTTGTTTCACCACCCTTTGACCGCAGACAATATTGTGTAGTTTTAACGCTTTGAACGTAGGCTCTAGTGAAGGTCGTGATGACACTCATATTATGGACTTTCATAAAAACCTGACCTGTAACTTTTTTGTATCTAAATTTTATTGTTTTGGGCTATGAATTCCTTTACAAAATTTATAATATTTATGAATGAATAAAAAAGTAGTAGTAGCATAGATATTAAACTTAAAAAAATAGATAGGTATAGGTAAGTAAAATTCTGTAGATAAGGTAGGTACGTTCTCCCAGCGCTGACTCAATAAATGTGTTGTGTTACAACTATTTCCAATATTTTGCAATATACCTACCTATTGAACAACAAAGATGGAAAGACGTACCTAGACCGAAGTGCGACCGAGACAACAGTACGCTAGCGAAACATGAACGCCGGCAGCGCCGGTCCGACTATGAATGAGCTGGGTGGACCTAATTACCAGAGAATCACTATGTGATAAATTCAAAAAAAATATTTCTCAAGTAAGAAATCATATATCCCAAAAAAATCAACTTCGATGTGTCATGAACCTGCATTCTTCCCTCAGTACGGGAATGTGCTAACCAACTTCACCACGAGGTTAAGTGACCTATTGAAAATAGGATATTTCGTAATTTCAACCGCTTCCCGAACCATTCTCTTGTAGTACCTAATGCCTTTCATTACAGATGACTTGCGCTTTGTGTAATTCAATCTAGTGATTAAGTACTGAGTCTACAACGTTCTCAGCTGTAGATCGCGTGCGTTTGAAAATGTTTAAGAAGAGATTCCTTGTGAGGTTTTCGTTATTATAGTGCGTAAGTCACCCACTCTAAGAAATCAAATAATATCACAAAAATTTTCGACTTCGACGGGACTTGAACCGGCATCCTTCCCTTTTAGCAAACGAGTCGACCCGACGAAGACTCTCAAGTCTTCAATCAATCTCTTAAGTAGTTGTATCTGTTAAAAAACAAATTAAACCAAAACCGTGAAATAAGTCAGAAAAAACTGATGATAACAATGATTCGATGAAGTTATTTCAAATTGGATTCCTCACAGAAATCGTATTTTCCTTCGCTCCCGGCGGTATAAAATATAGAGCTTTGTTGATACAATGCATGTTTTATATATTACTCGATGCTTTTCCCATAGGAATGGCTGATGGAACTGTTTTTATAGTCATCTTACGTGTAGCTAGATAGCTTTCTACGGGGTGGGAACGTAGGTATAAAATACTCGTTTCGTAAGTAGGTTAGATAGGCTACGGGTAGTCTCTTTATTTTCAGAAATCAAGTCAGAATCATTACTAATAATGTTTATTTCTATCGGCTTACTGAAACCGCTTTAGAATAAAGGTAAAGACATTTTTTTACAATATAAACCTTTATTCACAAAGAAAATTAAAATAAAATAATAGAAATAAATTAGAACTAGTATTTACAATTGAAACAATTGAGCTAACTGCAGACTGTAATATAAAATACTGAATAAGAATTGTTAAAGTGCCATTTTATTCCATCCGGGTTTCGTACCCATAGGGTGAAAATAGGACCCTATTACTAAGCCTCCGCTGTCTATCTGTCCGTCTGTCTGTCAGTACGGCAGACCGTTTAAAAAATCACAGAATGTCTATTTCCGTTGCCAAAATAATCAAAATAAAATTAATATTCAATTAAAAGGGGCTCCCGTACAAAACACGTCATTTTTTGGATATTTTTGCTCAACGTTTGCTAAAGCTGTTACTCTTGAATCGTAAAATGAAAACAAATGTTTTTTTAGAGCGTGTCCGTTTACTATTGTCACTCTATCAGCAAATATCTATCAGCCCATAACACAAGCTTTGCTTAGCTTGGGGCTAGGTAATGCTGTGTGAATTGTCCAGCATTATTAAAAAATAATAATAATAAATTAGATTTATTTAATAATAATTAAGGGGACCAGCGTCCATACCACGTTGAATACCTATTACCCGAAGTTAAACAACATTGAGTGCGGCGGGTACCTCGATGGGTGACTGCGTCATGGTGGCTTTTTGCTTTCTTCCATTTATTTTTGGTTCCCTTGTTTCTTTTAATAAAAAAGCGAAAGAATAATAAAAAGTTTTATAGTTTTGTCAGATAGTACGGCGCCAGAGAATATATAATGATACTACGGAGCCCTCAGAGCGGAGCGCACTTGGCGGTTCAATACGCGATTGACTCAAGAGCTGGTGATTAACAGGCGCAGCGCATCAGCATTGCCAAACAGCGGGGCAATGCAGCCAGCGTCTTGGAGAAGCTTCAGTTTCGTGTTGGTATGGATCAGTCGATGGGTATGGATATGTACCTCTAGATTGATTGCTACGTTTGGCTAGCTAAACTGTTTCAATTGTGAATACTAGTTCTAATTTATTTCTATTCTTTAGTGGTTTTTATGAAATTTAAAGATTTAATCCAAATGTTCTATCTCAAATTCATCAGGAAACTGTGGTCTCGCGTAATTTCATTTACATAAAGGAGTGCGTGGTTTCAGCTGCGATAACAGGAAGCTTCTATGTAAGTAGGTAGTACTTACGTAATGAAATGAGTGACGCATTAGAGACGCGTAATTCGATAACCCAGTTAGAGACTGTAGATTGACAGCGTTTTAGATGTGGTTTTGGTTTGGTAACGACTTTCTGAAATTGCTTTCGACACAGACCGGCGCGCCGGCGGGTTAGATAAAGCTGTTCACGTGGCAACTGCTAGCAGCAAGCGAGCCCCTTGCTACCGAATTCTGCTTACCAACCGCTTTACTTACCTCAACAGCTTATATTTGTCCACTGCTGGACGCAGGCCTCCCTCTAATACCCATAATCTTCACGCTGGGCATGCGGGTTTGTTGGTAGAATTATTCTGCAGGGGGCGCTGCTGTCCGCCCCCCCTGGATCGCTTTACTTTACTACGTGAATGGTAGGTATCGTCGCAGAATTGTCCATAAATGTAAGAAATTCTAGATAGTGCGTGTGTGTAACCAATAATCTATCAAACTCTCCATTCAGACATTGGAAGATTATTTATTGAATTTGACCCCTGTCCACACTTGGCAAAAAAAGGTATGATCTTACTTGAAACTTGCTTCACGAAAAGCAGTTTTGACTAAAAGGTATTTGACAAAACGCACCTTTGGCAAAAATTGGGTAATGACTATGACGAAAAGCAGTTTTGACGATACGCATAAAAATCATTGGTTGATCGTTTCGTGTTGGCGCGAGATTCAATTTTTTGTGTATTTTTTTCTGCTTTCGATGACCGCTTTGGCGCGGCGGTTATAGGTCTGCCTGCGACGCAGGAGGTTGTGGGTTCAATTCCCGCCCTGGGAAAAGTTTTTGCTACCCGCAAATATTTGTTCCGGGTGTTCTGAGTATTTTCTATGTATAAAAATACATATTATATTTATGTAATGTTGTACTAAATTTCATCAGTCATCGAGTAACCATAACACAAGCTCTGCTTAGCTTGGGGCTAGATGATGCTGTGTTGATTGTCCAGCATTATTTATTTATTTGTTTGTCATTCGATGAGATTTAACATCCTTATATTCATTCTATCAAAACGTTACACTAGCAAGACGTCTTCCTATTTCCCAGTTAATGAAGTCCCAACATCATTTGTGTTAATCCTATGATAGCCGTAGCAAACCAAATGCGTATTCCAATTAGATATGCAAATCCCTACGTATGCGACACGTTGATGAGGGTTAAATAATCCTGATTTAGATAGGTATAAATAGATGGGTTAAGGATTATTCCGAAAATCCCCATAACAATATCCGTCTTCCGATTATTTTTAGCCACATTCTCAATTCGTCATTCTTCAAAATTCCCTGCTACGACTTAGCTTCTACAGCGTAGCTTGCTACGACGTAGCTTTCGGTATTCTTTAGTTCAGTCTTTAGGTTTATTACAATAAAGCTAGTCCCATGGGCGTTGGTAAGGCCCACTGTGTGGGACGCTACATGCGTCGACACACTTGCCTTCCCTTCTCCGAGGACATCCGAGAGGGCTAGTGCGGTGGCAATTTGACCGAGGATCTCAAGAAGCGCAAATACGCAGGTCTCGACAGAGCCTACACATTTGCTGCCCTTGGACTCAAGACCCTAGGTCCTGAGGCTCACCCGTTTAAAAAATATCTGTGTGTCTGGTCAAAGCGACGCGTGACCATCAGCTGGTGAGCGTCAGCCAATGCTGACGCTTGCCCTGCTGTATGGCAATCCATACAGCAGGGCAATCTAGCGTCTTGGGGACGCTTCCGACTTGTTTTGATATGGATCATTTGAGCTACCTGTAGATTGTTTGCAACAGCCTGCAGTTAGTTCAATTGTTTCAATTGGAAATACTAGTTTTAATTCGTTTGTATGATTTGATTGTAATTTTTTTAATAGATTATACAACATAAAGTTTATATTAAATGGACGACGTCATATTCTACAGATTAATGAACCAGTTTCAGCATGTAGAAGCTATCTCCACAGCATTCTAAACTTTATGCAGCAGACTCAAGACTCAAGTAAAGTTACGGCATAAAACTTGCAATCCACTAAGCGTAAACTGCTAAACAACGTTGTTTATAAGCAAGAAGCTCCCGAAAGGACCATTTAACTAGAACTATTCAGATAATGTGTGGCCCGAAACTGGCGAGACTAGAATATTTTAGTAGCTTCCCTACCGTCCATAGTTTATCGCGGATGCTCTGAACCTTTACCGATAAGTAGAAAAGTTGAGTGAACTTTTTGCTCGCTCTAAGTTTCGGGAGCTATGCGTACTTAAACTTTTATAGTAGGTAGTACGTACGTAATTGTATCGTATTTTTTCCCTTCTCACACCACTTGATGTGGCAATAAAATTATTTAGGATACAAAAGTATCCTAATGAATCTAAAAAGATTCAATTAAGTTAAAAGAAATTATTAAAATACGGGACTGACATATTCATTATCTTAATTTTTTACACAAATACTTAAATATTGCTAATGTATTAATGGTAAGAGCGGGGTCTCCCAGCACAAGCAAATTTTGCTTAAAGGGTCTCCAGAACCTGTTTGTACAGTTCTTAAGTAATTGCAATAAACATTTATGTAATTTATTTTTACATAGTCAATCCAATGACTCGACGTCCTTGAAAAACAAATGGAATTTGGAGCACACATGCTACGCAGTTCTTCGATGCACTGTCCCGTGCCCGTCTATATGAGACACCGGTGTCCAGCCACATGAGTATAATTTGTAGTTTGTTTTTGCGGTGCTTTGCCAAGCAGCTTGCGGAAGTACTAATGCTAGGCCTTGTTCTTAAACATAGACCTGAGCTGAATATTAATTTCAACTTGCATACTATAATTTTTAGTTTTTTTCTTAAATGAAATCGCAAATTCCTAACTTAGTTTTTCCTATTTAAATGTGTTTTGTGACGTGCTAAGTTTACTAACTTTTTTATTTCACACGCAAACAAGCCTTCCAAGAAACTTGCAAGCCAGAACCCAATAATGCCAGTTGGCGACAGAAAATGCCATCGTGAAGGTGCTTGCCTGGAGAAGCAATCAGGCTGCATCAAGGCCGCGACGCCGTGGCGGACGCGCGTACGCGGTGTAAGAAACGACCACTCCAATTCAGGCCGAGTAGGCAAACGAGTCAAGGAAAAATTACGCAGTCAAAACATCATACAGCCCGTTACGCCCACAGAACCTCACACATAACGACAAAACAGAGACTACCCAGAATGTCCGTAAATAAGTCGGTCTGGGCGATCCTGATGAATGATTTCAGCACTTCTACTATCCATTAACCTACTTATTGTTTAATTTTCTTTTTTATTTCACTTACATTTCTTTAGCTTTAAGTCCCTACCTATTTTTTAATATTCATTTCTTTAGTTTTACGTTTATAAAATTTTTGTTTTTATGCGCTTTATCAGAAGTACGTTATGTGCACAAAAACTTGTCATATGTATTAGAATAATTACTAATTACATATAAAATTTGTATAATATAGTTAATAAATACATGATGTTTGTATTCTTAAAATAAATAAATCCTTGAGGAGAGAATTGAGTACAAAATTACCTGCAATGTAGCAGTTTGTTTCAATCATACAAATAACCTCTACAAGCGAGTGTATCGCGTTTAAATCCTGCTACTTAATTATGTAACAATTGCAACTCCATGAGCGTCTCTCCAAGCGTCGATTATCATATCGACGCTTGGAGAGACGCAGGACAACCTCAAATTGTATATTCTCGCAGCTATAAGAATAATCGCCGCGAGAGTCTCATGCTTGGAGGTGGTTCCTATAGCTCTTTCGTAGTTTGTACACTTATTTAAGTAACACAAGGTTGGTTATAAAACACATGAGACGTTTGCGCAGAATGGGCGTTATTAAAACGTAAGCTAATGGCTCTCAACTAATTGTTTGTATCTCTATAATGCTCTTTCAAGTTTCGGTGCTCAGCGTTATGTTCCAGTCGTTATAGCAATTGGAATTGTTTTAGATTAAATGGACTGGTTGTTGATTAAAAGGAAGGTTATTTTAGTAGATACCAACTGTTCGCCATCTTGGACATGTCTTAAGCTAGATTCACACTATTGAAGAGTGGTGTGCCATGGCGTCAGAAGTAATTAATTTTTGAAAGGAGGTGCGATCCCTTTTTGTTTTTCGGATTTGTAACGTCAACGTTGATAATTGTATGAAAAAACAAAAGACAACCGCGCCAGCTTTTACAAAATGTATCTATTCAGTTTCAAACGGTTAGATAGTTTGCAACAGTCTGCAGTTAGCTCAATTGTTTCTATTGTAAATACTACTTCTAATTTATTTCTATTATTTGATTGTAATTTTCTTTGTGAATAATGACGACCTCTGTGGCGCAGCGGGCGAAGGTCCGCCTGCGATGTAGGAGGTGGCGGTTTCGATTCCCGCGTGGGCACAAATGTTTGTACGATCTGCAGATATTTGTTCAGGGTGTTCTGAATGTTTTCTATGGTATAATAAAAACTATATATTTATCTATGCAGTGTATTGTATTAAGTATATCAGTTATCTAGTACCCATATGGGATGGGACAATATATCAGCTACGATTTTAAAGAAATTTATAATGTTCTTAGACATACCCATCGCTTACGTATGTAACGCAAGCCTAGGGACGGGAACTTTTCCAAATATCTTTAAGAATGCTGTAGTTTGTCCAATTTTTAAAACAGGAGACAAAAAGAATCCATCGAATTATCGACCAATCTCATTGCTATCAACGCTTTCTAAAGTTTTAGAAAAGCTGGTCAAAAAGCGACTCATGAATTATCTGGAAGGAAACAACCTATTAAGCCCAAACCAATACGGGTTTAGAGAAGGAAAATCGACGGAGGACGCTATCCTTACCCTAACAACCCAGATAACTTCGTATCTTGACAATGGTGACAAGTGTTTAAGTGTCTTTCTAGACCTTCAAAAGGCATTTGACACTGTCTCTATACCTATTCTGCTAACACGCTTGCAGAATCTTGGAGTAAGGGGAGTTGCCTTGGATTGGTTTGTTGACTACCTAGCTGGCAGATCACAGCGTGTACGAGTTGAGCATCATCAAAGTGACAGCGCGGCATGCACATACGGCGTACCACAGGGAAGTACTCTGGGTCCGACTCTTTTTCTTGTATACATAAATGAGTTATGCAGTACTTCCCTCCCTGGTCTTGATCTGATAATGTTTGCCGATGATACTGTGCTTCTCGTACATCAAAAAACATGGAATGGTGTCGTGGAGCTAGCTGAGGATGTCATCTCTGTGGTGACGAAATGGTTGGAATATAGTCTGCTCACATTAAACACGAGTAAAACTAAATATATGTGTTTTAGTAAAACCGCTGCTGGTATTCCAAACTCTTCTATTAACCTTAAGATACACACTTTTCCCTGTAACCACGCCCGTATAACCTCATGTGACTTCGCTACTATATCTCGCGTTAACTCCATTAAATACCTAGGAGTTATTATTGATGACCATCTCACTTGGAACCTCCATATCACATCTCTTGCAACGAGAATCAGAAAACTTATTTATGTATTTAGGAATCTTAGAGCTGTTGCAGAGCGGAAATTAGTTATACAGACATATAAAGCCTTATGTGAGTGTTTAATTAGGTATTGTATATGTACATGGGGAGGAGCAGCGAAAACGCATCTTATCACAGCGGAGCGTGCACAACGTTCAATTCTCAAAGTTCTTCTCTACCTACCCTTTCGACATCCTACCACAGAAGTTTACCAGATTTCCGGTGTCATGAGCGTTAGAAAAATGTTTGTTTATGAGTCCGTCCGTCGATACCATAAAAAAACAGTTCCGCAACTACCTGCATCCAACAAAAGAATTGATCGTTGTCCAATTCCAGCTGTTAAAAGTAAATTTGCGCAAAGACACTATAACGTTGTAGCTCCATATCTCTATACCAAACTTGATAAGATCCATAAAGTGAAGAAATTTAGTAATAGAGATATAAAACAAACAATTAAAAAATGGCTAAATGAACTTGAGTATGATGAAGTTGAACAGATGATAGACAATAGTTAAGGTTCTTCATCACTATCATAACTATGTAAAAAACAATTCCCTAATACTACGCACTATTTCCTCTTAATTAGCTTAACATTACATAACATTATTTATATACTATATATTATTATTACATATAAACATAGAGGTAATAAGTAAATAGTGTAATTTTGCATGTTATTACATTTTGTTTTGTTTCACACATTGTAATACATACTATACTCTACATTATAATTTAAGTTTTGGAAGTATTTACTAGCTCAAATTCGCTATTTTTGCATGTTTTTTTTTTTTCCTTCTTTATTTGTTTGCTCAGTAAAATTAATGTTAGTTACCACTTATTTTGGTGAGACATAATTCACTGATAATTATAAGCTGGAGAAGCCACTGGCTCCTGAGACACAGTTTTTAACTAGTTCAGGAGCCTATGGACTCATCATCATCATCATCATCATCAACCTAAATTAGTCCACTGCTGGACATAGGCCTCCCCTAATGAGCGCCATAGCGCCCTGTCTTCAGCTTGCCGCATCCAGCATCTGCCTGCAGTCTTTCGCAGATCGTCATCCCACCTGGCCGGAGGGCGTCCTACACTACGTTTGCCGAGTCTGGTATGGACTCATAACTGTCTGTAAAACTATTATTATGTCAATAAAGAAACTTTTTACTTTTACTTTTTTTTACCATAACACTAGTTCTGCTTAGCTTGGGGCTAGATAATTCACCCAGCATTTTTTTTTAAATTATTTGTTAAGGTTTATCATTGTTTAATAGTATGAAATAAAAATAAGAGAAAAAGCAACATTTAATGACATAACACGCGTTTTTCGTGATAAAAAGTAAGACAGATTTAGTTACTGTGGTGAACTTTAACTTTTATAATATAAAAAAAAATTCAAGGCAAAATCATGTAGCTTCCCTACATGCACATACATCTTCGTCACTTTATGTCGAAAATCGAAACTTTTGTAAATCCCCATATTTTTCGAGTCGACAGATTCGCATCTCTGTTTGTTAAAAGTAGCTGTATCTATGAAATAATTCATTCTGTCATTCAGTCTTCATTCACTCACATGTCAACAATTAAGGAACTTCATGGTCGTGCATATACGAAACAAAATTATTTCGTAGACAGGGTGTAGTTTCAACAACAATTGCTTTTTTTTCTCAGTTGTTCTTTGATAGAAAATCTTTTTACTTGAGTGTCTAACAACGGTAGTCTAGTTCATTCCATTTAGAACCACTATGCATAAACCACAACAAAAATTCTATCCATCCAAAGGTTGCCCGAAAGAAATCGCTGTTAGCGATAAGGCCGCCGATTGTACCATTGTTTTCTAGTGACAAATAAACAAGAACTTAATACTATTTATACGTTCTTGTTTTATCTATCCAAGCTCTGCTAAGCTTGGGGCTAGATGATGCTGTCTAGATTGTTTAGATCTATAAAAAAAATACTTTACGGCTGAGCACAATGCTCCAGCAATAGTTGATAGTTTTTATTCAAATACAAATTCATTTATTTCGGAAAACAATGATCCATAATTTGTTAGTAGCAGGAAGATCTTATATTAAATTCTTAGCCTACCTACTACATTATATTTATTTTAAATTCTATCAAATTAAATCATATAAAATTAAATTAAAACAAATTAAACAACATGAAATTAAATTGAAACTGACTACATAATAATATCGAAAGTTAACGTAAAAAATTAATTTAATTAAATATACAAAGTTAAACTACACTTTGCACAAAGTGCTGCCATTTATGTATTGATGGTCCAAGAAAGTTATTATAAATCTATTTATCAAAATATCAAGAAAGCTTTCACAAAGCATCATCCTATTTATTCTAAGCTATGTTTGTATAATTTGTACTACGCCAATGTTTGAATATATTTTGAGTTGCAATCAAGAACCTTGTTTGGGCACCCTTGTGTTAATTCACAGAACATTCTGACATGAATGAGAATGTAGGTACCTAAGCCACAAATACCTATTATAATACTATACCCTAAGCTACGTTTTGTGCGGTAAACATTTCCAAGAGCACCTACTTACATCCAAGGATATATATGTATAATACTTATTTCCAGCTTGAGTACTTAACTCCATTCGTTTTAATATAATTTAGGAAAAATTTAAAATTCGATCCTAATAATAATAAATCATAAATAATCCACACAACATCATGTTGCCCTGAAGTAAGCAGAACTTGTCATGCCTACTAGATAACTGAGAAACTTAATGTTTTTTATCTAACCTAGAAAACACACAGAACACCCGGAACAAATATCTGCAGATCGTACAAGTATTTTGTCCCGAGGCGGGAATCGAGCTCAGTCTCCTGCGTCGCAAGTGACGCTTCGCCCGCGACGCCAAAGAGGTCGTAAAGCTTAGTGATACATCCACTGGTATTGAATTACTCTCAGTAGTTCTTTCATAGTTTGTATTGTTTATTCAAAGCCACTATCGCAGCCTACAAACTATTGCAAACAATCTAGATGTAGCTCAACCGATCCATATCAATACCAATCCCCAAGACGCTATCTGCATTGCCCCGTTTTACAGAATGCTGATGCGCTGCGCCAGATTTACCAGCTCTCGGGTCAAAATCTATATTTATCAAAGTCTAAAAATATTAGGAATTTTGCATGGCCGAAGTCACAACATAAACGCCAAATAATTATGGTGCGTTTTCAACATTAAAACAAAACTAAAAACAAACAACTTTTTGGCTCAGTTGTTGTTTGACTAATATGTAGCATCATCAATTAAGTCACAAAAGTTGCTATGCTACGAATGTCTTACGGAATACCGGAACTCGAAATACCTGTGAATTGTATTTAGAAAACATACAATCCCGCAAAACGGAATACCTAAAGCACTCAACTTCGAAAAACGACTGACCGAACGCTCGCAATCTCGATTGAACGTTTTACCGAAAGGTACTGAAATCAAAGGAACGCTAATTAGAAATATTCTCGTTTCCCCTTTAAATCACGTTAATAATATTCCAAGCTGAATTCAAAAGTTACACATTCAATTATTTTCACTGTGTAAATACCTACTTATAAAATAGTACTTGATTTGATTGGCCCGCATTGGAGAATCAGTCATGAATAACGTATGATAACCAAATGAGGGCATTTGCAAATTAAATCCTGTCTCTCATTCGGGTGAATATTTGTAATAATGCGTAAATGGGATATAAAAGCATGTGAGATTGACTTAAATATAGATACAGATAGCAAGTAGTTGAAATGGCAAATGGGTGGTTTATTGATGATAGTGAATAATAGATTATGGTACAACTGGTGTTCAGTGGACCATAATCATCGACTATAAATAGCAAAGCAATCTAGTCTCTATAATTTATTAAGATAAGAAGAGATACTTTATTTGTAGGTGAAAACTTTAACATTAATATGTACCTAAAACTAAATATAGATATTAATATTCCCCGTGCACATAAGAGAAATCTGAGCAAAATGGAAATATTCCTACAAAAACATTTTCGTAATATTATGGCTTTATTTGAGTATTTCTGTATGCCGACGGACTGAAGAGCGTTCGAAGAGAGATAAAACTCAATAATAAATCGTTAGTTTAAGTAGGATTGAAGAAAATGTCTTAATTCATTATTGAAAACTTTGGAAGTCGTCACGCTGAAAAAATATTATAATTCATTGATTTTATTTTCAAATTTGTGAGATTTTAGGGATTGTGAAGAAATAAGAAGGATGATTATTATCTTTATGGTAAACATTATACGTTTATTATATTCATATATACAGGGTGTAACAAAAATAAGTAACCAAACTTTCAGGTGGGGTGTAGAATCGAACACTGAATTCAGGAAAAATATTGAAAAAAATCACGCCCTTTAGTTTTCGAAAAATTTAATAAATAGGTACGAAATTTTCACAACATTAGGCAATAGACTATAATACATGTGTCTATTTGGAATTTAAAAAAAAATGGCCTAAGTACCTGTATTCATCTCTTTTATTATTTTATTATTTAAGTCTTTACACACGTTCTATCGCGAAAATGCATAGTTAGTAGGTACATTCATTAAGCATGCACCTTCTTACTAAAAGATATTCACTACTAGCTTTTATTTTTTCATATCGTTGACTACCTAAGTACCTACCTTCACATTGACCTTTAAAAACACGATGAGTAACTTACAATGAACCCCATAAAAGGTTGTTACAATTTGCATTTCCGAAGCACCAGATTGAGACAAGAAAAGGCACAAACTTTTAGCGCGCGAGAGCGAGATAGGTATACAAACTTAGTTCATCCAAATGTTCACCCAATGCTAGGCTTATTGTTAGTTTTGTCAAACTGTCATACCACAGAAATGTTATCATAGGGTCAATGGCCGTTTAGTTGCATCATTGCAAGCGCAAGGTGAAGGTCGTGCGGCGCTTATCGGTTTTTTGTGCGTAAAAATGGCTCGTATGCGTTATTCAGATATTGAATACCACGAGATGAAAATTGAAATGGGAAAATTGGAATGCATTGGCTAGCTTCCTACATAACTACAACACGTGCAGCCCGCCGCCGCGCGCGCTGCTGCGATATCGCGTGTCCGGTCGTGGGTGCCCCCCGTAAAAAGATGATTATCTGCTAAAAAGGTGTACACAAGGTACGTAGACCTTTTAATCATATTTTAATGTCAAATAAACACGTGCATCAGTCGTTTGCGTAATGTTGTGAAAATTCCGTATTTATTTTATTTTTCGAAAACTAAAGGGCGGGTTTTTTTTTTAATATTTTTCCTGAATTCAGTGTTCGATTCTACACCCCACCTGAAAGTTTGGTTACTTATTTTTGTTACACCCTGTATATATAAATTCTTTATTGCACACACAAGTTAATTCATACATAAAAGTTTTAACATAATGGACATGTATAAAGGCAAGGTTAAACGTAAAAGAGTTTTCTAACAGCAAACCTATGGATATAAAGAAAATTTATGAAAAGAGTGTGGTTGGATAATGTGTACAAACAAGACAGAAAACATTATACAAATAATAATATTATAAAAACTACATATAAAACTAACATAAACTAAAAGAAAATAAAATACGTAAACTATACTAAAATATTTACTATAATATATACATCTTATGGATATTTTTATGGTCAAATAAATAAATGAGTAAATGATACAAAAGTTGAATGTGGTTTCGTCACACACAATGAAAACTTTTAACAACCATGAATTGACTTATATTTACATTATTTTCAGCGATCGAACGGTTGCAAATAGATTTCCATGGTTGCACAAAATTTAAATCATATTATATATTACTTCAATCCATACCGATTTACGACATATACTCAACAACTGCTACGTCATAGTTCGCTACGCTGAAGCTTGTGCTACGTCGAGGCTTACTACTCGATATCCTTTTAGCTCCTTCAGCTTGCTATGAAAGAAAAATAATATTGGTAGACTAACAAGAAAATAAAATATAACTTCTTTCAGCTGAGCAAAATCGAATCCCGTTCCATTAAGATCCTTCGCAAACTGGGAAAAATAATGAACGCGCCGGGTGGTCCGCCTATTGGGCTAAGAATAACGGGCGCTGCGTTTCCCTATGTTTATAATAGCTCATGTGTTGGGTATGGGCTACATACCCGGTTTAATATCAGGTTTCGTGCTTCGAACCACATGTTTTATTATTTTATATGCGCAATTTACAGGCAAAACGTCTCTAAGGAATAGGCTGAGTAAAGTAGCGTTCCAGAGTAGACTTGACCTTTGAGCATAAGTGTTTAATTTATTTTATAGTTAATTGGCTTTTGCCTATTCCACCCCTTGGCGATTATTTTAGATATCAAAAGCATATGTAGGTATGAATACCGATACAACTACTTGCCTAATCCCACTATCCTACTAATATTATAAAGACAAAAGTTTGTGATATGTGATTTTTTGTTACCTACTAATCCAAAACTACTGAACAGGTCATGATGAAATTTGGCGTACATTTAGAACATAGCCTAACTTAGATAATAGGCTACTTATTATACCGAAAATATGCGTGCGAAGCCGCGGGCAGAAGATTGTCACACTAATTTTATAAATGCGAAAGTTTTGATGGATGGATGGATGTTTGTTACCTCTTCACGCCAAAAGTACTGAACGGATCGAGCTGAAATTTTGCACACAGGTAATTCTAATCCTGAAATCAAATAAAGGCTACTTTTTATTCCATAAATCAGTTCCCGTGAGGTAGAAATCACCATTAAACGTTTCCATAGAAACAACGCGTGCGAAGCCGCGGGCATAAACTAGTAATATTATAAACCCGAAAGTTTGAGAAATGCGATTTTTTGTTACCTAAGATCTCCAAAACTACTGAACAGATCATGGTGAAATTTGGTAATAATATAAATGTGAAAGCAACCCTCTCTGTCTATTGTGTTCTGCGTGTAGCTTAATGGTTGGTTTATGGAATTATTTATTTAATGAGATAGGTTAAGCTTGATGTCGCCCCGAGGCATTTTCCTCGGTATCTTACCTCATAATCTACCAGATAAGGGATGAACCTTCCCTTTAAACAAGCAGGCACTCGTATATTCAAACAAAGGTGACTTCAAAGAAATGCCAAAGGGCGATGGCCGAAAATGTCAAAACTTTTCCGCTCCCTTCCTCCTGAACAATTTGGTAGGATAATTCACTAATACGAGATAGAAAATACCATCTGCCATTCGCAGAAGTCTCAAATTATCGAATAAGATGTTCTTGGTATAGAGAAGTTTTCCCATAACGATGTTTATTTCCGCTTGACTCCACAGTTTAGTGGTGAGGTGGGCATATTGAATAGTAAGATAAACCACGGTTAATTTACTAAGTGTGGTCAACTACTCAGACCACGAGTTCATTAACTAACTTGTGGTCTAACTAGTTAGTAAGGCCATAGTTCGGTTTGGTGTTGTATATTAGTGTTTACAGTGATGGGGAAGGCACAAAATGACTATGGAGTGGAGAGGCATCGTAGTCGCGTAGCTATGTTTTCACGTGCGTTTTACAGAAAGCTCTACAACCGGTTTAACAAGTTATTAATTGAAAAGTATATAAAACCCAACTTCAACCACGATTTTTCACTTTTTGTTCGCAAAATAAGGGAACAAAGCCCTTCAAAATGTATTCATAATTCATAATTCTTTATTGCACTACATAGGTAGTACACGTAAAACATATCGCAAGAAAAATAAAGGCAAAGGCGAGCTTAACCCTAAAAAGAGTTCTCTTCCAGCAAACCTTATTGAGTGAGAGAGACAAATTTGGAATAGTACCTATATAAGAACATTTTCGAAATTTATACAAATGTTTTATAGGGTTATTCCCGCTCGTCCCCACGATTCGTCCCCGATGGGGACCAACGGGAATTAAACTTCCCGTTGGTCCCCACATTTATTCACATGGGGACCTACGGGAAGTTTTATTCCCGTGGACGAAACGTGGGGACGAGCGGGAATAACCCGTTTTATAGGCCGGTTTTATCGTACACTACTTTTTTATTCGGCGATAGCGGATTTACTTGTATTAGCGAGTCCGTACACATTACTGGATCTGGAATACCGTCATTTGTGTGAACTTGCTCATACAACTACATCCGCCATCGCCAATAAATAGGAATACGAAAAACAGGGATGTAAAACGAACTGCTGTGTGATCGTACCCTAATTCTCAAAAATCCCTTTAGCCGTTTTGATGCTTCCAGGTAATCAATGAGTATACGCCAACCGCATAGAAACATTAGAAAAACATAACCCACGGCTTGCGGGGAAAAAAACACTGACGCTTAATTTTTGTTTGTAAGTAGGTACACTGTGCTAGAATGAAATCATAAACGGGGTTATTGGTAATTCAATTCACTGACATTGCGTGAACTGCAGTATTTGTCCGTGTCGTCGCGAACACGTTTGTGAAGACGCAAGGTCTTAATTCCTGAAATTGGTATAGGTAATAATCATGGAATAATCGTTCTTTAGAAAGGCTTTACTTGAAAATAAACTTAAAAAGACTCTGCCCTGAAATAACAGTGGGTGTGGGAGTTCAAGATCGGTCGTTAGTACCATCATTAGGTTCCAAACGTAGGTACTTACGTATTTTTTTATTTTTATCAGAGGCGATATACAAAAAAAAAATGTATAATAATTTAAACCTCACGAACATATTCATGATGATGGGTAAAACCTACAGTTCACGAAGTGTCAGTGAATTACCAATAACCATGTATATAAACCAGGACTTGCTTCTGCTATTCTAGAGATATCGTGCGGTATGTGACATGATCACATGACTGACATAGAATCAAATTGGATCTTTAACATGACAATGGAGCTGAGTTTCAGGTCACAACTGTACCGCAATGCTGATCCTTTCAAACCGAGATATGTGTCTCTAGAATTATGCAGATAGAAGCCAAATTGAAGTCGCAGCTTGGCAAGGTTTCAGGATAATAGGAGTTATACTAAAGTTACGCGCGTTTACTGGATCGGTATCGAAGCGTACACATTGTACGCGGCGTCATCGGTATTTACAATATGCGGATAGGGTGCGTCTACTGCTTTCAGACTTTGCATCGTCAATATAGGTATTTTGAAATCGATCGAGTTTTCCGACGTCATCCACAAAAATATCATCGTAGTGACGTGATATAGTTGCGGATGACGTCATCGGCAGAAATACTGGTCTCTAACATCGGTATTGGCAGATATACTTACCGATCCAGTGCACGCTGTAGATATCCTTACATTATATTTATGACATTATATTATTATTTTATCCACCTCCCTCACTGCGTTGCCCGCTGCGCTGCACGGGGCCACTGACACCGCACATCTTTTCACATTGTTTAGATTGACATTTTTAAATTCGTTATATCTTTTGAATGGAATGTCCGATTTCAATAATTCTAAAAGTAATCTACAGGTATCTAAACAGTTTTACATACGAAATGATTTTTTTGGATAAGTATTAATACAAAACTATGGATAACATGGTCAGATTTTGGTCGGCATTTCAATCAACTTTTAAAAAGTAAAAAAGTAGTTATAGTGACATAACTAAGATAGTTGGACATATGGTATTGCGAAGTTTTTTGTAGGTATTGATATATACTATCATCAATAGTTTCCGCAGCGCATGCGATGATTTGATCTAGCGCACCCGCATACCCAGCGTAGGGATTATGGGCAGTACCCCCCATGGGATAGAAGCCAAAAAGACAAGCAGGTTTTCCCCTTTTGCTTCCAGCTGTGGACAAATATAGGCTATTGAGGTGGGTCATCAATTTCGTCGATTCAGCGACACTTAGGGCGGTTAATTGGTCTACGCTCGATGGTTTTGCCCCATACGCCTTCTTGATAGCCTGATCCTCCTCTATTCTCTCGTTCTACATAAGCCACATACGAGGAGCAATTTCAACAGTAAGTTTCGCACTGCTAATTCGTGCTCAAATAACAATCCAAACACAACGGTCCTGAAATTAGTGATGGTGCTAAAATCGCGAGCCTAGATAACATTTGGTGAAATAAGTCCTCCTCCTCCGCCTGTGTTGGTCCACTGCTGCACGCAGACCTCGGGATAAGCGCCTTGTTGGCTTGTATCTCATAAAAGTCCTACCTACTTAAAAAGTTAAAAAGTAAGTAGAACCAATTTCACCAGATATAAGCGTAAACGCTTTAAGTACTTACAATTTCATCATGCTATTGTTGTTGGAACTTATTAATTTCGGCACAAATTCTTTTGGGTTTAGATCGAATTGCGTTTGCCTCATTTCGTGGAAAACTCTAATTTTATTTAGAAAATAACTTTTTTGTGAAGAACTTGACCTTTTGTAGGGCGGCCCGATGAGTGTTTCGTGAGAAAAACAATATTCAGATTCAATGAAGAATTGATGGAATTTGGTTTCAAACAAATAAACAAATATTTCTTTACTTCTATCTGTAGGCTGTGGCCGTCCAATGTCGACAGAGTGGTTTATTTATTTTTAAATAAATCTTTTTTGATTTTTAGAATAAATGATTTGTTGCGAGCCGAAGGGGCGCGCTGTAGCCTGGAGGATTTTTTTTTTTTTTTTTTTTTTTTTTTTTTCAAATACAAAATAATTTATTTAGAATAGGGTACATAATAGACAATTTACGAATGAACGATGAGATAGCAAAAGTTTAAAACTGTGGAGCTGCCTCATCGCCCGCCTCCTTGGCACAACATAAATAAATTATAGGAGTTTACATATTTATTGATTTTAAAGTTAAGTACTATATAAAGTTAAAGTTAAAGACATAATAAAATGAGTAGTAGTGATATTTTTACTAAGTAGACAGGTAGTTAAACAGATACTTACGTAATAATAATTAAATGTGTCTAAGAAAATGCTGAGAATTCTGATAAAGGTATCGAAGGGTGTGTTTGTGGGTGTGTGTGAGTGGGGAGGAGGGCTCCTGAGGACACCGGTCTCTTAAGAGTCCGGGCAACAGGAGGCTCCTGTGTGCATCGTATTTGTGTGTGTGTGTGTGTGTGTGTGTGTGTGTGTGTGTGTGTGTGTGTATGTGGTATGTGCGTTAAATGTCTGTGTATGTTATGTGTTCCTTTATGAGTGAATTAGTGTGCGGTTGTGGAGCTCCTGAGGACACCGCTCTCTTTAGAGTCCGGGCAACAGGAGACTCCGGAGTGTTTGATGTTTTGTGTCCGATTGTTTGTGTTTGGAAAGAAGGGTGAGTGAATGTTTGATTAACCAGGTATTTGTAGTAGGTCTTCCGTTTCCTCATACGATAGGGAGAGTAGCCATTCGAAGATTTTTAATTTACATTTATAATGTGGGAGGGGGTATATTTGGAGTGTTTTGTTGATTTTGTTGTAGAGGGTGGGGCTCATATAGTGGTAGTGCCGCCCTGCGAGCGCGGTTCTACGTGACTCAATTTTGCATACTCTATCACAGCGGCGTTTTTTGTTTTTAAGGTTGGGATCAAAATGTAGTTGTGAATGTTTGCGCAACAAGACCGCTGAGATAAAGAGCTGCCGAACAGTCAGGACCTCACATCGGGAGTATAATAGACTGGTGGAGTAGCGTCTCGGTTCGGACAGCATTACCTTGAGCACCGCTCTCTGCGCTCTCTCAACTCTAATCATCTGAGACTTGACGGCTCCACCCCATGCTATATTGCAGTATGAGATGATGGATTGGGCCAGCGAGAAGTAGACCGTTCTTAAGCAATCCATATCTGCAACTCCTCTCAAGCGTTTAAAAACAAAAATAAGCTTGCGGATTCTACCAACTGTACATTCAATATGAGGAAGCCACGTGAGTTTGCTATCCAAGTACACGCCAAGGTATTTTATTTTCAATGTGCGTTCGAGGGTTTGGCATGAGCATTGACCATCTGGAGAAATAGTGCATGTATGAGCTCGGATAGAGAAAGAAGAGGGACATTGGGTTCTGGTAGTGGGAGAAAAGGGAATATACTTTGACTTAATAACGTTAAGCGTTAGGAGGTTAAATGAAAGCCAGTTTGAAATAACTCTCATGGCTTCCTCTGCTGAAGCACTAACTTCCTGCCAGGTTGGCCCGGTTACAACAAGTGCAGTGTCGTCAGCGTAAGTAAAAATAGAGCAATTTGGTAGAGACAATCTGCATAAGTCATTTATGTAAACGAGAAAGAGTTGCGGACCAAGGACGCTTCCCTGAGGGACACCGAATGTTAGAGTTTCCTCTTCGCTGTAGATATTGTTTATCTTTACAAGTTGAGTTCGGTCAGTAAGATAGTTCTCGAACAGGTCTCCGACACTGCCTCTTATACCAATTGATTCCAGTTTCTTTAGAAGTAAGGGAATAGAGACAGTGTCAAAGGCCTTAGAGAGATCAAGGAAGATGCCGATGGTCTTGAGTCCCCTATCAAAGTTCCTGGCAATCTCAGTTGTCAGATCGATGACGGCGTCTTCCGTAGACATACCTCGCCTAAAGCTGATTGGAGGCCAGGATGCATTTGTCATTGAGAAAGCCTACGAGTCTCCGATTGATGATTTTCTCCAATATCTTGGATAGGACACTCAGGAGCGAGATCGGTCGGTAATTATTGGCTTCGTCGCTGTTTCCAGTTTTATAAATAGGGTGAATGATGGCTTTTTTGAAAACGGTAGGAAAAGAACCTGTGGTGATACATAGATTGAAGATATAGTTCATTAAAGGAACAAGAGTAGTGCTGGCTCCTTTGATAACAGTGGTTGGGATCCCGTCCCAGCCTACAGCGGATTTATCATTTAGGCTACCTATAATAGATTCGATTTCCTTACAATCAGTAGGCCAGAGAACCATGGAATCAAGGGGGGGTGGAGAGTAGGAATGATGTTGATTTTTTTGGTTAAAAAAGTTTGTTAAACAGGGAGTGGGAGGGTTAATGTTAGACGCCAAGTTTTTCCCTACATTCGCAAAAAACTTATTAACTGTATTAACTGAATCGATGGGGGTTTTAGAAATTTTCAGGAGGTCTTCAGAAGTAAATTTTTTATGATTCAGATTTGCAATTTTTCTAACGGTATCCCAAGTAGCCTTAGGATTATTCCTGGCCTTGTAAAGTTCATTTTGTTGGTAGTCGTGTTTAATTCTTTTTAGCAGGTTATTGCAGAAGTTTCGGTAGCGAGTAAATGTGGTTTTCAGTATTGAATTGTTTTGGAATGAAAGTTTTAGAGATTCAATAGTTAACCCAATCAATAGTTTGGAATATTTAAGATCAATCAATATTCAATAAATGGTTTGGAATATAATAGTTTAATAGTTTGGAATATAATTCCAAAGTATGGGTACGTTCCTACCTAGATGTCACTAGGAAATTTTGATTTCTGAGAAAAATATATATATTACTTAAGGATCTAGTCTCTTCAAAGTCGCATTCAGTTACTATAATATTTAAAGAACTTCACTCGATAGAAAAATTTCCTAATCTAACGCTCCCCCTTTTTTTAATGTTTTTTTAATATTATGACTAGCGAACTACTGATATTATAATCTTTATTGTACTCAATTAAAGACACTCAATATTTTTAAGCAAATTGATGGAAATAAAAACTCCCAAATACTTGAATACTTGAAGTTTATTCAGATTTTATTAGATTTAATTTTACAACAAGACAGCCTTCACGGTGGCAATCGTGAAAGAGAGAGAGGTCGACAATTTGTTAGAGCAGTGAATACTGGACAGTTGACGTTTAACACACATTGAAGTTGACATTGACGTATGTCTATTTTCTTTCAACACAAATTCCCAGAGTGTGACTTGATGACATTATTTTCTTAATCACCATGTTTAAATAACTACAAAAAACACGAGCGCGGCGGCTTGGCAGGCGCGCGTATTCCCTTACGCCTACTGCTGCAGGACTACCTGGCCTATCCTTAAGTATAGGATTTGCGTAGTTCTCTGTCCGCCCGATAGAGGCGCTGTACCAAATTATATTGAAAAAGGAGACGTCCCGATCACGCCTCGTTGCTAACGTCAAATAGACTCAACCCTCTATTATAGTTACCAGTTAACTTTGGTACGTACCTACATTTAAACTTGAAATACCGGCACTTTTTGGAGTTAGATAGATTAATTATTATAATCCGTTTGCCTAAGTCCACAAAATGACATAGTAGGTACCTCATAAAACTGGTCTCAACTGCGCTTAAAGTAAGCTTAACTTATTACCGATTTCCCACATTTACCCCAGCAAAGTTGCGATCAAACGATGCAACTGCGAAATAACGAGCGAAGATAGAAGAGCCGTTGAGGACAGAGTTCAGTTGGGGTGAGTTCTGTTGAGAACTGTTCCGTGTAGTTTTAAAGTAGGATCGACATGACATGTGTTAAAAGTTTTTAAGAAGAGGTGAACCGACTTAAGTTTATTTCGCGTTAGGAGAGATAGATGCAGAGCGATCCACGTGCAGTGTACGAAGCGTTCGTAGATATATATCTATATTTTACAGGAAAAATATAGAGAAGTTTGTAAAAAGAACAGTTTTTGAAAAATGGTCAAAAAGGGGGCGAATAATTTTCAAAAGGGGGGGGACTACCTCACCGAGTGGGGAATCAAATGAAAGGTATCGGTTTGTACATTTCAAAACAGTTTTCAAAATTTCTTTAAGTTTGATACTTTTTGAAATATTTTGAAAACATTCGAAATTTTACCCATCTCCGAAGATTTCAGAGCGATCCATGTGCAATGTATGTAGCGTTTGTAAATATGGATCTATATTTACAGGAAAAATATAGAGAAGTCTGTAAAAAGAACACTTTTTGAAAAATGGTCAAAGAGGGGGGAATAATTTTTAAAAGGGGGGCGTATCGGTTTGGACATTTCAAAACAGTTTTAACATTTCTGTAGGTTTCAAACTTTTTGAATCACATTGAAAAAAGTCAAAAAACTAAAGCATGCAGAGAGATCCATCTGAAATGTAGATTGGCACCTACTATTTTTAGGTATTCATTAAATAGCGAAGTCTCTAACCGGTACTTTTGGTACATATTTGTTGACAAACGTTCGAAACCCTCGGCGCGCGAGTTACACTCGCACTTGACGGATCTTGTTTTTTAGCTTGTATTATTTAGTTTACCTGCGTTAGCTAGGTCAAACTCAGATAGTTGCGTAGGTATTTTAATGCTACATTTTTTAGCTGGCCAAACTAATATTTATACCTAAAGGCGAAAGTATGTCAAAAAGGTACTCTCAGGATCCCCGTGGAAAAATCTCAAATTAAGTACATAAAATAAAAAAAAAACTATTTGGTACCTCGAACGTGAAAACACGATAAATAATATGATTCAGAGATAGATAAAAAAAACATGAAAGTGCACTGTTTCGCACATAGTTTGGTCTCAAGATCTCAGGAACCCTTTGGTCTATTGAAATGACTTATGTTTTGATTCGTAGGTTATTACTAATTATTTGGTTCCTTGAACCAGTTTCTTCGTAACTTGTGTAGTTTTCTTGTAAATAAAGAAAAACTTAATTTTTGCGTTAACTCCGTTCCAAAAACTTATTCTCTGTCCCGCGCCTATGAACGCGTAATCCTTTTCACAAAATGTCGCTCGTCTTCTTCACTATCTCACTATATTCTCATGCTAGCACATGAGTGATATACGAGTACACACAAGTAGGTACTTACACCTGAAATTAAGAATTGACCAGCTGGTATGTACCATGGGAGCGAGGCAGCGGGCTAGTCAAACGAATGTTTTTGTCACCATACCGTGGTACTTTAAAGTGCCTTGTCAAAACTAATGAATTCTGTAAGACTTTTCTATAGAATCACCTGTTCACCCTCTTCAAAATTCAGCAAAAGCCGTTCAGTTCAAGTAAAGTGACTTTTAAGGGAGTATACACAATTCACGCGGAATTCTAAAACCTGTAAAGAAAGTAGGTAGGTACCTCTTACTTATCGGATTTATGTAGGTAGGTTGGTTTTCTGTAGTTATTTAATACCCTAGGTCCGTAGGGTACCGAGGCTCTTCGAGTTTTTAAAAAATATCTGAGCGTCTGGTCGAAGCTACGCGTGATCCGAGGGCCGGTGAGTATCTGGCGTAGCGCATCAGCATTGTCATACATCGGGGCAATGCAGCCAGCGTCTTGGGGACGCTTCCGACTGGTATTGATATGGATCAGTTGAGCTACCCGTAGATTGAAAAGTCTGCAGTTAGCTCAATTGTATCAATTGCAAATACTAGTTCTAATTTATTTCTATTGTTTGATTGTAATTTTCTTTGTGAATAAAGTTTCCTATCTACCTACTAACCTACCTATTTCTTAAAACATTTTCGCCTAAAAAATCGATTAACTAAGTTAACTATGAAAATGAGTCAAACGATTCCTTTATTCTGGTAAAGTAAAAGTGAAAGTAAAACTGAGTAGATCGGCATTAAAAATTATCACTAACACGTATTTCTACGAACAACTTACCTCGACCATAAAACTTACGTAGTAAAAATCTGAAACAAGAACAAAACTAAAAATATAAAAAACCCCCACGACAGATTTTTATGAAACATGGCTGAGAACACTCGGGATAAAATTATCTATGACACAAAAAAAAACTAAACGAAAATCGGTTTGGGAGTTACGATACCACAGACAGAAACACAGATACACAGACAGACACGTTAAACTTATAACACCCCTCTCTTTTTGCGACAGGAGTTTCTTAACCCCCGTCCGTTGAAGCTCTTTTTGAGTGTTTTTTTTTCTTTTTTAGTTTCTTTCTCAGAGATAAGTACAAAAATCCCAAGTTTCCCTGTACCATAAAATGTTCGGTTATAAAAGTAGACCGGCATGAACAATATTTGATTATTTATTTATTTCTATGAACAACTTAACTCGACCATAAAACTTGCTTAGAAAAAATTACTGAGAAAAGCGCTACAAAAATCTGATAAAGGTACCTTATAGTCCTGTACCACAGATATTATAATAAGTACTATAATAGTGCCCGTAAAAATGTTCGGTTAGCAAATTGGATCGGCATAAACAATATTTGAACAGTTTTATTTATTTCTATGAACAACTTAAATTGACCATGAAACTTACCTACTTCTATAACTTATTTAGAAAAATGAATCCCTATTTCCCTTGGTCACGACATCACGCGTGAATGGTTGGACCAATTTCCCAGATTAAACCAGATTAAGCTCGTTTTATCAGAAGTTACACAGTAAACGGGTTAAGGAGTACAAGATTTACGAAGTTAAAAAAAACCTATTTAAAATTAAAGTACCTGTTTGAAATGTTAAAGAATTTTTTTTTGTGAAATGCATAGGAAATACAGGTGAATAAAACGAAAAACAATTTCAAAATGTCCATCTTTCTACTAATTCCGATTAATCCGATACCAATTTGACGTTGATACTATAGCTGATGTTATAATGAGTAACTAAGATTATTTTTTTTAATAGCATTGAGGCTCCGCCCAAAAAATTATCTAAAAGTTATGAAATTGGTTGAGAACAAAATACGACGAAGTCGCGGGCACAGCTAGTATGATGTAACCATAAAGACTTTTCCAAATCGATGCCTAGTATTCATCAAAAAAATACACGAAGAAGTTAAAATATAAAATAATTAGGAAATTGAAAAAAGTTCCATATTTTATAACTAGATGTCGCTGCTAAATGTGACCCAGCGCTAGATCGCGCTATCGAAGCGTTTCGGGTTCGAATAGAGGTGGGTACGGCTATCATGACTCTGCACTTCGAAACGTTCGTCGCTTTATCAATTTGTACGTATTTTTGTAAAACGCATATTTATGCGTTTGTTTGGATAATTCGATTTTCGTAACTGCGACTAGTTCTAGAAGACCTGAATAATGACTTACTTATTGCTTACGCAGCGAGGTCATTCGCCCCAAGAGGTGGACTGATGATCTGGGGACACTGTAGCTGGTAACCGATGGATGTTTACTATTTACTTACTGGTCAACTGTATTGTAAGATCTACAGATATGTGTTCAGGGTGTTCTGTACGTTTTCTATGCATAATAAAAACTGTATATCTATGTAGTGTATTGTATTAAGTATATCAGTTATCCAGTACCCATAACACAAGCTCTCCTTAGCTTGGGGCTAGATAATGCTGTGTGAATTGTCCAACACTATTTATTGGTATATGTATACCAATACAGTTGACCAGTACATATCAAAAAAGTTTATCAGTTCTTAAATTTCTGAAAAATTTCGTTTAACGAATCTTTTTAGAAATTTAAAAATGTACCTACATACGCAAGCCATTTTTCGTGGCGTTGTTTGAGAGATGCCAATGTCTTCAGTAGACGTTTACGGCCTTATGTTGTAAAACTGACTGCTGTAAATCGCATCAAAGACGATAAATTCGTCGGCAATGAAATGGCAAGGTAACTGGAGAGCCATTACGGCGCGCCGCTTGAGGATGTAGTCTAGCAGAGCTGTTCTTGAGGTCACAGTTTCACTCTAATGGCCTTCCGAGGATTTGACGCATCTCTTTAGAAACTGACATTTTGCATTTAAGGCGAGATGGTTCGGCCAACCGAACTTACATAAAATATATGTATCACGGGTCTCGACTATTTAAATTCTTCGAAATACGTAATCGATTGTGTTTATCGATTTTTTTCTACATATTGGTATTTGGCGCAGCGCATCAGCATTGCCATACAGCGGGGCAATGCAGCCAGCGTCTTGGGGACGCTTCCGATCCGACTGGTATTGAAATGGATCAGTTGAGCTACCTGTAGATTGTTTGCAACAATCTGCAGTTAGCTCAATTGTTTCAATTGTAAATAACTACTTAGTTTTAATTTATTTCTATTATTTGATTGTAATTTTCTTTATTGGTAGGTACACTAATTCGGTGAATTAGAGTAGAAATTTACGCCAATTGTCCAAAACGAAAAACACGAAATTTCGTTTTGGATAATTAAAATAGGCTGTTAATCAAGACAGCGTTTTACAGAGGTTTTGTTCAATGGGGTATCAAAAACTGATAAGTAGGTATAATATAAAAGCTGGCTGTGTAAAATTAACAATAAAATGACTTGTCAATGAGCTTATTTCGTAATCCTAAGCAAATTTTATTTCGAATCCGTCCTATTATTTGCTCGATCCCAGGTGGAATTCATCATGGCACGATAAAATCACCTCGTTTGACTGGTAGGAGTATTATTATCTCCGCTCGCGTCGCAAAATGCAAACATTAACCGAAAAAATAAAACTTTATGACCATTTCCGTTAAGGGTGTTTTATTTTTTTATTAAATGTGCGTTAAGGTTAACCTGCTTCGTGATTCAAATGAATGGGGTCCCTAAAGCCCTCTTGCGCTGAAAATAAAACAGCGTATAGGTAACCTTTAGAAGCATTACCATTTGGTGTACATTTTGGGTAAATCTATTTGATAAATGATAACATAATTATAGGTATATAAATTGTCAGTACCATGTCAATATATTTATGAAAACTTGTTGTACACTAATAGAAATATAAATCGGTTCCCTAAAAATAGCGATAAACATAATTTTAATACCAGAAAGCGTTTACCGTCAAGCCTCAAGCCGGGTTTCCACCGCGAAAGGGTAATGAGCGGGAAATGGTAAACGGGATGGACTCCTTTTAAATTACAAAGGTACCTACGTTTAAATTTTCACCAATAAAGATTTTTGTCTGTTGATTTCCAGCGCTAAAAGAATGCGAGAGATGAGTGAGCGGAGCTCATTTTAACGCTTTCCGTTCGCTCAGACCTTTCAGCTCGACTATTTGCTGGTGGAAATACAAGATTGCTGCTTACTCTTGCGAGATGAACGGAGTCCTTAAGGCGCATACCCGACCCAAATCAGCGGCACCAAATCGTTTTTGCAGTTTGTGATACCTATCATAAGCTTATTATTTATGCCTTTGTAAAAGTTTTATATTGTATAGTGTAGGCAGAGATGCGAAGGTGCTCGTTTCGCTCACCATTCGTGGCCAAAAAGAGCAACTACGCATCTCTGCCTTATGATAGATATCACAAACTGCAATATAGATTTTTGAATATTCCTTCGTTTAACATAAGAATAAGATAAAATAGGTGGTGGCGTTGATTTGGGTCGGGTATTCGCCTTAATGGGTCCGCTCCGTTCGCAGTGGAAACCAGGATTTAGCGAGGCAACTCGGAGGGGCGGCGCCTCGCTGCCATACAACGACTTGACATTACGCGAGTGCGTCGGTGACATTCAAAGTATTAAATTACATAGGTACATACAACTCATTTTCTTATTGATCATGATCACCCAATCCAAAGAGAAATCTAATTTTTCAGTGTTTTCTCTTCAATGTTTCATAGTAATGAGATATTTTCAGAAACTTCGTCATAAGAGATTTCTTTGAGCGAGTGAATTGATCAATTGAACAAATTGGTTCGGTTCAGTAGGTCGATAGAAATATTTCACGGTCTAAAGGGCTATTGGTACAACCCTTTCTAAGAAATAGCGTTTTAATAGTTTCTTTGTAAGATATCAACCGTGAAATTTTGGTGAACCGTGGATAATTGTTGCTAGATGTACCTATAGCTTTGAAGTAGATAATGTCCTCCTAGCCGAATTTCGACCACGGCGGCCAGTCTCATCGGAGACTAGCCAGATGCGCAGAACATATTATAGTGAACATGTGTGTGCGCACACAGGTGCACTCTCTATTCCCGCAATCTCATAGTCCGATGGGACGACAGATCTACACGAACGGGGACAGGTCAGGCGCAAGACCAACGGCTTAACGTGCTTTCCGAGGCACGGGGTGTAACACCGCCAACTTCCTGACTCCGGGCTGCTGTGAATTTTCCTTGTTAGAAAAACCCCAATAACAACTATTGGAAACGTCCCGGGATTCGAACCCAGGACCTCATAATCACCGATTGAATAAATTTGACAGTCAGTCGTCGTGAGGGTCCCGTGGTTTCAGGAATGTTGTGGTTTAGCGGTTTCTGTTGCTCTGTGTAGGTACACGGGTTTTGGAGTATTAATCTGTTCAAAGCTTTCTGGAGCTGACTGTACCTATTTCACTTTGATAGTTTACGTGAGGAGTTAAAGTAAAGGTAGTAGGAAAACATTGTTAGTAATTTTCTTAAAAACTTTCGTAGTTTGACGAATTCATTATGAATGTAAGCGGGTTAGCTACGAACCTAATTTGTATACGCAGGAAAAACCTCCGCTATGTGTGAGAATCGCATTTCACCTAGCTCCTGGAAGATATCTCGCTGCAAGAGGAGGACCGCCTGGTGAGTTTCGACGTGTGCTGCTTGTTTACGAATGTACCAATAGTAGAAACATAATAATAATAGGTGTATATAATTAGAGTTAACTATAGGTACCTGCAAAACTTATATTAGCACGCCAGCCCCCTTTAAAAACATGTGTTTTGGTCGGCAGGTAGATAATGCCTCGGCATTAAGCCCACCCTTTGTACCTCAGTGCAATAAAGGGTTAAATAAATAAATAAACATTACCAATTATTCAAAACATATTGAATACGGCAGGAACCTATTGAATACATGAAGGTGATAGAACACACGTGTTTTTGTAAGTACAAAGAGATAAAATTATTGAAATCTAAATCTGAAGTCTGAATGCGAAGTTCACTTCACTAAGGTAGAGATAGAGTACCTAGCTAATAATAGTTGTTTGTTTTAAAATTATATCTAGAAATAATATATCTAGCAATAGATTTTAACAAACACTTCGGTAAGTAGGTAATTACAATAAAATAATAGAAATAAATTAGAACTAGTATTTTTGAGCTAACTGCAGACTGTTGCAAACAATCTACAGGTAGCTCAACTGATCCATGTCAATACCAGTCGGTTGCATTGCCCCGTTGTATGGCAATGCTGATGCTCTGCGCCAGATACTGACCAGTTCTCGGGTCACGCGTCGCTTCGACCAGACGCTCAGACAATTTTTTAATAACCCTAAGATCCTGGGTACCCCACGGGCCTAGTCTCGACTCCAAGGGGAGTAAATGTGTAGGCTCTGTCGAGACCTGCATACCATCTATTAAGTAATAATTATAATAACAATTCAGCCATATTATTATCATATTAATAAATGGCTTAATTGTTATTTTTTATTTATTATCACATTATAGCTAGGTAAATGTCTTCTAATGATGCTCAATATCTAATTCTATAATAATGTTTAATAATTTATAATTTAATTTTTAATGTACATTGTACATTACAAAATTACAAAATGTACATTACAAAATTATATTTAAATTATTAAACATTAATAGAGAATTAAATATTGAGCATCATTAGAAGACATTTTCATTATTCCATGATCTCTGTCTGAGTAAAGGCCTCGTCCAGACTGTGCCAATTTTCTGTCCGTCGCTAAAGTTTGCCATTATTTTCCAGCTGTTTCCAATATGTCGTCCACCCACCTTTCGCATCTTTTTAAACGCAATGGCAAAACCTTATTAATAACCCTGTTTACAAATTTTTCCCCACAGGAAACCCAATCAACACAAATCTCACCTAAGTTTGTTCACCTTCAAAAGAAAGTTAAGCGAAAAACGTCTTTATTCCCTTCATTAAGGGCCTACTGATTACACATGTAATCCGTAATCTTATTCGGCCTGTCGCGGATTTGGACTTGGTAAGGTAACCTGTCGCCGTCCTTGAGCGGAATAGTTTTGTTAATAATTCAGGTGTAATTTACGCACTAATTAGGTGTTTTGTTTATGTGGATAGCTTGTCGTGTGTCGTTATTTGTGACTTGGATGGTTAATTTGGTAGCTAATTAATGAAGTTTTTTTTATTACTTCTTGAATAAATACGTAGATAAGTAGATATTACTTTAAACGTATTAAAGAGAAGAACAATGCTGCCGTGACATGGCAGAAAGAACTTGTAAAAAAGGAGGACAGAGGGCAGCGCGTATTTTAACTACCTGAAGTTGTCCTTCAATCAGGTGAAATGTTCACTGAGTAGAAACTGACTTTACATTGGAACTAAAAAGGTGTGATAAGATAAATGGTAATAATTATGGTTTCACATTTTTTTTTATTCGTGTATGTCCTGTCCACTGCAGTTAATGTTCACTGCAGGCTCATAAAATCAACAAGCGAAAACTCTATAATCTCTAGAGATTTTAGATGTCTAGACATAGCAGTAATAATATACACCTCCAACTGAATTTAACCTACTTACAGAGCCTACACAATTACTCCCTTGGAGTCGAGACCCGGTCCGTGGGGTACCGAGGCTCTTCGGGTTTTTAATAAATTATCTGAGCGTCTGGTCGAAGCGACGCGTGACCCGAGAGCTGGTGAGTATCTGGCGCAGCGCATCAGCATTGCCATACAGCGGAGCAACGCAGTTAGCGTCTTGGGGGCGCTTCCGAATGGTATTGATATATATCAGTTGAGCTACATTTACATTGTTTGCAACAGTCTGCAGCTACCTCAATCGTTTCAATTGTAAATACTAGTTCTAATTTATTTCCATTATTTGATTGTAATTTTCTTTGTGAATAAAGAACTCTACTAACTGTAAATAATAAATATATTAATAGGTAAACAAAAAGTGTTTTTTCAAGAGCGACGCTATTTACCCCCACCCATTCTAACTCGATCCATCATGTGAGTCTGTTCGTCTCCCAATTTCCCGCCTATTATACAGGGTTGTCAACTTGCCTCCCTTGAGAGCAAACTACACGGATCTAATAACCCGACAGACGCCTGAAAAAGTTACGATGAAATATAGTTGTTTCGCTGCGACATCTATAGCCCTAATGGTGGATTAGGTCTCTGAGGCCTAAGTTTACAGACACATGACATTTTAACGGTTATGGTTTTATATTTTACTAGACTGGCCCACGGCTTCGTATGCGTGCAATTATTCCTTGATGAAAATACCCTTCCTATAATATCCTTCCCTACAGAACATGTAGGTTATGAATATAAGCGGGTTAACTACGAACCTAGTTTGTGTTAACAACGCGTGTGTTTGTGTTTAACTACGAACCTCTTTTGTGTCATATGTACACAGAGTATACAATACCTACAATACTCGCCACGATGAGATCTTCGCGAGAAGTTGGCTCTCCTACTCAACAGCATCGACAAGCAGCGTGCCCCCCACCACCCCCGCCGCCGGCGCCTACGACCCGAGCACTGCGTGCTTTAGCTCGTAATGTGCGCAAGGACCGCACTCACCTTGATGAAGTTCCTCGTTAAGGGATGAAACGTTGGTGTTCTTCCAACACAAACTAGGTTCGTAGTTAAACCGCTTACATTCATAATGAATTCGTCAAACTACGAAAGTTATAATAGTAAAACCTAGTTTAAGTTGAAAGAACACCAACAATCCCTTTTATTCAATTCGTTAAAATGTGTACACTACGTTTTATAGTAAAATGCCTTGGCCGATTAGATGTGTAAACGTTACAAACAGACAGATAGAAGAAGGTATTTTTTGTAGTACAGCTTTTTAAGTTTTTTAGTAGAGTTAGGTAGTTTTAGTAGCTACCTACTTTGAAGTATGGATTTTCTAGGTATAAACTACAATGAGGAGTTTTCGATTTGCATTTTTATGGAGAAAAAAATTAGTACTATACAATATCTCGATAGGTGGCAGGGCCGTCGATTGGCAATTTGAGTAAATCAATGTCAAAGGAAAGGAAAACAAAAACATATAAAAAATTATGCTAAATTGGAAACACAAACTAGAAACTTGAAAAAGTTGGTTTTCCTTTCATTTGACATTTGTTTAAATTGTCTACTTTAATAAGGTATGCCTAACATGTCTCAGGGGTTAGTCAATTTTTTGTAAGGGGTGATCGTGGCGTCTCCTTCAAGTCATGACGACCTCTGTGGCGCAGCGGGCGAAGGTCCGCCTGCGACGCAGGAGGTTGCGGGTTCGATTCCCGCCTCGTGACAAATGTTTGTGCGGTTTGCAGACATTAGTCCAGGGCATTCTGGATGTTTTCTATGTATAGTAAAAATACCTATCTGCACGACAGAGGCGCTGTACCAATAGGGTAAAAAAATATTATTCTATTTAGTCCGTCAGTTAGATTATCAGAAGATATTGAACACAACATTTTTTTTTATTTGGTCAATGAAACAAAAAATTACAAAAATAAAGCGCGTCAAAGTTTGGGAGTGGAGGCTAGTGAGTCATACCTTGCTAAAAAGTGTCTGAGCTATATCTTCATAATTTTTTGTTTAAGGCTAGGTATTCCTGCAGCAGTAGGCGTAAGGGAAAACGCGCGCCTGCCAAGCCATCGCGCTCGTGTTTTTTGTAATTATTTAAACATAGTGATTATGAAAATCATTTTATAAAGTCAAACTCTGCAAATTTGTTTAGAAATATTAAGTGTCCTTAGTTGAGTACAAAAAAAAGTGTGATATCAGTAGTTCGCTAGTCATAGTATTGAAAAGACGTAAGAAAAAGGGGTAACTTTGGGATTTTTTTCCATCGAGTGAAGTTCATTAGATCTTGTAACTGAATGCAACTTTGATTAGACTAGATCCTTAAGTAATGTATTTCTGTTTTTCAGAATTTTAAACACTATTTTCTAAGTGTCAGATGATTTTAAAAATCACAAAAAAGCGGCCTCTGCAGAAGCCGCAAGCCAGCCTACCAAGCCAACAAATGAAAAAATACGTGTCCAATATCTTCTGATAGTCAAACTGACGGACTAATCAGAATTTTTTAGGACACTTATAGCGTATTGCATGGAAATAAGAGACGTCACATACACGTGATTTCATTTTCAATCATTCGTTTATTTGACAAGGGGGTTAAATGGGTTAATAAACGAATAATGGTTTTATCCTTTCTTTTGTTTATTTAACAAGTAGGACCCTAGGTCCGTGGGGTACCGAGGCTCTTCGGGTTTTTAAATAAATATCTGAGCGCCTAGTCGAAGCGTGACCCGAAAGCTGGTGGGTATCTGGCGCAGTGCATCAGCATTGCCATACAGCGGGGCAATGCAGTCAGCGTCGTCGTGGGGACGCTTCCGACTGGGATCAATATGGATCAGTTGAGCTACCTGTGGATTGCTTGCAACAGTCTGTAGTTAGCTCAATTCGTTCGTTCTCAGAAATAAATTAGAACTAGTATTTAAAAAAATTGTAAATACTAGTTCTAATTTATTTCTTTTATTTCATTATTTCTATGTGAAAAAAGATGAAATAAAAAACAAGTAGGTTATTAAATAAACGAATAAGAAAGGAAAAACCATTTTAGTATCTCGCTTAAACTTTTAGCTTAGTTGCAACCCTGTTTAGTTGATATTCATTCAACGTAGCACGAAACAGCTTTACGTAACCTCATGAGTCGCGGAATTAGTACTAGATACGCGAGTTTGTAGGTAAATACATGGTAAAGACAAAACGTGTTCGTTATTTCCCTTTATTTTAGCATTTTTTGTAGGATAAACAAGATTACCACGTCGTTGTGTTGAGGTGTTCATTATAAAGGTTATAGGGAGGGGCGTACAGTTGGCTGCAATGAGGTGATAAAGATAAGTACTTACTTACGCCCGTAGAACACCTCCGCTGCGGAACACGAGTAGCGGACCCGCTGGATTAATTCCGCAGCGATCAAGTGTAGTTTGAGTTGCGGAACTATAGCGGACGTGTAGCTGACGTCCGAGCAGATTGACGAAACAGCGCGAGGAAAGAGGTAGAATTATAGTCAAATCTTTGCGTTAGCACAAGCAGTTACGCTAGTGTTCAGCTTCTCCTATATACAAGGCGTGGCGAAATTACTGCGTGTCCGCTGTTAAGGTTTCGCAGCAGAGGTGTGCTACGGGCGTTAGCAACCTAGTAATGCCTTGTCCTAATCACTGAAAAACATCGATCTACGAAAAAAGGGCAGATGAAGTAGCTTCTTGAAACTGGAAGGATCAAATTAGGTGCAATTAGGTCCACCCACCTCAGTCATTGTCGGACCGGCGGCGGCGGCGGCGTGCGTGAGTGCACGCGTAAGTGCTTGCTACGACATACTTTAGTGTGATTTATGGAGTAAAAGACTGCAGCAGTGCCCTCGTGTTTGTTCATTATAAGTATTGCACAAGATTGCAAATGTTACTGTGAGCGAGTGTTTGCGTGTAGCTGTAACACAGGCCAGTTGTTGAGCACTGGGAGAACTTACCATATCTACAGATTTTACTTAGATCTATGCTAAAAACAAAAACTTCAATAACTTGTAACACGCACAAGCACAGCGATAAAAATTCAAATTCAAGTTCTCAAACGGATGACAGACTAATGAAATGATGAATTTTTATCGCTGCTTATTGCTTTCAAAAACTAAAAGTTGTCTCAAACATCTATGATCTGCTCTGATGTATCCAGTGTCATAAAATTTTCATAAGATTGCTCCAGCCAGTGTCATAAAATATTTTCCATCAATATTTCTTTGATTTGTAATTCCTTTGTTTACAAAAAATATTTTGTATTCTGGAACTGAGTACTTTAAGCAATCCATACATTCCTTAAAAGATTTTATTAATGAGCATATTTTACCCAGTCTGGTGTAGCATCAAATTAGCAGGTCCATTGTGGTTAGGTGTTCCCTAACTCTCCCATTTAATCCACCCAAATGTTGTAAAAAAACAAATAAAACTCGAAAATAAGTGTTATAAAGATTTGAAATAGAGATGCGTCGTAATGTGGATGACATTAACGAAATAAAACCCTTTCACGAGGGCCTGTTCGGGGTATAATTGAATTTTTATGTAAAGGAATAGACGAGATTTTTTATTTTATTCCAAGAAATTTGTAAAAGAGTTGAAAATATCGGTGGGTGATGTTAACTGAAAACCTTTTATCATAAAATGAAATTATTTTATTTTATAAAGTTGACAGGGGCTGAAAACTATTGGTCTTTAAATACTGCGTTTTAGTAAGTTACTACAATGTTTTTTAAAAATTTATTTCAAAAAATAATCATCGACTATAAATTAACCTGAGTGAGACGACAATAACAAAAAACTTTAGTGTTTGTTGATGAGTCCGAAGCAAACAATACATTAAAATAAATTTTGTTCACGTTTCTTCCTTCTGAGCAACAGACGAAAACGGAGGTTCTCAAGTCGACGTGTGTTTTTTTTGAAGTGAAAACTTCTTTAGTGGCGTTGAGCACTTTTTCTGTAATGGGTATAAAATCTTAAACTCGCGTCAGGACACGTGACCTGATCGAAAAAGCGTAAGACGGATGGAGCAACGACGACATTATGCCGAAGGAATAAAGCTCAAAATTGTGCAGGATCTTCATTATAGCTAGGAAATTTCTTGAAGTTTTGTTTTGAGATAGAGTTCAAAATCGAACATTATTTTTAGGTAAACAGAATAGATAATAGTACTAGTTTCCGACAACAACAATAGGCCCTAGCTTACGTAATAGTTGCTAGCGTCCGGCTCGCTTATACCTACCTACTTATGTATCTATACATAATTAATTTCTCGAACGAATCGAAAAGAAAGACAAGGACAAAAATTTTCATTTATTCATTAATATAATTTTATAATTAAGGTTAGGTTTCGTTTCGATCGAGTCTATCGTACTGCTTAACGGGTGTAAACAGACCCTTCACGAAGCCGTCAACCAAGCATTCTGTACATGAAACTAAGTAACACTGCGCAAAAATAATTGCTGGGAAACGGAATTTATTTTTGGACTTTAAAAATAATCAGATTTTTGTAGCGGGTAATGGTTTGCGCGCAACCGGCTGTAAATAATTGTAATATTATTTAATATTGTAAAATAATTGTAATAGTTTTAAAGTGTTAAATTTTTAATGTAATATAAATTGTCATGTTTGTGTACGATAGCGCAATAAATGAATATTGTATTCTACCACATATATGATAGTACTTTTATACTGATAAAGCAATTGGTGCAAAATTATTCCCTAACCATTCCAAAATATCAAACATGCTCAACGTTAATAATCAAGTTTTCACTTCTGCCGGCACTCCCGGAGTGCAACCCGTCTTTTTTTTTATGACCACGCATATCTTATACAGAGTAGTCCGATTTCGATAATTCTTTTTTATTGGATAGGGTACACCTAGATGTGTCATCAAACTAAATTAGACTCGAATTTTAACTAGATGTACCGTACCACTAGAAGAATTTGAAGTCGGTTTATCGTTTGATAAAATACGCCTAATTATTTTTCTTCACTTTCACGGCTTATCAACAATCAGAGAAAAATACATTTTTTTAACTTCACCTCACTTCAACAGCCTATAATGGTCCACTGCTGGACTTAGGTGAACCAGTAAGGCGTTTCTCAGCTTTTATCTCATGGGGGTAATACCCATAGCAACATTTTTCTAACAATAAGAAAATAAAACCCGAAATTGAGATCAACCGAACTAAATCAAATCAAACCAAAAACTCTTTATTTCCATAAATACAATAAATGTGCACTTAGAAACTAAACACTGAATAAAGTGATATTTTTTATTTCTGTCGCTTCGGTATGTAGACTAAAGTAAAGAAGCAAGGAAGAAACCTTTAGCCTTAAAGCTTTAGTTGTTATTTTTCAAGCTGGAGCAAAACTCGTCCCAAGCTTTTTTAACTAGATTCCACTCGGCCACTACGACTCGAACTGAAAAAAAATACAAGTAGTGAAACTTACACTTATAATGCTGTTCGCTTTCTTGCAAGTTTTAAGTAGCCCTCGGGTTATCAACGTCTTTTCCAGGCTTTGTTGCAGAAGAGATAAGAAAATATAATACTTCTTTGTTTGTTAATTGAATTAAATAACAGTAAAGCTTCTTTTGTGCAATTCTTTTGTGAAGCAAGCGAAGTACGTAATTCGTAGCAGTGCTCTACCAATAGATACTTGAACGTTTGAAAATGAAATGAAATTTGCATTTCCATGTTAAAAACACCTTATACATCACGTATCTACGTAAGTGCCGAAATACGAACACTACATAAACCATCCTTCATGGATGTTATAATAATGATAATAATTAATTAATAATGATGATGATAACATGTAGAGGTAAAATATCAAAACCTTCTGTGCCTACATAAAAACTTTGTTTTAAGAACACTTATCGACCGGTTTTGCCTTTGTCCGGTCGATAAATAGGTAAAATAACACTGCGTTTGTTACCTTCCTTTTCTAAAAATGTTGTGACATCACAAATGAAATATTATATGTCACAAATTGTGATATTAAAATGTTGATAGAACATTTTACACATGCAAAAACTTGTACATTTCTAGGTGCGGTGACAACTGGAATATTCCGAAGGACTCGCTGGCTGTGGTTGCCCACCTGCGTCCTAATTGGACGAGCTCGAACCGGTTTTATTACATTGTACTGCAACGAAGATTTGGTCTCGGTTATTTTGGGCAAGGGAAGGCTATAGCCTTCCATACCCATATCTTCCTATACCTACCTAGAATATTTTAACGTTGTTCGTTTGTATCTGTAGGCAGGTAGAAATTTTTAAGAAAGAGATGGAGTAGATTTGCTTACAGAAATGTTCTTTAACACTTTCATAGCCAGCACATGGCAATCTGCAGCAGTGTCTGGCGCCCCTGTGGACCGCAGCGCCGAGCCTGGGCAGTGAGTGTGTTAAAAATATGGTGGTAATGAAAACTAAACTTATTAAGATCGGGTTTTTTACCATGATTTGTGCTGATTTGGGTTTTCCAGTACAATCTCGGAGTCTTCAAATCCCGAGTGAATAAGTTCCTTCTGGGAAAGCATGCCCCATCTTAGGCCATATCGTCACTTTCTTAAGTGTGATGTTGATCAAATGCTTTGCCATCCACAATAAAAAAAAACAATATTTCGGCACAGTTGTCATGGTCGTGGTTATTCTGTGATCACAAATCATGGTTATACAGCCCGTATTAAGAACCTTAGGAAGAAATGTTCTAAGTAGAAGGAATAATAATAAGAAAAAGTTAATATGTTATTAACTTTTTCTTATTATTATTCCTTCTACTTAGAATATTTAGAATAACCGGTTCCTATATTAAATTTTGTGAGTTTGGGTACCTGTTCAAAAATTCTAATACGTAAGGTATGAACAAAAATAAATGGATTTGCACAATTCCGAAATCTACAAACGTAGTATCGTAGCGTTTGCCTACGGCGTAGCATTGGTCTACGCGCTTCGTAGCAGCCAAGCGATCCTTTACACATATCGTAGCAAATGCCTAGGTACTGACTACAAAATCATACACCTCCTAAAATAAATTGGCATGAGTACGTAGACATTGGCCTCACTTTAGTACAAAATAGGTAAGATTTAATAACAATTAAATAAATAAACGTATACCTACTGCGCGCGGTCGGCAGGGAAATGATACTAGCATTTCGAAATTATCCGGAGCCAAAAGCTTTTATGCATAGAAAACACTCAGAACATCCGAAATCTTTGGAGCTTTCTAAAGAAGTATAGAACTAAAGTAGCTAAAAAAGATTAACCATTCCCGTACTAAGAATTAAAACCTCTCAAGAAATCCGACTAATCTAGAAACTACGTAAAACTTAGCTTCGAGAATGCTTCTAGTATATGAACATAATCCAGTTCAATGTAAAACCTTCTTACGAGTAAAGTTACTCTCCACACTTACCGTAAGTTCTTCGGAATAGCCACGAGAGTTATTCATTAAATTACATCAAGTTTTACTCGGTTCCGCACATTTCTTATTTGAGGTTGAAAGTTTTCATCCATTTGCAGAATTTACAATGTAAATCTCGCTGCTTGATATTAGAGCTGCATGTTTCAACGGAAACTTATTATTGCAAAGTAGAAAAGTACTGAGGAAGTATTCTGTATTAATTCTAATAAAATACAAATATGTAATTTGTATTCTAATAAAATAAAAATTACCCAGTCTGTCCCAAGTACCCGGTTGTTCGCCAAAAATATGAACACACAAAAAAGTTTTTATAATGCAGTTGTGATGAAAGACACGTATACGAAATTCAATTCAAATACTTACTAATTAGAGCAGGTACGTACTTCTGATTTCTATTCAATCCCATTCGTATTTCGAGATAACATTATTCTTAGATATTATTAATTTCATTTTCACCACTCTCGCTCGAAAACGGTGACTTTGCTGCTCAAAAACACTGAACAAAAACGGGTTTTGCTCACATTTGGAATATTAGTACATTATGGTATTAGTGTGTAACATTGGTGATTACCGCCGAAGTGCCATTGAGACCCGAGCCGTAGGCGAGGGTTTTATGAGAGCCGACCGAGGACGGTAATCATCAATACACACGTGTATCATACGACGTTTTTCAACACACTTGTGAATAAAATAACAATAAAAACTCATTTTATTTTTTACTCGTTATATTTGAGTGATAGTTTTATTTACTAAACTAAAATTATACAAGTTAAAATTATCTATTTAAGACGGCATTCACAAGTAAACCAGAAATTCCACGGTTATCTTGTACAAATTCTATGGTTTTCGTTCGTTGATTGAAATAACAATTACTTGTTAATAATAGTTCGTTTTCTCTTCTTCAATAATAATAGAACAAATTTTAGAAAACTTATTTATTTATTTTATAATAATCATTCTATCGATGCATGTTTACGCAAAAAGTCTCGCGAGACCTATCTAATTTGATCTAATTTGTAGATTCTATTGAATATAGATAAATAAAATATATTTTTTTAGATTGCAAATATCCTATTATTCAATAATAATAGAATACATTTTTGTTATAGGCCTCTATGTAAACAAAAAAAAACCTGAACCGAATTCAATTATCGACCGAAAAGGCTTCAAAACAAACCCCAATATCTCCGAAGTTCTACGTCATTTTGACATAAAATTTATACCTTAATAATCCTCAATATTTGCTTAAACTACGATATTAATGTTATTTATTAAATCACTACCATTATTTTTTTATGAATTTATTAAAAGTGCTATATATTTCATTGCACCGGCGATCTGCCCTCAGTACCGCGCGAGCGCTTGTCGAGGTCGGACCTATGTCAGTTTTTTTCACGCACTGCGTCAGAGTGTGCGTGCTAGAACATCGTAAACTACGACCAAAGTTTTTGATCGTTGTAAGTATTTACATTCGTACAGTATTTTCAATTACTATTTAGTTTGTACATTATTATAATACCAGATAGATAACTCATTATAGTTATCCCAACACAGTAAGGGGTTAGGGTACATCTGGTCCGAATCTCAAACTGATCCGCGGACGAGATGTCCACTTCAATTTTGTGTTGGGGTACATTTGGTCCGAATCTAAATTCTCTTGATTTTAGATTCGGATCAGTTGTACCCTCAATCAAAAGTGAAGGGGACATCTCGTCCGAATCTCTTCGTTACTTTTCAAGGTTTCTGAATCGAAATACATCCAGCACAAATGCTGCCAGATTTCTAATGGTAAAACATAGTACTTGTCAAGATGTAGCTGTCATCCTAAATGTTGATTTAGGATGACAGCTATCCTCAAATCACGATATCTCAGGAACTGACCATCGCAGAGCACCAGTTTCTAAAGTGAAATTGTAGTACTTGTCGAGATCTACATTTTTGATGACAGCTGTCAAACTTCAAATCACTATATCTCAGGAACTGACCATCGCAGAGCACCAGTTTCTAAAGTGAAATTGTAGTACTCGTCGAGATCTACATTTTTGATGACAGCTGTCAAACTTCAAATCACTATATCTCGGGAACTGACCATCGCAGAGCACCAGTTTCTAAAGTGAAATTGTAGTACTCGTCGAGATCTACATTTTTGATGACAGCTGTCAAACTTCAAATCACGATATCTCGGGAACTGACCATTTCAGAGCACCAGTTTCTAAAGTGAAATTGTAGTACTCGTCGAGATGTACATTTCGGATGACAGCTGTCAAACTTCAAATCACGATATTATGTCGGGCACTGACCTATACGTTATCCCATTATGAGTGTAGATTGCTAACTTACAAAAAAATTATTTTTGAGATTCGCCCCCCGTCCCGGGGCTCCCGAGCCGAGCCATACTGATGAAAAATTTTAGGGGCGTCGTATAGAGGGGGTCGAATGATTTCGACTTCAAAAAAAAATTACCCCCCCTTGCCCCCCCGGACCCCTCTTTTGAGAGTACTAGGAGATGCCGTCGCGATAGAGGAGTTCCGATTGCGGGATCATATAGAAGGTTTCTTCTCAAATTGGAAGAAAAAAAATCACACCCGCCCTCCCCAATTTTCAACCCCCCCCCCCCCCTTTGATATCTCCCAAACTGAGTACGAAAGAAGAAAAATTTTTTCACGTTCGTGTAGAGGGTTTAATAGCATTTTAATTGCAAAAAAAAAATCCATTCTTTTCGAAGAAAATCATTACATCCTTGAAAACCAAGTCAAAGAAAAATACGAAAAAACAAACCAACGATAAACTGATTAGTTGATATGTAGTATTTTACAATAATATACTTATTCACACTCTTATTTGTACACGTTTACACTCTTATGTACAATCTCAATTTACGAAATGAGATGCTCAAAATGTCCATTATTTTGATTATTCGTAGAACTCACTCAAACCTTTTTAATTAAATAAACAATAAATAAATAAACAAAACCACCCACAGTCAGAGTTTTTTTTTTATTACGGAAAAAAGTAAATTGATTTGAACTCCCTACAAAATGTATGGGATCTTATTTTTGTGATTTCTGACTTTTCTAGTACAGAAAATTTAGTTGATTCTAAAGAAATTATTGATTAGTATAAAAAACAGGATTGATTGGCATCAAAAAAAGTTCAAAAAATCTGTACGTAACTTTTTTGAAAATCTATGAAAGGGGAAGGTATTTTTTTCTAAAAAGGATGTTTAGTTTTCTCAGACCATTTTCATGTAGCTTCAACGGTTAAGGTACCTGCCCTTACTGAACCGTCTCAAAATTCCACCCTGTTTATATATGCTGCGGATGTCGGTAAGCAATCGATTACTGCGTAAAATAATGAAAAATATATCAAAACAAATTAGGTACCTCTATTATAAACAAAATTACTACTTCACATAAAAAAACAATCCATCGAACTCCATCCTATGAAAATTTGTATTACGGTGGATCAAGATCATTTAGTCGCAAAAGAAAGCACGCTTGAGCAGGTCGCCGCCCACTCGGTGCGTAAAATACCTAAACTTGCAATTCTCCGATATGTGACAGGGCTCTTAAATAAGAAGTTGCATGAAATGAGCAAGCAATAGGAACCATAATTTATTTGTTCTATTGAAAAAGATCTTTTTTTAGAAAAAAAAATTTAAGAACAAAGCAACTCACCCAATAAAATTAAAAAAAAATCTATAACTCAACAGTGAGATATAGCAATGAAAAAGTCACAGTTTGATTATGGGTGTCATTCTGTGCCTAATTGCGGTGACCATAGAGCCAATTTATGAGCAAGCCAATTTTTGAAAAGAATATTATTGAACTTGTTGAAAAAAGTAATTTGAATTCGGAACAATGCTACCATCATAGAAAAAAATATTACGTCCGTCCGTGGTTTGAAAGAGGTTTTTAGTATTTATACCCTTCAAGGTTGTTGACCAAAATGATTTCTGACATTCGATCTCTTTTATAGATTACAAAATATTTGCTCGCTAGTCGTGGTGAAAAGTTGGTCTTTACTCGCTACGCTCGTGACTTTATTTTAGACTGCTTCGCTAGCTCGGGATTTAATATCCGCTCGCTCAACAAAAAATCGTTTTGCCCCATAGATCTAAGTAAAATTCTATAGATATGGTACGTTCTCCCAGCGCTAACTCAACAAATGGCCTTGTGTTACAACTAAATGCAAAGACAAGCTATTTCCCATCTTTTGCCTAATGAACAACAAAGATGGGAAGACGTTCCTAGACCGGAGAAATATCAAATATCAAAGTGCTTTATTTCCTGTAGATTTTACAGGACTTTTGGACACGTCACAAAAATCTAATTACATAAGTAAAACTAGGAAATGAAGTGATCATTTTGATTTTTTGTTTACTTCAAGCTTTTTAAGGTAAATTAAACAAGCGAACAAGAAACCTTTACCTTGTTAGGGCGTTAGTTTCTGAGCTGGAACAAAACTCGTCCCAAGCTTTTTTATCCTCTCTAGATAATCTGATATTTTGAATTAAGCCTTTTTACAAAGGAATTGATTGACTATTTGTTTGAATTGATTGACAATTTTTGCAACTCGAAGTTGCGAGAGTTTTGTTGAAGAATCGGATACATTGCCCTTTAAAAGGTACATTAATCTTGTGTAGCCTAGTTGTGGGCACAGCGAATTCATTCTTATTTCTAGTATTTATATTATGTATGTCGTAGTTACATCGGGGAGCGCCTTAGGCAAATCACATCACATCTTGAGTATCATAAAATTTATCTAATCCAGGTGTTTTACCAATTGATATAACTTTTAATTGTATTCTAAAAAAAATTAGTTTGCTTATCACAATAAAATGGTTAAAATATGTAAACACAATAAATTTTACTAACATACTAGTAAGATTTATAATACGAATAGAAAAACGACCATGAGTGAGGTGGGTGGACCTAATTGGACCTAATTTGAGCATTCCACTTTCGAGAGCTAGTACCCGATCTCCCGAATTTTACATGCATCGATGTTTTGCCCACTTGTTGAACAATTAACTATTAATTTAAAACTAGTGTTTCTAGTTAACACACATCTTGCAATATTTTAATATCTTCTACACAAAGGTAAAATTTATAAAAATGCACAATGTGTAAGATTAGTCGACCGTCCTCGAAAATTGCCCGCCAGGGTTGCATGCAATATGACCCGGCCAGCAGGCTTCGTCCTTAGCAGCTGATATATCTTCTGTCCTACTTCGACTCGGTATTAATGCTAATGTGCAACAGAGATGGATGTAGAATATCCGAGCTGGGATAAGTGGAGTAGATTGTGAAATAAGCCTTGTTTAAATGGATCCAGAACTTGGGCTAGCTTAAGATTTTTCAGCGAGTAGGAAGAGGTTTATGTTCGGCTGTATGTATATTTTTTTTATATATGTATGTCGATTTCTCCGTCATTTGTGGACCGATTTGGATGAAATTTCTGTAGTTGTATAGAACATAGGTAGCTGATATGAAATGAAAAAGTTAATTAAGCACTGCACAAAACAGACATGAATAGGAATAACTAAGCTAGAAATTTGCGATTTAATTTAAGAAAAAAAAAAACAAATTCCCAAATTTTTTTGATTTCGACAGGTATTGAACCTGCATCCTCCCCACAGTACGGGAATTTGCTAACCAACTACACAACGAGGTCAAGTGATTTTAGAATAATAATATCCCAAAATTTTAGGATAATAATTCTTACAATATTGCCTAGAGTGTGAGGGCTTTCACACTATAATATCAAAAAACCTTAAAAATTATAGTATGCAAGTTAAAATTAAAATGTAAGAAGTTAAAAAGAACCTAGAATTAGTAATTCCACAATTTTCCGGTTTTTAGCTATAACTCTGCTTAGCTTGGGGCTAGATAATGCTGAGGGAATTGTCCAAAATAAATTAGTTAAATGATCCTCAGGTGGTACCATAAAATTTTTATCGAAGAGGGATTAGTATTTAGCCGGATAAAGTTAAAAACTAAAAAAAAAAACAGTTTAAAACTGAGGGGTTGAAGTCAGTTTTTAATTTTTTCAAAATAATCAAATCATCAAAAATTTTAGTAGGAAGAGTCTTACTAAGATTTTACACAAATAAACAATGTAACATGAACAGACACGTAAGTAGAATACGTTTAGAGAAAACGAGTGTAGATTCTAGTATCTACTAGACTCTACACTGGTTCCGTCTAAACGCCCTCATGCATGTAGCAGCGTTCTTATTAAAGTTTATGTCCACTCTAGTCCACTCGCTCATGATTTTACTCCAAGATACTTGATGTTGGATTTTCCAGCTCGGTGGTGTTGGAATGGCGTACTCACACCGCTGTAAACCACTCGGTTTACAACATTTCCAGAAAAATTGTGTGCTTTTTGATAAGATTGAGTCTAAGGGATCTCATTCACGGGCGAGTCAACCTATCCTATCGTTGGCGAAAGTCTCGATGTGCCATTTAATTTTATAACATATCGGGTGAAAGTCTCTCACGCTGTCAAAACGCCTTCGTCGAACGACTGTATGCATATAGGTAGGGTGTGGTATCATGATCCTAACAGCCGTTTCGTATCTAAGAACACTGATTAGTTAATCAAAATCTTTAAATAGCTACCTAGTGGATAAAAATAATGTTCTTTTCTTGTCAAAAATGTACTAAGTATTCTTTCTCAAACCATATTGAACTTGGCAAGAGATGTGGTACCTAATTGGTCAGTTAATAATTATACCTTTTAGAGACCTAGTAAAATATCCCTACGCAAGCGGACCCTACAGACTTAAATTCAAGAATGCCTACTCCGTTGAACAAGGTAAAAGCTTGCGATGCTATCATGAACCGATCATCAGGGCCCTAATTCCACTAAACTAATCGCTTAGCCATAAGAATGGTTTTGTTTCGGAATAAAACGAAACCTTTATAATAACCATTTTTCGTGCAATAAAGTGATTGTGACTATGATTATGACACATTTGTCATTTTACCTTTGATTAAAGAAACTATAGATGGAGAGACTCGTGTTAAATGTGTCAAGGTTGAAACCATTATCTCTCCTTTCTAATAGCACCGCAGCACCGCACGCACTACTAAGAGTTTTTTTTATCTATGGAAGATTCTGCGACTATACGGTATCATTTATATGGTATAGATGTATGCTATAATTATGGTATCGTCGCCAATAGATTAGTAGAATTTGCCCCCAAAATTGAGTCAAAAGAGACGCAGAGCCATTCTTCAAGAAGTTGAAGTTGATCAGAGTACGAATAACCGGCTGAGATTTTTGTTCTCCTCACCACATGCAACCACACATTGCAATTAACGATTGCTAACTCGTTGCTAGTTCATATAATAAACCCTTCAGCTAACCTAGATGAAACCGCAGGGAAAATTACATTCTGCTTGCAAATTAGCAGACTTGTGTTTAAATTTGAATCTAATTAAGATGTGGCAAATTGAGTTAGCACCTGATTACTAGGTAACGGGGTCTAGAAATACCATTAGTAAATAATTTGATTATTTTGAAAATACTAAGAACCGACTTCGAATCCTATAATTTAACACTGTTTTTATACTATGCAGACATATACCTACTCTTAAATACAAATTTTATGGGACCAATTGGAATAATTTTTTTTACATTAGCGAATTTATTTTAATAATCGGTCCATAAGTTACGGAGAAATCGACGAATGCTCTGCAAACTTCGGATATTGGAAGATGAGTATTTCCTCGACTTTTTAAAATACATTTTTTTCAAAATGTACAAACCTAAAAATTTCAAAAACTATTTGGAAATGTACAAACTGATGATACCTTTCAATTCATACCCTACATGACCCTATAGGTCTCTTTTAAAATTTCGACATCACAATTTGTATTGAAATTATTCATATTCATTTATTTTTCTTTAAATCTGTTCATCTGTATTTTAAATTTCAAGTAATTAACTGCGGTAGTTGCTATACGAATAATATTGAAGATGGAGCAAGTCTATACGGGTTTCGAAACCGATCTCGGAACCCTAACAAACACACACAGCCGAACATAGACACTCGTCCTTTTTTTGAAGTGGATAATAAAAACAAACCGGACGCCCAAGGTAGGACGGAAAGCGATTTAACTGTAGACGCCATTTGTCCCATCTAGGTTATAATAGATAATGTTCGTTCGGAGGCTCTAACGCATCTTGTGATGGAGTCCTAAGAAGTACTAAGTAGGACATTAGATCAGTGATTCAAGTAAAAAAACACACGTTGATGATATTTTTTCCCAGCTCGCGGATATTGTAGTGTCTTGGAAGATCTATTAAACTGTGTGGATTGTCCAGCATTTTCTTTTTATTTATTTTGTGTAGTGAGTCTTGACTTAAGAACAAATATTGCAGAGTAAAATTCATGCTTACACAGAAGCATCACCTTACGAGTATACATAACTGCGATTGGAAGGGCCGGTATTCCAGCAGCAGTAGGTAGGCGTAAGTGCAAGAGCGCGACTGATCGCGCCTGCCAAGCCGCTGGGCTCGTGTTTTCTATAGATAATTAAACATAGTGATTAAGAAAATCATTTTATAAAGTCAAACTCTGCGTGTATGTTTAGAAATATATACTTAGTGTCATTAGTTTAGTACAAAAAAAATGTAAAATATCAGTAGTTCAGTCAGTCGAGAGTGATGGCAGCGCCATCACTCAGATGGCGCTGCCATAATGTAAACACATCGCCTCCGTGATTTTTAAAGTTCTAAAATTATTTAAACTCGATATCAACTACTTTGGATATGCATTTTTGCTAGCTTATTATGCAAGTTACGCGTGTAAACGTTATCAATCCGCAAAAGTGAGAATTTCAGCTAATATTGCATCAGTAAAGATTTGTGTGAGAGACCAGTGATTATCCAATAATAAGTGAAAAAATCCAAACCAGTGATAGTTAAAAAGCCTATACAACTGTTACTAAAACTTTATTAAACGAACTATTACTCCTAAGATCATAAAATTACCAAAAATCTAGACGAAAAACTTTTCTGTGTTTATTTTTTATTTTGGTGACGGTGGCGGTAAATTCACAGATCAACGGCTTTTGAACTATTAGCAAGGAAGCACTTCTAAGTACGGCCGCTTTATTTCGACACTCACTCACATCTAAATTTACACAGGGTTTTAAACTTACGGCAATTCGGCTACCGATGTGGCGTAGGAACTGTGGATGCTGTTGATCTTCTGTTACATGACGTTTTATGCAATTTAAACAATAAGAAAAGAGTGGCAGGTTTGTTTTTGGACCTATCCTCTGCGTTTGACATGGTTGACCACGAAATTTTACTTGCTAAATTAGAACATTACGGAGTTCGAGGAAATAGTCTTACTCTGCTGAGATCATACCTATCTAACAGGAAACAAATTGTAGAAATAAAAAATATCACAGACAAATATCAAATTACTTATAGATCGCAAGCTATTACCATTAAAAGAGGAGTTCCACAAGGCTCAATACTAGGACCTATATTTTTTGTTATATTTGTAAATGACTTAATTGAATTTATTATGAAAACCGTCCCAGACATATCGCTAGTTGTTTATGCAGATGACACAAACGCTGTTATTCCGGCGTCATCTGTAAATGAACTTAAGACTAAGATCGACAGTGCACTAGTAGCTTTTGACCACTGGTTTGAAACGAATAGACTAAAGTTGAATATTAAAAAGACAAACTGTGTTTTGTTTAGAACAACTGCTCATATGAATGAAACTATAGATATTACTAGAAATGGAGAGGTCATAGATTTGACAAACAATGTAAAATTCCTGGGCATACACATTGATCAGCTTCTGAACTGGAAGGTCGAACTGGAAGCTCTTGAAAACTCGATAAGCTCTGCTTGTTACGCCCTTAGAAGTCTGAGAGACGAACTAAGTATTGAACAACTAAAAGTAATTTACTATGCTCTTGTTGAGTCTAAGCTGAGATATAGCATAAAGTTTTGGGGGAACAGTTATGACTATAACATAAAGAGGGCTTTTGTTCTGCAGAAAAGGGCAATTAGAACAATGGTCCGGATTCCTCCGTGGGAGTCTTGCAGAGCTAATTTTAAGACACTTAACATTTTGACAATACCGAGCCTCTATATATTAGTAGTTCTTATGGATGTTGTTAGGCATCCTTATAAGTATGAATCAATTGAACAAAGGGCAATACGGATAAGTACAAGAAGGAAAAATCTCGACACTCCTTTTCAGCCTAGGTTAAATGTTGTGAAGCATGGCTCTAGGTACCAGGCTGTTAAGTTATTTAACTCCCTGCCTGTTGATTTAAAAAGCATTGATAGTCCTAATACATATATTTAAAACAAAATTAAAAAAGCTTTTGTTGGAAAAGTGCTTGTACTCAGTAAATGACTTTAAATTTTAAATTTTGACTATGTAAGCGACATCTGGATTTTAATGGTATTCCTTAGATTTTAAGAGACATTTGTATTCAATTTTTTTATAATCAAATTAATGTTTTAATCATTTAATTAATTATATTTTAAGACCTACTCATAACATTCAAATACAATTGTAAATATTGTTCATGAATAAAAAAAAAAAAAAAAAAAAAAAAAAAAAAAAAAAAAAAAAAAAAAGTCATAATATGGAAAAAACATTACAAAAAGGGGTAACTTTAGGATTTTTTTCTATCGAGTGAAGTTCATTATATCTTCAAATTGAATTTGACTTTGACTACACTAGATCCTTAAGTAATATATGTACATCTTTTTTTCAGAATTTAATCTCTATTTTCTATGTCTCAGATGATTTATAAAATCACAAAAGTGCGGCCTCTGCTGGAATACCGAGCCTGAAGCCAGGTTATGGCTTACTCTTCAGGCTTCACCTACTGTCAGTCTACGATGCCTTAATAAAATTACGAGTACCTACCTACGTAAAGTCGGGTACCTAATGAAAAATATGTAAATCGCGAGCGAGATCACGCCGTGAAATTAGATTGCTGTTATTCTAACGTACCTACCTTCTGACGGAGTTGTTTAGTCTGAGAAGTGCTTACTTATTAGCTTTGTTGGCGTAGTGGGACAAATAACGGCTACTTCCTTTCTAGCATCCTTTCTTATAATAGGGTGATACGGCAGAGAATCCATACATATTATAAATACGAAAGTAACTCTATCTGCCTTTCTGTCTTTTACCTTTGACGAAATGAACGTCTCTACCTAAGCATGGGTGTTCAGATATTACGTACTTCTGAGATATTAGATACGTATTGATTATTCTTCAAACGCTTCCAAAACAATGTTTACCACAATTTTCTTATTTGGATAGAGATTTGACAAAAACACTTTTTTCAAACAAGACTCGATTAAGCGCCCTGCTTCATCTGACGTTTCACGTGGGCTTGAATTTGCTAGGTACTGAAATTCATTTCGGCTTTACGCAATACCAAAATCAGCCTATATACGAAATTCCATTCATTCACTAGGTTTGAATTTCGCTGGTAATGGTGTTGTGACAGCTTTTTACACAATACGAAAGTGACAATCGAAGTCCAGGCTAGGCTTGAAGTGTCAAAAATGAAGTCGATGTCGATTACCAGTTGACTTACACAATAAGGCTGCCTTTTTCAAACGCATTGACGACTTTGTTTTAGCGATTGAGGATTATGTACGATGCAAATGGCTGCATTTATGGCCTCTATTACCTTACAATAAAAAAACTCCAAATAAAACTGGTAGTACCTAAGTTCTCACTTTTCTAGTGCAGCCATCCCATTTATTTTCATATTCCACTGGTTATTATTTTAGACCGGTAATTTTTTTGCAACAATCTCCATTTAATAAGCTATCTCCTTAATCTTCTTTAAAACGAAACCACAATGGAAAAACGCATTAACATAAAGTCAAGGCGTACTTTAGCACTATTGTTATCACAGTATAAATGAGGCATTAGTTTTCTTCTTCCAGAAGGTTACACTTATAGAAATGCACAGTTCTATCTCCGAAGCGAAAACTATTCTTTGCTGGCTACGAGAGGTGTCAGACTGGTCATTTAGTTCGTCGATTACGGACTGTCTCAGAATACTGAACCTCACCTTACCTCAACAGCCTATATTGGTTCACTGCTGGACGCAGGCTACGCCCTTATAAGCGCTTTAATGGCTTTTATCTCATAGGGGGATTACCTCATTATCCCCATGCTGGGCATGCGGGTTCAGAATCGCAGTTTGGTGTTAGAATTATTCTGCAGCAGCCGCTGCAGCGCCTCCTCCGCGGAGAGCATGCTGCCCGCCCCAGGTGGATACCGATCGTGACATCCAAATTGCAAACAATAACTTCGTAAAAAGAAATTTTCTTCACAAAGGTTACTGTTAGTTTACAAAAACTATAGGATTGTAGTATTGAAAAGCCTCGGTTGTAACATGTGAAGAATGGTGCCTGAAAAAGGTACGGAAAACCTATATTACAGGACACCAGCAGGGGTATTTTAATTCATTCGATTCGTTTCCGAATCGAATCCGACGGACCTATAAAACGCTATTTTGATTTCGCCTCTGGTTGATGATCAAAAATCCGAAGCGGATCTGTTGATAATGGTCATGTCAATGAGGAGGAGCTCGTTATATCGTTCATCAACCCGAGGCGAAATCAAAATAGCGTTTTATAGACTTGTCGGATTCCATTCGGAAACGAATCGAATGAATTAAAATACCCCTGCTGGAGAAAGAATAAGCTTTCTGTGGGCCTGCTTAGCTTACAATGGATTGTTCTCTATGGTAGAATAGACAATAACGTTATCGCATCGTCGTACATTACGTACTTATTGAAGTTGAAGGAATGAATTTCAAATATCAATCATCAATGTAAATTAAATAAAGTAGAGGTTTAGTTACACCATTTATAACTCAAGAATGACTGGACCGATTTTAATGATCTGTTAGATTTGTCTCCACCCCGAATAGCAGAATAGCTATCAAACAATAAGGTTTCCACGCAAAAAAATAAAGTCTACGCTGGCGAATCCGCGGGCACAGCTAGTAATAAATAATTTACGAATACGTTGACAAAGTGACCTAAAATTTTTCTCATTTTTCTTCTTAAACTAAAATAGACGGAAAAAGTGATATTTTGTGATTTCTATCGCGTTTGAATTGTCCTTCGCATCTATTGTATTAACCTCTGAGGGGGTTAAAAAGGGTTTGAAAGTTTCTATGGAAAATTATTATTCCTTGGTACGATTCACTCAAAACTCGATATAAATAAACTACAAAGCAAAAATGAATTGCGTATTTTTTTTTACAAAACTATCCCTAGGGGGTCTGCAATAAATTACAGATATCTCCACACGAAGCTGCGGGGCGCAGCTAGTACTAAATAAGTGTTCTTTCTGTGTGTTAAACTAACTGCATCGCACTATAGCTCAAGTAAATCCAAGCATTGTTCTGCTAAAAGCTAGTTATCATAAATCAACACAAACGAGCAGCAACCACAGATTATGTGGACTGTTTCACAACTTTCCGTTTTCATATTAAAATTTTACGTCGTAAAATTATTGTTATGTAAAAAGGCTTTGGGTAGCAGGAGCCATTATAGAATGTTAGGGCTTTATAGCATGTTGGAAATGGCTATAACATTTAAAAGATAAGTGGAGAGCATCATTATTGGCAAGATCCTTTTATAATCTTGCCCATTTAGCTGAACCCTGACACTGCTATAGTTAATAAGTAGGTACCTAATGTTTTTATTTTTTTATAATACCTATCATAAGACTCTGCTTGTAGACTACCACTGCATGGGGCCAAATCGGAACACGAAAATCGAAGTTTCTGATTTGATTTCGTGCAAAACTTTTATGCCACTTACCTAGGCGTATGAGTAGGTAGGTACGGGCCCTGAAGCCAATAGGTGTTTACTAATGCGCGCTATAGCGCCGTGTCTTCAGTATTTGCTTGCAGTATTTCGCAGTCCGTCATCCCATCGTACCTGTCAAATCTCAAAAGGTCGATTTTTTTATCGTGAATAGACCTTCGTCTCAGAATAACTATAAAGCACTACGTTTGAACACAATCACCACAATCTCCCTGTAGGCCTAGCCCGGAGATTTCTGTATTCTAATCTAGACGTTAGAATATAGAAAAATTACGTCACATCGTCATCGCCTGTTTTTTCATATCTGTCTTTGGCCTGCACTGAAAACCAGCGCTGGGTAGACACACCAGGTCTACCCAGCACAATGCTGAGTGTAGATCATATTCGCCCTAAACCTGCTACGCACAAATTGGATCTAAGATAAATATATGTAGTTTATAGTTAGCTATTATGTTGTGTAGTAAATTTAAGGTAAGTACATATATAAAATAATTTTCTTTCTTTCTTGGGAAGATAAAAGCTTCCGAAACCTCAAATCAATGACCACGTAACTCCTCGTCAAATGTGTGGAACCGCGCTGTGACCACGGACACTAGAAAAAGACAAACCTCTTTGGTTAGCAGTGACGTCAATTCAGATTCTTATAGCTAATTATTTTCTATTTAATCTGAGAATAACATAGGCTATTAGGCTATTAGGCTATAGGTGAGCAAACCTTTCTATACATGGGTTAAATTTTATTACCATTTTTGATGACTGTTTAGAACAGCATTATGTGTATCCCGCTTGCAAGAAGCATTTATACTGAGCCAGCTCCCCGTTTCTAACTTCAGTCATAAACAAGTATTTCATAACCAATCAACTTGCTAAAATAGTACCTAAAAACTTCTTTCTTAGATTGCACAAAAACTAATTTGACGGCATTAAAAATGATGTCCCTTTCTTCCCGTGTTGACACGGTCAGAGTCTGCTCGGTCAAGGCTCGGATCGAAGGTCTCGTAAGAGTAGCTTAAAACGAGTATAGTAGGATAGAAGTTGATATTAACATAGTTCACTCGGATCATCTTCATAATCAACATCGAAAAATGTCACGAGACGCTTGGTTGCCACTTTGTTTTCCTACTCGTATACGAGCTAGCTCGGAAAAGTAGAACACGGTCCGAATCTACTTAGATCGGATGCTGTCATCCGAGTGCGTTCGGATTAGGGGATGCTACAATACGAGTTGCGTCCGAGTTGGTGTCCGATTTCACTCGGTCCGAACAGATTATGAACGTGATAAAGGCTTTATCAATCGAAATAAAAAGGATGTCGTCATTTCGAAATAAAAATGATGCTGTCAGATTACTTGAGATTTTGTGCCATCTGAAATGACACCAGTGTCTATATAGAAGAGATAAACCATTCTAAAAATGCACGCCGAGTGTATGTACAGTGTATGTAATGTACCTATGACGTTTTTTGAAGGGGGCGTGCATTCATTACGGATGTAAGCGGGTTAACTACGAACCTTATTTTGTATTGGGTGAATTCGTCAAACTACAATAGTATTCATAGTAAAAGGGTCGTGCATTTGTAGAATGTATCTCTATCTAAGTAAGAAAAGTGTACCTAAGCGTTTGTTTTAAATAAATAGGTAGGTACCTCCAATAAACACTGACGGTTTCACATAAAGTGCAATTTTAATGACTTGACCACAATGTTTCAAACGATTTTAAACTTTAAACACCACCATTATCTAACTTCCCTGTACTTTAATTCAATGAACGCGTGAACAATAGAACAGTATCGTACCGTCCGTGATTATATTCCCTTTGTAGCGTCATCACAAAGAAAAACTTACACTGCAGCCTCTACTATGCTTTCACAGTGCAATTACATTGTCCAGTGGGTATAATGTGCTCGCTATCAGCAGTGCGATTACTCAAAAACGACCCATTCCATGATTGACATTTGAAAGGCATTGTTCGCGCGTCCTATTTTTGTACAATTGGACGTACTTCTGCAATAAGGAACCAACGTTCCTTATTGCAGAAGTACGTCCAATGCTTAACTTACATATCTCGATTTTGGATAAATGGCCAAAATTGAGGTAAGTACACCCAAAAATTGTTAATCGCGCCTTTTATCAGCTCTGTAAATAACATAACGATCAGAAAATTTTCACCTAACAAAGCAATACTAACTGGTGTTTGTGGGTTGGTACCTAAATAGGTTATAGGTACCAACCCACAAACACCAGTTTATTAGTAAACGAAAAAGAACCAATCCAAGGTTCTTAAAAAACGGATCTTAAAAGTGCTTCTATCTGATTTCGGTAGTGAAAGCATCGAAGATCATAGGGAAGGGTTTTCAGGAGTACTTATTTAAACGTCATAAAGGATGACTCGATATTTAAAAAAAATACTTTTAAAACCTTATGCTGTCTCCGATGTTTGAATATTTCTTGGTTGATTGTTTGAAATAAATAACTATATAAAGAACAAATGAGTTTACAAAAATTAAAAATTGTCTTAAAGTGAACCTAACCTAACCTAGTGAAGGTTTTATGCAATAAGGAACCAGTCAGTTTTTACAAAAAAAGCTAAAATGTCAATGTGTTCTTTCGATATGAAATTGGAATTTGTAGACCAGTATTTTGAACAATGTTGTCTAAATACATAGTAAAAGTTGGACTCACAAATTTTTCTCAAAAAATACAGCATTATCTCAAAACTACCATTGTATGGCCGATGCAGAAGTAGGTCCAATTGCATAATACGAAGGCCAAGAAATAGCTTTCAAATGTCAAATTATAGGATGGGTGGTTTTACGTAATCGCATAGCCAGGTTGGGATGAAACCATTTCGAACTGAAACAAAAGCTGTCGGATATTTTGCTTTGATGAGCTCATCTCACTTTACAAAGCGCGTATTGTAGTCGCGTAGATAAAGATTGGAATTGAATATAACAGCCTCTCGTGATGTCCCACGTAGATCATATTTGAAACATTTTCAATCCCAATCTTTATCTACGCGAAATAGAAAAATGTGACGTAAAAAAATTCTTTGACAGGGTTCCGTCCGGTTCTAATCAAGCGCGGACACAGAGAGAAACTATTCAGTGGAAGTTACAAAGTGGTTTTTAGCTAGAATCTAGATTCTCTAGTACTTAAAGCTAGAAAGGTTAAAAGAAATTCAAATAAAAATCAAATGTATCGTGTAGTATTTTGTCTATAATGCAGCCTATTTAATTATCTACTTGATTCTGTCGATTTAAAATTTTAATTTCACATAATGTAAACAAAGAAAAGTTTCTAAATGATCCTGTAATGATACATACAATACATTCATATAATTAGTACCTACTACATATGTACAGTTTTTTTTTTTACTTATCTTATCTATTACTTTTTTCTAAGTGTACATCAATTGTTTCTCAGGAAATAAAGAAATTTCAATTTTGATCTACCTAATTATAAAATAATTCACAAAGCCTGTTTATAAAGACAGTAGGTACCTACTTGCCTAACTTGTAAAAATTGTCCGAGAATAAGTCTTACATGCTACATTAGATAATCTCAACCTTAATTACCTACATCCATTAACGTTTACACAATTAATCTTATGAATAATTCAAATAAAGTTAGTGCTTACTTAGAAAATATCCTTTTAACTTTATTTATAATATTCCGAAGATGTATTCTACTAAAATATTCCAATCTACTAACCGTAATTAAAAATGTCTTGTCGCAAAAGTAATTAACATAGGCAGATGTGCCAAATTCTAATTATGACGCGAGAATTTTACAGAATATTTTAAGATGTATTTCATTAAGAATCTAGATTTTCTTAAATCTAGACACGCGACAGTATGTCAAGTTCTCAAAGAAAAGCGAAGCATCAGCAGTTTGTATATACACGAATGACCTCGAGTTACTTGTGGCCCTCTGTAGCATATAAATTAAACCTGCTTTACCACCTCCATCTTAGCTTAAGTCCACTGCTGGACATTGGCCTCCCCTAAAAAAAGTAATATAACCTGCAAACATGATATGCGATATCGTTGAGTTATTTACATTTATGTTAGATATCTGGCGCAGCGCATCAGCATTGCCGTACAGCGAGGCAATGCAGTCAGCGTCTTAGTACTCTTCCGATTGGTATTGATATGGATATGGATTACTAACATCAAATAGACTCACTCCTCTGTTCACTTATCACCTTACGCTACCTACAAAGAACTCCCGAATCTTCCCCCAAAGCGTAACCCCCTGCAGTCAATTGACGGGCAGTTTCTCGTGAATCCAGGTCCTCTTGCCTTCGTTGAACTCGGCCGCGGTGTGGTCTGTTCCTTCTAGGATCCATTTTGTGGTGAGCAGACCTTCTACTCCGACTGGACCTGAGTAGACATTTATCACAATAATATTATAAATGCGAAAGTTTGGAAGTTTAGATGTATGGATGTTTGTTACTTCTTCAAGTCAAAACTACTGAACGGATCGTGCTCAAATTTTGCATGGATGTAGTTTTAGGCCTGGAATAAAACAGGTTTTGTTTTATCCCGTTAATCAGTTCCTATGGGATAGAAATGACTTTTAATGTGTGCGAAGAAACTAAAAGTTGATTATTTTTAAATAATCTTTGATTAGATTTTATAAAGTCAGTGGGTATTATATTGTATTTATAAGTTGTCTTGTGTCCCTTCGCACAAAGGTATCGATGGGGTAATCCCACACAAATACCACAACGGCGTCGTTATTTGTTCATAGACAATTTTCTAATGTATTGAAAATGGTCTACTACCTAACAACAGTCAATTCAATTAAATGTATGATTTTGAATGGTAAATTATAATATAATAATAATAATGCTGGACAATCCACACAGCACCATCTAGCCCCAAAGTAAGGTACTCAAAGCTTGTGTTATGGGTACTAGATAACTGATATATTTAATAAATTATATTCCTACATAAATAGATATTTTTTTTTTATTATATATAGAAAACACCCAGACAAGCGGAACAAATTTCTGCAGATCGTGCACAAATTTGTTCCGAGGCGGGCATCGAACCCGCAACCTCTTGCGTCGCAGGCGGACCTTCGCCCGCCGCGCCACGGAGGTCGTCAAGGTCGTCAAAATAGACTAGGCACATTTATATATAACCAGTCTTTTTAACCATTCAATTTAATTGTTACCATTTAAAATTATTAAGTTCGTTTGAGACTTTGGCCTAAAAGACATTGAGGTGGTATAATTAATGAACGATGTTTTTAGGGTTTCAATCAATCACCTATCATCAATATTAATTATTTTTTAGAAAGATCATTAATCACACTTAGTTCTTTCTAGCAAAAAGGCCTACTGTGATGGGCAAAGATACCAATGGCGGATTTTTTCTTTCTTCCAACACGGAGAGGAACTCGAATACAAGACGTGATACCCATGAGATGTATTGGTTGTTTTTACACAACTCTCCTTCGGTAAAAATCAACGTTGATAGGTACCTACTCATTACCATGAGGCTGAACCGAATGCTACACATGTCATACTGAGGTAGTGACCCTGTTTTACCATACTTTTAAGTTCTTTTATTTAATTCTGTTGTTATTGTGTAGTTTTAATTTTAGATAAAAGTCTGTATGTTTATGAGTTTATGTTTACTATATTATAGTAAACATAAACCCATGAACATACAGACTTACAGACTAGGTAGGTACCTCGTCTGTAAGTCTGTATGTTTATGGGTAAAAATAAATATTTTTCTTTTATTTCTATGCTTTCTCATTACCTAGTCATTTTTAATACGACTTATATTTCGTCAAGGATCCCTAGAAGAATGTGTTAATTCCCACTGAGAAGATATGACTAGGCAGGCACCACTTCTAAGGTTGAGCGACTCGAATTGGCTTTAAATAAAAGAAATCGTACAGTTTAAGTAGGCCACTGACCTCCATTATACAAGTATTATCTGGAGGTCATATTATCAATAACAGATTGAGGCATTTTTCGCCATTTTGGCGCTGAGCGTTAACGGGAGCGGCCTGAACGTCCATGGAACTACCATTGTTTGTCGTATTATTAGTAGCGTCAACAAGTAAAATTTTAGAGCAGAGACGGTCGAAGGGCACTTTTTTCGGCAATTAAACCACTGTGATTGCGTACAAACATTTGCCCTGGATTTGCGTTAGATTCGCCCTGACACCAAAAACTAGCATTGCTTTTGAATCGTGCGCTATCTCATTTCTCCTTGCAAAAACACTCACTACGGAATGGGCCTATCCAATGATTCATATGTTTAATTGCGTATAGAATATTGCCTCCAGCGTACTTGTAAAATGGAGCTCAGTGAAGTAGATACTTTCCACTACTGGTACGAATCGTAGCCGTAGAGATGCTGAATTAGAGAGACAAGACGATACGTTGTGGAACACACAATCACTGTCCACAGCGAGGAGAAAGTGTTTCGCTGCGCTTTTTTTATTGTTCCGTCTCCTTACATACTTTATTAAATTCTATGGCTCAGCGACCCGAAGTGCGTCTTGGCCTCCGATAAGCGAAGTCACCATCAAGATCTTACCTGTGCAGTTTTCCGACAGTCATCGCTTGTAGCTCTCACAGGTCTTCCACCTCATCTTATCAGCGGTACCGCGGGCGTCTGACGGGTGTTTATAGGAACTAAAATTTGTGTTAAAAGCTACTTATTCAACGTACCTCGAGCATGAATCCTAGCCGTCGAGATGCCGACTTCAGCGCCGAGTCCGAAGCGGAACCCGTCTGCGAAGCGAGACGACACGTTGTGGAACACACATGCGCTGTCCACAGCGTGGAGGAACTGTTTCGCTGCGCTCTCTGGAAATAGGGGTTTTGCTTAGCTCTTCGGAAGAATAAATAAATCATCTAGCCCGAAAGTTGATCCATAGACTTTTTGTTAGCATATTGATAATATTCCGAACAAATCTAAAAAATATACGCTGTTAGCTATTTTGATAAAACTGTGTTATGCACAAGACCAAAGCATTATGTCAGGTAGGTTCCTAGTATGAATCATGATTTGGTCAAGCTCGTAGTTTGACTCAGGTGTTTTGTGAGTCACACTAATCCGAATGTAAAACCTCTCTATTTCATTAAATTATCCCTGAGTGCTATAAACTGCGTTTTACCAAGGTAAAATAAATAAATCAATAATACTGGACAATTCACACAGCGTTATCTAGCCCCAAGCTAAGCAGAGCTTGTTTATAGGTACTAGATAACTGATATACTTAATACAATACATACATAATAAATAAATATATATATCAGCAGATCGTACAAACATTTGTCCCGAGGCGGCAACCGAACCCGCAAACTCCTGCGTCGCAGGCGGACCTTCGCCCGCCGCGCCACAGAGGTCGTCAAAAATGTGAGTGAAACCGTGGGTAGAGGCTAGTATAAGAGCGTACACTCTCGTTCATAAAATAATGTCAAGAGATTTCAACAAATAGGTACTTGACATGGTGTCTGGTTTTTCAAAAAGTAGAGAGGTACCTACGTCTGGTAACAATAAATTACTAACAAACTTTCTGTCACGTTTACAACCCATAACCTGAATGAAACTATAACGTCATGTCGATAAGATAACAAGTTCAAGCTTAAACTTGAACTTGGAACCTTATCTTACTGGTTATCTTAGTATTAATAGTCAAACTAGACAGAAGGCAAATAACGATAACGCAGCTTCCTATGTCACACATGTGTTTACTGATAAGATAAGTGATAAGGTATAAGGTTTAATGTTGCCTACAAGTGCTACCAGCTACCACAGAATGACAGGGTCCTCGCTATCCTCAACCTCAACAGCCTGTATTGGTCCACTGCTGGAAGCAGGCCTCCCCCTGATAACCGCCTTATTGGCTTTTATCTCATGCGGGTAATGCCCATAATCCCCACGCTGGGCATGCGGGTTGGGGATCGCAGTTTGGTGGTGAAATTGTTTTGCAGGGGGCGCTGCTGCCCGCCCCGATGGTTAACCCTTAGTCGCCTCTTACGACACCCGCGGGAAGAGTTGGGGTGGTGCAAATTCTAAGCCGACACAGCTATCTTTTGGACTAAATATCTTTGTCTCAGTAGCCTATGACTATAAATCAGTAGCCTATGACTATAAATCTCGAGTCCAATCGAGATATCTATAAAAAATAACTCATACAAAAATAGTTGTTGTTGTAGGTATGTCTTTACAATGTCAAGTGAAGTGTATCTAGCTAGTAAAGTCAAATCGCGATTTGTTCCAATCGAGATCTAGTCGTGTCGTGATTTAGTTTTCTAGTTATTTCGAGATGTAGATTTTAAGATAACTAATCCAATCGAGATTTAGTTGTATAGTGATCTAGGCGTACTGTCAACTTGGACATATATAGATATATGGCTCCTTCCCATCTCGCAACCTTCCCATCTCGTAATCATGTTTATGTAGTCGAAAAGATACCGACCCGAATAACAGAACAGAGGGCCTATTTTAATTCTCCAACACGAAATTTCGTGTTTCGTTTCGGACAATTGGTGTCCTCTAATACTAGTAATTAATTAGTTAACCAATTCGCACAGTAAAAAAAAAAACAAAACAATCGATTGCGTATTTTGGAATTATAATAGGCCTTTTTAATAGGCCTCGATAGTATTGTCAATCGGACTCAGGGGTCAGAAATCGGTTGGTTATTTTTAACCAAGACACAAGTTACAAATTTACTTATTCAGTCTTTTCGGTGAACTCTAATTGGACAAATCAAAATAGTGCAAAGCACCCCTTTTCGGAATAAATCATAAAATCATGCATCTTTTACACCACTGTGGAATTGTCTAAACTAAACCAAAGTCTTCTCAAAGTTATACTCAGAATTCTGTTCTATTGCCTAGAAGGGCATGGTGATATCTAGAACTGTCTGATAAATAAACCTATTGTAATTATTGTTGTGGAGTTATCAGTTAAACAATTCAACATCCTAGTACGAGTAAGCATTGATAAAGTTATTTTGAGAGATAATGATCTTTTGTTTAGGGAAGTAGTAAAATCACGTCATTACAATGACATGTTAAATGAAAGCAATGCTTCGAATTTCGTGGTTGATTTGATTATACATTGTACGCAATTAGTATAAACTATCTGCATTCTTACTACCCGTTGTCCTATTACTCGTTTTCCCGTAGGAATGAAGCATTTTCCTGCGGTAAAAAGTAGCCCATGTTCATCAGGAATAATGTGGGCTTCTAATGGTAAAAGAATTTTTCAAATCTGTCAACTAGTTTAGAAGCCTATTCAATACAAACAAATAAACAATCAAATCTTTCCTCTTTATAATATTACTATAGATGAAAATAATAATTTTCAGACAGAAAACCAACTTAAATATTTAGAAGGTATGTAAAAAGTAAAAGTATTGAGTAAAAATACATGTGGAAAAGATGGTACATACAAAATGCCCGGACAGAAAATGGCGCACTTTGACTCGCGTATAACCTACTATCTTACTAATATTATAAAGCCGAAAGTTTGTGAAATGTGATTTTTGCTACCTAGAATCTCCGAAACTACTGAACAGATCAAGATGAAAATATGGCGTACATTTAGAACATAGCCTAACTTAGATAATAATAGGCTACTTATTAGTACGAAAATATGCGTGCGAAGCCGCGGACAGAAGCTAGTAATTTTACAAACCCAAACCTGTAAATTCATCAATAAACTGAAACTAAAGTGTCAAACACTCTTATATTGAACACGTGGTATTGAACCAATAAATAAATAAATAAATGCTGGCAATTACAAGACACACAGCCTTATCTAGCCCCAAGCTAAGCAGAGCTTGTGTTAAGGGTACTAGATAACTGATATACTTAATACAATACACTAGATAGATAGGAATTTTTTGTCATACACATGTAGTAAACATCCAGAACACCCTGAACAAATATCTGCAGATCGTACAAACATTTGTCCCGACGCGGGAATCGAACCCGCAACCTCCTGCGTCGCAGGCGGACCTTCGCCCGACGCGCCTTAGAGGTCGTCAATCGTCTATGTCCTATCAGAGGGTCAAAAAAGGTGCTAGTATTCTTCAAAAGAGGTGCAAAATATTGGTCTAATAAGAGTAAAATATCTTACCATTCTCAGTAACAATAACATCAGTGTGCGAGCTCCCAAACTTGTGAATATGGTCGACAGCATCATCCAAATCCTTCACCACTTCTATACAACACTCCAGCGACCCATACTCATGCTTCATGGACCTCGCTGGAGGCGGTCCAAAGGTTAAGTTCCTCGCTAGCTTCGGTCCAGCGTGAATTATAACCCCTTCACGCTTCAACATGTTGCAAATATCAGTGAAAAGAGGCATTGATATGTGATCCTCATGGAGTAGTAACGTTTCCATAGCATTACAAGCAGCTGGGTAGTCACACTTCGCGTCTCGGACAATCTTTATAGCTTTGGCGGGATCAGCATCTTTATCTACAAACACATGGCATATACCCTCCGCATGACCTAATACAGGTATATGTTGAGACTGCTTCTGAATATTCCTGACTAAGTCAGAGGAACCTCTTGGTATAATCAAGTCTATGTGCTTCTCCATTGCTAGCAAGTCGCTGATTTCTTCGCGCGTTGATACTAGGGAAATTGCGTCTGCTGCTCCGACGCTATCCAGCGATTCCTTTACTAAGTCCATCAATGCCTTGTTCGAATGCGCGGCTTCCTTCCCACCTTTGAGTAGTAAGCCATTGGCTGAGGCCATGGCTAAGGCTGCTACTTGCGGCAACGAATCGGGCCTGGACTCAAATATAACAAGGAGTACTCCAATAGGCACCGTCACTTGTTTTAACACCAAGTTCTCTGCTAGCTTCGTCTTTTTCAAAACCCTGCCTACATTCTCGTAGCTAGAATCGGCTATTTGCTTCAAGCCTATGGATAGTGTCTTTAGTTTCCCTTGGGTAAGTGAGAGTCTGCTAAGCAGTGGTTTAGCGACGCCCCCTTTGGTGGCTTCTTCGAGATCTTTAACGTTGGCCTCGAGGATTGTGTCTTGCTTGCTGAGTAGGAGGTCGGCTAAGGAATGGATGGCGGAGGCTCTGTCGGATGGGGATAGCTTTTGGAGAATTCGGCTGCCGCTGCGGGCTGTTGACAAAACATTGTAATATGTAAATTAAATTATTCGTTGTTCTTTTTTCCTATTTAATATTTATACACAAACTACATCCAAATATAAACTTTGAAATGCACCAAAAGTGAGTTTCGTTGGGCCATATCGTTTGGCGCATCGTCCCGCCGTAGTATGGGAGTGAGAGAATGGAAAACATGTAGTTATTTCAGTAAAACAGGACCTCAATTTTGGTCCTTTTTTAATGAAATAAATATATATTTACTTATACACTTTCAGTAAAGGCTTTACTTAACTCACTGCTTAAACTATACCTTGCTCAGCCATAACATCAACGGACGATGTCGTCACCGCAGGACAGTCAGTGAAGAAAGTGCCGACCTTCCGACCGTTGATGATCGTCTTGATCGCCTTCTCTTGCATTCCGTTGCAGATGACGACGCTGACTCCGCGAGCCATAGCCCAGGTCGCTGCGTTTACTTTGGAGTCCATTCCTCCTGTACCGACCTGGGGAAAAAAGGTTTTTAGAAAGATATAGACCACTAGCTTTTGCTCTTAGCTTCGCACGCGTTTGCCGGGAACAAAAGTAGGCTATGTTTTTTATGGGTATTCCTACCACAAAGGTGGCAGACAAGAGTGCAGCTCATCTGATCAGAAATTAAAAAATTAAACAAAATTCATTACTTTATTTTAGACTTACTTTATTCTTTTAGACCTTACAAGAATACTTCTCTTGGACATGTCAGAAAATTTAAATTACTTAAGTAAAACTAGGAAATAAAGTGATCACTTAAATTTTTTGTTTACCTCAATCTTTTTAAGTAAAGAAGCTATTACCGGCACATCCTATGGACGCCCGTAATATTCTTTAAAGGTCATTAGTCTTTACTTATGTCTTTGACGGTTAGGTACATTAATGACGTTACAAGCGCTCTGATGATGTTTGCTTTGTATCGTATTTTTCTTAGTAGCTTAATAAGCTATAAAAGATAGGTCATTTCTTAGGATCACTGTCCTTGTTGGGGTTTGAAGACTTTTGTATGAAGTTCCACCCTTAAGTTGTTTTTTTTTTTTCAAAGTCGCCATGCACATTAATACTTGTATATTTGGATAAAGGACACTAAAACAAATTAAAAATGTCAATAAAATAATGTCCTGGAGCGTCAGGTTTCTGAAATATTTACATATGAAGAAAAAATATTAGTTATTTTCATCTTTAAATATCTCAAAATGGTCGCCAAAATCTTCAAACTCTTTGATTAATATCCGTTTAGTCGTCTCAAAATACAGACAGAGACAGGATTACAGTCATAGATTCACTACTCTGCTCTTAAGTGCTTTTAGACGGGTAAAAAGAAATATTAATATTCATTAGGTATATCTTAAAGGTGACTAATAGGAATAGGTAAGGTAACGTAATTCAAGACATATTTCTCAACTGTTTTTACAACATCTATATTACGACAGGTTGTTGAATTGTAGATATCAATCAAACTCAGCCGAAATGTTGGAAATAAAATATAAAATAAAGGTATCAGGGTTGTAACGCTTGTTACATTATGCGAAACGCTGGTAAATTGTGCCTGAAAATAACATTGTCTGATATTTCACGTCGTTCACATAAAGTTATTATTTTCGCAACACAGGCATTCCTGAATATTTTATTATTTTAATATATGAGACCGCGAGAGGCCTTGTTACTCGTAGGTAGAGAGTTTCACGGTCATAAAGCAAAACATATTTGTAAAACAATGTTTAAAAAACCGCAGAGGATAAGTTATTGCCCATCTGTGTATGGAGCAAATGTTACTGCAATTTGCGAAGATTTTTGTAATGGTAAATCATTATTATTTTGTTTGCAGACGCGTAACTTATTTATGAACTACAGAATCAGAAAATTGGTAACGAATGTTTGGTAGAAAAAGTGGTTTCTACAAGAATTAGTTTTATTTCAAAATGGTCAGAAATAACAGGCAAAATCAGGTTTGCCTTTTAAATAGAAAACACTGCATCACATATACAGAATATAACATTATCTACCGCTCAAGATCGCGAGAAACCGCTCGATGCAAGCTGCGCCAGTCATTGAGGCGATCTTTGGGGGAGGCTTATGATGGTAATTCTATTCTATTCTATATACCTTAGATTTCTGACCGGTCATTGTGGAAATCATTCAAAATGGCCTATATCCTGCAGAGACGTTTTCTACTGGACATAGGCCATTCTGGTCTTGGCTGAGATGACGTTAATGATCATAATGGCCTATATCCTGCAGAGACGTTTTCTACTGGACATATAGGCCATTCTGGTCTTGGCTGAGACGACGTTAGTGATCATTCACTTGAATTCTACAAAGGTACCTTAGATTTCTGCCCAAACTCCACCGAATCTTTATCCTGTGAGGTGTATGTATGCATCATCCTCGCGCCGTCTTCCCAAGGCGGTTTGTTGTAGATACCGTCTACATCTGACATCATGATGAGGAGGTCTGACTGGATCTCGGCGGCTAGGAGTGCTGAGAGGTTGTCATTGTCTTTTATGCTGATTCCCTGGAGAAAATATGACCTTTAGTTTGGTTGAGCGCTTTCTGGTTCAATTCAGTAATCGACTTGGACAGTAAATAAATTGATGCTACTCTAAATAATTAACACTAATGCTAGACATGTGACCCCTTTTTATTTTAGTTAAGGCAGCATCAGCTAAAGCCTCGATTTTGTCACTTTGTAACTCGAAATCTACAATTTTTTTTAAGTAGCTACTTACATATAAGTGTCGTGCCGTGCCACCACCAAGTGCACGATATTTATTTATATGAAATTTACAAATTATTAATCATCAGTCCACACCACAGCCGGACATAGCCCTCTCCTAATGAGCGCCATAGTGCCTTGTCTTCAGCTTGCCGCATCCAGCATCTGCCTCTCCACAAAATGAAAACAATTGTTTGTTGTATTAAAAAATTGTAAGCATCTGGTCGAAGCGACGCGTGACCAGAGAGCTGGTAAAGTAGCCGAAGCATCTGGCGCAGCACATTAGCATTGCTATACAGCGGGGTCAATCAGTCTACCAGCGTCTTGAGGACGCTTCCGACTGGTATTGATATGGATCAGTTGTGCTTCCTGTAGATTGTTAGTAACAACCTGCAGTTAGCTAATTATTTCTATTGCAAGTACTAGTTCTAATTTATTTCTACAATTTGATTGTAATTTTCTTCGTCACTAAAGAACATGTTGTTTAAAAATTGTTACGAGATAGAAAATGGATCCCCAACCCGCATGCCTAGCGCGGTTTATGGGCATAACCCCCATGAGATAAAAGCCAATAAGGCGCTTATCAGGGGGAGGACTTTTTTTTTTTTTTTTATTCGGCGAGGAAAGTCGTTTACGAATAAACTGGTCTGGGGGGGACCAGAATTATGTGGGACTCGACGTTCTGAAAAGAACATAATACCCACTAAAACCTCTCCGGTGTCCCTCTCTCGCCATTTTTGCCGAACCACGGGAACATTTAAAACCTCCGCGGCCCGACTGGCGTCCCCTCTTCCTCCTATGCATAGCCGGCGAGCCCACCGATCTACACACTCGCCGACCCCATTCTTCCGTCACCTTTCCTCCCCCGATTAGGACACAGACAGGACAGACGCTGGAACCGCGAATGTCAACCTCTGTGCCCAGATGGGCATTATCGCCCCAATCAGGGGGAGGCCTGCGTCCAGCAGTGGACCAATACAGGCTGTTGAGGTGAGGTGCGGTAGAAGATGGGAAAGAGCCTTAGAATCAAGGCAAAAGGGAAAACCTGAAATTAAATATCATTATTATTTAGGTTACGTAACGTAATTAATTTTTTACACGTAAGATTTTTACCTTCTTTCCCGTCCCAGGAACCACAGTATCATCATGGATGTACATCGGTGGACTCACAGCGTCGTTGGTATTCACTATAGGCACGATGTTCAGGGAGATCAGCTCTGAGAGCGTGCAGAACAGATTCTTCCGAGTTTCTTCGTTGTAGAAGTCCGGCTTTGTTACTAATACCTGTGGAACGAGGAGATTTTTAGATTTTTTTTTAATTCTTCAACTTTTGCGATTTGTTAATATAGGTAGGTTGATTTTATCGGGTAATTTTCGCGTACCTTTTGTTATTACTTCCCACGATCGCTGTAACGCGGTAGAAACGTAGGAGAAATAATTAGAAAAGGTACGCGATAAATACCCAATAAAACATTAATTATGTTTTTTTTATTTATTTATTTATAAACGTACATATTTATATTCGGTAGACCTTCTTTTGACCACAATCTCACCTAATGGAAAGTGACGATGTAGTCGACTTCGTGAGTAATAAAGAATATGCAAAATAAATACTTGAATATTTGTATTGTATTGTATTAGGACTATTTTATATCAACAAAGACAAAAAACAACAATTTTCAACTAGTATTTACATTTATATCAGTTTCCTAAAAATGTAAGCCGTCACCAAAAAGCAGAGTTCCCAGAATGCTGGCAGCATTGCCACGTTGAATGGCAATGCTAATTCGTTGACCGAAATAGAAGCCAGCATTCCGATCATCTGTGGACTCTATAAGAAGTTTGATAAGATTTTTATAAATTGCGTGTACCCCAGGACCCCAACAATGTGTTGTATGATGTTTTTAGTATTCTAAAAGTTCATCGGTTTGTGCGCTAAATTTATCTTAGAGCCAAAGTAAAGTTTATAGTTAAAAAGAAAATATGACAGAAATCACACAAATTTTTCAAACTAATTTCGGTGAGAAATGGAGCGGTCCAAACTTAGAGTTGAATTTAAGGAATTACGAAATGAGCTATTTAAGAAACATTCATTCTGATTTATGTCCAAAGTTATATTTCGCAAAGCTATGGAAAAGCGGTCAGTCAACACTTACCAGGGCCAAATGTGCTAATTGAGGGAAAAGCGAAGAATTATAATACTTATGCAAATTAATGTCAGGAACTTGTAAAAGTATGGTAATGTAACCTAAATGCGAAGTTTTAAACTTTGGGATTACAATTTTTCGGTAATTGCGGGTCAAGTCCTTGGGAACCCACAAGAGCCTTTATATCCATGTTTTTTTTGGACTAACAAAAAGTTTGTTTCATTGCCATCTTTGTTATCTTGTTGATACACTGCAGGACTTGGTGTAGAACTGCACGAGCAAGGGAGAAAACTTCCAGAGTTAGAAGAGGCCTTTGCCAAAATAGGGCAAACAGATACAGAGGTTGCCGATGTCTAAATTCAAGCTTACTGTAAACTTAGTTTAAGTGTCTGAATACAGGCTTTTATTATAATTAGATTCTTACATTGACATACTTTTAATACACTTTAGGCCGTGGCGCTAGCAGTGTAAGAATCAACCCCTACAAATCTGCCGGTAAGACTTAAGAGTTGGCTAAGGAAACCTATCAGAGGAAGGCTGCAGCCTCCTGTGTATTCCTAACACCTCTTTCCACCTCCCAGACGAGCTAAGAGACTCCACCCAAAAGAAAATCTTACAGTTCCTAGCAGCTGCAAGGGTAAGTGGCGAATTATTAACGCCGCTGTTTCAAGGCGGAACGCACAAAGTGGCGATCACACTATTGTGATCGCCAATTGTGTAGGCCTGTGCCTATTATGGCCGCAGTGATACGAAAGCCAAATGCAAATAAAAAAACACCTCTTTTTTTTGGGGGGGGGGGGGTTTATTAAGCGCGGTGAATGGTGATTATGGAACCCCCCCCCCCCTGTTAGAGGGAGGCACCCCCCCTTGTTTGAGGGAGAAAACCATCCACATTTCTTTCAACCGAATTCTGCAAGCAATTTTACACAGGAAGTTCCGAAACTTCGTGTGAACCCGCCCTACGGGACAATTTGAAACTATCACCCATTTTACCCATAATTACGAAAATTCACACATCCAGCCTAATATTCTGTTTATTTAATTTAACTTTGATGCTGGGCAATAGAAACTAACCGTAATTACAAACGGACAAAGTGCTAATTACGTTGTAAATTAATTTGGATAGAACTAAAGCAATTGTAAGGGTCTGTGAGAGAGGTATTAATTCAAATGGAATATTTACCCGGAAGTTGCATTTATTTTTCGGGTTCTATTTTTTGGATGGATATTGTGTTAATGCGATGGTCATAACTTTGAGTTGATTGTTGATTCATTATTTTTATTTTACCATAGCTTCTGCCACGGCTTTGATTCGGTACCTATACAGGGTGCCACAGAAAGGGAGGAATGAAACGATTTTTTTAATTACGGGTTTTTTTTTTGCAAAAATAAAGTGCTCTTCTTCCTATTCGTGTTATTTTACATGCATCCTTGCATTATTTAACATTACAAAATACTTGAATGCTTGTTTTTCAGCAAAAATCAGTGTTTTGTCATGAAATTATTACAAATAGTGACGTAAATCCTTTGAAATTTTAGAAAAAAAATGTAAGTATCTAAAAGAACACGAATATGAAAAAAGGGTCTCTAATTTCTTGTAAAAAAAAATAAAAAAAAAAGTAGAACATACGTTGGCCACCTTGATGCCGAGCCAGAATCGCCCCCATTCGGCTTAGTACATTTCTGTATCACCCAGAATTTAAATACTAATCAAAGAAGCGCTGTTTTGTACGCACTTTCAGGATAACAAACTATTAAAAACAATAAAAATCTCGAAAAAAAAAATTCAAATGTCCATATCATTTGAACGCCGGCACAGATTTTCTTCAAACAGCTGGTCGATTCAGTATTGTGAGCATATTCCTCATGTCTACTATTTTCAACTAATAAAAGCCCTCAAATCTCCTATTTTCGCCACTTCTTGTTTCCTTTTCTTTTTTTATCCGTCATCAAAATACAGCCAATGAACGGCAAAAATAATATGAGGGAGACACTCAGAAAACATCTGAATCGACCAGAAGTACTAAAATAACCTTTCAAACAAAAAAAACGAATCGCAAAACGTTTCATCCGTCCTGCGATACCACAAACAGGGTCATATACAAACGTCAAATTTATGAAGTATTCCCATTTAGGGCACCAATTTTAAGGGCACCACATTTACGGTAGGTACCTATTTTATTCCCAGTTAGGGCACCCACAAAGAAGTGCCTAGCGATGAGGTTTTTTAACTAACTGTAACTTTTGCAATTTGATCTTGATACAAGATAAACATACATAGTTTTAGAATTAGGTACCTTCTAGTCAGAAGCACATAAGATCCGTCGTTCCTTTTCAAGGGTTCTGTATCGATTTTTTTTATAAAAATCCCATTTCAACCAATTAATTTCAAGGGTTAAAAAGTAGCCTATCAAGCATAATATGCTTGATAGGCAGATCAAGCATTATGTACCCTGACTTTGGTATTCAAGCTTAGCCCATTGAATATGGTCATCGCAATCTCCATTGCTTGCGATGACGGTGACACAAGAGATTACGGATTCCTCTTTCCTATCATGAGCTCATAAATGGCACACTAGACCAGCATCCTGCGTGCTGTGGCAGAGTGCCTTTCATCCCCACTCTGGAAGTGCTTTGTGCGGAGGGTGATTCATCAAGGAACCTATTTCCTTTATTGATTATCCTCGGCTTTTTGATTCGCTCTACACTGTGCCTACTGCTACATTAGTTGTTATATTTATTCTATTCTATTTTATCTTGTTTTATGTGTAAATGTGTACCTACCACTCGGAAATCTATGGACCCATTGTTGTCTGAAATACATTTTTTTTTATTTTGTTTAGACCGAACTAGATCTTTAGTACCCACGACATGTTATGTATGACAGTTAACGGCTAGCTCATCAATCCAATTGAACACAGTCACATGGGTATGCAATTGTAGACTTTGCAGATGTAAAAAGCTGATTGATATCGCCGTAGATTGAAAACGTGTAGGTATGTAATCCGACGACGGTACGCATGAGTTATGCAAAGGGATCCTTGTTTGATATAGGGCGCAATCGCGATGAGCTCATGTGGAGAATTGTCGGGTGGTACAGTTGGCTACAGAAGCTACGATATCTGTTTCTAAACTTATTCTTTCTTTCCCCACGGCTACGGAAGTAACGGTAGCTGTTTCTGGCTTCCTCAACCTCACCTCAACAGCCTATATTGTTCCACTGCTGGACGCAGGCCTCTCCCTGATAAGCACCTTATTACTTTTATCTCATGGGGGGTAATACCCATAATCCCCACGCCGTGCATGCTGGTTGCTTTGTCTTCAAAACAAAAATTAACTCCTCAAACGAAAAAAGCTTCAATACAGGGTTTGAAATACTTTGGAAATATCTAAGAATAAGCTAGAAATGATTGCTTAGAATTTGCACCACCCCAGCTCTTCCTGCGGGTGTCGTGGCGAGAGGCGACTAAGGGATATCCACCGGGGAGTGGGCAGCAGCGCCTCCTGCAGAACAATTCTACCACCGAACTGCGATCACCAACCCGCATGCCCAGCGTGGCGATTATGGGCATCACCCCCATGCGATTAAAGCCGTTTATCGGGAGGCCTACGTCCAGCCGTGGACCAAAATAGGCTGTTGAGGTGAGGTGAGGTTATCGACGCTAAAAATTAGGAGACTGAAGTTATAGCATCGTTCCTAGGTAAGTGACAAATGCGACACCCACCAAGCATTTAATGTAAAACTTCGTCAGTATTTTACAAGAGCATGACAAAGTAGAAAATCTTGCTGCTCTTCGGACAATTTTTAATGGATTTTAAACCACGTTTCATTATTTTTCGCGGTTGGAAAATTTTAGCAATGAAATGCCAGATTCGGGCACCGCCGTCGCCATCGCGTCGCGTTTGTCGCTCATCTAGGGCGATTCTATGACTCGTTGAGACTGTCAAGGACAAAGAGTTCATCTCGGTCACCATGGTTAAGTTAAGTACCGGCAAAACGGAGTGAATAGAGACTGCAGGGTGAATAGAAATGGACCAAATACTGGAGCAAAAGATCCTTTTGCAGAGGTCAGATCGACAGACACAGAAGGTGAACAGTCACGGACTAAGGATACTTTCACTGCTACTAGCCAGGTAATGTGTGGTCCAGTATTTCGTCCATTTCTATTCACCCTGGAGTCTCTATTCACCCCTTTCTATGGTACCTATTTAAACTCAAAAATTAGAGGATGACTGTACCAGGAACAGAGACGCCTACTTTATTACTGACCTACTGAGCGTTTTATGTAAAACTTCGTCGGCAGTTTTTTACAAGAGCACAAAGTTGAAATCTTGCTGCTCTTTAGGGATTTTTAAGGGATTTTAAACAATCCTTTTAGGATCGGATAAACAAACTTTTTTAATGATAATGATTGAGCATTTGGAAACTATCTCTCAAAAGTAATTGAAGATGTGGCCTAAGACACGATAAAAAATGCTGTCTACGACACTTTTTTTTTCACTTACGTTTCATTATTTTTTCTTTTCTTTTCAATACTTACTGACACGCCGCGATAACGTTCACGGTTTACCGTTACCGTGTAACCAAAGAATTTCATAAATTTTGCATTACTATTTTGTCGTGACATTGCTTGCCGCCGCACCGCCTTAGTCATATTAAAGTCTATAGTGTGATTAGTAAAAATACATAAAAAGTACATCTACTTAACTAAAAGCACCCAATCACTTGTAGGCAAGTTGCAAGCAGGCTTGGAAGGTAGGTAAAACTTTTGAAAAGTTACGCGAATGTTTTTTTAGGGTCAGATTTAGAAAAATCTATGATAGTTTCCTCATTTCAAAGCTCACAAAACCCAACCAACAAACAAAATAAAAACTGATTGAATGAGAAAATGATAAACATCCTCGTATTAGTAAAGCGGAAGTAAACACTTGCCCAGTGATCATAGCAGGGACAGTCGTAAATCTTACCCTACCCCACCCCAATTCCCACGTATCCCGACTTAGGACCCATAACCTTTCCCCTTTTCCAAAGGCAAACAGATCTATTTCTCATTGTAGGGATGATAGCTGGTTTATAACAGAAAATAATGAAATAAGTAGGTGACAAAATTTGTCATTGAATTCCCCAATAACGTATTAATCTGATGAAAAAACAATGCTGCTGCGAAAAATCTTGTAAATTATACCAAAACCTTCAATCTTTTTAACAACGTCGTGGTATCAAATATCGTTTACCAAAGGTTCTCAATTACCGAAAATTCTAAGAGGTTCTTTATACATCGGGTAGGGAAGGAATACCGGGCTTTTAGCGTTGGAGAACGGATGTAAGTACATCTTTATATCTATGTAGAGAAGGTTGAAATTTATTCTGGGATCAATATCTGTCGATGTCTAAGCAGCCATAATTGGCCTAAACTTACTTAGATATGGCAATCGGTTTATTTTAGCACATTCATGAGATGCATGCAAATAGTGTCTAAGAATTTCGAGATTGAAATTTATTTTCAGTTTCAGTAAAAGACCCAAATATTCTGTTTTAAAAATTAAATGCTTCGATTATACGATACGAACCTTTACGTTCTCTCAAACTAAACGAAAATCGGTTCTACGATACCACAGACAGATACACGGACAGACACGTTAAACTTATAACACCCCTCTCTTTTTGCGTCGGGGGTTAAAAATAGTGTTTTGGGAATTGCTTCCATTAAGAATGCCTACTTACTCCAGTCTTTAGATACTTACAACTAATGAGCAAGGGGCGGGGGCGGAAATCGGAAAGTTAGCGGAAACTTTTCCGGACTTTCCTCTTTCCGTGCGCGCCCTTTGTCAAGTACCTACCGTTACAAATGCCTACTATCCTAAATCCCTACATGTATTAGATAGTATCAACAATGCGTTGTTTACAACCTTATCATATCAATATTACATTGGCGATTTCAAAGCGAGGCGAGTGCGCAGCGAGCACGCCCAGACGACGCTGCGAGTTCGTTGTGATCAGCAATCGCGGCGAGATCGCTGCGCTCACTCGCCTCGCCTTAAAATCCGATAGATAAGACACTTATTATTTTACTTGCTGAATGTAGAGTAGGTATTTTGTATTCGCTATACGCCACATGTAAAACCGGCCTTATAAATCTAAGCTTAGTTTGAATTTACCGTGATAAAATCATCGGTAACGTCAGGACCTGATTTATGTGCAATTAATCCGAGGGCCTACTGATAAGGCATGGGTTGGAACTAGTCGGGACCAATTTTAATTGGATTAGAGAGGGGGCTAATAACTGATAGTGCGATAAATTGTGCATAATTTAGTGTGTCTTCTATGATAGCTTGGGATGTGTTGCTTTTATTAATTTGAAAGAGAAAATGTGTCTCTCGCTTTGCAGATTTCAAAAACTTATATACGAGGAGTATTACACAAGAGAGTCACTGGAGGCGAGAGTAATACAGTGAGAAAAGCTTTTGGAATATATATTTTTTAAATAAAAAAGTAATGCTGGACACGCAGCATCATCTAGCTAGCCCCAAGCCAAGCGGAGCTTGTGTTATTCGTACTAGATAACTAATATACGTGGTACATAATAATATAAATTATATTGCACAGACAGATATTTTTATATTAAACTTAAAAAACACCCAGAACACCAGAGCAGATCGTACAAACATTTGTCATTGGGGATCGAACCCGCAACCTCGGGTATTTTTTCGACTTATTTCGAAATATTTTAAAAAGTATGAAACCTACAAAAATTTCAAAAACTATTTTGAAATGTACAAACTGATACCTTTTATTTGATACCCCACATGATCCTGCAGGTATCTTTTAAAATTTCGGCACCACAATTTGTATGGAATATATTAATTTTCATTTTTCATTTATTATCATTTATGTTTCATTAAATCTGCACAGACGCACTAAATGTATTATTGTTTTAAATTTCAAGCTGATAGCTGCAGTAGTTGCTGAGTTATTAAGTAGGGAAAAAAGGACAGACAAAGCAAGACCATAAGGGTTTCGAAACCGATCTTCGATCCTCGAAACCCTAATAAACGAGCGCCACTCAATACGGACGATTGACTATCTATCCCCGATCTCTGCACTCGCCCCTCGCAACACACTACATTTCTAAAGATTTCCTGCTTCGAGTATGTTCTAAAGGTATTTCTAATCATTGCTAGAATAATATAGTAACCGACGGTTTTTTTACTCTAACCACTATACCTAGTATAGTTTTATTATTATCTGTGACTATACTATATTGGTGTCGCTTTCTCTTCTTGTTTTTATCTTCCCCACTTGGGAAATAAAAGTTTTCTTGCCGCGATAAATTAGGTCAATTTGAACCAAACAAATCAAGTCCTCCAGAGACCGTTTATTTGCTCTACAAATTAGATCGAATATAAAGTCACTAAGTTCTCTAGAATAATATTTAGGTCACGAATCGGTAATAACTTTTTGTGAGGCAATAAATGTCGAGACAATTTTAATAAGTACTATAGACTTCAGAATTATGAGGCGTTTGTAGTTTATAGGTAGAGTACCTTGTGATTTTTTTTCTGATTTCAATTGGATATGTAAACGAAAACAAAAAAATAAAATTAAAAAACCCCCCGACGGGTTTTCATGAAACATGGCTAAGAACACTCGCGATAAAATTAACTATGGCACAAAAAAAACTCAACAAAAATCGGTTCATCCGTTTGGGAGCTACTATACCACAGACAGATACACAGACAGACACGTTAAACTTATAAAACCCCTCTCTTTTTGCGTCGGCGGTTAAAAAGGGGGGATCGCATAAGCATTACCTTCGATTAAAAAGCAAGAGATTTTGGTTGGTCAAATCCAATAGCTGACTCAAGCCTCCACCACACAGCCGGGATTTTGAAGCCGTGTCTTGCGTTTTGCGATTTTGCGGGGGCGGTAGCCGGAGACAGTGTATAACGGCGGCGGCGCGGGGGGCGCGCGACACAAGACGCGCTTCAAAAACGTGGCTGTGTAGTGTAGGCTTTATGTCTACTCAAAAGCCACCTAGATTTGGGTAGTGTCACTCAATGTCAAATTTCAAATTAAAATGATGGAATGCCTTACCTACCTCAATAAACAAGCTAAATGTCTCCCTATATTTAAACATAGGTATGGTCTATGAACACTTTCTTACTTTTTCAATTAATTAATTTATATTAGTCTATACGTACCTACTTAGTATTTATTTACTCAGTCATTTATCACTCATTTATATTTTCTTAAATATAAAATAAAATATAAACAATGTATGTACTTATGTTCTGTATACTATAGTAGTGTATAATACGGCACCGTCTATATCTGTACAATAGTTACGTGTAGATCGGCGAAACCGCGCGGTGAAAGAGATATAATTATAGTCAAATCTATGCGTTAGAACAGGCAGTTTCGCTAGTGTTCCGCTTCTCATACATACGGACAAAACATGGCGAAATTACTGCGGTTCCGCTGTTATGGTTCCGTAGCGGAGGTGTGCTACGGGCGTTATGAATGCGACATGCGTAGCTCCCTATCCGCACGATAGAGGCGCTGTACCAAATTGTATGGAAAAGGAAACGGCACGATCACGTCTCGTTACTTACGTAAAATAGACTCACCCCTCTGATTGAACCGCGATTGCTCGATCATCGATCAGCTGATTGATCAATCCTCGATTGCTTGACGTATGATATCAATAAGTATTAGGGTCAATCTATAAAGGTTAGGCGCCGCCGTCTGCGACTCAATTGAAGATTTATATGCGGGCGAAATTGAAGGATATTTGTAAATGACACCTTTTGTGGTCTACTTTTGGAATCCAATTTTGGGGCAGACTTATAATTGATCGCTTGATACTTAAACGATTTTTCAATAATGTGACGATTTGAGTGTCTAGACATACATCAGCGCAATGCGACAGAGCATAAGTTATTGGAACGGTGTAAGCGCAAAAACCAAGTTGTTGCTTATTTACCTACAAAAAAACCTACACATTTCAAGAAAAAACTGGTTCAAGAAACCAAATAATTAGTAATAACCAACAAATCAAAACATAAGCCATTTCAATAGACCGTAGGGTTCCTGACCACATTATGTGCGAAACAAACAAGGGTTTCGCACATAAAATGTTCGTTGCCTGAGATCAGGCGTACTTTTGGGATATTTTTATCGTATTTTTTCTCAATTGTGTTTTCACAAATCAAATCAAATCAAAAACTCGTTATTGCCATAAATACGATAATTCCATAAATACACTCAGAAAAGATTACAAATTATAAAATTAAACACACATTCAAGGAACCAAAGAAAAAATATTAAAATTTATAAATATATAAATATTGAATTCGAGTTCTTTACCACGGGGGGTACTGAAATGTAGGCCTAGTTTGACAGCCAAACCAGTTAGGTTCACCCCTTATGGCAGGTAGGCCAGCAGAGGCCGCATTTTTGTGATTTTTAAAACCATCTGAGACTTAGAAAATAGTGTTTACAACTCTGAAAAAAAAGCCAAAGTCGCATTCAGTTACAAAATCTAATGAACTTCACTCGAAAGAAAAAAATCCCAAAGTAACCCCTTTTTCTAATGTTTTTTCAATACTATGACTAGCGAACTACTGATATCACACTTTTTTTTGTACTCAACTAAAGACACTTAATATTTCTAAACAAATTCGCTTGATAAAATTATTTTCATAATCACCATGTTTAAATAACTACAAAATACACGCGCGGTGGCTTGGCAGGCGCGCGTTTTCCCTTACGCCTACTGATGCAGGCATACCTGGCCTTAACCATGTTTGTTCGGTCAGGTATATCATAGCAGTAGGTAGACATTAATTTAATAAGTAGGTTACCTATTCTGATGAATACTATGTTTTTCTATTTTTTTAATTCTACTTCGCTTTATCAAACATAGTTATTTAATTAAAAATGAGAAAAGCAAATTAATTTTGTTTTAAAATCCAGAAAGAGTCCCTTGATACCTATAAAACTACAATTTATCAAGCCTTGTCTAAAGTTAAACGACTAGAGCAGGGCCGCACTCAGGACAGACGATGCTAAGCGAAAATTAAAACAAATGAATTCTGTAGGAACCCACTAAAACAATACAATTGTCCTATCCAATTGTGTTATCTTTATTTTTCTTAAAACCCATTGAAAAACTAATCGAATCTTACACATTTTGTTACCCAACGCTTTATTCTGTACATAATTCAATTTTTTGAAGTGAAAACTTCTTTAGCGGCGTTGAGCACTTTTTCTGTAATGGGTATAAAATCTTAAACTCGCGTCAGGACACGTGACCTGATCGAAAAAGCGTAAGACGGATGGAGAGTAGACAGCTATCCCCTCTCTACGGCGCGCGGCGCGGCGAAAATGTATGCCTGGGTGTGAAAAGATTTCAACATAAACTTCGCAGACGATAAAAATCAACTATTCCGGGGTCCGGCGACGGATGAATTTCCCATACAAACGTAGTACCAAAATGATTTGTAATTTGAGAATGTTTTCATCATGGTTTGCTATTATTTGTGTTAGAATAGTATGTATACAGGTTCCTGCCATAAGATTTTTTCAAAATTTTTATCTACACAATTACTAAGACAAATTCATTCTTTCATGTAAAAATGCGATTAGGTTTAATTTCATTTCAGAAAGGTATTTTGAAAAAAAATTGTGGCAGGAACCTAGATAAATACTATTTTAATACAAATAATAGCAGACCATAGTGAAAATATGCTCAAATTAAAAATCATTTTGGTATTACGTTTGTATGGGAAATTCATCCGTCGCCGGACCCTTAATTGAATTTTTAAATAATGAATTTGGTTTAACTATGTCGAATGATCGCAATCTTAGCACAACGAAATACAAAACTACTATTGATGCGGTCTTTATTAGACATTTAAATAGGTTCGAATCAAAACTGTTCGTTTCTTACTTCAGCTACCATAAACCTATCGTATCAGTTTTAGAGATTGGCGATGATAGTTCTGGTAATGATGATGGTGAAAAAGTCGTTGAAATTATGGATGAAAGTTGATTTTTCGGAGAGATAAACTTTTGAATGTAAAATAATTGTAATAGTTTTAAAGTGTTAAATTTTTAATGTAATATAAATTGTCATGTTTGTGTACGATAGCGCAATAAATGAATATTGTATTCTACTACATAAATGATAGTACTTTTATACTGATAAAGCAATTGGTGCAAAATTATTCCCTAACCATTCCAAAATATCAAACATGCTCAACGTTAATAATCAAGTTTTCACTTCTGCCGGCACTCCCGGAGTGCAACCCGTCTTTTTTTTTTAATATTTTCATCGATGTTAGTATAATAAGTCAGACTGAACAAAAGTTAATTTTTATTTTTAGTCTTAAATTATAATTTAATTAAATAATAAAACTACCTCACTCCGTCCCTGATCTCGTTCCAGGGAACCAACTAATCCGCCAAAGCTTCAGAAACTTTAATTACAAGATATTTTAGTACAAAAACTTAGAGCCATAAAACACGCTAGACATCTACAAACATCATTTAGAAACTAGCAACTTCCTTAATGAGAAAATGATGGCTTTTACAACTCATTTTAAAACGTATTAAAATAGATATTACAATAAATGTATGCATAACCCGCCTTCGTTGGTAGTCGGGTAAAAACTAGCATTATAATGTTGCCAGTTCTGATCCGTTTATTTGCGCCTAGCTATGAAAAAGCAAAAACGAATATAATATTTCATAGGAAGGGACTCCGGGTAATCCGACGGTTTTTATCTTTATCTCATTTGGAGAAGGAAAATTGTGGAATTAATACTATTCCATTTGTCATTCCATTTAGATAATTAATTTAGAATGAAGTTCCGCAAAGAAACAACTGAGTCTATTAATTAATCAGAGAGAGAACAATTAGAAACAACAAACAAAACCTATTTCTAAAATAAAACGAAACCGAATAAGGAAAAACAGTGAAATTGCTGACAAAGCGAAGTTAAATAGATCAGGCAGTTGAAAACCTACTAGTTACAGCTGTTTTTATTATTTGGAGATTGGAGCACCGACTACCTTGTTCGGTGTTGTTTTATCTCATCTCATGTTTGCATGAACAACCCAGCTTCATGCCCTGGCTACATTTAAAAGATTTAAATGTATGCAATATGATTAAAAATACAAAACGTGGCAGGTGTGCTGCCCCAGCTGTAGAATCTATTTTTCTACAACCATTTTTCAGTGACACAAAAAAGAATAGTAAAATTTTTCACACAAAAACTTTAGCATTGCCCCGTGCATGCTTGCTTCATTTGCATTTTAGAATTAAATTATTTTGGTGCAACGCTGTTTAAAAACGTGGTAAAATTTTCTATTAAATTGTGCTCGAAATTGTATACTTTGTTGTTTTATATTTTATGAAATTCACCTCGAAACTGATTTTAATTTAAGAGGAAATTGAAAAAGAAAATTTCATTTTTATGCCGCTTATTTTTACGCTAATGATCACCGGACACGAGTGTTGTTATATCGGGTTTTGTTATAAAAAAGGCCCATAATATTAAAGCAGCAATAAATAAATAGATACTCTTATGAATGTGATACAGTTGGCATTTTATAAAGCCATTTACATCAAGAGCAGCATGACAGCACACATCAAAAAGCAAATGCTTATTTTGGAACACAGATATGGAACCTAGCTGCCTAGTAGTGGTGGGCAGCTCTGCCTTCTGTGGTAGTTTTAAAACTGTGTTACAGAAGGCATTTAATTTTATTCAACGAATCAACAATTTGATATGTGGTAGCAGCTCCATCTACCATGTTAATTAGATCTCTGCTAGGTTTGAGTCAAAACATGTTCTCTAAACGAGTTCCCGTTTACTTCTCACCAGGGCCGTATGCAGTCAGGTGGAAATAAGGGGAGCTAACTGTGTTAGCGTCGCGTCGTCGTCGTCGTCGTGGTCGTCAGGTTAAAAATTAATCAGTTGTTCTGTAGGATCACAACTTTGCTAATTTCGAAAATATTTCTGTTGATTTATAGTGAAGGCGCGGAATAGAATGCAAGAACCACCTGAGATCATTTGCCTCTTGCTACGCACGATAGACAAATTTTCAGCTCTCTGAGTTCTACTGCCTCTGTATTGGACCAATTGTAAAGCGATTAGTTGACTTTCTTTTACTGTAAGAATATTTCGTCGTATGTCTCTCTCTCTCTGTGTACGATTAGCCCCTCAGAAGCTCCCTATTAGATTGATCCTAGCTTCTTCCCCTGCTCCAGCCGCCCAATAATCCAAGCTGCTATCTGCCCTTTCTGATTAATCCTTGCTCCAGCCCTGTACTTCGACTATCCTGCAATAACTCACCTGTGCTATTTTAACTGCGAGAACATGATGTCGAACATCACCATGAGTTCCAATTTGCCGACGCGTCAGCGGCCGCTGTCCGAGGGTCGACTGCCCCCTCTGATGGGTCCTAGCTCCAGCCCTGTACTTCGACTATACTACAGCGACTCACCTGTGCTATTTTAACGTTGTACTGCGAGAACATAGCGTCGTACATCGCCATGAGTTCCGATTGGCCGACGGCGGCGGCTGCGCGAGGGTCGAGGATGCTGCCGGCGTCCTGAATAATATTACAATGTTATTGAAACGGGTAACATAAACGTTTTCAATGGAACGGAACGTAGAACGGTGTAAACATAGACGGACACATAGAATAAAAACTCGCTGCTGTCTCAGCAGAGGGATAGTGTCATTCATCAATTTGACAATGTGTGTAACCAAAAACCGGTCTATGTGTGTTTTGACAGCACGTAAATACAGTGATTTCACTCACACATTCGTATGATTGAATGTTCCAAGTGAATAGTATTTTCCCTTAAAAAAATGGGTAACTGAAGCAAAGTTCCAATTAAGAAAACACGTCATTGTTTGTTATCCTACCTTTTTATTTTTTAAATTGTCTCATTTCAATTTATTGTAGGTGTCAATAGTTAATAGTCAAATAGCAAAAATCTAAAAAAAAACTATGAAAATAAGATGAAAATCCATTTCCAACGTCTTGTTTTTTTTTTTTTTTTTACGAAATATTAGGTAGCTGTGGTTACTATCATTCTACATAGGTCAAACGACAACAAGGTTATAATCCAAGTCTGCAAAATAAGATCGGCTCCAATCATTTTCGGAACAAAATTTTAAATAGACGGTCAAGTGCGTGTCGGCCACGTGCAGTGTAAGTAGTTGCACGGTTCATGGCCTATCTAAACCAACGTATTTACTGGTTTTATATATCGAACAACCTTATCTAAGTTATTTTCAATAAAATTTGTTCATATTTTCCTTTTTACCTACCAAAGCACATTTTTTAAGTTTATTAGGACGACTATTAGGTACTCAACTAGTAAAGCATACTAAAGCTAAGTAGTTTTCCTTTTAAATTCATATACCTACTACTAGCATTTTTTTCACAAATTATAATTTCCAAGTTAGGCAAGTACCTACTTGCTAACTTGGAAATTATAATTTGTGTTGTAAAATTATAACCTACACTAAAAAATCTGGATTTTTTCCTACGACTTCTTCAACGTTAATAGTAATAAGGTACATATTATTATACCCATTCCAAATTACAGCTTTCTAGTACTAATAGTCTCTGGACTAAGCTGTGGACGACGGAGCGACGGACATGGTGAACTTGTTTACTACGGAACCCTAAAAAAGATCATGTGCACGTGCAGGTATTGTATGATTAGGCGATGGATTGCAATTTTCAATTTGAGTTTATTGCATTTGCTCCCCTTGGAGTTGAGAGAGGTCCGTACGGTATCAAGGTTTTCTGGAATTTAAAAAAATATCTGAGCATCTGGTCGAAGTGACCCGAGAGCTGGTGAGTATCTGGCGCAGCGCATCAACCTTGCCATACAGGGCATACAGGCCATGCTAAAAGGGTTCTCTATTGTCCAAAATGTAACTATTGTCTACTCCACAGAGGCCTAGTCTACTGACCTCATGCCAGGCTTGCGGTACGGTTGACATAATTAAATTACCAACTGCAAAACTAACTAACCGCTGAGAATAAACTTATGAAATAGGTGTGCTCAAACCTGAAACTAATCTGTAAACTAAATCCCACTTGCCAGATTAAATTAGGGCTAGGCCCTCGGCGGGGTAAAGAAGCCCGGTACTCACTCGCGAGAGATAACCTTGTAGGTATGTCAAGATACAATATTATATTTACTATAGGTTACACTAAAAAAAAGACAGCGCTTACGCCCCGCTTACGCCCGCCGTTCCCAAAACTTATGCTTTGTCCCGCGCCTATCCTCTTCACAAAATGGCGCGCATTGCACAATTCACTCGATGTAAGATATCTGTGCAGAGCCCTGACGCCCGTAGCACACCTCTGCGGAATACGAGTAGCGGACCCGCTGGATGAATCCCGCAGCGATCAAGTGTAGTTTGATTTGCGGAACTATAGCGGAGGTGTGGCCGACGTCGGAGCAGATCGACAAAACCGCGCGGGGAAAGAGATATAATTATAGACAAATCTATGCGTTAGAACAGGCAGTTTCGCTAGAGTTCCGCTTCTCCTACATACGGACAAGACATGGCGAAATTACTGCAGATCCGCTGTAAGGAACTAAGATAAATCCTATACAAAAATGGAACGTCTCGCTGACGTCTCCAACTCTCGATACGAACTCTTTTTAACCCCCGACGCAAAAAGAGAGGGGTGTTATAAGTTTGACGTGTCTGTCTGTGTATCTGTCTGTGGTATCGTAGCTCTCAAACGGATGAACCGATTTTCGTTTAGTTTTTTTATGTCTTAGATAATTTTATCCCGAGTGTTCTTAGCTATGCTTCATGAAAATCTGTGAGGGGATTTTTAAATTTTTAATTTTGTTCTTGTAATACCTCAAGCTAAGCTCTTATTTTTGTCAAACCTATCTGAATTGCAGTTATTGGGCTGACTCGCTATTAACACTCCTTAACAAACCTCTGTGGTTTACTCAGTGTTGTTATTATAAGTTTTCTATGTAATATAGTTTAAGTTGGTAAAAAAATAAATAAAATAAAACGTTAAGTGCGAGTAGGACTCGCGCACTAAGGGTTTCGTTTAATTGTAAGCCCTTGTTTCTTGCCAAATATCATGATTCTAGGTCTACGGGAAGTACCCTATAGGTTTTATGTGCATGTGATTATCTTGGAAATTTCAAAATATACGGGCATAAACGGCTGTAACTTTTGATTGCGTTGAGTTAGAAGTATTATTTATATCGCGGTTTCAAGAGGTTACGGACTTGAGTATTTTATATTAATTTCAACTCGATACGACAGACAGACAGACAGACGTTCAAAAAAGTGATCCTATATGGGTTCCTTTTTTTCCTTTTGCGGTACGGAACCCTAAAAAACAAACTATTGAGTGGCTAAACTCGGGGCTCAGATCACAGTTCCTTCTAGTTATTGTTACTTAAATCATATTGTTTAGGTAGGTGGTTCCGGTGTGCATGTAAAAAGAGCCTTACTAATCAGTGTAACAGATCGCTAGTGAGTACTCGGCTAGTCTCTAGGCGCGGTATCAACTCTCCAACTTTGTTCCACGCATACTTTCGGAATGAAACAAAATTTTGCCGAATAGACCAACTTTTATTTGCTGTGAACCTATGCGTCGTGTTTTGTGGAGAGAATTCCCAATAGCTTTCAAAATGTGAACAAGGCCGTCGAAAATATAGAGGCCTGAAAACTACCTTCGTGGCAGTATTTATTAGTTTCTGTCGGTAGCATCCAGTGGATCAGAGTGGGATAGGGCCTAGCTTTGCATGGTGGGTAAGCCCCCGTGTTTGTCGATATTGACGATTTTGCGTTTACCATGACTTTTTTTTTTTTCTTTAGGTTAGAAATACTTAACTGTTTGTTTTGTACCTACAATTTTTCAAATATTTTTGTGTGCGTATTGTTGTGGGAAAATAAATATACAGCGTTTTATGTACGCACTGTTTGTTTTGTACCTATGTATGATTTTGTAAATATTTTTGTGTCCTATGTTCAAAATAGGAAAATATACAACGTTATATGTATGCACTTATCCCTTGTCATGGAATTTGACAAAAATGCCTCCTCGGCCGTAGGATGATCTTGAAGTCCTTCTCAATTTCCTATGGATTATTCTAAACATTTTGTAAACTGACCTCTGTAGAATGACAGCTCCCTCATAGACAAAGACACGAGTAGCTTCTGTGTAAAGTTCTATTATCACCAGAGTGACAATCTGGAGTTACAGATGCTTGCCTCATCAGCACACATGTCCACTGCTGAACGTGTCTCGCTCAAACATCAGGGGTTTTTTCCATATTCACCACACTTGGCATGTAGATTGGTGATCTTACTGGAGGTGTTAAAATACCTACACAGAAAGAAACTGCTGCTCTTCTGGTAGGTTACTTTAGTCGGCTGTTACGACATCCACGAGCTGAGTTGGAGTGGACGATTTTTACGTTAGAGTGGTACAATGTGGAGGTATAAAATAGCCGTGAGTGAAAGGTAGTACCTAAGTAAATGATGATAAACGACTCTTCTCTACTGGCTTGTCTAGTATGATCGCTAGGTGACAATGTCTCCCTCATCGACAAACTTCATAGACTTTATAGACAGGAGAAGGTCTTACGTCAGATTCGTTCGTAACAAGAGTGGCACAACATGGAGACATACCTACCTAGCAGCACAGTACATAAATATATTTATGTACTGTGCTAGCAGTGAGCGAGAACAGAAACGATGATAATGACTCTTCTATACTGACCTCTCTAGTATGATCGCTAGGTGACATCGACTAAATATGCTAGGTTACAATGACTCCTTTATGGGCAGAGACATGACAAGCTCCTGCATCAGCTTCTATCACCACGAGAGCAGTGCAATGTAGAGGGACTACCTAGCAGTTAGTAAAATGTAGTAAATGATAACAACTCTTCTATACTGACCTCTCTAGTGTGATCGCTGGGTGACAATGTCTCCCTCATAGACATAGACATTAGAAGCTCGTGTGTCAACTTCTGTCGTCCGAAGGCCACTGCGCCGCTGGTTACCATGATGCACTCTCTGCCTTCGTGGTGGCATTCTGCAACCTGGTGGACAAAACAAGGAAGGTAATGATCATTATCATCATCTAAAACCTTTGTTATTTAACTGATGGTTAAGGGTCTCTCCTGATAAGTCCCTTAATGGTTCTTATCATAAGGGGGTAAGGTAACGCAATCCCTACGCTGGGTACGCTGGGGGATACGCTACCCCCTAGGGCAGTTTACAAAACAAATAGGTATGTAATGTTGCTCTATAAAAATAACTAAAATTCTGGAGACTAATGTACACGTTAAATCTACCTTCTGTTGGCTATAGAAACTTGTAAAAACCTACGTGACGCATAAGTGTACCTGAATAACCAACTTAAAATAACTTATCTAAGCAAATTGTATTCGAAATCATTCAAATTACCCTAATCCAGGACCAGCAAACTGTGGCACGTGTTAGCTCATTCATAATATTCAACGAAATAACTTTTCACTCTGACAAAATGCTAGTCTTCCACTGAAAATATCTTCTGACTTCTACTGTGATCGAAGTGATTTCAAGATTTTGTACATTTATCAAACTAGCTGTAAGCCGCGAGTTTGTACGCTTTATGCGTATACAAGCCTCTAGAGCCAGTGGTTCGGGCTGTGCGTTGTCTGTCAGTGAGTCAGGTCTCCTTTATAAGGAAAACAACTTCCGAATTTAAGAAAACGATGAATGAAATTTGTATCTTTTGTAAGGGAAGTCTACATGTAAAATTTTGTAGTTAGGTATATTGCATTCGACGACCTCCGTGGCGCAGCAGGCGAAGGTTCGCCGGCGACGCAGGAGGTTGCAGGTTCGATTCCCGCCTCGGAACAAATTTGTGTACGATATGCAGAAGTTTGTTCCGTTGGTCTGGGTGTTTTCTATGTATACTAAAAATATCTATCTATGTAGTGTATTGTATTAAGTATATCAGTTATCTAATACCCATAACACAAGCTCTGCTTAGCTTGGGGTTAGATAATGCTGTGTGAATTGTTCAGATATAGAGCATTTTTGTTAGATACAAACTTAGTTTTAGGAAAACTCCGTCATACGTTAGAGAACGATGAATCAAATGGGTGATCGTTATCAAAGGGGAATCTACATGTAAAATGTTGTACTTCTTTTGCTTACGGTTGCTGAGATAGAGCATTTCCGGTTAAACTTTAGTTTTTTCATTAAAACTATGATATAGGAAAACACCGTCAGAATTTCAGAAAACAATGAATGCAACGTGTGATCAGCGATGTATCAACGTTCGAAACGGTGATATTGAATTTGCAATTGGATCGGGATTGGAACTGGAGTAGAGGTTCTTGGGTTGCCACCACAATTGACCGGGTGTTGGGACACCATTCACTTTGGACCGACGACATTGTTGTGGTCGCAGGGAATCATTCTCCAAAAGACGCAATCGTTTGTTTCGTTTACTTTTTTATGCAAATTGGTAGGTAAATTTTTAAAATCCGGATCGCGGCAGCTTTTATAAAATTATCTATATTAGAGTATATTAATTGGTCGAAACGAAACACGCCATTTCATGTTGGAGCATTAAAATAGTCCTCTAGGGCTCGTATTTGTGGCGTCGTTTTGGGGATGCCTATGTCTGTGTAGTTTTGTGAGTTGATAATGATGATGGACATTATTCCACAGTAAGCAAAACGATGACGTCTTCCAATCCAATTTTCGGCCACGGCGGCCTCTACGAAGACTAGCTAGGTGTGCAGGGCATATTATAGTTCCCAAGTGTGTGCGCCTTCACAGGTGCACTCTCTATTCCCTCACTGTCATTCATAATCCGATGGGACGGGAGAGAGGTCAGGAACAGGACCACAACAGGCTAAAGGTTTCTTCGTCGCTTCTTTACTTTAGTCTACATACCGAAGCGACAGAAATCAAAAATATTACTTTATTTCCGTGTCAGTGTTTAGTTTTACAATTTGACCTTTTCTAAGTGTACATTTATTGTATTTATGGAAATCAAGAGTTTTTGATTTTGACTATCCGAGGCAAGGGGATGCAACACCGCCAACATCTTGACTCTGGGCTGTTAATGTGAATTTTTCTTGCAAGAAAAATCCCTATAACAACTTTGGCCCGACCCAGGTGAGCAAAATACGCCAATAGTTTTTCTAGCAGTAACCAATACACACCTGAAAAAGTGCCTCATGATTTTGCTGTAAAGGAAGGTTCTTTAAAAGCCATTCATTTTATGGAAGGCAACCCTAACCACTCCGAAAAGCCTTTGATTCCTTTCTATTACAAACTTTCTGCCGTCTTTGATTTTGCTTGGCTTATTTATCCGCCTTTCTGTTTGATATTAAATTTCATCCTGATACATAAACATCTTTTGATTTAGAAGAAGTGGTAGTGCGTGGTTCAAAAGAGCGTTCTTATTAAAAAGATTTTATTAGTAAGTATTGAAATAAATTTCATTACTTAAAGGTACATTGATTCACGATAACTACCTCTTCCTCAATTACTGAACCCAAAACTAAAAGGGTTTTGAAATAATTATCGACCACGCTTGGGAGGCGGATTGATAATAGCAGTAACCCTTAAAGGTGACTTGGGGAAAATCCCGACTTTTTGAGATTTGCCCCCCCAGAGCCCACCCCTCCCTGTGACAGCCACCGCCGCGAGCTGCTTGCAGCTCGCGCACTTATAAAATACTAGTTTTACTTATAAGACTTTGGATTACACAAACGAAACTTGTAATGAGGCCCTTATCTATCAATAATTTTGTATGGAATTGTCGATTCGAAGATTTTCTTGGACGGCTCTTACGACATATACCTAGATAGATATTGCCGTCGTCGCCGCGTCCGTCGTCACGCTATAGCGTTGATATATTGATATTTCAATAAATTTGAGATTTTACAGATTTATAGATTCTTGATTTATTCCGTGATCATGGCGCATGAAACTGTGCCGAAATATTGGTAAGCTCAAAATTCAAATCATGGTAAATATCCCGTTATTAATGACTTTAGTGTTTATAGATTTTATTTATTTGTTTAGTCATATTCATAACACAAGCTCTGCTTAGCTTGGGGCTAGATAATGCTGTGTGAATTGTCCAGCATTATTTATTTTATTTTTATTTATTTTATATTAATCATAGATGGCAATATATGGATGAATCGCTTTTTGGACGAACCGCCAGAATTTAGTAAGGTTCCCCTGGGAGAAGGGATGAAAGTAAAATTCCTTTACCGCGCATCACGCCGAAACTACTGAATGAGTTGGACTGAATTGGTACGATTTGAGTTCAAGGAAGGACATGGGATACATTTTATCCTGGAATTCAGTAAGGTTCCCCTGGGAGAGAGGATGAAGGTAAAATTCTTTAACCGCGCATCACGACGGGTCAACGCGTCGGATTTCATGCATTCTTTTTATTAGAAACAATGTTGCAAGATCGAATTTCACTAAATCAGTAGAAAGTCGAATAGAAAATCAGTAGATTGATGAAATAATCTGTAGATTGAAGAAAAAAATTTGTAGATAAAGGGTAGGTAAGTTCCTATCTATATTTATTTTTCCAAGACGCACCCATTAGTTAGGTTCCTACCTACTAAGGTGGTGCGTCTTGGAAAAATAAGTTAGGTTCCTACCTTACATGATTTATGGTGGTTTAGCTGGTCCAGTTAACTGTACTACCGAAGTTTGGTTGGAGTAAGTGGTCCAATTAAAGTAACTGGACCACAAAAAAATATTTTTACTGTGGTACACAGCCAACTGTACTTACCTACTAACGAAAAAAATATTACGGTGATCCAGTCAAATGGATCAGGAGCCCAATTCTGCATTACAATTGCTTCAGTATGACAATGGAATCGTCGCAGAATCATAACGTAGAATCCTTAGATTAATAAAACTCCAGATAGTGCGTGCGAGATAAATTAATAGTTTCAAACTTGACGTGCGTCTCTCCATCTGCATTCATCATAATTTTTTTCATCTGAGGTGGAATACCAAAACGTGTCATTCTGTGTCGATACCCATGTCATAGTGAAGCGATTAGTATAGCAGAATAGGGCCCCAGCTGAACGGAACCATGAGTAAGAAGTGAAACGAGTATGACACTTAACACTGACGCTGGCCGAGTCGTAGCTGAAAGTCGTGTGGATAAAGAATAGGATTGAAGATGACAACATGCTATCCCCCGTAGACCCTACACGATTTTTTGCACGGCGGCGGCGGCGTTTCATAATATGAGAGACTATGGTTAAATGTGAACTTAATTAATCGGCAGGTAAGGCAATCGCGAACGAAGTTGCGGGTACAGCTAGTATTATAAATAAAGCCGAAAGTTTATGAAAATTTTATTTTGTTTTTTTGTTTTAGATCTCCAAAACTATCGAACAGATAAAAATGAAATTTGGCGTACACGTAGAACGTAGCTTAACTTAGATAATAGCCTCATTATTATACCGAATATACGCGTGCAAAGCCGCGGGCAGAAATTAGTATTCTATAAATTACTATCCAATCTCCCATCCATGCCATGCGCCTTGGTTTTTAGCCAGTCAGTGACAAGTCCAACGCATGATTTTCCGGATTTCATCAACTCCAATACAGCCAAAATTCAAATATACATAAAAGTAGAGGCAATTTACAGTGATGACCTTTTGGAAGCTTTAGGGCCCAAGGTTGAAACAGATTACAGAAATAAATTCTGTAAATATTTTCCTACAGAAAATATCTCTAAAGTGCTCTCAAAATATAAGAATAATTATTATAACTGTATAAGAGAATAAAAGAGAATTTTGAAATGAAAAGACTGCTAAAACAAGAGTCAATACTATCAAACACGGACTTAACAAGAAAAGTCTCGCAAAAAGCAATTTGCAGATCACGAATTAAGTCAAGAAATTGCTAAGAAAACTCGATAAGTAGATCGAATGCGATTGGGTCGTTAAAATTAAAACGAAACTGCACTTTGCTAAGTGCACTTCCGTTAATGGCCGCGGTGGACTACGAATGAATCTTTACCTTCTGGTGGTTCGATTTACGTTGGCGCTAGATTCGATTTTTTTTCATATTTTCTCTTTTTTTCTACAAAGAATATGAGTAGCGGAAAAGTAATTTGCTGCTAGTCGTAAACCAACTTTCCTACGAAAACGTATTGATTCAATGGGAGGTAAGGTAATTCTGGAGCACTTGGGAATGTAAGACATTTTTTACTAAAAACTTACTAAAATATATTACCAAATGCTTCAAAAGTAGGTAATCATGGGTTCTTTTCTTAGGTAATATTTTACTATAAAACTGATTTCACTTAATGTCCTTCCAACACAAACTAGGTTCGTAGTTAACCCACTTACATTCATAATCAATTCATAGGTTTCCGATTTGTGTCAAACTGATTTCGTGTAAATTTTATTCCATGTCGATGGAAAAAAAAGAAAGAATCGAAAAAAAAATCTCGCGCGAAGTGTGAATCGAGCACCCTTCAGTGGAATCGTCGTCATAGTATTTCCTTCTGCAATGGAATTTAAGCTTTATAAGCCCAGTAAGAGAATTCATTACTCTTTGGTCTTACCACAGTATAATAGCATGAATCGACAATGAGCGCCTTCTGTATTGCTTTGTTTCTCGGATTGTTCGCCGATGGAATATAAACTTAATCGCATTATAAATAGCAACTAGTTTCCTGGGAATGATAGCAGAACTTCAAACGGAACCCCTGTAGATGCTGAGATTCTTGAATTTAGAACTGTCAATCCAAAGAGCTTCATAACGAGTCTGCTTTGATTTAATAAAGATTACAAATTTAATAAAACCTCATCTTGCCTTTTTAAATTTAATTCTGTCAGTGAATAATCACATTCCAGTTTTTCCAAAGTTTTTCACAACAATGAGGGGTGTTCTTATATTTTTTTTATATTTTGTTCAACCAGACTGAAAATATAGCGCTTTCATTTGAAATTAAAATGGCATAGACCTTCACAGCCGTGCGATTACGCAAAAAAACACCTGTCCTGTAATTGACATTTAAAAGCCATTTCAATATGGCCTCAAACCCCATTTAAATGGCCTTCGCCATGCAACTTCAAATTACGATGGCTATTCAAAGGGCTTTCAAATGTCAATATAGAATGGATGGTTTTTGCGTAATCTATATAAATATAGATTTCGCAAATATAGGTAGATAGATTACGATTATATAATGCGTAATAGGGATTTTCTGTCTTTGCAAAATGCCTCATTCATATAACATAACCTGTGAAAACCGAACAACGATCCATCACACATAAGTGACATAACACATCTACAAACTTTACCAGACCACTGCTGGACATAGGCCTCTATATGATCGGCTTATAGGCTCTTATCATTAGGGGGTAGTGCGTTATTTCCCATGGGTCGGGGATCGCAGTTCGATTGTGGATCTGTTCTGCAGAGGGCGCTGCTGTCCGCTCCCGGTGGATATCCTTTAGTCGCCTCTTACGACACCCGCGGGAAGAATCGCGGTGGTGTAAATTCTAAGCCAGCACCACACAGCAATGAAATGATCCATACCTGTTCAATAATAGAAGCCAGTCTTCCCAGGGCCAGTCCATTCCCGTCTTCTCTGGTTATGACAGCACTGCCTAGCTTCACCACCAGTCTTCTCGCGTATTTGAGCTGAGATCTGTCTGTGAAGGTCTTCTTTTGTATTCGGTCTGCGCTGACTAGTGTGCGTTTGTCTACGTTTAGTCCCTGCTGGAAAAAAAAGGTTTTTTAAAAGTTTAAGTCCCAAAATTAATTCGACTTCGACGGAATTTGAACCCGCAACCCTCTCTTAGTACGGAATGCGCCGCCAATTACGCCACGAGATCAATTACCAATTAAATGAATCATTTATACCCCGAGTGTGAGGCCTTATGCGGAAAATAACAAAACCTTAGATTTTTTATTATGCACGAAAGAGACTTTATATTCGGTCGAGATGTACCCATACTCAAAAGTGAAGTGGACCACTCGTCGGACGAGTTTTAGATAAATAAATAAATAATGCTGGACAATTCACACAGCATTATCTAGCCCCAAGCTAAGCAGAGCTTGTGTTATGGGTACTAGATAGATTCGGACGAGATATACCCTAACCCACAGTTTCACAGAGGCTGACGCTGTCGCAGCCCCTGCAGCTGCGGGTCGCACCGCCGAGGCTGGGCAGTGAATAAATAAATAAATATAAATAAATAATGCTGGACAATTCACACAGCATTATCTAACCCCAAGCTAAGCAGAGCTTGTGTTATGGGAACTAGATAACTGATATACTTAATACAATACACTACATAGATAGATATTTTTTTATACATAGAAAACACCCAGACCAACGGAACAAATTTCTTCAGATCGTACACAAATTTGTTCTGAGGCGGGAATCGAACCCGCAACGTCGTCAAATGCGTTAATACAGTAGGTGCCTACTTACATCATGTGAGACCTACAGTGGCGATCGTTTAATTAACACGGTAACATACAGCATACACCACTTACATTAAGCATCTCACCTCACCTCAACAGCCTATATTTGTCCACTGCTGGATGCAGGCCTCTTCCTAATAAGCTTCTTCTTGGCTTTTATTCCATGGACCCATGGGAGAGTGTCCATAATCCCCATGTTGGGCATGCGGATTAGGGATCGCAGTTCGGTGGTAGAATTGTTCTGCCGGGGGCGCTGCTGCCCGCCCCCGGTTGATATCCCTGAGTCGCCTCTCACGACACCCGCGGGAAGAATTGAGGTAGTGCAAATTATAAGCCGGCACCACACAGCTATTAATTATCTAGTTATCATCAATTATCTAATCTGGGCTTTTGCCCGTAGAATATGAAGGTATATTTTGTGTCTTGGGTTTTTGATTTTTCAAATCAATATTAAAAACATGCCGCGCCAAAAAAGGATGAGTAGATGGCGCTGCTAGTATAAACATCGGCTCCGTATAAATTTATTTAAAAAAAATAGTTTAAGTGTACATTTTACTAAGACTTAACTATAATTAGAACAATAACGTTTCAAATCATAAGTGACAGTGTTTTCCAAAGAAACAATCTAATATTTATAGTGAAATATGATCTGAACTGCGATCGGTGTTAAAAAATTTTGAACCTGTAATTATTGGGTCAAATCTACAATGAGAGTCACTCACAACCAGTGCAAACCCAAGACCAAGTGATAACAAGCAACTTATAACTGATGTGTGATATAAATTACAGTAAGTTGTCAAAGAACATTTTCGCTCATCAAAAAATGTTTTGAGGGTGTTGTGATTAAAGTGTGACTCATTCCAGTAACGAACTTTAACAACAGTCCACGAACTTTCACATCACTTACGAAGTGAACAATAATTTCGACTTACATTGCATGATCAATCTGGTCGAGTGGTCTCACTGTACGACTGCTGATCAATCGGCACCGTGTTCTAGTCTTGACGAAGGTGTTATTTTTGCATGTAGATTTCTTCGCTAACACCATCTAGCGAGCAATAAAAGCGTTTCTATCGCCAATAATGGACCAGCAAGAAAACATCACCTTCAGACGAGCCCGTACGCACTTGAATATAACCAGAAACGATGCAAACATGAGTGTTGACGCGCTAGACGTCACCACAAACAGCCTTCCTGACGTCTCGATCGATGACGAACTTCAAACTTTATTACATAAAATAGAACAGCTTCAGATACAACTCAACAGCGCTCACGAAGAAATAGAGCAACTATCACTACAAAATAGAAAATTATCAAAAACGAATATGGAATTGACGAAAAAAAATGTGCTCTACAAAAAAATTGGCAATAGTCCGGCTAAATTTTTATCTCCAAATATGTCAACACCTCGTAACAACGCAAAACATCAGCAAAAACCGAAAGTCCACAAAGAAACGCAAACAGACAGTATATCACAAAAAGAAACCGAAGTTATGTCAAGCAAAAAATCACATAAAGAAACACAAACAAACACAGAAATAGCTAAACAAACTATCTCAAGAAAAGAAAAAGAAACACAAACTAATGTTGTACCAAGTATGGAAAAAATAACTCAGCCAAAATATCAAGATTTGAACCCGCACCCCTCTACTTCACTCGATGCGATAAACAATCTAACTCAAACTAGAGACAAATTCTCACCTCCAGTTGCTAGCCAGAAATTTAATAAGATTTGTTTATTAAGCAGCCAAAAATCATGTAATCTGCAACACAAAACTATCGTCGAGAATGAGCAGATGAACAGATATGACATCTGTCACTACAGGAAGCCAGTCTGTGGCATACTGCCTTTATTGGAAGGAATCGAGGAGAAATTAAAAGACTTTACGATGCAGGATTACTGTGTAATATTTCTAGGAGAAGAGGATTTTAAAAGTACGAATAATAACTTAGAGTTGGTTATGTATATTAGAAAAAAGCTGCTGAAAGTACTATTTACTAATATTATTATTTGCTTACCAACATTTAAATGCCATAAATATGCAACGATGTTCAACTGGCGCATCGAAAACTTCAATAACTTGCTCTACTTAGACAATGAATCGAAACAATATGCATATCTACTTGATTCAAATCTAAACTTGAATTACGACTACAGGATGTTCTCAAAAGAGAACGGAAAAGTGAATATCCATGGCTTGCGAATAATTGTTCACGACTTGGGAAAATTAACTAAACGTATAGCTGAGCAGAACTTTTCCTGTACTTCAAGCACTAACGAAGAATCTGCAGAAAAACAAGAACATAACGAGTTGCAGTTTTTTCTCGAATAATTACTTACACATAATGCACCAAAATATTGCAGGGCTATTTAATAAATCTGACCTATTGACCCTATATGTAGACGAAATAAATAACCAACACTGTATTGACATAGATGTACTCTGCATCACAGAGCATTTCATTTCAGCAGGTCAAGAAGACCTACTTAGCATTCCTAACTTTAATCTTGCAGCATGCTATTCAAGACCTAAAAACCGTGGAGGAGCATGTATTTTGGTCCGAAATGGTATAACGCATAATGAAATTAATGTAACAAAATTATGTGTAGAAAGTGTTTTTGAGTGTTGTGCCATCGAACTTAAGCAATATGATATTACTCTAGTATGTGTGTACAGGGTGCCTAACCCTAAAAGACTTAATTTATTCTATGACATTTTGGAACAACTATTATTTAAAATTTGTAACACCAAAAATAATATTATTCTGTGTGGTGATTTTAACATCGACATCTTAAAAAATAATAGAACTTCATTGGATTTTGAAAATTTATTACTTTGCTGTAACCTTAAATTAGTAATAAGACAACCAACTCGCCTGTCCAGTAATAGTTGTATTGATAATTTTGCAATTGTTTCTAAAAGAAATTGTAAGACTCAGGTACTAGATATCGGACTATCAGATCATACAGCTCAACTGCTAACGTATCCTGTGTGCAGAGTTTGCAAAATTAAAAGCTGGACCGTATCTAGAAGAGATTTTTGCAGTGATAATTTGTCCAAATTTAAATTATGCATGGAAAGTCTTTCCTTCTCCGAACTCTACCAAACTGCGAATGCGAACGATGCATGGAATTCGTTTTTGGACACATTTGCTCTATTCTACGACCTATGTTTTCCGAAAATAAAAATTAAATTATCAATTAAAAGAAAACCTAAATGGATATCCAAAGGGATAAAACTTTGCAGCAAAAAACAAAGAGAACTCCTCTGGGCGTATCGACGACGATCAAATATGGCAAATAAAATAACTTTAAAAACTTACTCTATGAGACTTAAAAAAATTATTAAACTAACTCAATTATCGCAAAATAGTCACAATATAAAAAAATCGATAAATAAATCTAAAACAATCTGGCAAATAATTAATAGAACAAAACAAAACACACCTCAAGAAAATATTACAAATATCACCTCTAAAAATATCAATTATACAGAACCACAAGATATAGCTACTGCATTTAACGACTATTTTATTGATCAGGTAAACCCATGTCAAAAGAAATCCTTAAATAATAATAAAATAATAAACTCATCGGTCAATTCCATTTATATGTCCCCCACTATTCCCCTTGAAATAGACAAAATCATTAGATCGCTAAAAAATAAAAAAAGCACTGGCTACGACGATATTTCCGTTCAGGCAATTAAACTAGTTAGCAACTCTATATCTCCTCACCTAAGCTACATTATAAATCTTGGGATAGCTGACGGCATTTTTCCAGAGCGCCTAAAACCAGTTGTAGTAAAGCCTATTTATAAGAAGAAGGGAGAAAAAAATGATATAAAAAACTACCGACCCATAGCACTTACATCCGCTTTTTCGAAAATATATGAAAAAATTATTTACAATGCACTGAATTCATTCTTGGAAAAAAACGATATATTAGTAAATGAACAGAACGGTTTTAGAAAGGGAAAGTCCATAAATTTAGCCATTTTTGACCTTTTAACTAAAATATTAAGAGGCGTGGATAAACGGACGCCTATATGTGCCATATATATGGACATGACTAAAGCGTTCGACTATGTAGATCATGAAATACTTCTAGACAAACTTTTTCGATATGGGATTAGGGGGAATGCATATGATCTTCTAAAATCATACCTTGAAAATAGAACACAACTTACTGAGATAAGAAGAATATGTACAAAGGCTAAGAAGGAGATTAAATATATGTCCAATGGAAGAACAATTAAGTATGGTGTCCCCCAGGGCAGTGTATTAGGTCCATTACTTTTCTTACTGTACATAAACGATTTACCCCTAGTCACCAAACATCCTATGGTCCTCTTTGCTGACGACAGCACTGCCATAGTAAAATGTACATCCTTTGATACCTATGAAACTGACATTAATGACACTCTACACAATATAATTGACTGGCTAGAAAATAATAATTTAAGTGTAAACCTTAGTAAAACAAAAATTATGCATTTTTCGCAACGTATGCCTATACCTGAAATTAAAATTATATACAAAAACCAAATAGTCGAGAACACAACCAATACAAAGTTTCTAGGTCTTGTGCTAGACAGACAATTAAGCTGGAACATACAAGCTGAAGAGGTATGTAAGGCACTTAGCAAATTTGCTTATATGCTCTACAAACTGCGGAAAATCGTAGGTATGGATGCCCTTAAAACCGTTTATCACAGCTACGTGTCTTCTAAACTACGATACGGAATTATATTTTGGGGAAACTGCACAGACAGAGAAAAGATCTTTAAATCACAAAAACGATGCATAAGAGCTATGTATGGCCTGAAGACAACCGACAGTTGTAAACCCTACTTTATAGCATTAAATGTACTTACCGTTCCAGCACTCTACATTTTTGAGATAGCTGTTTTTGTCAAAAACAATAATAATTTATTTGAGAAACCAAGCCACTTACGCAGTAGACGCGACCAACAGCGTCTGTGTTCCACCGGCGCTCAAACAGCCCTGCTTAAGAAAAGTTTCTATGGAATGGCTCCTAAAATTTTTAATAAATTGCCGAACAATGTTAAATTGCTACCGCTGACACTTTTTAAAAATAAATTGAATAAATTTTTGACATCAAAATGTTATTATCACATAAATGAGTTTCTACTAGATAAGGACATAAAAATTGAATGATTAGTAATAAGTACGTACCAAGTTTGTAATTTTATTTTTCTCAAATGTTTCTCTGTTCTATGTTATTTGATTGACAAATTTAATTATTCGATTTTTAATTATTAAGAAACTACTGACCTATATTTGCATGCCCTAGATTTAGGTAGAACATGTTGTGCTTTTATATTAATTTACATCTTTATGACTCATGTTCGCAAATAAATGACTTTTGACTTTTGACTTTTGACTTTTGACAAAAGTTTATCATTTAATGATCAACTTTGTTAAGACCTTCAAACTCGATATTCAAAGGGCGGGACACAGGGTGTGCCGGAACTACGACTGCAAAATAGTAATAATGTAGGTTTAGGTAAACAATAAATCGAACAAAGAACTAAATTAATACCCATGCTGAGGCAGAGCCATTTTGTTACTGGGTTTACATCTTAATCTAAGTTTATCATTTATTTTAGTCTAAGTTTAGTATGTGTAAGTCTGTTAACAAATAAATTTATATTCTATTCTATTCTATTCTATTCTATTCTATTCTATTATATTCTATTCTATTCTATTCTATTCTATTCTATTCTATTCTATTCTATTCTATTCTATTCTATTCTATTCTATTCTTTCTATTCTATTCTAATATTTTCAAACCTACGCGATCAGAACACATTATTATTAGTATTATTAACGGGTATTTATCGCGTTTATTTACCTATTTTTCCCGACATTTCAACAGGCTTAGATACACAGTCGTGGTGACGAGATGATATCATCAGGGCCATCATCATCAGATGAGGTCATCCCGTGACCAAGAACTGAATTGGTTGAGTAGAAAAGATAAGTAAGTAGGTAGACACGTCGGCCATATCATCACTTTCCATCAGGTGAGATTGTGGTCAAATGAAATTCTATCGACAATAAAAAATAGGTACTAGTATAGTTTAGTTAAATGGAAAGTAGATTTAACGCCCAAGTTAAATAACGAAACAAATTCAAAGCGTTCGAATAAATCTCAAATTGTGACTTGCATTACCTTTTATCAGTTAGATTAAATATTGTAAAATCTAGTTCTTAGGTATCTCATTATAAGTAAACCCTGTGATTGTATGAGAATAAAGTTCTTTACACCTATCTGGTAGGTAGAGTACCTAAAGCTCTTTTCGCAAAATCTTTCGTTTGTAATAATCTGTACGCTGTTACACGTTGTTCTAGTACACCCTGTAATGTAAGCAATTGAAATTGTTTCGGCACAGGTGTAGCTTTCATAACAGAAAGTCGATATTTCAGGTTCTATCGCGACAAATTGAGGACAAGAAAATATTTGTTCATTTTCATCATTGTTGGGTTGGATTAGATTGCAAGTACCTATCTACCTACCCCAGGTAGGTATTACATACCTACCTATTACATATCTGATTTTATCGCCATGTAAATACCTACAAAGTACCTCCACATGTTATAAAAAGGTGTTTGACATTATTAATAAAATAAACAGTGTTTGGCACTTAGGCACTTATAATGGGTAATCTCAAGAACAACTAAACCGATTAAAAAAAATCGTAAATAAAAAAGTAAGTAAGTACTATTAATTAAGTAGTTATTTCTGGGTATTTTACAAATTTAAACGCTAAAAAAAAATACTGTTCGCACAGCAAAATATTACTGATTACACAGCAAAATACTCAACTCAAAATCGGGCTCCCGAACCCCCCCCCCCCCCATTCTCATGAGCGAAGTCGCAGGCACAGGTTAGTGTATAATAAAATAATTAATAAACCACCAGCTGAGTGTAATTGATACAATGGACCTTGTTCGATTACCGCAGCCGCACTTTGACAGCTCGTAAACATAAACCTAGCTATTCTTAATGAAATATAATACACAGCTAGTATCTCTATATTCTCACAAACGTGCATCTTATGTCATTTGCGACAAAAGTATCAACAATAAGTCTTAGTCTGAATCTACATTTTAAGTTATACCTACCTAATACCTACATATTTCAATATTGAAGTATCAAAAAAAATCGTTAATTGATGACCTGAGAAGCAGGAACGTGATTGCAGAAGACCGAGGTACCAACTCTACCAAAAATGCTGGACAATCCACGCGGCATCATAATATAAGCCGGCAATGTATCATGAACACCGGCATTACTGTACCAAAAAAAGGCTCAAAAGTCCGGTCCGCACTACTGAGACTACACAAAAATCAATTTAGTCAGTAACAACTCCTATTTCATTTTTTTTAAATAACACCATTTTGTCGAATAGGACTCATCTCTGTCCAAAATTACTTTAAAAACTTAGTCTTTTGTTTGTTTCGGCATTCAAATTTTGAATTTTATATGTAGAACACCGGTGGCATTGTTATAATTTGAACTTCATGGAGGTTGAGGTTGGTATCGATTGTCGGGGAAAGGTAAGCTATTAGGATGCCTGGCTGAATCTATTTGTGAGATAGGTACCTACTTACTTATTTAGTACATTTATGATGAGCTAGGTGGGTGCAAACTGCAAACACCAGTAAGTGTGCTAATGGAGGCTAATACGCTGAGATAAGGACGTTATTAACGGTAATGCCTATCTGTTTATATCGTATACCTACTTCACATCAGTATAGTAAACATCTTTATAGATCAGGCCAAAGCATATTCACACGTTCCATTGAAGGTTTGGTAGAAGCCCAGTTGATCTACATTAGGATTTATCTAGGCATCTATGGCATTCCTGGAAATCAATCGATTACATCGTCTTGGGCAGCGAAAATAGTATTTATGAGCAAGTCATTCACTGATGCAATTCAGGGAACAGCAGGCAGATACCTACCTACTAAAAAAAGTTCTAGAGTCATAGGACTCTAGAACTTTTTATAGGAAGAAAACTCGTTCCACAAAAAGGAAAACCTTTTTCCAGTAATGTACGATTGATGTGAAATGAACTGAATTATAACTAAGGAAATGTTCTTACAAATGTTATCACTGTGAACTTGTAATCTATAATGTAGACTGTAGACCTTGTATCAAACTGTTTGACATTATCAATAATTCGGGTCATCGAACAGACGTCGATTGTTCGATGAATTTATCAGCAGCTATTGAGACTTTGGACGTTGATCAAGAGTTTGGGTGTAGATACCTACTTTACCTATATGGTTTGACAGTTGGGACTCGAAATTCAAAGTGTCAGAAACAAAGTTCCTTGCGGGGTTAAGGATGACCCCCTTTCGGCTAGTACCTACCCACACACAAAACACTCGCAAAAAATTACGAGTTTGTCGGGACTCGGGAACAAGGTTGGCCACTTTCATTTGACTTTGGGAATGGGAATGGCCTTCGCAATCAGCCTTTTAATAGTCGTTCGTTTATGGGTTCACATTAGCTGTGTAGATGCTTATGTACGTTATTGTTTGACAGCAAAGATTTGGAATTCAAAGTTTGAGAACCCAAGTTGTACCACACGGGGTCAAGGACGACCCCCTTTCAGATAGTATATACAATTTCTGCGGTACCTTGTAAAGATTCTGTCTGACAGACTAGCAAGGCTTTTTGGTTCCAGCATCAGATTAATAAATTACTGTTAATACCTACCAATCTACTAAATAAATTTTTTTATTGCCTGACTCGTCCCACTGCTTGGCAATAACTTAATTTTTTAAATTTGAATAATTTTAAACTTACCTCTTGACCCAGTTTTGGAATCACCAATGGGAACTTATTATCATTGCCGATGACGTTATAATACCTCCTGCCAACAATATTCTTGATAACGCGGCTAGCCGACAACATTATGAACTTATCGCTTACAGTTTATCGAACTTTTAAGAGCTTTTTTCAAGTTTTTGCAGTCGTTTAGCGAAGTTTTAGAAGATTATTTCGTTACAGCGTGATTTTTTCGTGGAAGTTTCGTGAATCACTTTGTGGCAATTGCCTACTTTAAGTAAATTTATTGTACGAACTTTTTTTTGTACATTTTCTTTTATTTAGTTTGACACAAATTTACACTATAACTGCTAAATGTCTGTATTTAATCACAGATTATCCTATCCTTCGTATCTTTAAAAAACACACATGTATTGTAATAAAAAATATAGTTTTGCATGTAGCAGTTTCCTAGGTTATTGACCGATCATAATTTTGTCAGTTTAATTATTATTTTAACACTGTGATAACACCAAATTTATTTTTATAAACACAACACACACGGCTGAGAGTATCACGAGTTCTGAATGTGATAAATGACTGCTATGTTTATTGTCATTAGGACTATACTGATTATTTTGTGTATTTATAGATTATCCTTATGACAAAATATACTAACTGTTGCTAAGGACCACTCAATGGTAAAGAGAAGTTTGGTTTGTTGTTGTTTGTTGAAGAGTTGATCAGAGAGTCGAATAATTGAGTTGCCTAATTGATCTACACAGTTAGATGAGTAAAATTTGTGGCCAGATTAAGCCGGGCCTCTAGCCTTTCTAGCCTCCTTAGTCTTAGTTTTGAACTTCAAATCTTTAAAGATTGTTCCTCTTTTTTTTAAATGCAAGTCTAAATCACCTTACGTGTATGGTGTTCAGTTAATAACTTAAAATCTTTATTTCAGAGTACATAGAATACGTGTAATTGACACAATAATTAATTAAAAACTCACAATGTTAGTTTGTTAACTGAGTTTGAAATTTTATGAAAATATCTATCAATGTAATTTTTTGTAATAAGTAATGAAGAAAATATTAATTAAAGAATAGAAAGAAATTGTAATTACTGGCTTAGAATTTACACCACCCCATTTCTTCCCGCGGGTGACTTAAGAGGCGACTAAGGGATCTCAACGGGGAGCGGGAAGCAGCGCCCCCTGCATAACAATTCCGCCACAAATCTAGAACTCAGCTGATCCATATTATATAAATATCAATCGGAAGCATTCCCAAGATATATAGATATAATCTTGTATTGAATATATCTTAGAGCTAGATGCTATGCGAATTGTCCAGAATTGATATTCAAGGATTTATGTATATTTTAAAAGCGTTTAAAGGTGGCCCTTTATACTTCCGCAATTCTCGGCAATTCTATCTGTATTGTTCTCTATCTTTGCGTGGTATAGTACAATCATGAATGCAGTCAATAGATACTGCTTGGTACAATAAAGTGTTATCTAATCTATCGATATAATATGATCCATAAGAGGTTTACAACTAAGTATTATGTCAACTCATAACTATTGTAAGTATCCAAAAAACTACACTTACATTCAAACCAAATCCATGAACACTAAAGCTCCTTGCTTTGTTCAACTGTGTATTTTTAAAACCCAAGAACTTCCTTCCACTGAAAGCTTTCAAGCACAATGAAAACTTATTGTAGCACATTTTGACACTTTTCCAACAACAAATTCTAACACATTTGTGAAATAAACTATTTTATTGCTATAGCTTATTTAAACGCGCATGCAGTCAGTCGCGACGTCCTATCTTCAATAGATAGTTATTATGTGCAATGTCGTGTACGTATATTACTTATTGAGCGATTATATACGATGTACATGATGTTTACTAACGTAATGTGTAGAACAAACAAGTTCTGCCCTGATTTGCAACTAGCTAGAGCACTGAGCAGATAAGGTAAACTACCTAAGCAATACCAAGAATCTATTAACAAATTTATAATGCTTGAAAAATTCAAAATCTTCGTGATTTTCAGGACTTAAATGGAACCGGCAGATTTTGACATCTCAAGCTTTAAATATACATCAGTATAGTAATAATAATAATAATACTCAAAGATATTTCTTTGGACTTACCTATAATTTTCTCATCCTATTATTGCCATATAATCACGATTTATGTGTTTCTCCTCTCTTGTCACTCTTCAACCACAGATCCTGATTTTGACGGATTCTTTCAAAATCAAAATCAAAATCAAAATCAAAAACTCTTTATTTCCATAAATACAATAAATGTACACTTAGAAAAGGTCAAATTATAAAACTATACACTGACACGGAAATAAAGTGATATTTTTGATTTCTGTCGCTTCGGTATGTAGACCAAAGTAAAGAAGCGACGAAGAAACCTTTAGCCTGTTAGTTGTTATTCTTCGAGTTGGAGCAAAACCCGTTCCAAGCTTTTTTATCTTCTAGATAATCTGATATTTTATAGTAAGCCTTTTTGCACAGCAAGGTTTTGACAATTTGTTTGAATTTATTTACTGATAATTGTTGCAACTCACTAGGAGTTTTGTTGTAGAAGCGTATACATTGCCCTTTAAAAGATACATTAATTTTGTGTAGCCTAGTTGTGGGCACAGCGAGTTTATGTTTATTTCTGGTATTAAAGTTATGTTTATCACAATTTTTAGGGAACAGATTTTTATTTCTATGAGTGTACAACAAGTTTTCATAAATATATTGACATGGTACTGTCATTATGTTTATTTCTTTGAATTTATCACGCAGGGATTCTCTGGGACCCATATTATAGATTGCACGAACAGCTCTCTTCTGCAGCACAAATACGGTGTTAATATCTGCAGCGTTCCCCCACAGCAGTATGCCATAAGACATAACACTATGGAAAAGCTGAAATAGACTAGTCTAGAAGTATCAACGTCTGTAAGATGACGGATTTTTTTGACTGCATACGCTGCAGAACCAAGTCTCTTCGATAGCTTATCTATGTGTGGGCCCCATTGAAGTTTACTATCTAAGGTTATTCCTAAGAATACTGTACTGTTTACAATTTCTAACGTTTCTCCTTTTACGTTTACGTTACTTTCTGGATACAGTCAAAGCAAAGTCAAATCTTCTTGGACAGGGCCGTTCTAAACACGACACCAAAGCATCGTCTATGAACTAAATAACGCCAGAGGGTTAGACGATTTATTTTCCATTCGTTCTGAAAATCAGAGTAACGTTTTAAAAAGACAACAGTTTATTTTAATTGTTCGAAAACAATTTACATTGTGTATAAATATAAGGTACATAATAAACACCCTGTATACAAGACTATACTATTATAGGGAAGTATAGAAAACTACTCACAGATCCTCATTCGAAGTAGGTGCGTAGTTATTCTTATCACAGCCACAATAGAGGTCGTATTACATCTAAACATGATAATTCCTAGGGTAGTAGGTACTTACCTACCCTTATCATGTGTTGTTATATGTAAATAGGAAAATATAATTGTTACTACCTAATAAGTACTTAGGTTCTATTTTACCTATCATATGTAGAAGAATTTTGATTAGGTATATACCTACTTAGTATCTAGTTTTTTAATTGTATGCTGTCTACCTAGAATCCTATAAGTATAGATAGATAGACCAATGGGACATCGTACTTTTTCAAGGCAAGTAATACTAGCTTGTTAGTCTATACAAACAATTAAATAACAAGTATCTACAATTGTGTCAATTGATTGTCCACGTTACCACTTAACGACGATTAGGTGCAGCCTCGAACGTAAAAACTAGAAACGTTCATATGCCCACATACCTAGTTTTAGACGCGCCAAATAAAATAAAGTCATACTTATAAAAAATGTTCAAAATAAAAAAAAAACCCTAAAATACAATTCATCCTTTTGGGGTCCGCGCAGACCCCTTCGGATTCCTACACATGTTCTGTGTCACCTTGTATGGGTTAATGGGTTGGACACAAGGATTTGAAAAACCGATCGGCTACTTCTTTCGACCAAGATCAATAAAGTCTATCGATTTAAGTAAATAATAATTGCAGATGATATCCTCTTGCCGAATTTCGGCTACGGCGGCGGCCAGTCTTAACCTAGGCTAGCCATGTGCGCAGGACATATTTAGTGCACAAATGTGTGCGGAAACACAGGAGCACTCTCTTCTCAGAGTGAGAGTGAGGAATTAGAGTCAAGAAACAATCCTTGACCCTCGTAAACTTAAAGATCAATTCCTAAAAGCAGTTTATATATAATATCATTGCCTAAAAGTATTTTTGCCGATTTGCCTACTTTTCCCTACAACGTGAGTAAAGGCGCGGACGTAAACTGCAAAATACCATAATAAGTTGTCATGGGTTCTAAATGCGGACACTTTGCTCCAACCGGTTTGTACTTTGATGCAAGATTTACATAAGTAAATCTTTGTCTCTTTACATACAAGAATGCGTTTTATCACGTGCTTTTGAATTGATTAATCTCCACAAAGAAAATACATAAAGAGTAAAAACATCTTCATTATCAAAGTACGTAGTTAGATAACATAAATGATTTTATAAAACCCAAAAAAAGCAGACTCCAAACTTTGATTTCACTCATCGAGCCCCTATTTAATGCCTATCACACTAATATTATAAATGCGAAAATTTGGATGGATGGATGGATAGATGGATGGCCATCCATCCATCTATCCATCCATCCATCCAAATTGTTACCTCTTCACGCCAAAACTACTGAACGAATCGGGGTGAAATTTTGCACACAGGTAATTCTAAACCTGGAATCAAACATAGGCTACTTTTTATCCCGTAAATCAATTCCCATGGGATATAAATCACCTTTAAACGTTTTCATTGAAACAACGCGTGCGAAGCCGCGGGCATAAACTAGTTAAATTATAAAATAAACTGCCTGTCGCGTTGAAAAATGAGAAAAACGACAAAAAATTAATAAAACAATTAAAGGTTTGATTAATAGGTAACAAAATCATATTACACGGTTTACGAATATTTAAATGAGAAATAAAAAATATGCAAACGAGTAAAATATTCCTAACCAGTGACGTCCTCCTCTGTACATATTACGACCTCCGTGGCGCAGCGGGCGAAGGTCCGCCTGCGACGCAGGAGGTTGCAGGTTCGATTATTGTATTTTAAAGGTGTGCAGAGGTATTTATAATTTATATAATTAGGTATCACTATAGACCCTGCTGCGCATTATCTAGCCCCAAGCTAAGCAGAGCTTGTGTTATGGGTACTAGATAACTGTTATACTTAATACAATACACTACATAAGTATCAAGTACTTGAGTACATTTCAAAATGGTTTTTATTTTTTTCTAATGTGAATTTTTTTAATTATTTATCGAACTTATTTTAAAGACCTCTCATTTGGTAGAGATTCTATGACATCGGAGGTCCTCTAAAATGAATGCACCGAAAATGCACTGAACATATTTTTGTTTTATTTTGAAATACGAATTCTACAACAATTTTGCTAGCCTCTTTGACCGTTCCAGAACAAGGAGAAAACAAGATCCGTCAAGTGCGAGTTTGACTCGCGCGCCGAGGGTTTCGAACGTTTGTCAACAAATATGTACCAAAAATACCGGTTAGAGACTTCGCAATTTAACGAATACCTTACCTAAATTAATTTAGGTTGGTACCTAATAGGTACCAACCTACATTTCAGATGGATCTCTCTGCAAGCTTCGGTCAAAGTGGGTAATGGTAAATTTTTCGCCATTTTCCAAAATATTTGAAAAAGTATGAAACTTACAGAAATTTTAAAAACTGTTTTGAAATATCCAAATTGATACCTTTCATTTGACACCCCACTCGGTGAGGTAGCCCCCCCTTTTGAAAATTCCCCCCCACTCCCTTTTTGACCAGTTTTCAAAAAGTATTCTTTTTTCAAACTTCTCTATATTTTTCCTGAAAAATATAGATCCATGTCTATAAACGCTCCATACATTTTACATGGATCGCTCTGCAATCTTCGGAGATAGGGGGGGAATGCGTATTTTTTCGACTTTTTTCGAAATATTTTAAAAAGTATGACACCTACAAAAATTTCAAAAACTTTTTGGAAATATACAAACTGATACCATTCATTTGATACCCCCACATGACCCTGTAGGTATCTTTTAAAATTTCGGCATCACAATTTGTATGGAAAATATTCATTTTCATTTATCATTTATTTTTCTTAAAATCTGTACAGGCGCACGAAATGTCTTATTATTTAAAATTTCAAGTTGATAGCAGTAGTTGCTGAGTTATTAAGGAGGGAAAAAAGGATAGACAAAGCCATAAGGGTTTCGAAACCGATCTTCGATCTTCGAAACCCTAAAAACAAATTCCACTCCATACAATTTTTGTCAATTTTTACTTTTCAATGATTTTCTGAGAAAGTCATTGATCTTTAAATAGGTTATATTATTTAGACTATCAAAAAAACAGTTGATTGCGTATGGTGAAAATACTCCCCTTCATACTTTTTCCGGGTTTAGGACATTGCAAGGGGAGGGCCCTTGCAAAAAATTATATGACAAGCCAGAAAATAAACCCCTCACGCAATATCTCCGAATCAAAGGATGAAAGGCCCATCGTGTGGGGTGCCTACATGATCAGCAGAAGGTGCTCGACAACTTGGCTCCAAGGGATCCCTTGGAGCAAAGTTCAAACCGTCATCACTCCGGAACCACGCAAGACAGACCCCCACTATCGGATCTCTAAAATATCAGTAGAATGAGCTCTACCACATGGATTTGAATAAGGACTTCGATACCGTTGTACAAATTACGAATTGTACGAACTGCCCAGGAAGGGGATTAAACACCCCCCTCCCCCTTCAAAAAACCTCTCACGACGTAATTGTTAGGGGCTATAACCACTAGTGCTAATCCATCAAAAGATAAAACAATTTGTTAGTCCGCCAGATTGCATGTAAATGTAAACAAGAACACAAGTTACAATTTCCTACGAGCAGGAATTCATCAAGGCGATAAATTGGAATACAAATTGGTTAGTGGAGGAGTACAAATTGCTTAGTTAACTAGATGTTTCATAGTCGAGTGCTTTAGGGCTGATTGATTCACGTTATGCTAATGGCTAACTACTTGAATTATAAATTTATAAAATCTTTATTAACAAATAATATAACAATGAAATAATAAAAACAAACTGACTGTTGCATACAATCTATAGGTAGCTAGAATAGGCTACTAGATACTACTCGATACCTACTTCATATCAAATTTGGCGAAATAAATAAATATTTTCTGTAGTATTTCACTTATTAACCCAATTTTAATATTAAAAGTTTAAGATGACTACATATTATTTTCAATTTAAAAATTGATCTTTTAATTAGGTCCAAACGAAAGTTTTCAAGTTGATCTACAGAGCTGTGACGTGTATATATTACTTGTAATTGTTTTATTCTGTTACTGTTATTTTCTATAAATAAATATTTCAACCAAAAAAATATTTTTTTTCATGTTGCTCTAACACAAAACATTATCGTCTAACTTTTAAGAACTTCGACACTCACGGTAGGGCTGGACCACCAGTTCAAAGTCGCTCAGCGAGTTATGGAAAGAGCTATGCTCGGAGTCACTCACAGATAGACAGTCACGGATAGGATTCGTAACGAATTCATCCGATAGAGAACCAGAGTTATAGATCTATAGCTCAAAGAATTAGCAAGCTGAAGTGGCAGTGGGCCATATCTCGCGAAGAACCGAGAATCGGCGTGGAAACCGCGACTCGGCAAACATAGTGTAGGACGCCCTCCAGCCAGCTGGGATGATGACCTACGAAAGACTGCATGCAGATGCTGGATGTGGCCAGCTGAAGACAGGGTGCTATGGCGCTAGCTAGGGACAGCTCAGTGAACTAGGATGATGATGATGATTTATTTATTTATTTATTTAGCTTGAGTAAATGCTAATATAGTAAAGCCAAAAACTAATTATGGACCATGTCATTTCCAGAATATTATGCGCTACACGGAAAGGGGTACGATAGTTGGTACCTACCCCTTTCCTCTACCTACCCCTTGGCGGTAGTCCACCATGACTTTTTCTGGTGCTAAGCAGCATGGCTCGGATTGATTGAAGGCATTGAGCGTTCTTCTAATGCCTTGTCAAATTATGCACTTGTATTTTGGAAGCTATCTGAAAACTCAAGAGTATGAACTTAGCGCTATTGGTACGTAGCTATAGGTACAATCTGACCTTGCCTGAAATACTGTTAATTATGTTACTCAGTGGATGCATTTTCGGTGTGTTGGACCATGCGCGTTTTCTATACAAACGGAGGTACTTACAAGCAAAGTTAGAACACGCATTCACGCAAGATGCAGCGTGGTGCGTTTCAGTGTGTTGATCGCCAAAATTCGGAGAAGCGTAATTAGTTACTAAAAGTAGTTACTAAAAACATGTGGGTGAAAACGGGGTCAATTTCGGTGGATGGCTACTCCGAAAACAAAACTAAGGTGCCGAGTGTCATAGTTCTTGAAAAAAGATCCTAGATCCTAATATTGATTTATTATGCTACGCACATTATATCGCGATAACGCAAAGATTTGTGCTTTCACGACAAGTCTGGAGAAGCAATTCGTTCTATCGCAAACACGAATGCCCTTTACGCCGCTGTCGTTAAATTCGCACATCAAGGGGTTTTATCGCGACAAAGTTCCTGCGGTTAGCTACACTACGCGCGCTTTGGTGACAGCGAGACGTTTTGCTTGGCAACAACACGGCGCGGAAGAAGCATCTTGCATCGGAAGAGAGAATCTGTACTAATAAGAATAAAGCTTTTATTCCAAGCTCCTTATTATGTACAAAGTTTAACGAGTTAATATTTCATGCTTAGGATTAAGTTAGTAGGTGCTTAAATAATAATATTTACACTTGTTGACGGAGTTGGATCCCTTCTTGGTTTAAGGCCTCCTCTTTATCCACGACTGTCTGTCCATTGTCTGGCTCATCCAGCTTCTAGTCATACAAATAAAAAAGGGAGAGTCTTTATCTAAGTAAATAGAGAGCTCCATGGAGATCCAGCCGCCTTTTGTGTGTAGACTCTATTAGGCACTCTACTCTACTCGCACATGAATCTACGAAATTAATTCTCTCCGGGGACGAAAGAAATCAACCTTCTAAACTTCCATAGCCAAAGCTTCTCTCTCTTCAAACATTTTTTCTCCATGTTCTGAACATCTTTTGTCAAACTTAATATTTCAAGTCAATATGACGGATACATGACGGATAGATACTGATCACAACAAACAAACAACAGTGAAATCAAAACAACAAAGCATGAGTGGCAAAAATTAGGATAATTTACGAGAAGTTCCACGAAAAACCAAAAGCATCTATAAAATTTATAACCAACATGAATTCAAATGAATAGAATCTTTAATAAGAAAGAAGGCAAGCCATGCTCTTGTTCAACTGGGAAAAAATGTTCCAGTTGCAAAAAGCAGAAAGCTATCAAGTAATTATTTCGTGATTATTTGTTAAAATGGTGTATATGTTTATACCGCCGAAATATAAAAGGTTGGGACCTATTTAGCTGTGATGTTTTAGGTTTAGAAGACCCATTAAACTCACCTTGTAGCTCTATTGGGAAATCTAAAAAGGCGATCAGCATTCGCCAGACTTCAGATAAATATCTCTTAAAAGTGGTACAACCGTAGCATGTAACTCAACATACATCTCGGAGTGCACGCACGCGCTCTTATGGAGTCTACATACCAAAGTCGGCGGGCCGCCGACCATTTGACAAAACCTAAAATATTCATACACTGAAATGTCGCACCAGTCTGCCGAGTCGCCGACTTTGGTGTGTAGACTCAATTAAGTACCTACTGCCTGCCCCGCGCTCGTCGAACTGAGGCAGGAGTTAAACCATAAGTGCATGTTGTTTGATCGACAACCCTTATCCTCAGAATCAATTAGAATAAAGACTAAAGTTTGTAGGCGACCTCTAGGCGACAACGGCCGAACTACAAGGCTAACTTGTCAATAGAGGCGCAAACAGCGAAAAACGACGAAGCATGTAAAAACCCTAAGTGCTTCAATAAACATCCGTTAGATGTCGTGTCGTTATAAACAATCTAAAAACAATCGGAAGAAACAAAAAGAGAAATCAATCCTGGATCGCGCAAACACTTGATTCAGTAACAACTGGCTATATACAACTATCCGACATCAACTGTTGGTCGAAAGACCACCGGGCTCAGTGGACCAGATGGGTCGGGCCCGGTACAGAGGAGATCTCCTTCTGTTACTCTTTGGGGGAAATCCACCTTCACCCCCAAACTGGTGACCCCGACGTGATATAAACAAGTTAATTCTAAACCTTTCAGACCGGTAGTCTACATAGAAGAACCGCGCCGCCTACCAACCTCGATAGTCATCTCACGTTGCAACACAAAGCAACACAAAACAGAACAGAAAAAAGCAAAACTAAATAACAAATTACACGCCGAAGATAAGAAGAAAGTTGAAAAACTCAACAAACTATACTCAGATGAAGAAAAAAGAATATTGAAACAACGCAAATCAGATGAGAAGAAACTCAAATACGAACAACAACCAAAGGGCGCGAAAAAGAGTCTACCAAGTTTAAGGGGCTGGTATAAGCAACGGAAGGCTTTGATTCGACTTATGTATGATCGACGAAAGGAAAGGAAAGATAAAGTTAGTGCTTCCGCTAGTCATTATTAACAAGCTAAAATTCGCAGTCTGGCAAGGCTGGTCCAAGCTATAGTTTAGTCCTAAACTTTAGCCTATGAATCAGCAGCCCCTAGACAAAAAATAATAATGTGAAAAACACAAAAAGTACGCCCATCAATTCTAAATTCGTAGGATACATATTCCGTCGTAAGACTTGAATACGACACCTCACACAGGCCGTGACAGTTTTGGATAGAATTTCATTGATGGATTTGTAGCCGCATCCAGGTATTCTTAGACTCACCCTCCAGTTAACAATCACTGTAGAATTGTAGATGGTGATTAAATGAAACCATCCATCTTTTAGATCTTAATTTGTAGGAGAAAGTGAAGGAAAACGAAGCTCTTCATGCATTTGAAGAACAAGCAAAAGGAAAAAAGGCGGGAGGAAAAAAGCGGCGAAAATTAAAAGAGAGGGAAGCTACAGCAAAACCGCTTGCACACTCAAAATATGTTAGTGCCAAACATGCGTAAGTAAAATCCAGTACCTAATATGATCGTCATGAGTTAAACCAAAAGGAAATATGAGCGATCAGAGAAAGCAAGGTATGCATAGCCGATCATTCCTATCTTTCCCAAAACTTTTCTTTGAAGCCTAGGTACGACACGACGGTAATCTTTCTCCTCTTTTTACTACATCATTACCCATTATTGGTCTATTTACGTTTACATCTGTAAAAGATGATTTAGGAGGCATCAATTTGCGCTCAACCGAATATTTATTTTACAAAATCGAAAAATATAAAATATTTTACGCCTGTATCATTGTATTCCATCGAGTATTTTAATGACGGTAGGATTATCCATTCAGATTTAGCTATCGCTCTGGATAGCGATTAGATAATGTACCTACAGTAGGTCTGATAGGTCTGACCAATTTTTTACCATTCTTTCTCTGATTTAGTGCAATTTGTATTTTAAATTTGGCTGGCCTTTTTGTACTTACTGCTAATAGTTTCTGAGATTTGTTTTTTTTTTTCAGATCAAAAACCAACAAGACGCTTACCTACCGTTTCGTCAACTTTTGCAACAAGCTATGCTGCCAATGTTACTGTTATTTTTCCATCATCTTTATATTAGGGTTCTTGTTTATTTACTTCTTATGAAATCTATACAATGAACTGGGATCAAAAGTTTTGTGCCGCACTTTCAGAGAAATGAAGTCTATTTTGCAAATAAAAAATCTTTTAATTACTAATGGCGTATCCGAGGTTTCCCAGGTAGTAGGTATTTTTAATATCAGTTTTTTGCCGCACTTTAAGTAGAATGAAGTCTATTTTGCAAATAAAAAGTATTTTAATGAAGGCGCATCCAATGATTCCCAGATATATAGGTTATTTTAATATCAGTTTTGTGCCGCACATTCAGTGGAATAAAAATCTTAACCTAAAGGCGCATCCAAAGACAGGTCCTTTGATAGGTACTTTGTAGTAGGTACTTTGTAGTAGGTACATTGATGTCATCCGAACAAAGGGCAAATGGTCTACCCAAAGGTCTTTTCTTTTCGCATCTCTTGGCCACCACTCAGAAACGGCTCACAGTTTCGGGGGCCGGAAGGAGCGACCGCAGGGGCGCGCCGCCGCTACATGGACGTGACCATCAGGCCATCAGGCCATGATAGTGTTAGTATATTTTAGTTTATCGCATTCACTGCCCACTGCGGGCGGTGCGACCCGCAGCGTCGCGCTGGTGCTGCCGCTACATGGAAGTGGATATGACCATCTGCCTCTTGGGCCACCTGACTTGACTGCCACCGACGCACTCGCCGTCCTGCGAGTAAAAAGCAGCAGCCGCGCCCATTCGCATCGCTGAGACTAGGCAGTGAACCCAAACTCTACAGTCTTACGTCGTTTCGTTTAAGAGTTCTTATGACAACTCTTTAGCGGGGGTCACTACCGCGGCTGTATTTGACGTTCCCGTATAAGCCTTACAAGTCATCTACGTAAGTGCAGAAAAACGAACACTACATAAAACCATCCTTCATGGGTTTTTAAGGCTGATGATGACAATGATGATGATGATGGCTACCTTCTGTCTCCATCAATATACCAGCTCGATGTTACCATAACATTGCATTGTCACCGAACTAACTTAGGGATGTCAGATTGATTACAGCTCATCGGTTGAGGGTATCTGGTCTAAAATTCAGTTGTAAGATTTGTCCCACAGGGGCAAAACTGGATGACATATGCGCAGGAGTTAAATAAAAGCTTGTAAACATTTTAAGATCAATAAAAATCAATGATGCTGGACAATCCACACATCATCGTCTAGCCCCAAGCTAAGCAGAGTTTGTGTTATTTTATTACTTGATGACTGATATACTTAAAACGTATTGTATTACATAGATAGACATTTTTTATTATGCATACAAAATACCTAAAACACCCGGAACAAATATTTGCAAATCGTACAAACAAACACAAGCTCTGCTTAGCTAGGGGCTAGATGATGCTGTGTGGATTGTCCAGCATTATTCATATTTTTATCCCAATGCGGGAATTGAACCCGCAACCTTCTGCGTTACAGACGGAACTTCACCCGCCGCGCCACATCCGTCGTCACCACAGACCACATACAAGAGATTTATTTAAGTAAAATAAGTTTTTCAAAAGGAAAAATATAGTTATAATTTTGACAGTATTCGCTACCAGGTACAGGTAACAGGTACTAGGTAAACTATTGAATCAAATGGAATTAAAACGTCAATAAAAATAAATCAATATTTGGTATCGTGATTATTTTAATAATATTTTTTATGTACTAAATTAGTATCAAAAATACTTACAAAACGTAAGATCATAATCATAATGTTTTTGAACTACAAACTTAACATTATTATTTTATTATTAGGCACTTGGTAATCATAGGAATATTAGAATAGAAATAATAATAATAATAGTTGAAAATTTATACCTTCTGTACATTTGGATAACAGTAAAAAAAATAGCCCCATATTTTGAGAACCAGTACGAACACAAAAACGAAAAATAAAACAAAAATAACTCACTATAAATCAGTCTCTCGTATCGCGAACTTGTTTTCTTTCTCCACCATCAACTTTTTCACATCACTATTAGAGCTTCCATCGAAACTAGTGCTGGCACACCGCTTTCTATTAGGACTTTTATCGATTATCGACTTATTCAAGCCTACATTCTTGTCGATATTCCTCAGCGGCGATCTATCCACTGCAAGATTACCGATCGATAACGTCAAATCGCTCGGCATATTTCCGTCCAAGCAATACATGAGCGAATCTGTTAACTTTTCATCATCATTAGATTGGTCAAGCAACGAAAGATCCACTGGCGTTGCTGTGAGTACAGATCTACCGAGTAGGTACTCTCTGAATGGTTCAGAAAGCGCTTTCTGTGCTGTAAGCTTTGGGGAAGTCTCGCAAAGTGTTGTGTTGAGATCGTTGAGAGGTTGGCTGGATGTGAAGTGCAGTTTTTGAGATCGTAGAGGACTTATCTCGCTGATTGAAGCTGATCGGGCTTCGAACGGGTTCTTTGGTTGTGATGCTGTTGATTGGTTGGATCTGAAAATAATAAACACAATCTAATGTATAGATACTCACTTTATTTTAGAATACCTCCTATATTATATTTGTAAACAAAGGGGAAAAACCCTAAGAAATTTTGGTGAAAAATATTTTAGTTGTTTATGTTCAACAATTTTTGGTTTTGAAAACTTTTATTCATCAGTTCATGTCATTTTTTTTACTTTTTTTTCTATGTAACTCAATAAACGCAAAAAAGCGTAAATTATGTCTTGCTTTGTCTTCCGGGACAGTGCCAAGAACGTGCTAGAATAGACCCCAGAACGAATAAGGACGAAAAACGCCCACTATTTCTGTTTGTATGTTGCTTCCCATACAATGAAATCAGTTTTAAGCCATTTACTCCTGGACTATAACTCTAACATTAAAAAAGCTATCGAATGGCATTTTCAAATTTATAAATTAAAGACTTCGAAAATTTTAATTACTTTGTCGGGCCTGCTCCATACGTTCGATCCACTGTGCGGCGGCCAGTCTCGACGGAGACTAGCTATGTACACAGGGCATGTTATAGTGCACATGTGTGCACGCAAATACAGGTGCACTCTCTATTCCCTCACTCTCATGATCCCATGGGATGGCGGATGATCAACACGACCGGGGAGATATCAGGCGCAGAACCAACGGTTTAAAATCAGACGTTAAACATATTGGAAATTTCACCAACAATGGTTCATCATCAACTTATATCAGTCCACTGCTGGTCATAGGCCTCCCCTAATGAACGCCATAGCGCCCTTTCTTCAGCTTGCAGCATCCAGCATATACCTGCAGTTGTTTGCAGATCGTTATCCCACCTGGGCGGAGAGCGTCCTACACGACGTTTGCCGACTCGCAATATGGTTACCTTGAGAAATCTTTCGATTAATTTCCCATAATACTTATACGGTCAATTTTCGAAAAATCTTACCTTTACTAAATCTATGAGTTTTTTTTTTCAGGGCCACTGTCTGAAACCGTGAGAGAATTTTGAAGGTGTTCCAATAACTTTGGACACATAGTCGTTTACTCCCTACGTGATAAATTCAAAGAAATAAACATAATGACAGTACCATATTTTTATGGTACAGTCATTATTGTAAACATAAACTCGCTATGCCCACAACTAGGCTACACAAAATTAATGTATCTTTTAAAGGGCAATTTATACGCTTCTACAACAAAACTCCTAGTGAGTTGCAAAAACTATCAGTAAATAAATTCAAACAAATTGTTAAAACCTTGCTGTGCAAAAAGGCTTACTTTAAGAGCCCTGTCACATATCGGAGAATTGCAAGTTTAGGTATTTTACGCACCGAGTGGGCGGCGGCGACCTGCACAAGCGTGCTTTCTTTTGCGACTAAATGATCTTGATCCACCGTAATACAAGTTTTCTTAGGATGGAGTTCGATGGATTGTTTTTTTATGTGAAGTATTAATTTTGTTCATAATAGAGGTACCTACCTAATTTGTTTTGATATATTTTTCATTATTTTACGCAGTAATCGATTGCTTACCGACATCCGCAGCATATATAAACAGTGTGGAATTTTGAGACGGTTCAGTAAGGGCCTTAACCGTTGAAGCTACATGAAAATGGTCTGAGGAAACTAAACATCCTTTTTAGAAAAAAATATCTTCCCCTTTCATAGATTTTCAAAAAAGTTACGTACAGATTTTTTGAACTTTTTTTTATGCCAATCAATCCTGTTTTTTATACTAATCAATAATTTCTTTAGAATCAACTAAATTTTCTGTACTAGAAAAGTCAGAAATCACAAAAATAAGATCCCATACATTTTGTAGGGAGTTCAAATCAATTTACTTTTTTCCGTAATAAAACTTTTTGTAACCGTGGGTTGGATTGCAAAAACACTTGGTTGAATAGAAAATTTGTGTTTCAAACGCATTGTTTCTTATTTTTTTCAAACTTTATCATTAATATGTCAAACTCTGACTGTGTGTGGTTTTGTTTATTTATTTATTGTTTATTTAATTAAAACGGTTTGAGTGAGTTCTACGAATAATCAAAATAATGGACATTTTGAGCATCTCATTTCAAAAAATGTAGATCTCGACGAGTACTACAATTTCACTTTAGAAACTGGTGCTCTGCGATGGTCAGTTCCTGAGATATCGTGATTTGAGGATAGCTGTCATCCTAAATGTAGATCTTGACAAGTACTATGTTTTACCATTAGAAATCTGGCAGCATTTGTGCTGGATGTATTTCGATTCAGAAACCCTGAAAAGTAACGAAGAGATTCGGACGAGATGTCCCCTTCACTTTTGATTGAGGGTACAACTGATCCGAATCTAAAATCAAGAGAATTTAGATTCGGACCAGATGTACCCCAACACAAAATTGAAGTGGACATCTCGTCCGCGGATCAGTTTGAGATTCGGACCAGATGTACCCTAACCCCTTACTGTGTTGGGATAGAAGAGTAGGGTAGAGAACTATAATGAGTTATCTATCTGGTATTATAATAATGTACTAACTAAATAGTAATTGAAAATACTGTACGAATGTAAATACTTACAACGATCAAAAACTTTGGTCGTAGTTTACGATGTTCTAGCACGCACACTCTGACGCAGTGCGTGAAAAAAACTGACATAGGTCCGACCTCGACAAGCGCTCGCGCGGTACTGAGGGCAGATCGCCGGTGCAATGAAATATATAGCACTTTTAATAAATTCATAAAAAAATAATGGTAGTGATTTAATAAATAACATTAATATTGTAGTTTAAGCAAATGTTGAGGATTATTAAGGTATAAATATTATGTCAAAATGACGTAGAACTTCGGAGATATTTGGGTTTGTTTTGAAGCCTTTTCGGTCGATAATTGAATTCGGTTCAGGTTTTTTTTTGTTTACATAGAGGCCTATAACAAAAATGTATTCTATTATTATTGAAGAATAGGATATTTGCAATCTAAAAAAATATATTTTATTTATCTATATTCAATAGAATCTACAAATTAGATCAAATTATATAGGTCTCGCGAGACTTTTTGCGTAAACATGCATCGGTAGAATGATTATTATAAAATAAATAAATAAGTTTTCTAAAATTTGTTCTATTATTATTGAAGAAGAGAAAACGAACTATTATTAACAAGTAATTGTTATTTCAATCAACGAACGAAAACCATAGAATTTGTACAAGATAACCGTGGAATTTCTGGTTTACTTGTGAATGCCGTCTTAAAATATCAGATTATCTGGAAATAAAAAAGCTTGGGACGGGTTTTGCTCCAACTCGAAAAATAACAACTAACAGGCTAAAGGTTTCTTCGTCACTTCTTTACTTTAGTCTACATACAGAAGCGACAGAAATCAAATATATCACTTTATTTCCGTGTCAGTGTATAGTTTTATAATTTGACCTTTTCTAAGTGTACATTTATTATTTACAAAAAAAATACAATATTTATGGAAATAAAAAGTTTTTGATTTTGATTGACTATTATTTATTGAATATCGAATTTACCAAATTTTTTTTTTTTTCAAAAACATTATTTACCAAATATTTTTTTTTCAAAAACATTTTTCCTGAGACAACTATAAGAAAATAGTTTTTTTTTAATGCAGAACTTATTTTTTCTAAATCGAGCACCTAACTCCTAACATGATTTTTCGATATCTCTCACGGTTTCAGAATTCCCCTCAGAGGCCCTGAAAAAACTCACAGGGATTTCTATTTACAGGAAATAAAAATTAATCCCTATTTCCCTTGGTCACGGCATCACGCAAGTAAGGCTGGACCAATTTCGCTAATTATTTTTGTGGTGTTAGTCTGGAGTAGGTTCTTATGCTTGCAAAAAATTAAGAAAGTTGGAAACATACATTTCCACGCGGGCGATGCCGCGGGGCGCAGCTAGTATACAATAATACTATGCTTACCTTTCTCCAGAAAACGTAGACCGACTGAAATCCTCATCATCAGAAGAGACGAAATCGCTGTCGTTCTTGGGAGAAAGAGAGCGGTATACGTCTGACTTGGGCGTCTCTGTCTCTCGCGCAGTCTCATTGGTCGGCGGTAAGCTGTCACGCTGATCTGTCATTATCAGCGGCTTCCGAGATCGTGGCGTCATTATTGATTCCTGCAAGGGGCATAGTTTTTTATTGAGGCGTTTTCTTTAGTAAATAGTTTGACTAGACTGAAAAGAGGGCGCTGTAGCGTGGCGTCAGTCTAGAATTTTAAAAGGTTAAGAGCCCTATCACACTGGCGATTTGCGAGCGATTTCGAAGCGAGGCGAGTGTGCAGCAACGACGCCGCGGTCACGCAGCGAGCTCACTGTGGACTCGCCATGAAATTGCTCGCAAATCACCAGAGTGATAAGGGTCTAAGATCGTACATATGCGATAACTTTTCAGTCTGTTCGAACTATAGCTAAATTATTTTTCGCAGGCAACGTGACTCGACTATGCTGGACTTGTGAATTAGTGTTTTTTATTTTTATTATTTGTACTCTTATGACATGTAACAAGCGTTATCAATAAAGAATCTGAATCTGAATCGAACAACCTTAAAAAATATAAGTCATTGATGGAATAAGTAAATGGCCTACCTGACGCGAGTATAATATAACCTTCGCCTATGACAGAGCAATACATCATAGCGCTGCCAAGCGTCAATCAATAAGTCAATTTAGTGGAAATTAATTTAATGGGTGGAAATAATTAGATCTTGATTTGGAAGATATTTTATCAGATTCGCTGTGTGGTGCCGGCTTAGAATTTGCACTACCCCAACTCTTCCCGCGGGTGTCGTAAGAGGCGACTAAGGGATATCCAGCGGGCACATGCAGCAGTGCCCCCTGCAGAACAATTCTACCAGCGAACTGCGATCCCCAACCCGCATGCCCAGCGTGGGGGTTATGGGCAATACCCCCCATGTGATAAAAGCCAATAAGGCGCTTACCAGGTGGAGACCTGCGTCCAGTAGTGGACAAATACAGGCTGTTGAGGTTGGAAGATATGCCAACAACTATTAACTTGCTACTTGATAACACGCTCATGGAGGTGGCAACTTATTAACATTATATTGGTTTTTATCTCGTTATCTTACAAAGTAATGTAAAATTCATTTATTTGACACAATTTAACATACAATTATCTAAATGAATCCATAGACTCCCGAACTAATATTATACTGTATTTCAGGATTCAGTGGCTTCTCCCATGTTAAATACATAAACAAGTTAGTTTAATTAGTTTATGTCACTAAGGTGCTACCTCCATAAGCGCAGCGAATCAATAGGATTATCACGTAGAGGCTAGAAAATACCCATGTGCACGGGCATCCTCACCTCACCTCAACAGCCTATATTGGTCCACAGCTGGGCGCAGGCCTCCTCCTGATAACTCTGATAAGCAAGTGCCTTGACTTTTATCTCATAGGGGGTAATGCCCATAATCCCATGCGGGCATGCGGGTTGGGGATCGCCGTTCGGTGATATAATTGTTTTGCAGGGGGCGCTGCTGCCCGCTCCCGGTTGATATCCCTTAGTCGCCTCTTACGACACCCGCGGGAAGAATTGGGGTTGTGTTAACTCTAAGCCAGCACCACACAACTTTCTCAGCCGACACTACAAAGCTAGTGCACGGGCATAACCTGGTTTATATGTGATGGGCATATTATACATTAGGTGATTTCGGAAAAAAATATAGTTGGAGCATTCTTGACTATGACCAGCTTCCAGTTCCTAACACAATCTAAATTAGTTTTAATATGTAGCTTTTAATGCATTGTCATCCAAACGAAACGTGTATACGAAGTTTCAGCTCAATCGGTTGAAGATATCTGCTTCAAAATTGAGTTGCAAGATTCCACCCGTACAAACATAGTTACCTACATACATTGCAATTTAACTTGCAATGTATGTAGGTAACTATGTTTGTAAAAGCTTATAAAATAGAACTTAACCTAACGTGAACAAGGCACAAAATGCAACATTGACAGAAAGGATAGTATTATGCATCATGCAACAAACCTGCATCGCCTTCGACAATTTCTGCGTTGACTTTGTAATCGGCGACATTGAAGCTCTTCTGAAGTTGATCGTGTACGGCGTGGTGCATTCCTCATCAAACACAACCGCTTCTGATATCCCAGGCGTGCTCGTTAAATAATGTAGCTTATCATCTACTTCTTTAGGTTCAGTCTTCTTTGGCGTGTCGGTTACAGCTGATTCGGAAACGTCAGAATTGTCTGGATCTTCGAAACAAGAGACGCAAGTTGGTGTTCCTCGAATAGGACCGTTTCGTTTCCTATATTTCTTGTTTAGACTAGTGGCAGAGAGAACTTTGGATCGGAACAGTCTTGTGTTGGCTTTCTTTGTATTTTTCGGCGTTTCGTCAGAGTCTAACACGCTGAGATTTGGTTCTGATACGAATTTAGGGCTTCGTTTTTTAGATCTGTTCAGCGCGCTATCAGATAAAGTACTTTCGTTGCTCGCATCTGAAGCGTAATCATCGTCAAGCGATTCAGATCTAGCGATTTTGTTCGCTAAGTTCTTCAGAACAATGTTTTTATGCGAAACGTCAACCTTTTCGTCAGTAAATCTGAGTTTTCCTTTGGTTTTCTGGAAAACATGCGTTAGAGGAAAGTTAGAAAGAGATAGATAGACGTTAGACACAGGTCACGCGAAATAGTTATAGGTTACGCGTCACCCAGAAAACTAACTAAGCTCAAAGTGACGGCATTCCTTATAGTAGCTCAGTCATTTCAGCCTGGGGCCCTATTCTGCTAAACTCATCGCTCCACTATGGTGGTATCGACACAGAATGACACATTTTGGCATTTTACCTTGGATACAAGAACAAAATTAAAAGTTTAAGAACCCCCCGACAGATTTTCATGAAACATGGCTAAGAACACTCGGGATAAAATTATCTATGACACAATTTTTTTTTAACGAAAATCGGTTCATCCATTTGGGAGCTACGATATCACAGACAGATACACAGACAGACACGTTAAACTTATAACACCCCTCTTTTTGCATCGGGGGTTAAAAAGTAACTACAGATGGAGGGACGCGCGTCAAAAGTATATAGGTTGAAACAATTTTGTCAATCTCCGGACGCGCTATCTAGAGTTTCTTTGATAAAATGATTCTACGAGACGAGAGTTCGTGTGTGTAGTGAGTAGTTAGCAGAATTGAGCCCCGTGTTCAGCTTGAAGTTTCTGCATAGCAAGTCAAATTCCCAAGTTTTCATTACTTTTGAGACTTCTGGATGACGTAAGTTCCTGATGTAACACATTAGAAACAGATGATAACATGCTTGATTAGACATCACAATTAGCTAAAGCGGAAGACTGTATTACAATGAGAATAGAACTCAATTTCCTACATACCTCTTCTATAACATTGATGCTTGACCCCGACCCTTTCTTAGGAGTTTTGTTGAGAAGTCCATTGTTGAAAATGTGCCGTTTGATTGAGTCGCCGAAGCTTCTAGAGCCGGCTACTTTACCAGTTCTCTGTATTTGTATAGGCGTGCCTGAAAATTTATCAAAAAAAACAGTTTTATTTGATGTTGATACAAATGAACTCGAGAATTGCTTGTAGAATGGATGGCGTGCATTGCAATGGTGACTCTTCAACGTGAAATCTACTTATGAAATCTAAAAACATTGGTACCCAAAGGTAGCAATAAATAAATAAATAAATAAATAAATAATGCTAGACAATTCACACAGCATTATCTAGCCCCAAGCTAAGCAGAGCTTGTGTTATGGGTACTAGATAACTGATATACTTAATACAATACACTACATAGATAAATATTTTTATTATACATAGAAAACACCCAGACAATGTTTTAAGATTTCAAAGAACGTTCAAAGGATATCTATCCCATGGGAACTGATTGAAGGGATAAAAAGTAGCCTATGTGTTATTCCAGATTTAGATATCTATGCAAATTTTTAGACTGATCCGTCCATCCATCCAATCTTCCGCACTTATAATCGCTCCCGAGTTACTAAGGCGGTGATATAATATGCAACTCGGGAGCGTTACTACCCCCGTCCCTTGCCCCCTACACGATTGCCCTGCCAAAACCACGTCAAAATGCCTTCGTCGAACGACTGTATGCATATGGGTAGCCTGTGAAATTAATGTGATACGTACCGTATCCATTCTGCCGGTTAAAATGCTTGATAAGCCGTCTCTTCTGTTGTGAATCCGGCAACGCTTGGATGTGCGCGTAGAGTTGAGCCAGCGCGGTGTCTGTCGGGTTAGATTCGTTCTCGGCTTGCGTGCGCGGCCGGTCTACGAATGTGTAGACGGTATTTGCTGCTGTCCTGGAAAATATATGTGTAAAAATAAATAAATGTAACTTTTTTGGTTGTTGACGCTAGTCGCAACCATTGACTGACGCCTTATTTCTCTTCCTCAAACACCGAGTTTGAGGAAGAGAAATAAGGCTAATAAAGTCAGTCAATGGATGCGACTAGCGTACGACTGTAGTAGATGGCACGGATTACTCAGCAATGGGTTTAAATCAGCCATGCATGATAACGATGATTGATTGGTTTCTTTAGTATTAAAAGTAAGGCCAGACAGCGTAAACTTTTAAACCCCCCAAATCTTCCCGCGGGTGTAGTAAAAGGCGACAAGGGATATCCACCGGGGGCGGGCAGTAGCACCCCCTACAGAACAATTCTACCACCAAACTGGGATCAACAACCTGCATGCCCAGCGTGGAGATTATGCGCATTACCCCCATGAGATAAAAGTCAATAAAGCGCTTATCAGGGGGAGGCATGCGTCTAGCAGTGGACCAATACAGGCGGTTGAGGTAAACTTATGTCCCTCTGACGACCTCTGTGGCGCGGACTAAGCAGAAAGTTCATGTAAATACGTTCTCGTGCTCTCATCAGTGATGCTCTCATTCAAATCTCCAGTGGGTGGCAACACTCGTCGCCTCTCCCTCGCGCGTAGGTACGCAGAAGCATCAGTTATGCTGCGATGCGCAGAGAACACGAGACCTGACCCGAGTGAAGGATCATAGAGCATGACGCGTGATAGGGCGATCGCGTCTGCGTGGAACGTACACGTAGGTTAGTAGGTACTTTTAAAAAAAAACTTACTTATCAGTGATGCTCTCATTCAAATCTCCAGTGGGTGGCAACACTCGTCGCCTCTCCCTCGCGTGTAAGTACGCAGAGGCATCAGTTATGCTGCGGGGCGCAGAGAACACGAGACCTGACCCGAGTGAAGGATCATAGAGCATGACGCGTGATAGGGCGATCGCGTCTGCGTGGAACGTACACGTACGTTAGTAGGTACTTTTAAAAAAAAAAACTTACTTATCAGTGATGCTCTCATTCAAATCTCCTGTGGGTGACAACACTCGTCGCCTCTCCCTCGCGTGTAGGTACGCAGCGGCGTCAGTCGTCAGCTGCGATGGCGCAGAGAAAACGACGCCCGAGTGACGGATCATGAAGCTTATGACGGGGGATAGGGCGATCGCGTCTGCGTGGAAGGTTTCTGGTGATAGCTGTAAGGAATTCGTGATTATGTAGTAAGTTTGAATCTTAGTAATATTCTAAAGCCGAAAGTTTGTGAAACCGGAATTTTTCTTACCTAGGATCTCCAAAACTACTGATCAGTTCAAGATGAAATTTTGCGTACGTTTAGAGCCAAGTCTAACTTAGATAACAGTCTACTTATTATACCGAAAATACGAAACCATGGGCAGAATCTAGTTCATTATAATAAATAAATAAATAATGCTGGACAATTCACAGATCTAGCCCCAAGCTAAGCAGAGCTTGTGTTATGGGTAGTAGATAACTGATTTACATAAATAATACACTACACTACACTACACAGATAGATATTTTTTTTATACATAGAAAACACCCAGACCAACGGAACAAATTTCTGCAGATCGTACAGAAATTTGTTCCGAGACGGGAATCGAACCCGCCTCCTGCGTCGCAGGCGGACCTTCGCCCGCTACGCCACGGAGGTCGTCATATATAATTGACAGGGAAACAGAAATGCTGAATATGCATCTTACGTAGCACTGTTGTATTTGCAAGAAGCAAGCCCTAGGATAAACTTGCAGCACAGATAATACAAAGGCCCGTATTATGAAAGCCTACTCAGTCATAGAACTATGCTTGAGTGACGTTTATGTCATAAAAAAGTGTTACTGAAGCAGATGACTGAGACATCTTTCATAATACGGGCCTTAGGTGGTTATACCAAAACTGCGCAGGTTGCTGGTTCAATATACAGGTTGGATTTTTGTGTTGTGTGTGAGATATTCTGAACTGCATTAACAGATTTTGGAAAAAGTACAGTCAGCAAAAAAATGGTAATTTTACACAAAAACTTTTTTGATGCCATTTTTGACTTTTTTGATCGATCCTGTTTCTTATAAGGATCAAAAGTCTCCACTGCACCGAGTTTTGAGTAATAGAAAATTCGGAAATCGCGAAAAACTTTTTCCATACATTTCGGTAAGAGAGTCAAACTTCTTCATTGGCCAAACTTTTTTTTCTTGATAGATCTGCTTTAAATAAGACTGGCTGAAAATAGTAGGTAGAAAAAAAAGAACTTTAATTGAACATGTGTAATCATGAAGAATGGCGCGCGACAGCATGTCTCTGCTCTGATGAAATGCACCTGTGTTTCTGGTATTTAAAATTAAAATCCATACCAATACCACAGCCTACCTATATGCATACAGTCGTTCGACGAAGGCGTTTTGACAGGGCCATCGTGCGGGACCCAAGGAACGGGTCGGGGGGGCGGGACGCTCCCGAGTAACTAAGGTGGTGATGTATTCTACTCGGGAGCGTCCCTCCCCGTCCCTTGCCCCCCGTACAAGTTCTCTGTCAAAACCATGTCAAAACGCCTTCGTCGAACGACTGTGTGCATATAGGTAGGCTGTGCTAAGTATATATATAAATATATATACATGAATTCAAAAGTAATCTGTCTGTTACCTTTTCATGCCTAAATGGCTGAACAGATCTTAGTCAAATTTGGCAGGGAGGTAAATGGCATCTCGTGGACAGACATAGGCTACTTGAAAAACGTGTGCGAAGCCACGGACATCAGCTAGTAATCCCATGATATTAAAGTGTTGTCACATGCATTAACATTGTTTGAAAAACTGTACCAAATCAGACTTGGTTTTGGTTACTTTTTTACTCTCACCTTCCTTGGACACAGTAAATGTGGTGTGAACATAGTAGCAAGTGTATCTGGTGACATCCTATTAGAAGCCTCATTATCAGCAACCAATCGGAGCAACCCCAGCAGTCTCTGCAGAAAACTCCTGTGGGATGGAGTCAGGAGGAGTAGTAGCAGTTGGAGTGCTGTCAGGAGCTTGATCTCTGATGATTCTGCATTTGGGGGGTATTGATCTGAAAAATGTGAGGATAGGTTTGGTTTGTATCATAGATATTAACTTTTTATTTACACAAGCTCTGCTAACTTAGGGGTTAGATGATGCTGTGTGGATTGTACAGCACTATTTTACATTTACATTATACTAAGTCAAATAATAACATAGGAAAAAATGTTTAGAATTGCAAGAGTATCTTCCAGGCTACATAAAGGTGAATATAATAGTTCAGTAAGCTTTCAACCTGTTACTCATTTCTGATTAAGGCTAGGAATATCTCATAGTTCAGGATGCCTCTTCGCTTCCTCCAACAGTTTACAATGTTTTCTATCAAATAAATAAATAATAAATAAATAAATAATGATGGACAATCCACACAGCACCATCTAGCCCCAAAGTAAGCTACTCAAAGCTTGTGTTGTGGGTACTAGATTACTGATATATTGAATACATTATATACATAGATAGATATTTATTTTATTATACATAGAAAACACCCAGACCAACGGAACAAATTTCTGCAGATCGTTCACAAATTTGTTCTGAGGCGGGAATCGAACCAGCGACCCCTTGCAGACGGACTCTCGCCCGCTGTGCCACTGAGGGCGTCAGACTTACAATGTCTTCTATCAATTTACAGTTTACAATGTTTTCTATCAACTTACAACTTTTTGGTGTAGTAGGTTCCATCAAAAATAACAGCAAATTCAGGTATTTCTATATTGATTGAGATAGAAAAAAGGATGAAGAGTTTTGTAGTGGTTATACAAAATAGGTTGATTACTATTTTACTTGACTTATACTCTAGGTGAATAAAGGTAAATTTAGGCCTCTTTATCACACTTTTCTCTCCAGTCCTGCAACAACTTACTAGCCAATGTATAATATGTCTGGTAATACTGATCCATCAGCAGGGGCTGAGGTAACTCAGCCAGGAACCCTTTCAGAACCGATGCACAGTCATGTACTGAGAACCGAGACTCTTCTAGACCCAGGTTTGAGCCTGTGACTAGTAGCTGTCGAAGCTCCTGCTGCCGACTGAGAGATCCAGTGCGACGGAACACTCCTTCTTGGGTAACATCTGAAAACAGCAAATAATGTATGTGTGGTGTTCCCCGCTGAATTTGTCTACCCCAGTGATTTTGGCCAACCCTGAGGGGGTGAGAATATCACCGTGCATGGCAGTCAAGGGGATTAAACACTGAATAATTATGGGGTTTTTATGTATCATTCTTTAGTCAAGTAGAGTATCATACCAAGACCAGAAGATTTTCATAGGAAAAGAAGAATACTTACTGTCAGGCTTCGACAAAAACTCTATAAGTTCATTCAGCCTCGAAATTCCTTCTTCTGTGATGTTGTTACCCTCAGGGTTGATCTTTGCATTGTTGCCATTGTTTTGACTAGAATTTGATGTGGAACTCTTCGCTTTCTTATGGAAATTCCATCTAAATTGCTTTGGTTTATCTGTTGAGCTATCAACACTAAAAATAAACAAAATAATTAAGGGGACTCGTTGGTAAGCAAGGCGAAAATGTCGTACTTTTGAACATTGATTTACAATTGATTATTTACTTACTCGTCAGTATTTATATCCACAACAAAGGATAAATGCATACGCACTAATGTAAAAAACTGATCAACATTCTCTTTTCTGAGCTTTTCTATCAAAGATATATCGGGTGGGGTCATGGTTACTTGTAAATTCTTGTAAAATCACGTCTTCACAACAGAATTAGGCACATATTCTCAGGCTGTTCATTTTGTAACCGCACTTTCAAATAAATTACCTATATTTTTTACTAAAAATCAGCAATGTTTTCGAGTTTTGAGGTAGTAACGTTTTCAAACGGTTTCGAGTGTTGCCAACTGTACCATCATCTCAGTAGCCAAAGTTAAAAATTAAACATTTCGATTTCGACATTTGCGACGACCGACACCTACAAAAATAAATCGTATAGGTACTTAGATACCTACATTTAAACTAATTAACCATGGTAATGGACTGAGTAGTAGCGTGTTTAAATTAGTGCGTTTTGAGAACGCAGAAGATCAAAATGATAAATAAGCGGAATTATAATGTTAAATATGATTAACAACCAACTACACAGAGACAAAACTACCGAAAACAGGTAAAAAAGAGACAAAGCTTTTTATTATTATGAGAGGGCAAGCACAATTTTCCGGTGCACGGAAAGCAAACCTATTATGGAAAGCCCCTTGCTTGGGCGAGTTCAGAATCCCGCAGCCCTTGCCACTAAATCTATGATAATGCTTTTGTTATGACTCTGAACAAAATGCCAGCCCCATATCATCGCTAATCAATAATATTGGTTTTACACTTGCAGTGCGTTAACTATTTGGGTCTAAATTCTGGCTCAGTTTAGGTACATAATGTACCAAGAGATGCCCATATTTTAACACCCCTATTTTAACGCAGAAAGACCGCTTGTAGACAAATAGCGCTCTGTCGGAGAAGTACAAGCTGAAATCAACTTTATCGAATTACAATTTGATTCTAAAATGTTTTTTTTAGGCCTAGATAGATAAGCCAGAAAACGTTAAACATGTTTATCGGTCGTAACCAGTCAGGCGCTGGCTCAACGCGCTAGCTTAACCATGAAGCGCTGCGCAAACGAACAAATTACCAACCGCAAAATACCGCGGTATGGTATTAGAGTTTTTCCGTTTTTACATAATTTTAAGCAATTTCATTTATTTTCTAACACTGGTTTTGGAAAGAAGACAGATTGGTCATATTAAAAGTATGCTTTGTTGATCTAAATACGATATTTTTAATACACATAAATCACGTGCACCAAAGAGATTTTGATTATTACGTTCACCTGATGTAAATAATTTATATTTTAGAATAGAACAGCATCATCGTAATTTTTTTTTTGGTTTCCGATGGAACATATTCTAGGCTACTAGAAAACAGTAAAAAAACTTACCCGTTAATGAAAAAAAATAAAGTAATTCAAGTCCTATCAATGACCCACCTGTCGCGTTTTCCAATGAACCGAACGGGGCACTAATTGGAAAACAAAAATAGATAGCGTAATACCTCTAAGTTTGTTTTGCAAAATATTTTCCTAGAACGTGGTTAACTTCAAACCCATTGAACAGAATAAAGAAAAAATAAAAAATAATATGTAAATACCTCGGTAAAAATCATTCAATGCTTCGACTACCTGTAATAATTACACAAACGACACCATTCACAGTTTTCTGGTTCTCACATTAGTACTTTAGTAACATAAGAACATTATTATCACACAAGAAACTACGTGAAAAGTTTTATAAGTCCCATTAACACAATAATATAAAAAATCAAAAGAAATCACAACAAATGTTACTCGCAAAAACCTATCCAACGCGACTGAAAAACCACCATAGTTACCCGCAGCGCTTTAAGCCACAATGTAAGGGCCGCGTTTACAGCGCGGCTAGCTGCTTTAAAATGATGCTAGCGTCTATGCTATGGTTACGTACTATCACAATACCTAATTAATTTTTATATTTCTGAATATTATTCTCAAATAACTTGACGTGTTTACGAATGATCATAAATAATGCCAACAAGCTGGCATGGCACTTGTTTGTACTCGAACTGGGTCTCAGCCTCTCAGGGGTTCCGTATCATAGAAATATTTATTTTAAACTCTTAGGTCTTAGTTTAAAAACCGTATCTGAGCTGACTAACATTTTGTTTGGAGACTTTGCAGAGGAACATAATAACAATAATAACTAAAAAAAACACAATTAAGAAAATATTGATGTTTTATGAAACTTACACTTAGACATTAGATATTATAAAAAACTTAGATTTAAGAACTTGTTTCAATACGGAGATCATAATAGGTATCAGTTCATTATAGTCAAAAAAGGAAATCCGTAGAAACACAAGGCACAAAGGGCTCAGGAGCAGTCTCTGTCCTCTCAAAAAAAGTGGAAAGGTTACGGCGACTGCTCGCCCTCCGAGACGTTCCACGTCCTCGACCTCGTCCTCGTTTTGATACAGAGCGGCTTAAAACATGAACTATTATTAAAAAATTAACGAACACCAACCTAACAAGGAACCCTAATGAATAGAAAACGAAAGCAAACTGCAGAATATTACCGGCCACCAACTTAAAACATCTACCTACCGAGCCCTAAAATTCCAAGCAACACAAAAACACAATGCGCAGATGTGATATGAAACTTGGGCTTTATTCCTAGAGCGATAGAGATGAAATTAAGAATTTTCGTTATTCACCTTAACCCATGTCCCAGGTTCAAGTGTTCCAAGAGAAACACTTGATGCCATCAACCATTACTCGTAGGAAAGTCGTAAGTAATACAGTAACCATTGTTTGTTATAAAGGATAGCATTGTGAACATGCGAATTCTTTGCCATCACCAGTAAACACACCTTTACTTTTATAATGGCCGACACGGGGCAGCCGTAAGCGCCCGCAGCGCTTTTGCCTGGTTTGTACCTGAAGTAACAATTCTACGAAATATCAATAAATCTAGTATGAAACTGTAATATTCAGTGTTCTAAAATACTGTTTTGTTTAAAAAATACGTTTTTAATGTGTATTGTGCCATTAATCATGTTTTTAATGCCTTTACTGACCACTGAAAGACTCATCGAAGAGACAACATTTCTTAAAAAAATAATATTTGCTAACATTTAACCACATTTTTTCAAACTAAGACTGTGGGATGATAAATAAAGTAAAAAATCAACATTTCTTAAGAATAACAGTACTAAAAACACTTACTTCATATTTTAAAACTCGAAGTTCTCGGAGCGTCTTCTCAACTGCACTCACAAAATTCAAATTACCGCCACTAATTTTTGTTTCTCTACGTCCATTCATTTTTTGCTTCTACTGGATAGTGTTGTTCAACCGGCAAACTTCTTAGTCGATTATAATCGTGTGTCGTATCCAAAAATCGACTGAGAGGCTTGTTCACATCACTTGACCCTAAATCAGCTGCGGGCTGCCGCATCTACCTACAGCGCTTTAGCGGGCATCGCGCGGGTTAACGTGGACGCCCGTATCGCTTGAGTGGGTAACGTACGATACGTGTACGAGTTGTCAAACTGGACTGCCACGGTTAAAAGAAATAACTGAAATTAGGTTTTCATTGATTAAATGACGTGTATGTTCAAAAGAAATCGCAATTCGGTCGCTATCTTGACAAAATAGCTACAATAAATAGCCAAATCATTTAGCAATAATTTTTTGGAAATTGTAGCTGACGGAGGTGCATAAATTGCTAGATCTAGTTATAAAGTAGCTCAGTTGACATCGTTCAGTTCCGTGCCATTCGTTTCTCTAAATTAATGTATTCTCTTTGGTTCATTCGTTTGATTATGTTTCGGTTTTGTTCTGTTTTTAGGGTTTCGAAGATCGAAGATCGGTTTCGAAACCCTTATGATTATGAGCCTTAAGAGCCGTGGCGTCGCGGAGGCGTTTTTGAACCTTGTGTGTGTAGGTCACGGCGTCGCATTATTGTAAAGATGTCCTTTTTAAGGTTTTGATGATCGAAGATCGGTTTCAAAACCCTTATGGTCTCGCTTTGTCTGTCCTTTTTTCCCTCCTTAATAACTCAAAAACTACTGCAGCTATCAACTTGAAATTTAAAATAATAATACATTTCGTGCGCCTATACAGATTTATAGAAAAATAAATGAAAATAATTGAAAAATGAAAATGAATATTTTCCATACAAATTGTGATGCCGAAATTTTAAAAGATACCTACAGAGTCAAATGGGGTATCAAATGAAAGGTATCATTTTGTACATTTCAAAATATTTTTTGAAATTTTTGTAGGTTTCATACATTTTAAAATATTTCGAAAAAAGTCGAAAAAATACCCATCCCCCCCCCCCCTATCTCCGAAGATTGCAGAGCGATCCATGTAAAATGTATGGAGCGTTTATAGACATGGATCTATATTTTACAGGAAAAATATAGAGAAGTTTGAAAAAAGAACACTTTTTGAAAAATGATCAAAATGGGGGGGAATAATTTTCAAAAGGGGAGGCTACCTCACCGAGTGGGGTATCAAATGAAAGGTATCCGTTTGTACGTTTCAAAATAGTTTTTTAAAATTTCTGTAGCTTTCATACTTTTTGAAATATTTTGAAAATAGTCAAAAAAATACCCATTCCCCCCCCCTATCTCCGAAGTTTGCAGAGCGATCCGTTTAAAATGTATGGAGCGTTTGTAGATATGAATCTATATTTTACAGGAAAAATATAGAGAAGTCTGTAAAAAGAACACTTTTTGAAAAATGGTCAAAAAGGAATAATTTTCAAAAGGGGGGCTACCCCACCGAGTGGGGTATCAAATGAAAGGTATCGGTTTGGACATTTCAAACCAGTTTTTAAAATTTCTGTAACTTTCATACTTTTCGAAATATTTTGAAAAAAGTCGAAAAATTTACCATTACCCACCTTAACCGAACCACCCATTTAACCAAAGCATGCAGAGAAATCTTAGGTATTCGTTAAATTGCGAAGTCTCTAACCGGTACTTTTGGTACATATTTATTGACAAACGTTCAAAACCCTCGGCGCGCGAGTTTCACTCGCACTTGACGGATCTTGTTTATTGTAAGGATGTCATTTTTATCATCTTCTTAACGGCAGTCGTATAAACAACGATGTGGTTGAACTAGTACCTGGTACTATAATTTTTTTGGTATAGTAAATTTTATTTAGCGCCTTATTTGGATCACAAGCTAAAAATTTTGTAAAAAATACAACTCGTAACTCCGCTAGTAGCACGTCTCCGCACCGCGACGCGTGGCGTATGCTCTGTGTGAAGACACTCCATAGACTAGCTGAAATCAACGCTAACACGCCACGCCTCCGCCTCGCCACCGCGGCCGCCACGAGTTGTATCATCATATGAATTTAAATGAAAGACTACACACACCGCAGGCGGTGGCTAAGCGGTGCACGGCCGTGACGGGCCGGCTCACCGACCACAGATTAAATATAATCTTCCTACGTCACCGACACAGTCGGCGTGCGAGACGCGGTGCGGACGGAGCCGTGGCGGCGGCGCGGTGGCGAGGCGGAGGCGTGGCGTGTTGGCGTTGTCACAAATACTATATTAGTATTTCATTCAGCTAGTCTATGGAGTGTCTTTACACAGAGCGCACGCCATGCGTCGCGGTGCGGAGGCGTGCTACTAGCGGAGTTACGAGTTGTATTTATTTACAAAATTTTTAGCTTGTGTCCCGAAATAAGGCACTAAATAAAATGAACTATACCGAAAAAAATAAGGTACTAGTTCAACCATATCGCTGTATTGACGACTGCCGTTTATAAGATTTTAAAAAGGACATTTTTACCAAAAAATAAGGACATCTTTACAATAGTGCGACGCGCGACGCCGCCGTGACCTACACACACAAGACTCCAAAACGCCTCCGCGACGACGCCACGGATCTCGCACGCCTGAAATGTGAAGACATCCGCACCGCGAACGCCACGCCTAGCTCGGCTACCGACCGCCACTGCTCCGCCTCCGGCTTCAGTGTGACGGCTTATAAGGTTTAAACTAACGTATTAGGTAGGTACTGTCAGACATGCTTAGCATGTAGCAACGATCCTATGACTATACAATATCTTTGGCATGTATGTAGGTACATCTGTGTGTCAAGTCAATGTCAAACTGCTGTTAAACGTCATGGATGCGGTGCGTGTAGGTATTTTCAAGGCGTAGAAAGAGTTATATTTAATCTGTGTTTCAAGGGGTCCAAATTCCAAAACTTTTCCATTTTGCTGTAGATTACAGAGTAGGTATTCAAACTTTTTGACTAGGTACTTACGAGTTAAGAAAATTATGTTATTTTTATTGTATCTGCTATTATTTTAACGAAATTGCTTAATTACGTCTAGGAGGATATTAGGCAATGTTGCAAAGGGTATTCTGAATATATATGACGTAAAATTGCCCAGGGCTAGGGTTGTCACTGTTTTTAAATTACTTCCAAAAGCGAGAAGATACTCTATTCGGCTCCTTGGGTGTTTCTATGTACGTAGCTGTAGACGGATTACTTCTACAGATTCCGCTGTCAATTTGCAATTTTTGGTTAAGTTTGAGAGGTATTTATATTTCATATAAGTATTTTTCGATTTTTTTGTTTCCTTTTTAATTGCAAAATTTATATTTCACTTTTTAAATATCTGGAATTCATAATAAAGATAATCTGTTGATAAAAAAACTTTTTTAAATTAAAATAAATAACTAAATTGGGCTTTTAGGCACAACACAACCTTAACTCTATTTAAAAATTTGTACGGAATTTTTATTATTGAGGAAGCCCAACTTTGCCTACCTGCTAGAAGTGGTTAATTACAAGTTGGTCTTATATTATAATAATATAACCTATATATTTCTCGACAGTTATTGTACTAAAATGTTCATAAAATTAAGATTTTTTAAATTATGCCTGTATTTTCTTTTATAATCTTCTAGGCAAAGTTGAAGTTTTTCAGCATAACTTTGCCTAGATAGCACAAATGATTAATACTTCAAGAAATATTTTTATAAAACTTCAAATTCCGCGCAAAGTTGCAGTAGTTTACGGTACCTACTAACTTTATACTAAATTTATCCCAAAATGTTTACAATTAATGTCCACCCGTGCAAAGCCGGGACAGGCCGCTAGTAATATCGATACCTTAATTTGCAGACCTAATAACTCCACTTTTTCACGAAAATGACATTTTGATACCGGCAGAAACTAGATTTTTTGCTCTATTTTTTCAAATACTAATAACTCCATGGTTCTCAACGGTATTGGTGTAAAAACGCTATTTGAAAATCAAACAACTCCGCGTAAAACGAAACGCATCGATTTTGACAAAATAATCGAATATCTCCCGCGCAGTCGGCCATTTTGTTCTACGTCGCACAAGCGTACGCAAGCTCCCGCGCATTTAACATAAAAACAAATGGTAAAAGTGTCTTTCACTACAGTTTAAAGCTTTAAAGTAGTAGAAAATATATTATGGTAAGTGTTTTATGATTTAAATAGCCTTGTAACATTATTTTGACATGTTTTTTTGAAAATTGCACGGTGATTGGAGTTATTTGATTTGACTTTTGATTATTTTGGTGTGATGCTTGGAGTTGATATGTTTGATTTAACGCATGTTTTTGTGATACTATGGACCTAATAATTTAATTTTCACTTTCAATCATGTGCAGAAGTGTAAATTTATGTATTTATGTAAAGTGTGTGTATGTGTGTGTGTGTGTGTGATCACTTTCGTGCGCCTCGCTTGATTGTTTAATAGTAATTTTGTTATTTATTGTGGCATTTTGGAATGATGCTTACCATCCTGAAGGTTTTTTATTTTGCTTTATGTTTTTCTTTTTGGTGCAGGAATATGTCTAAAGCACGAGCTAAGAGAATTTTGCTTTCTGCGCAATCAACTAACAAAAATATTGCTAATACCGACGTTACTAACCCTGATAATGCATTGTTCCAAGCTAACCAATTGCCAAAGTTGTGTGAAGATACTGCCATTGCTACTATTTCTAATATTGCCCTTGGTGACTTTGATACTCATATGTCTTCAACACTATTAGAATCAATACAGATCCATACACAGCCTACTACAACGGAGAATGAACCTGAGACGGAAACCATTGTGAGTTATCACCAGAATGAATATCAACTCTCCGAAGCTACAACAAACACGGATGATGTGCCTCAAGTTCACAATTTCTTGTTATTTGATGACGATATTAATGAGCCAAACAATGTTCAAATTGAGTTTATTGACCAATTTGTACCCCCAACTGACGATATTAACTCTTATGTAATAACCCAAGGCACTGACATTGCCCTACACCCTATAGTTGATGAACACACTACCACATCACCCTTGCTGAATGACAACATAAACATTCCCCCTAGAGTTGACATTCCACCCATTTCATGCACGCTGGACATCCACATTAACCCTACCCCTGATGTACAGGAAGCTATCACCTCATCATCACTCAACAATGTGGCCAGATTAGTTGAATATAGTGAAAGTTCAGAATCAGAAGACGATACACCAATTGTTAAAAGAAAAAAGCGTTGTCAAGTGGATAAAAAGGATTGGAATATTGAAAAAAACAGACTTAACAGGGAAAAGGGAATTCAATATTATGGAAAAAGAAAAGTAGAGGGAAAATGGTTACAAGATGTGCGTAAATCAAAAAAAGAAATTAAACCACGATGCAAATGTCAAGAAAATAAAAACGGAGTTTTTAATTGTCACTTGATAACTGAAAATGACCGAGAAAGCTTATTTAAACAATTTTGGGCTATGGATTGGGGAGAGAAAAAAATTTTTGTTAATTGCCTGATAAAATGTATCACACCGAAGAGAAAAAGAGACAGAAAAGACCCCAATAAGTCACAAAGAAAGAATTCCATGGTTTATTATTTGAAGAAAAACGACGAAATGATAAGAGTGTGTAAGACATTGTTCATAAACACCTTTTCTATAACCACCTACCAATGCTGGGCTTGGAAAGAAGAAAAAGCATCACAAGTATCCACAACGGGTGTAAATGATATCCATCCTGACAATCAGTCAACGGCCTCCACCAGCAATAGAGTCAGTTCCTCAGAAAAAACATTTTTGGACAGTTTTCTGGATGAATTACCTAAACTGCCTTCCCACTACTGCCGGCAAAGAACCTCTATGTTGTACTTGCAACCTGAAATTATATCTAAGCAACAGCTTTATAAACTCTATAAAGAGGAATGCAATTCCAAAAATGTAAAACCACTGAGCATCGCCACTTTTTCCAATGCTCTTACCTTGAAAAAAATATCCTTGTTTATACCTAAAAAAGATCTCTGTGAAATATGCAATGGATATGTGATTGGTCAAATCAGTGAAGACGTATACAATGAGCATATTCAGAAAAAGGTGGAAGCTAGAGCTGAAAAACAACAAGACAAGAAAGATCACAAATTCGTTTTCACTGCTGACCTCCAAGCTGTTCTGCTGGCACCTAGGTCTACGGTTTCCAGCAATTATTACAAAACTAAATTATGTGTCCACAATTGGTGTATTTTTGACATGAAAATGGAACAGGGTTATTGTTTTGTGTGGAATGAGTCTGAGGGTGGCCTTAATGCGGAGGAATTTGCCACTATAATGTCGAAGTTTATTGTAAAAGAAATTATACCTCAAATGGATGACAAAGACCGGCAGATCGTGTTTTACACTGATGGTTGTACCTATCAAAACCGCAACGTAGTTCTCAGTAATGCCTTTATTAATGTATCAATATATTATAACATAACAATAACTCATAAATACCTTGAGGTTGGGCATACCCAAATGGAGGTGGACAGCATGCATGCCATGATTGAGAAGCGGCTCAAAAACCAAACCATCCATGCCCCTGCTGAATACTTAAACATCTGCCGAACGGCAAAGACCAATAACAAAAAATACCGATGTGAATATTTGACTTTTCCCTACTTCAAGGATTTCAAAGAAATTGCTTTGTATAAATCCATTCGTCCAGGGAAAATGAAAGGGGATCCAAAGGTATACACTTCTTTTCTTTCATTTTGCATGCTTTGTTTCAAATTACGATGACTTATCTTTCTAGATCCGGGAGGCTTTATAAAATCAAGTGTTTTTACAGGTTACTGATCTGAGAGCTCTGCAGTACCTACCTAATGGAGACGTAATGTACAAGCTTCGGTTTGGCGAGGAGTGGAAGATCCTCAATCAAAGAAAAACCCCAGTTGTCCCCGTGAAGGTGGATGACCTAAAAAACTTATATGACCAAAGAAGAAAAATAACGAAAAAAAAATTTTCTGATTTACAACAACTTAAGTCATCTATGCCCCGTGATTATCACGCCTATTACGATGCATTGCCACACGAAAATTAGTTATTATCATTTCCTTTCGGGTGGCAGATTATTTAGTTTATATTATTAGTTTAGAATAAAATCAAACAACTCCACTTTTAGTTTCAAGTATTGCTTAAACCAAATCGAACAACTCCTTTTTTCACTGTAAAACCTAAAGGTTATAAGAAAACATAGATGTTTAAGTGTTTTTAGATTAATAAAAAGCATAATTTCTAACGGGACTTTTGTTTTTATTTATATCCTTAAATAAAATTTATTATAACGTTTTAAGTCGCTCCTGTAAAATTTGCTCCAGAGGAGTTATTAGGTCTGCAAATTAAGGTATCGATATCATAAGTTGACATCAAGATTTATTAACTTCTTTTACATAAACTTAAAGTTTTAGGAATAATTTATAGATGCAGTGGAACATTTAAAACATATCATCATGTCCAAGATCTGCTAACATATTCATTCCACGGTCCTTCAAAGCCTTTGACAGCAGTTTTTGCTGTTCTATCTTCGCATCTTGTTCTCTTCTCTGGGCATCTAGTATGTCATCGACAGAGACTTCTGTGAGCGGTAGGCTTTCCTCTCTGTCCTTATCCTGAAAAAAGAATTATTATTATTATTATTATTATTATTGGATTATAGACGAGCACCTGAGAGCTGATATGTCCATAACACAGTGCTTTTAAAGTTTTTCACTACACTAGCTTGTCTCTTGTTGTTATGTAAGAGGTATTGTGTCGTCTTTTATAGGTTGGTGCTAGTTTTTTTCATTTTGTTATGGTAGGTGCCTACAGTCAAGATTTTAGATCAGGATAGGAATAAAATTTACAACTTTGAAATATAAAGCTACTAGCAGGTGATCCTCTTTCTTTTTTATTATTTCTTGGAACAAGTAGGTACGTTTGATATGAGTGCTAGATCTTAAAACTGATAGTTAACTCACGATTTCACCTAATAGCACGACGTTCTCGCCCCGAACGATGAATATACCACGAGGAATGTCTCCATACTCCTTTCCCACGTGAATCCTCTCAATTGTCTTGTGGAGTACGAGATTCGCGAACTGGTCAACGCAGCGAAGGTAGCCAATCAGCGTCCGACCGTCACGGAGTAGCACCATAAGCTTTTCTTCATGGAAAAAGAACCACTGGATAAAACATGAAAAGGATTGTAATCAAAGCTTTGAGAGAATGGAATGCTGTGAAACGTACTGTCTAACTCGTCTAGTAAATGAGCAGTTCCTTCTAAAGGATTTACAGCGCTCGACATGTTCATTTTGCTAAGATTTCGTAAATTTATTCAATTTGCAATACAAAACTAATTTTTTGTTGTTTTGTTTTCCTCTTTCAACTTCAACTTCAACTTTTTGTTAAATGTTTCTTTCATTCATGTCCGGATAGTTGACAATGACATGACAGACACATTGTGTCGTATCGATAGTGACCATGAATCCTTAGAGTAAACTGGATCGCGCACGAACATGCTTCATTCATTCAAAAGTGCCCCGTAATTTTATTTAACTGAGGCTCATTTTTCTTTGTGACTTCTCAGAGTAGAAAAAAAGAGCCCAGCTTAACATTAACAAATCAGAATATACAGCTACTAATAATCCAATTATAAATAGTAAAAACAAATAAACTGTAAAAGTATATTTCTCGCACCGGTTGATGCGTGTGAAATTAAGAATATTGTCAAAAAACTAAAAAAATACAAAGAGTTCTGGGTATGACTCGATTCCCATTCAGGTAATAAAAAGCAGTATTGTATTAGTAAAACCTATCGTACATATTATAAATTTATCCATTAAACATGGTTGTTTTCCCGCAAACTTAAAAAAAGCAATAATCAATCCATTATATAAAAAAGGCTCAAAATTGGCATGGGTAACTTTAGACCCATATCTATTCTTCCGTGTATGTCTAAAATCTACGAAAAAGTAATTTACAATAGGGTCATAACATTTCTAGATGCAAATAATATACTTAACCCCAATCAAGATGGTTTTCGACAAGGGAAAAATACTACACTTGCAATTTTCAAAACAGTAAAACAAGCGTGGGACGAAATTAATAACAAAATGGGACGAAATTAATAACGTCACAATGCTCTGAGGCAGCCTGTTAACCGTAGGCAGATAACAGTTTTTAATAAATTACTCCGAAACTATAAGTTTAGAAAAAAAAAAAAAATACAACTAACAAAATCATTGATTTTCGCTAGTTTTTTGGTCTTAACTTCGTCAATTTTTGTCGTGGTACAATAATTTTTGCACTGTGTGTTATGGATTTTTTAGCTCTATAAATCTGCATTCTCAACTAAAAACGTTACGGATCCTCAATAATCCATAATAGATTAGTTGACCTGCCTCTAGATTGTTTGCTCAACTATTCTATAAGCATAGCAACTAATCCATATGGATTAGTTGATCTGCCTCTATATTGTTTGCTCAACTCATCCGTATGGATGTTTAGCTGCCCCTAGATTGTTTGCCCAACTAATCCATTATGGATTAGTTGAGCTGCCTCTAGATTGCTGCATCTAGATTGTTTGCTCAACTAATCCATAATATTGATTAGGTGAGCTGCCTCTAGATTGACCCGCGGCGGTCACTCGGTGAACTTCGTTAGTAATTTGGTCATAACTTCGTCATTTTGTGTCGTAGAACAAAAATTTTTGCACTGTGTGTTATGGATTTTTTAGCTCTATAAATCTGCATTCTCAACTAAAAACGTTACGGATCCTCATTATTGAGACTTAGGTGGCGCGTGGCAGTGGAAAAATTTGTGGAAAAGAAGAAAGTCAAGGCAAAAATTTTGCCATTTCTAGCGACCATTAGGAAAAAAGAACGTACTTTTCAATACTAATATTATAAATTCACAATTCAAGTCAAATTAAATTCTGTCAGCCTGTCTGTAACCTTTTCACGCCTAAACGGCTTAACTGGTCTGAATATTTGGCAGGGAGCTAAAGGAACGGTATCCCGGATGAGCCAGATGGGCTACCTGAGAAGCACGTGCGAAGCCGTGGGCTGAAACTAGTTATAAATATACGAAATTAATTTCTATCCTTGTGTCCGGTGACATTTCTAAAAATGATTAATATATCTGGTTTGACCTACTCAGGAAACTCGGCGCAGTCGCCAGTCGCACTGGGAATGTATCTGTCCGCCGCACATATTGAATTTATTTCGTTTCCTTGGCGCAAGTAAGTAGGTATTCTAGCACTAAAAAAATTAAATGGACCCATGCCCCTCCGCCCTGTATCCGCCAATGCTAGCACGCAATGTTTGAACCCGACTGGGATCAGTTAATAAGCTTAACTTAAGCGTAACAACACGTACTTGTGACACGCGTGCCACGCCCATGTACCACTTTCTCCCTAATTTTTTATTCCGTGGTTTATCAGAATCTTTGTTCAGAAACCCTGTGACATCGTATTGTTTCATGGACACCCTACACCATGTTGCAATGTGCTAAACAAGGACAAACTACTCTTCAAGCCCTTTCTACTTTGCGTCTTCAAGCATTTTTCTACTCTGAGATGTCACAAAGGAAAATGAGCTTCAGGTTTATGAAATTAGAGGGTACCTACAGCTGGACCGAAAAGAGTAGAAATTAATTATAACTGAACTAAACTAAACCTTTGCCCTGGCAACACGAAACCAATGTCAAATCTTTTCAAAATGTCACGCAAATGTAAATTAACATTGGGTACCTCAACGAGATTTGCATTAAAATAACTGTTAATGTAATGTAATGTAAATGTAATGTATTGTATAATAATAAAGTGTTTAGTATAATCCAACATGTAAAAAACTAATCGCAGTGGAACAAGACAAGTGATTGAGAAAGTTTTCATACATTTTTTAGCCGAATTTCCAGTGGGAAAGTTAAGGCCCGATGTTACGGACAATTATCAAAGAACCTCGGAGATCACTGATAAATACTAGATTCTATGGTAGGTATTTAAGTAGTAAAATCTGCCTCTCTCAAACGATTAAACTTGTGAATTTGATTGCCTGAGTAATATATATATGTTGTTTTTTTGCTAATTGCGTTCAAGGTATTTTTTAATGTTTATTTCCGTTTGTAGTGGAAAAAATATAGTCCACTTCCATATTTTGAGTGTTTAAAACAAAATCATCATCATCATCATCATCTGATTTTGCCATCGAGTATTTGGCTTTGTTGCCTACAATTTAGTACCTGAACAGAAGCGAACAAAATTAGATCCCAAATTTAGTATGAATAAGTGTGTTTGTGGGTTTTGTTGACCTCAAACCCATCTACCACTCGTAACGGTCCTGCGTTACATATCATTATAATTTAAATTTGTTTTTAGGTAGCTAAGTACATCTGATAAGTATCAGGAATTCAAGATGCAAGGTTCTACTAGCATAACAAAAGAATATTGAAAACTCCTGCAGAAAAAAGAAAAGGAACACCATAGAACAGTTGGACGATTTCAATTTACGCGCAATCAGAAAACATGTACTAAGTACCTATTTTCTTGATAATGATATTTATTAGATTATTTTTAAAAAGTGGTTTATTAAACTAGTTAAGCTAAAGTATATCTATTATTTTTAAGAATAAATTGATTACGATAATACTAAGAATATGAGATTACCTACTTTTGCGTAAATTAATTTAATCTACAAACAACATTCATAAAGAACTCTTTATGAATGTTGTTTGGCAACTGCCAGTTTACATTGAATTTTCGTTCCTTGATAATTAATTTCTACTATTATTGGTCGGATTTGTACATAATAACATCCACGTTTTCAACAAAAATTTTGTGCTAAACACAAAGATCAAGACCGTTTGCGTGTCGTAGTATTCGTGTTGCCATCTAAAGGACAGCAGCGCCCTTATTTATTTTCTACTCTTTTCGGTCGCATTGTACCTACTTTTAAATGAATGAAATATGTTCGTGCGCGATCCAGTTTATTCTAAAGATTCATGGAGGAGCATGTGGCAAGAATATTTGCTTCGGCATTGGGAATGACAGAACCATTTGTGCTGTCACTGCCAAAGTTTAATAAAAAGTCAAATTGATCGTTTGTTTGTCAAAAATTCGATTCTCTTCGTGTTCTCTTCTCTCTTTCTTGGTTCGAGAAATATGATAAATTCAACCAAATTCCTTGTGTCCCAGTGCTAAAACTGAATTTTACTAACCAGAAATAAATCTACATTCTTGATCGTGATATGATTCAAAGTGTAATTGCCCTATCTATAAAGTTCAAGCGTTTCGAAAGGTTTACGATTCAAGATGGAACATGACGATGAAATTAAGTCTGGGTGTTTATTGTTCCCGCCAGCCGGAGGAAATGTATTCAGTAAATTTCCGAAAAAGGTAACAGGAAGGATATATACCACGTCTATGTTTATTTTTAGATATTGTTTGAATGAAATTGAGATAATGCCTACTCGCGCGGTACTCATGCGCACGTTGACATAAATGCAATTTATGACTCACAGGTAAAAGCAGGTCCTAGATAAGTAGTCGGTGCAGCGTAAGCTAACCTGTTTTGCCTCATTACATCAAAATAAACGTAACAAAATTTGCATACCTACATGAAATTACATTACATATATTGTTACAGAAAATCTGGCAACAGAAGCACTGCATACTCTTTAATGCAAGCAAACAAGGCATCGAGCGGCTCGAAATTTACGACAATAAAGATGATGTGAATACTGGTGCTATACCTAAAATCATAACACTTGAGAATTGCATCAAAATAAACCATTCTAGTCCAAATACCATAACCATACTTACCAAGACTAACACACAGCAGCTATGTGCTGCATCAGAGCCAGAGACATTAGAGTGGGTCACAGCCCTGCAGTCTGTAGCTTTCAGAAGCAAAGATTCCAACCCAATCAGCTGTGATGAGGACAATGACCTCTACTGCTCATCTGGAGAGGGTATCTTCTCTGTCAAAATGTGCACTTCAGATGCTTCAATCAGATGTGGCTTTGAATCCACTAGGTATCTCCTCTTGCTCACTTCAACTGCCATAGAACTAAGGGATTTGAATGACAAAAAACTTTATGCCACTTGGCCATACAGATATATCCGCAGATATGGATACAGGCAGGGGAAATTCACATTTGAAGCTGGAAGAAAATGTGACACTGGAGAAGGTATCTTCCATCTGGAACATCCAAACCAGTCTGAGATATTTAAGTGCCTTTCTCTCAAAATGAAGACCATGAAACAGATGATTGGAAATGACAACCTTCACAGCCCAGAACATTCAGAGTTCAACATCCAATCAAGTGCCAATCTCTTTCCAGGATCTAGGAGCCCACTGGTGGCTGCTAGACCTGATGACTTAAACCTCACCCCCCTATCATTTAAAAGTACCGCATCTATGTCAAGTCAGACTCCATCAACTGATAGAGAATCAGCCCCATTGCTCATGCCCAAACCAGCTTTGAAACCAAAACCACAAAAACCTCCTCGTAAAATCATCAACCTACCTAAAGGCATAACAAAAGACTTACCAATCATGAACAAGGATATCTCAAGCTCAACAGATGAAAGCATAGATTTTGGTAGATATAAAAAGCTTGATAACTATGAACCTATTGAACAAATTAAGAGGGAACCCAGCCCTTCAACAGTGCCATATGACAAAGTAGAAATCCGCAATGAAGCTTGGAAAACATTGGGGATTGATAATCCTGATCATACTGAATACATTCCTAATCTTAGTGAGGATCCCAACTGCATAAAACTTATTTCAAGGTCACAGGATAACCTAAACTCCTCTGGACCGGAATCTTCTAGAATCATCCTGCTCCCAAGCTCAGCAATTGACCCAGAAGATGAAAATTATGACAGACTGCAGTATTTTGGTTCTACAAGTAAACTGAACAAGTCTTCCCGTTACAAGAAGATTGAGGCACGTCCTACCACATTAGCTCTCGAGCTGAAGTCTAAAGACACTTGGAACGATTATGATGAAGTTGAGAGTGTGATGCAACCAGCTAGGCTTGCTGATGATTCTCATTTAGGCTATGGTATGATTAGGAAGCCCAATACCCCGGGGCCTCAAGTACCAACAGCTGCTCAAGTGCAAAACCTTCAAAACTTGGTTGGGTTAGAAGATATCAACCATAATAGTTGTAATGGTACTGATTATGCTATTGTTAGTCGCCCGAAGAGAGTTTAGTGAATTTTACTGTTAAGACTGAATGTGAGGTGTTTTTACCATTTTCATAGGTGTAAGTGTATTTTTACTTTTTCCTGTAACCAAGCAATATTTTTCTAAGGTATTCCAAAATGAGACTGTATTGCATTCCTTTAGTTTTATTGTAAGAGATGCACAATTGTAATGTTTATAAGAGATTATGGTATTATACAGTGATGTGATAAGTGCCTTATTTTGGGAATAATAGCTGGTGCCAATTTTAAATGTAAAACACAGAAAAATACTGTGGGATTTAAAATAAATGCTAAGTTAAGTTATGTAAGTATTCCAGTTTTGATACTACATTTTTATATTAATAGGTTTAATTTTGAGTATTCAAAAGTCAGTTCTTGAATTACTGATCCCAGAAAGATTTTGGCCATATATTGTGATTTGTAATCTCTTGTATTATTTTGTAGGAAAGTATTAAATAAAATCATGTAATCTCCAAAAACATATTTATTTTATATCTGAAGTAGAGTAGGAAGCGCTTTAACCTACAAAGGATTAAGATGCCCGGAGTGGGCCGAAACATTTTTTAACCTTAGCATATAAATAAATAAATTTTTTGTAGTAGGTACCTATTACTATTCAACAATATTAATTCTACCTATTGCAAGTAAAACTTGAAGGTTTTCAATTCTTGGAAGATTTTAACACACTACATTTTGTAAAGTGTAATGAATACCATCAAATCCTATCATCAACACAAAACTAACCAATACTAAAGTAAACAATAAATATTATTTCACTTGCCCATTATCTTACAAAAATCAAAACAGTCCATAAAATTCCTAACAAATTAATAATCCATTGATTTGTTAACCACAAAATGTATCTGAAACTTCAGCCTTTCAGAAGAACACACTCTTCAAACTTCTCTTCATTTGTAGCAAACTCCTTGGCAATAAACTGAAGGTCTTCAGACAAGATTTTTTGTACCGTCTCTCCTTTCTCTGCCATAATGTCTTCGATATTCTTCTTTCCATTCATATCCGAAAACCAGTTGAGATTATCAGCAATAAGATGTCTGTTTTCACAACCATCGCAATTTACTATTACGACGCCTTTGTGGTAGGCTAGCTTGGAAATCAACTTTGAATTTCGTGTGTTACACTTTTTGCAGGTGTACATGAGTTGGAACTTCCCTTCTGTTGTCTTAGGCGAATTCAATATTCCCAATTCATTACAATTCTTCATAGTTGTGCTGAAATTCCTCGGCGACTGGATCTTTGGGGTAGATGTTGATAGCGGGTTAGCTGCAAACACCACCCGCCTGCCAAAGAAAGAGTTCCCATTGCTCGGAAAGAAAACCAGATTGTTCAGCAGTCGCGGTGAATGATACTTCACTATAAAGTCGATGAGGTTTCTGTGTGACATCTTTATTAGTTTTCCAAGTGCAAATCTGTAATTTACGAATTCTACTTTAGGCCAGCAAAATAGGCTCCTCTGAATAAAATGATATTTTTATCGGAATGTGGTGAAATCTTGTTGAAATCGTGTGAAGTGAAATTGACATAAATAAACTAGATACTTCAACTTCTTATTTCATGGCTAGCTGTGTCTGTGCTGCCACAACTCTGCCAGTGTCCATGTCAAAAGAGTAAAACTTTTGTAGAGCTTTATAACTTAAAATGCAAAGATCTTAGGACTACGTTCCGTTTAAAATGGAATTTCTTGAAATATAGCAATAAATGTGTTTGATAGCACATTTGATAGTTTCATTGTTTGTTTGTCAAAACTTTCAATGTCACTGTTACTGATGTACTGGTAAAACTTTAGCTCTTTAAAGCCACCACACACTGAAGCCGGAGGCGGAGCGGTCGCGGCGGACGGTAGCCGAGCCAGGCAGGCGTGGCGTTCGCGTTGCGGATGTCTTCGGCGGCGCGGCGTCGCATTATTGTAAAAAAAGTCCTTTTTTAAATCAATTTAATAATCATTTATGCGGCAATCGTATAAACAACGATGTGGTTGGACTTGTAAAAAAAATCATCAAATTTTCGGTTAATCCATTTTATTTAGCACCATACTCGGGTCATAAGCTAAATATTTTGTAAATAAATACTACTCGTAACTCCGCTAGTAGCACGCTTCCACACCGCGACGCGTCGCGTGCGCTCTGTGTGAAGACACTCCATAAAATAAACTCCTCTTATTGTCACCTTTATCATTGTATTGTTTCTAATATTTGAAATGTTTAATCGATCCATAATTTGCTCACGCTGTGGCACCCTTTATTTAGAAAAACACGACTGACCACTTTATCTTTGTTATTCTGAATGTGATGTGATTTTTCTGTTGGGAGTCCTTAGATAAATAAAAATAAATAAATACTAGCTGAACTACAAAGGTCACATGCCACGTCTCCGCCTCGCCACCGTGCCGCCACGGCTCCGCGCCGCGTCGCGCACGTGGACTGTTTGTGTTGCCGAGCCGGCCCACCACGGCCGAGCACCGCTTAGCCACCGCCCGTGGTCTGTGTGTAATCTTTCATATAAATTCATATGATACAACTCGCGCGTCTTCGCCTCTGGCCCGGCCACGGTTTCTGTGTGTGACGGCTTTTACTCTTCGCCGAAGTCGAAGGCTCTACATTAACTCTCTATCGAGCGACACAAGACGCGCTTCAAATCGCGGCTGTGGGGTAGAGGCTTAAACTGAAATTGGAGCGCTATGCTGGCTGCCTTATGCCCTTAAACTGTCCAACCCACAATAGTCAAAAGTTTTCAATTCGTGCATATTGTTTGGTGAGCGCTGCTCTTGGAGTCCATGTAGCCTGAATTCTGACCACGCGCGTTGCGAAAAGCGTTAACCCTCTGTCCTAAAACAGCCGCGATTTTGAAGCGCGTCTTGTGACACGTGATTTGTTGTGATTTTGTGGCGCGATTCCTTACACACAGTTGCGTTCTGTGCAAGAGGCAAGACATGCGTTCCGGACAAAATGTTCCTCCGGGAACAATCCAAAATTTGCAGGACGCGGAAACGCGTCGTCCAACTTCTATAGCTTCTATAAAATCGCAGCCGTGTGTAAGATCATAATCATAATGCGTCTTAGTTAGTACAAAATGTACTGCAAACCTATATCGCAACAAATCGCGCCACACAAGACGCTCTTCAAAATTACGGCTGTGGGGTCGTAGAAAGAGTATGCTATAGAACACGCGCAAATGCTATCGCATTCACACATAAAGAGAGAACGACTTATGCCTAAAACCTAAGAAGAATTAATGAGATAGAGCGAATGGCTTGCTTGCTATCACTTTCTCGCGTGCCGGTTTTTTCATTGTTTAGCAACTCTAGTTGCTAAACAAATTTCCTACACATCGACGGAGCTCGACACGAGAATCATCGAAATTGTTGTAAAATTTTGATTTCTAAGTATAAATGTGAATAAAGTGTTCCTGTGGACATTCCCGCACCTAAAAACAATAAAAACTAAAGGCAACAATGGTGCGGTGCTGTGTTTTCGAATGTACAAGTGACAGTGAAGCAAAAGTGCCGAATTTATCATTCCAATCGTAAGTACAAGTTCTTTTGACTACAAAAAGGTTCAAAATTTACAGATTCATAGATTTACATGAACAATTAAGAGGTACAAGGCTCAAAAGTTATGTTTTATGAAAATTTTCATTAATATAACCTAACATTGCGAAAATTTAGGGTTGCCTGCACTCGACAATAAAATTCCCCAAATGGCGCGTTGAAATATTTTTGAATACCTACATAACGAGAAACATTATCTTAAAACTAGTTTATGCCTGCGGCTTCGCACGCATTGTTTCTATGGAAACGTTTAAGGGTGTGATTTCTATCCCATAGGAACTGATTTATGGAATAAAAAGTATTTTAGAATTAGATACCTATATGCAAAATTTCAGCCGATCCTTTCAGTAGTAAGTAGCGTGAAGGGGTAAACATCCATTCATCCATCCATCCAAACTTTCGCATTTATTATTTAAGTGTCATGTTTTTATTTGTTACAGATTTCCTGCAGATAAACATCTACGTTTGCGTTGGAAAGAAGCAACGGGTTGCAAAGATTGGGGACCCAAAATATAGTCCAAAATTTGTAGTAAACATTTCTAGGAAAATTTATTAATAAAAATGAAACAGCGAACTTATCTTTTCCCTCATGCTGTTTCAAGGCTGGTACGTAATATATACAGGGTGTAACAAAAAAGAGTAACCAAACTTTCAGGTGGGGTGTAGAATCGAACACTGAATTCAGGAAAAATATTGAAAAAAAATCCCGCCCTTTAGTTTTCGAAAAATTAAATAAATAGGTACGAAATTTTCACAACAGTAGGCAATAGACTCTAATACATGTGTCTATTTGGAATTAGAAAAAAATGGCCTGCGTACCTGTATTCATATCTTTTATAAGCCCATAACACCTAAACGGTGCCCTAATGAGCGGCCACCGCGGTCATCGACCCGCGACATCATTGCAGCGGAAGCGAACAGGCTGCGCGGCGTGCTTAGATATGGAGCCTACGTACAACAAATACATTCCAATTTTCCTCTAGGAATTAATAATAAATAAATTATTTTAAGTCTTTACACACGTTCTATCGCGAAAATGCATAGTTAGTAGGTACATTTATTAAGCATGCACCTTCCTTCCTACTAAAAGATATTCACTACTAGCTTTTATTTTTTCATATCGTTGACTACCTAAGTACCTACCTACCTTCACATTGAACTTTAAAAACACGGTGAGTAACTAACAATGAAAGATTGTTACAATTTGCATTTCCGAAGCACCAGATTGAGACAAGAAAAGGCACAAACTTTTAGCGCGCGAGAGCGAGATAGGTATACAAACTTAGTTCATCCGAATGTTCACCCAATGCTAGGCTTATTGTTAGTTTTGTCAAACTGTCTGTTATCATAGGGTCAATGGCCATTTAGTTGCATCATTGCAAGCGCAAGGTGAAGGTCGCGGCGGCGCTTATCGGTTATTTGTGCGTAAAAATGGCTCGTATGCGTTATTCAGATATTGAATACCACGAGATGATGCGAGTGTTTGCTTGACCTAAAGTTTTAGTGTGGTTTTGTATTTTGACGGTCCTAAGCCCGTAAAGTACGAAGGGAAAATTGGAATGCATAGGCTAGCTTCCTACATAACTACAACACGTGCAGCCCGCCGCCGCGCGCGCCTGCTGCGATATCGCGTGTCCGGTCGTGGGTGCCCCCCGTAAAAAGATGTTTATCTGCTATAAAGGTGTACACAAGGTACGTAGACCTTTTAATCAAATTTTAATGCCAAATAAACACGTGCATCAGTCGTTTGCGTAATGTAGTGAAAATTCCGTATTTATTTAATTTTTCGAAAACTAAAGGGCGGGATTTTTTTTCAATATTTTTCCTGAATTCAGTGTTCGATTCTACACCCCACCTGAAAGTTTGGTTACTCTTTTTTGTTACACCCTGTATAAAAAGAATGAAAGTCTGTTTAAGACTCTGAGAAAGTTTGTCATACCTACTTTGTATTATAATCTACCTTCCAAACAAATATAGAAATAACCAATCAAAATATTTAAATATTGGGTAGTATTACTTTTTATATAGGGTGTAACAAAGAGTAAGGACCAAACTTTAGCTTCGATCAAAGAACACAGGAAAATATGAAAATTTAAAACAAATAAATAAAAACGAAATTATCATTAGACTGTAATGAATGAATGACTGTTGTCATTTGCTTATTATCATAGAACCGAGGAAAAATGCATTTGTAAGACCTACCTATCACATCTAAGAGGCGTTGTCCGCTGCGATGACGTCGCGGGTCGTTGAACTCCACGGTCAACGACCCACGACGAAGGTGTTTTGTGTTTTAAAGGAGTTGTATAGAGGTACGTAGGCCTTTTTAGTTTATTTTACCTGAAAACAAGCACAACATTTAGTTTACTTTTTTTCGAAACTATTCGGCAATTTTTCTTCGGTTCTATAATCAAGTCGGAACCCACCCATGAAAGTTTAGTGCTTACTTTTTGTTACAACCTGTATATTATTCATAATTTATAATTATGATTCAATATTCTTACATACCATAATATAGATTTAATTTGAGAAAATTAAATCTGAGAATGTAAAAGAAATGCAATCCAGTATAAAAAATAATAAATTTTATTTAACTAAAGACTAATGTGATTTGATTAAGAACATATTGAAATAATCGTCTTAAAGACTGATCATACATACTTATTAATTATAACAGAATATAAATATTTGGATTAGTAGGCAGGAATGTTGGTAATATTGTGGTGTAAAAGTGTAATTTAATATAGTAGTATTTGCACTTTTTTCTTTTTAGCTGCATAATAATTTTAAATGTGCCATCAAATTTCGTATTAAAGGTTACCTTAGCAATATCTAAACCGTAAGATTTAATTTATTAGGAGAAATGTGATGTCGAAGTCTGTTGGCTAAGCCTGGTTAACGTGTAAGAATTTAATTCCCTAATAAAAATGTTTAATTACTATTAACATAAAACAATTGATATTATTTTTCTATATTCTAGTGTTTAAAATTATTTCTACTCGTATCGTAATAAGTGCCTATACCTACATAACAAAACAAAATTGATAGGTACCTAACTAAACGTTGTTTCCTTTCTAGGCTTAGTTAAATTAAATGTTTACTTATTCCCACATTCGTACCTAATTTAAGTACCTACTTATATATTTATTTACTAGAAAACTAATAACTTTACTGGAACTGGAACGATTAAACTTAACCAAATACACAAAAAAGTTAAAAGTTTGCTTTAAATCCTAACAGAACAGGATCAATAGGTTGTAAGTGCGCAAGTAATAAAATAAGACCTACCGGACCGAGGAATACCTGCAGGCTGTAACAAAAAGTAAGGACCTAAACACACCAGTACTTAAAACATTCACTACAAAGGTCAACCAAGGTTTGGTGGAATTTCCTGTTCTGAATTTGAACACCCAAATTTATGACCTGGAAAATCGCAAATCCAATCCACCAACAGAGACATGAAATAAGAAACCTAAAATCGGGGTAATAAAATTGCATGGCAACACTTTCCCCCCACCACCTTGCAATCTTTGGTCTTGCTCATCGGCACGCTTGCCAAACATCTGGTTATATTTAATCTGTGTGTGGGGTAGAGGCTTTAATCTATTGCGAAACTTCAACTTCTTTCATAATGGCAAAACTTGCGAAGCCTTGCAACGTGCTTGCAACCCGTGCGGTTAACTTGACAGTGACAGTCTATTTGGTCGACTTGTTTTGCTTGGTAGAAAAAGCCAAAAGACTAAAAAGTAAATAAAATAACCTCACTTTTCCAAATAAACAAAATAAATTAAAAAAAGCGCAAAATTTCTGTGCTATGTAATAGAAAATTCGATGTGCACGTTAACATAAGTAATTTTCGATTCGCAGCCAATCACGAGCTAACAAGATGGATTCGATTTGGTTCAAACCTGAGTTGGCCGATGAAATAGTGAAAAGCGATGATATTTTCGAACAAACACCGAATATCATCACGGGTAAGACTTAACGTTTTGAACCCGACAAAACCAAGAAACTTCGAATACCATCTTTTTTATGGCTAAGAAAGTACCCAATTGTAATTTTTGCCTTAGTTCAGTGGCTCAGGAAACTTTACACATGATTAATTGATAAACACACACACAAAATTTAAGATAGCTATATAACAGAGGTGCAATATTCGTTTCCTTGTAGTTTCCTTATCTTCAGATTAACTGTTATTACTGCATTGTCTTATAAATAAATAAATAAACTGTTGTAAATTTACTGAGGTCCTTGCAAGTCCTTACATAATAATCCTTTCCCATTATTGAGTGAAACCTGTTTTCCATTTCAGACTTGATATCTGGCCGTATGGATATAACAATACTTCTCGAAAACATGGGTGGAGTACTAACTAATAGAGATGCAGAAAATCGCGAGAAAGGAATGAGATTCTTCACCAAAGTCCTCCAAGAAATCCCTAAAAATTACCTTACGGAGACGCAGCTCAATTTTATATCTAAATTCTATATTGACCGCTTGAAGGACAATCACAGAGTTATACCGAATGTACTGGATGGATATTTGACTATTATAGATATGACACATTTCAGCATAAGTAGTAGTGCAGAGTTCTTCACAATTTTGTTCAGAGAAGTTGCCTGCCAGTCTCAAGTTAGAGTAGACAGATACAATATTTATCTAATCATTCATAAACTACTGGACAAAAATGTGGAATGTAAGTGGTTTTTAATGACTTTGTTATTGGATAGCAAGTTAAGCAACTCCCAACATTTTTCTGAGAGGTATTTGACATTAGCAACAAGATGTGATTATGACATCTCCTTTTTCCATACCATAAGGTATAGCGCCTTTATCATGTGGATGGTGAACTACGAAAATCCCATACTAAAAGGTGATGTGACATTCCGTCTCGTTACCAACCTCAAATAGACTCGCCCCTCTGTGTTGAAACTTTGCCTTTCTGGTTAAAATATCAGTTCAATGATAGATACTAACATCTCCCTATAAATCTTATCTTTTTTTTCTAAGTATCATGTTTAGGGTTATCTTTGATAACAAAACAGTTGAGAATCATAGTTTATCAGTGTTTTCAAATACATAATAAAAATTGTTGAAATTAAATGTCCATTTAACAAATCAATGTCAGGAATTTATCAACTGATTTGTGAAAATGCATAAACAATAAACATTGCTGGAACCACAACCAGTGTTCTAAATACCTCTATTGTGATCTGCTCATCAAAGTAACCGATAAACAAAATGAATATGTACTGATAAAGACTGGATATCCACATTTCTGGGATAAAAGAAGCCTGTATTATGTTAACCCAGGTTCAAAAATGCATTCAAAGCTTGATTTACTCTTCAGTTGTGTGGTGTTATCTTATCAGGTATCGTCAAAGATCTCTTAATTTTACTATAACATTAATAAAACACTAGCTAAATAGTTTTTGCCCTTCCCTGGGATACCATATAACTGCCCACCATCTGCTAAGCTGTTTAGGGGTAAAAAGGTCAATGGACAGGCAGACAGAGAGACAGTATTTATTATTATAAGCCTATACAGACAGTCCCACTTCTGGACAAAGGCCTCCCTTTCCTCCTTCCACTTGTCTCTATTGATAGCTAGACATGGCCACTCTTTTGGTATCCGTCTAGCTCGTCCTTCCACCTACGCCTAGGGCTTCCACGCGGCCTGAGAGAGACAAAGATTTATAAAATAAGTGTGAAATTTCCAGACATGAAAACCTTAGGGCCAGACTTTGTCTATGGTGTGATATCCTCAATGGATGGAGAACGAGACCCTCGTAACCTGATGTTCCTGTTTTCATTCCTACCCAACTTCATCAAGCATATACCACTGGGGCACTTGGTTGAAGAAATGTTTGAGGTTCGTATATTTCTGTTATTTGATCCCTGTTTGTTTGAGGCCAGAGTCTTTAGGACGATAATACGGGCCCGTTAAATTTTAAAAGGAAAAATTCATGTAAGATTTTCATTCTTGAGAGATCAATCTAATTTGAAACAAAATTCCACTGAATTTAGATGCAACTTATTCTTAATTATTTAAACTATTCAAGACGTTTAAAAAGTACAGCCCAAAGGAGAGAAATAGCTTTGAATAGTTAAATTAGGTATTATTACAACTTCCATGTTGGTTTCCTCGCTGTTCCCTCGGCCTTGGGTGCTATACATATCGCTAATTGACCTAATCTGTAACGTAATCTTAATGACCTCGGTAATTAATATACCGTAACGCTAATTATGTTACTTGTAATACTTTTCCTTCAAAGTAAAAGATTAAAAAAAAACTAAATATGCAGTTATTGTTTTCTTATAAATCGAGAGCATGACTCCTTTCACGACTTTTCTCTAACTCGCGTAGTTTCGGACTAGGCCATCACAGCCCTTCTCAAAAAACCACCCTGTATATTGGGGGTTTGTCACAGTGGCCACGCTTGGCAGGCTGGTTGGTGATCGCAGTTTTGTTTTGGTCTGTTCTGCAAGGGGCGCTGCCCCCGGTGGATACCTATCCCTTAGTCGCCTCTTACAGAGACTAGTGACCTCAGGAGAGACCACAAATCAACCATTCCATACTACATGATACTACCTACCAACAAATCGTCTCATTACCATACTTATTGTACCATATTATAGTGTTTGATCCAACTTGATTTTTTACACGAAAGAGGCTAGCTATCCACACAACACATGTGTGTCTTTGGGTGGGAGCTAGCGCCATTTACAAATTGAATTAGCAATCCTAAAGTAAAAAATAAAAGTAAATTATTTAACTAAATTGTAACCTATTTTGTAAATATTACTTTATGATATTAGCATTGTAATAAAAAAATACTTTACATCATCCGCGGCATTTTTGTCGTGGAAATTCAAATCCAGCACCACACGGCTGCACAAACTGAATCTGCTTATTCTAATCTTAAGACCTTGAAATACTTAAATCAGTTATCTAGTACTCCTAGCACAAGCTCTGCTTAGCTTGGAGCCAGGGGCGTAGCTACCGCCGTAGCTGCCGTATCAATTATACGGGGCCCCCGGGCTACGGGGGCCCCCGATGTGCGTTAGCAAAAATTAATAAAAACTTCTCAATTTTTTATTTATTTCAGAAATGACAAAAGTAAAAAAATTATCGGTTTTATAAATAACTTTTTGTTCGATGGGACATGAACGCCTGTCAGACCTGTCACTATTGTCCTTGAAGGCACTTTATAAAAACTAAAGTCATCATCAGCTATTAATGATTTAATAAATCAGTTTGCCGAAAAAAAGGCAAGGAAAGTGTAACTATATTTGAATTGTTTGTAAAAATTTTGGAAAAAGTGACAGATTGATAAATATACAGGGTGTTTGGTGGAGGGTTAGACAAACTCGGTGGGTGTGTAGGTGGACCTATTTGTGAAAAACAATTTGAAGGAAAAGACCCCAACAGTTTTAAATTTTTTTTAATCCTGTTCTTTGTATTTTTTAAGATTTTCCGAAATTTTACCTATCTACCCCTAGAACTTTTTTTTGGAACGTGTTTTTTAGTAAAATTTTTACTTGCTTTTGGTCTCCGATGTATCCTTCGTCTTTTGAAGGCATTATTTATTTGAAAGAACGTGTAAATAATTAGTTAAAAGCTCTCAAAGTTAAAAAACGTAAAAAAAAATATCAAGAAGGACAACTTTGCATCGTTTTAAAAAAAAAAAAATAGCGATCGAGAAGTTCAAATGCTTTTAAAAATTTCTCTAAACATCGCTTATTACAACGGTATACCACAAGTAGCCGTAAAATCTATAAACTTCTCAAAAATTAGCACTTATAGGGAAAATGGAGTAAAAACGCTAAGAATAAAACATTGTATTAAAACAATTTTGGTTCAAATATCACTTCCCTATTTCTAATACAAACGTTAGGAACGCTAAACTAATTAAAAAAAACCTTTTTTTATCATACCTAGGTATCCGACTAATTCGAAGATTCGAAATTCGAAATCAGAATTTCGAATTCGAACCAATATTTGTATTCGTTAAATTTCGTTCTTATTTTGGTTATTTGTTATGTTTTGATAAACTGTTTATTGTTCTGTTTTGTTATCGTTGTTTTTGTCACAATGGCGGAATTCAGCATTGAAGAATACGCTGATATTATTTATGCGTACGGTAGATGCGATGGAAATACACGTGCAGCACAGAGACTGTACAGAGAGTTGCATCCCAATAGACGTGTGCCACACCATAGCACATTTTCTAACACCTTTCGGCGACTTCGAGAAACGGGAAACTTAACTCTTCGAGAACCACGAGTCAGTGCAACGCAGCAGCTTGTTGGTGTGGACGAAGCCATACTCCAAGCGTTCAACGAGGATCCCACTACCCGTACTCGAAAGGTCGTCAGAGATCTGGGTCTTTCCATATGGAAAGTATGGTCTGTCGTCAATGCAATTCTTTTAATTTTATGCAAACATTTTTTTTCATTTGTGAGAAAACTTTACCCTTCATAAGGGCCCCCAAACAAATTATTATACGGGGCCCCGCCAAGGCACGCTACGCCCCTGCTTGGAGCTAGATGATTATTATTTGATATTTATTTATAAATACATGAACACAACAAACAATTCTTCTATAATAATATAGCTTCCTTCCTTCATTCCAGGTAGTGTCCTGCTACTACCCAATAGACTTCCACCCCTCCCCGGACGACCCAGGGGCCGTCAGTCGCCAAGACCTAGCGAACGCGCTGGCGCCTTGTCTATGCGCGATTCCGGAATTTGCAGAGCCTTGCCTGGTCCTGCTGGTGGAAAAGCTGGATTCAAGCTTAAGGTTGGCGAAACTTGATTCCTTCAGATTGTTGGTTAGTTGGTTTTATTTTTATCGCAATTTCTAATGGATACGTTTTTGCATAGATACTTACCAAAGACTGAACTTTAATTTTTTTTATTTTATTTTTTATTTTTTAATAAAACTGGACAATTCACACAGCATTATCTAGCCCCAAGCTAAGCAGAGCTTGTGTTATGGGTACTAGATAACTGATATACTTAATACAATACATTACATAGATAGATATTTTTATTATACATAGAAAACACCCAGACCAACGGAACAAATTTCTGCAGATCGTACACAAATTTGTTCCGAGGCGGGGATCGAACCCGCAACCTCCTGCGTCGCAGGCGGACCTTCGCCCGCTGCGCCACGGAGGTCGTCTGGACCGAATGATAATTTATTGTAATTTTTATGAGACATTACATTTTGGTACTTCTTTTATTAAACGCCCACTTCCGCCCGTGTGTTTCTGTAAAAATAGGCAGGTAGTAGATAATGTCCTTCGATGGGATACGATCTATGTCCTTGATTTTCATAACAATCCTTTCAGCAGCTTAAGCGTGAAATTGTAACAAAGACAAACCGACAGACAGAAAGAAAGATAGGTAATCTGACTTACGCATAAGTAGTCAGTATTACACTAATATTATAAATGCGAAAATTTGGATGTTTGTTACCTCTTCAAGGCGAAACTAGTGAACGTGATCGGGCTGAAATTTTGCATAGATGTACATCTATGCAAAATTTCAGCCCGAGAGCCTAGTTCTTCCTGAATGACCATAATAACTTTTTACCCGGAAAAACGCGTGCGAAGCCGCGGGCAAAAGCTGTTACGATATAATACTCTTTAAAATTCCATGATACCTGAATCATTTGAAAAAGAAAATATTTTTTTCAGAGTGAAAGCTGCAAAACATTCAAAGCGGATTCCTACGCCCCCTTCTTGAAAGCTCTCTGGTCAGCCATGAACAAAGAGATGACAAACAAAACAGACGACGATCTAAAAATGGCGGCCCATCAAGCACTCTCCACTTTAGTAGCCAAATTGGCAAGCACGGCAAACACCGACCAAGCATTCGAGTTATTCGTCAAAGGAATACTCATAGCCATGCAGACTGCTATAGCAGACTCCAAAACAGTCATCCAATTCGTCCAAGCAACTAAAGTGGTACTCACCACCGCAAACGCGTCAAAAGAGTCATGCATTATCGTCACTAAGTCTATGATACCGGCAACAGTTGCCTTTTACGAATTCAAAGTATCGACGAAGCTACAAATCGCTTGCTTAGAATTCCTAGCGGATGTATACGAGGTCGGAAAGCATTGGGATATTCTCGACGAAATACTAGCTCAAGTTAAAGACATCCCTCGGCTATGTTTGACAGCTGTCAGCCAAACGGGGAAGGAATACCAAATCGCAGGATTCAAAAACTTAATCCGAGTCATAAATGTTCTAGATACGGATCTTGTACTGCCATTCGTAGAGGTTTTGGTTCACAATGTACAGTTCGCTAATGATGATGAACTACTAAAAACTAGCGTAGAAACAATACACGCGATCGCGCGGAAATACCCAGAACTTATCATGAATTTAGTTGTCAAAGGAAAATGTGATTTAGAAAACCTAACGCAAGACAAAGTGGCTCTACAGAAACGCCTTAATCTTCTATCCAATCTAGCGAGCATAGATGACTTCACTAAAATTATTATAGAAGAAATGCTCAAGCTAATAACAGCGGACAACAACGCTACGAAAGTTGTAGAAGCGTTGAACGAAAGCATGTCAAATAGTAGTTTATACTCTGACACTAAAGTATCACAAATAGAAAGTGACCACGGGTTGATAGATTCTGTATTATTGTGGGTATTGAAAGAAATGAAGTTAGGTAAGCGAGAGTACCTAGAACACGGCTACTCCCTAATAGCCAATACAATTGGTAGCTTACCAGCAGAGAAACAGCTGAAGATACTCACGAGGCATACTGAAGACGTAATCAAACTATGCAAGGAAGATGAACAATACTTTATAGTCTTAGAAAGCTTATACAATTCCCTGCACAAAGATTTATATGATTCTAAGTTTGAAGAAATAATGACTCTGGCTTTGAAATTATCCATAAAATGCGAGGATAAGATTATAAGGACAAAAGCTTGTGGTTTAACAGCACATTTTCTCAACAAGGCTGAGTTCGGGTTAAAGTTTGAAATGCTGTATGAATTGTTAAAAGGATATCTGGCTAGTTGTAAGCGGAGTGAGAATATATGTCCTAAACTGATTGCTTTGTATGGTTGGATAACGAAGGCTTTGATTATGCGGGGCAGCGATATGTTTATGTTTTGGCTGCAAAAAGTGAGTATTATTGGGTTTAATTGTACACTTATAAAATTAGAGCATAATATTATGTGTTCTTTAAAGCTAGTCGTAAGAATTAAATTGGCTACTGTCCTAAGAAAATCTAATTATCCCGTCAGTTAGATTATAAGAAGATATTGGACACGTATTTCTTCTTTTTGTCAAAAACAAAAAAATATAAAAGATAATATAGCCACTTAAAGTTCCGCGTGACGTCACACCTTGCGACACTTTTAAGCAAGGTGTGACGTCACCAGCCCCCACTCCCGACGCGCTTTATTTTTAATTTTTTTTGTTTAAAATAATTTTATTACAAAGAAAAAATATGTGTCCTATATTTTATAATAATCTAACTGACGGACTAACTAGAAAAAAAAGAAAATGATTGATTAAACACTACACTACTAATATATTATAATAAATAAAAGACTACTAAGTAACACGTACAAAAACACAGAATACTTGATACTAATACGACTGCCTACTTAAATGCATACAGTCGTTGGACGAAAACAATTTGACGTGGTTAAGACAGGGCAATCGTGCAGGGGGCAAGGGACGAGACGGGGGAGGGACGCTCTCAAGTTGCATACATCACCGCCAGTAACTCGGAGCGTTCCCCCCCCGACCCGACCCTTGCCCCCCGCACGAATGCCCTGTCAAAACCACGTCAAAATGTTTCCGTCGAACGTCTGCCCTCAACCTCAACAGCCTGTATTGGTCCACTGCTGGAAGCAGGCATCCCCCTGATAAGAGCCTTATTGGCTTTTGTGTCTCTTTTATTAGGGCCCTGTTGTGTATCAATCAATCCAAAAACAATCTGCTATTTTCAGATAATAACCACACTGACCGACAAAGACTACTGCAGCCAAGGAGCCGAAGCTATCCGCCTAATAATGTCCGATTCAACCGACCATCTAACAGCGAGACAGCATTGCAGAATCAGTCTTCTATACAAGCAGAGGATGTTTGTCTCGTTCACAGAACTCACTGAGAAGATCGGAGCTGTTGTACCGGAGATTAAAGAGGCTTATTTACTTAGCTGGGCGTATGTGCTGACTAAGGCGCCGAAGAGTGTGCTTTGTAATGAAGTTACTAAGGTTGGTTTTTGAAATGTCGATAACTAGTCTCACTCATTAAACCACCAACTGGTTAACTAAGAACCTTATTTGTTGACACAAATTAGGTTCGTAGTTAAACCGCTAATATCCGCAATGAATCTACGAACCTTGTTGACACAGATAAGGTTCGTAGTTAACCCGCTCACATCCGTAATGAATTCGTTAAACTACAATAGTTTTTATAGCACAACAGTGAGTATACTAAGATAAATTACTTTAAGACTGCCTGTCCAGTGTCTATTGACGCAGAGAGGAGCGGAGATGGTCAAATAGTCATTTTATTCGTAAAATCATTTACAAGTCAAATCTATTTTACTATAAAAACTTTCGTAGTTTGACGAATTCATTATGAATGTAAGCGGGTTAACTACGAACCTAGTTTGTGTTGGAAGAACACAAACGTTTCATCCCTTAACGAGGGACTTCATCAGGGTGAGTGCGGTTTATTTCATTACATTCATAATGAAGTCAAATCTAATTAAAATTGGGACTTACTAACAACCATTTCAACCCGTGACCACGACTGTGTAAACCTGTTGAAACATTGGGAAAAATAGTTAAATAATACTGATAATAATGTGTTTAGATCGCGTAAGTTTGATAATATTTACTCACAATCAAAATAAATGAAATTCATTACAGAGTAAAATAATAATTAAAACAATAAGTAAGTTAATTACGAATAGATTAAATACTAATTTAAAAAAGAGCTATGCCAATATTAACCAATGGAATTGCATTCCGAGATCTCCGCAATTATGCAATCTCCGCTTCGCTTCAGTGGACAGGGAAGCGCGAACAAGTTTTAAAATTCATACTAAATCGGAAAGCAGAGCGAGGAAGAGGAGCGGATTTCGTACAAAAGCGGGGAGCCTCGCATCAATGGACAGACATAGCCCGCAACTACGCTCCGCATAACTCCCTTGCGTCGCTCCGCTCGCTGCCTCGCTCCGTGACAATGGACAAGCAGTCTAAGGAATGAATTAAGCATTTAATGCTTTACCGTGCGGCGTCCCGGACGAGGCAGCCGCCGCACGGTATAGTATAAATTCTAGACATAAACTGCATCATATAAAATGTTAGTGAAGTTTAGAATCCGTGCCTTGTCCGTGCCTCGCACGGGACTCTGCTCGCCCTCGTTACGGTCTAGCATTTTTTATCCCTAAAGCCTATCCTTTGACACAAAGTATTTTGGGAATAAAAAATCCTAGAACTCAAAGAGCGCTGTAGCGTTGTGGCGCTCTATGCACGTTCTAGAAATTCAAAAGACAGACCGTACATAGAAGATTGAGCGCCGCGCCGCAACAGCGCCCTCTTTTCAGGCAGAATGAACTATTTGCTGTATTGTTTTTAACCCCCGACGTAAAAAGAGAGGGGTGTTATAAGTTTAACGTGTCTGTCCGTGTGTCTGTCTGTGGTATCGTAGCTCCCAAACGGATAAACCGATTTTCGTTTAGTTTTTTTTGTGTCATAGATAATTTTATCCCGAGTATTCTTAACCGTGTTTCATGAAAATCTATCGGATTATATAATATTTGAAATTTTCAATTTTGTTCTTGTTAAAGTATACGCCTCACAGTATTCGTGTGTGTGTGTGTGTGTGGTGTGTATAGTGTGGATGAATGAGTATGAAAAGGTGTGTGTGTGTGTAACTGTGTACGCGTGTGTGTGTCATTCATTTCTCACGTTTGAGATAGAATGGAGATTGATTTCAATCCCTCATGGACGTAAAAATAGTATTCAAATTAATTACTAAATTTCTCTTTATTCTTTTCAGATATTTCCACTAGTAGTGGATTCGTTACATTTCGACAACAAAGACTTACTAATTGTAATGATCGACGTGCTATGTACGTTTGTGCAAGCGAAACTACCCCCTGTAGCTGATAGCTTACAGACTATATTGCCGCGCCTAGTCACGCTCTCCAAATACGTAAAATCTATGGTAAGTCATTAATTTTATAACTTCTAAGACGGACTAGGGCAGAACAGACCTGCTCGATGGGTCCATGAATTTTGCGAGGATTGCCAAATAGAACCTCGGACCCAATTCCGCTAAACCAATTAGCTTTACTACGACAATGCATTGTCGTAGTAAAGCTAATTGCACCACGCAAATTATGGACCAAAGTTCCGCATCTGTTTGGTCCATCAGGACGAATAAAGGGAAAAAAGAGTAATGATACCGTTGCAATGGTATCATCGCAGTACCACCACGTAGACTACTAAACGTAAGCGTTTACTTTTTTTTCGCTTTTTTCGTCCTAATGGACCAAAGAGTCCGAATGCGAACTCTTTGGTCCATACTTTGCGTGGTGTTGTGATTATCTAGCATAATCACAGCCAGCCGAAGCGCAGAATCTTCCTGGGATCTTCGTAGGCTTCGTGGCGTGATCTCGGGTGATTAAAACGCGTCTACGGTGGCGACTCATCGACTATACCATTGTCATTGTAAAGCGATTGGTTATCAGAAATAGGCCCCTAGATGCGATCAGCCCAATACAGATATGAGTGGCTCAAATAACAGAAGGCCTAACCAGCATTGGGTAGATATGGGTTGATATAAATGAATGATGAAAATGATATTCAAAATCGCTTCGCATATGTTCATGACATTATGGGTATACGGGAATAAAAGCCGCCACACACAGAAACCGTGGCCGGGCCCGATTACACCGCCCGGCGGTGTATGTTTAGTCTTGCATATAAATATATGATAAACGTATGATACAACCCGCACGCCTTCGCCTCCGGCCCGGCCACGGTTTCTGTGTGCGGTCGCTTTTACAGGTGTCTTTCTATCACATGGTGCTACATAGCCGAGTTAAATATTGCTAACACAAGCCCAAATAAAATGGCGGCAAAAGTTTACAATAAGATACCTGACGATTTAAAAGAAACATCCGACATTTATTTTAATCAACTACTGCTACTTAAGAAATGTTATTATACTTTTGAATTTTTTGATGAGTACATCTTCTCTATTGTTTTGAATATTTAGTGGCACCGGTAACACAGTTATTTAAAGACTTTCAAAGTCAGTCATGTTTTTGCCAATAATTTATACATTATGGTTATTTTTTGATGATAATACTTAATTTGACAGTAAATAATTTAATAATTTATACATTATGGTTATTTTTTGATGATAATACTTAATTTGACAGTAAATAATAATATTTACTTTAGTATCTTCCCATCTTCTCAAGTTGCTACACCCTGACCGGGTACAAAATTATAAGATCTACCAACTAAGAGTGTTAGAATAGTGAAATATTAATTTACCTACCTATAATTATGGACGCAATAAATGAAAAATGAAATTGCATCTATTTTCGGGCACACTACGCGGAAGATCGGTACGAACCGAAATAAACTAGATGAAATCAATAAATGTAATTAATAATACTGGCGTTTTGCCGCGTAAGATCGGCCACGGAATATCCGTTCACCGTGGCGCTAGCCTAAAAGTGCTCTTTCCTTTAATATTTTACTAACAATTTTCATTATTTTCAGGATGTAAGAATAAAAAGCTTACAATGCCTCTACGAGATCGCCAACATATATCAGACTACCCTCCTTTTGCCTTACAAACAGGATGTGTTATTCGACTTAGCGCCATCTCTTGACGACAAAAAGCGACTCGTCCGCAATATGGCGGTTCGCGCGCGAACAAGGTGGTTCCTTATTGGAGCACCGGGAGAAGTTAAAGATAATTAGACCAATCACAGCACAGCAATAAAAATCAAAATACATAAATAAAAAAAAGCGATACTATTTGTAAAAATGTAAAAGTAAATATAATTATGTAAAATAAACATTCTATGCGTACGCAAGTATATCGAAAATTAGATGCGATAAGATCTGAATAGTCAACTGATATAATTTTGTTGTTTTGTTGCTATTTGTATGTTGTTATTATATTTATACCCATTAGCAAATGTTTCTTTCAATCTTACTCGCAACAGTCGCTACCTACCAAGGGGTTTAAAGAAATTGGCCCTATATAGACTACCACACTGTTTTTTTTTTCAAAATCACTGCGCACGATAAATGTTACATTACTTGGATAGAGGAAACTTATAAAAATTAAAAAAAATCCCATATCATTATGTCCTAAAGCGTCAGGTTTCTGAGATATTCTCATAAGAAAAAAAATATTAGAGCAATAGATATTGCCGACAGGTTTCCGAAATATTCACTTAAGAAAAAAAAAAATTATAGCAATAGGTATATTCATCTGTGAATATCTCGGAAACACTTTACGACATTCTGTTATGTATAGGACATTTTCTTGGGTTTCGAGATCGAAGATAGGTTTCGGTTTCGATTATATTTTATGGTTTCGCTTTGTCTGCCCTTTTTTACCTCATTAATAACTCAGCAAGTACAGCAGCTATCAACTTGAAATTTAAAACTATGATACATTTTGTGAGCCTGTACAGATTTATGGAAAAATTTTTTAATTAAAATGAACATTTGCCATACCAATTGTGATGTCGATATTTTAAAAGATACCTACAGGATCATGTGGGGTATCAATCAAATGAAAGGTTTCGTTTTGAACATTTCAAAACAGTTTTTGAAATTTCTGTAGAGTACACACTTTATGACATATTTTGAATATAATCAATAAATTAACTTAATCGCCGAAGTACCTGCAGAGCGATCTAAAATGTAGATTGGTATCTACAATTTTTAGGTAGGTATTCATCAAATAATAGCGATGTCTAACCGGCACCTTTAGCGACAAACGTTCGAAACCCTCGGCGCGCGAGTTACACTCTCACTTGACGGATCTTATTATTATATACATAAGTGTCCTCTATCCTAATATATAACTTTCACTGTGCGCGGCGATTTTGATAAAAAATCTGTAGCTATGTTAGAGCCACACACTATACTCAAAATCTTCAAACCACTTTTGGTCACCCAAAGGATAGAACTCCTCTGATTAGGTACTTTACTTGGTACATAAGGCTCAATTTACACCGGAATTGCAGCGACCGGCATCAACTCTGCGGCGGCGAGTACTTCCACACGCAGCACAAGCTGCAGGGCACGATCATACTCTATACCAACTCAAAATCTTCAAACCACTTTTGGTCGCCCAAAAGGATAGGTTTTCCCCTGATTAGGTACTTTACTCGGTACATAAGGCTCAGTTTACACCGGAATTGCAGCGACCGGCATCAACTCTGCGGCGGCGAGTACTTCCACACGCAGCACAAGCTGCAGGGCACGATCATACTCTATACCAACTCAAAATCTTCAAACCACTTTTGGTCGCCCAAAAGGATAGGTTTTCCCCTGATTAGGTACTTTACTCGGTACATATGGCTCAGTTTACACCGGAATTGCAGCGACCGGCATTAACTCTGCGGCGGCGAGTACTTCCACACGCAGCACAAGCTGCAGGGCACGATCATACTCTATACCAACTCAAAATCTTCAAACCACTTTTGGTCGCCCAAAAGGATAGGTTTTCCCCTGATTAGGTACTTTACTCGGTACATATGGCTCAGTTTACACCGGAATTGCAGCGACCGGCATCAACTCTGCGGCGGCGAGTACTTCCACACGCAGCACAAGCTGCAGGGCACGAGCATACTCTATACTCAAAATATTCAAACCACTTTTGGTCGCCCAAAAGGATAGCTATTCCCCTGATTAGGTACTTTACTCGGTACATAAGGCTCAATTTACACCGGAATTGCAGCGGCCGGCATCAACTCTGCGGCGAGTACTTCCACACGCGCACAAGCTGCAGGGCACCAGCACAAGCTGCAGGACTATTCAGGCTCTCAGCTACCTGGTCATCTACACAGAATCTGACACAGATTCGCGCGAAATTCAAATATTTTAGCGGGTTTTAATATTTTCTGCGTCCTGCTAGGAGTTAAACTACCAGAAAAGTAGTTTTCCATAAAAATAAACATTTTCTATGAACCCATGTTTTAACATAATTATTTCAATTCTACCACCGAACTGCGATCCCCAACCTGCATGCCCAGCGTGGGGAATTATGGACATTACCCCCCATGTGATAAAAGTCAACAAGGCGCTTATCAGAGGGAGGCTGCGTCCAGTAGTGGACCAATACATGCTGTTGAGGTTGAGGTGCTTATTTTGGAGGAATCAATAATAGAAGAGCTTTGTTACTAAAAATCAACATAATCTATATATATAAAAGAAAGTCGTGTTAGTTACACTATTTATAACTCAAGAATGGCTGAACCGATTTGGCTGAAAATTGGTGGGGAGGCAGCTTAGAACCAGGAGACGGACATAGGCTATGTTTTATCCCGGAATTACCACGGGAACGGGAACTACGCAGGCGAAGCCGCGGGCAGCAGCTAGTTATCTATAAAAGCTATATTCGTTACGGATGTAAGCGGGTTAACTACGAACCTTATTTGTGTTGGAAGAACACCAACGTTTCATCGAGGGACATCTTCAGGGTGAGTGCGGTTCTAGACGCGCGCGTTCCGCATCTCTCCGAGCACTGCGCACGAGCGCGCGTTGAGCCCGCGACGTGAGCGCCGGGGGTGGGGGTGGTGGGGGGTGCGCTGCTTGTAGATGCTGTAGGGCGTGAGAGTCATCTTCTCGTAAAGATCCTACTGTGTCGGGTGTTGGTATTCCCTGGGTACATATGGAAGTAACAGTACTACACCGGGCTCCATACTGCTATTCGACTTCTCATGTAGACACGGCTTCCAGGCGGGAGGTAGGTTCCAACCTCTGTCTCTGTTGAAATTGGGCCATCGTTCTATCTCTATCGCCTCGCGTATCTTGCGGGGACAAATAATTTTTCTCTAGACAAGACACGGGCTTTGTCGAAACGTACGTAATGCGATGGTCCTTCTTCAATACAGTGTTCTACCACCGCCGAGCTATTGGTGTCAACATTCTTTACGGCGCCTAGGTGTTCCGAGAGCCTGGTGGATATGTTCCTCTTTGTCTCACCGATGTAACATTTACCACAGTCACATGGGATCATGTATACGCCGGGGACGTCCAGTGGTACTCTATCCTTCAGAGAGCGCAGTAAGTTTTCGTTTAGTTTTTTAAAAATTTGTGAGTTCCTATTACTGAATGTTAGGTAGTGTGATAGTTCTCAGTAGGTACCTACCTTATATTTAAGTAGGTAATAGGAACTTTGATGCTTTGATGATACTTGTGAATTTGGACCCTAAGCCCTTGCCAAAAATATATAATCTAGCGTTATAATAATATAGCTAGAAAACTCGTAAAAGTTACAATAATCCTCTATCAACTCTTTCGCACCCCCATAACTCTTTGCCAATCCGGGAGTTAAAAAGACCCCTTCATTAACATTTAAAGTGCGGGCCCGGCGATAACAGATTATGGTAATGCCCTCAAATTGTTAGTGGGCACGTTATTTGTCAGACTAATCTGGACTAATCCTTATATCTCGAGAGATATTTTCACAGTTACATGGTTTTGAATTCGAGTAGGTACCTACTTCAGCGTTTTGGTCGACCTATAATCCCATCTAGTTTCATTGGTTCTACTTGTACCAATTTAAAATATGTTGATGGATAAACATGGTCAAGAACAGATAAACCCAAGTCAGTAGCCTCTAGGAAACTCTTTGTTAGTAGGAATCTGTAGCCTAACCTCTCAGCATTTTGCTGAAAAACTTTTTATTTTGTATAAATAATTTTGTACAAAATAATATGAATTGTACCTACCTCCAACACAAAAGTGAAGTGGACATCTCGTCCGCGGATCAGTTTGAGATTCGGACCAGATGTACCCTAACCCCTAACTATACCTACTTTGTATTCTACGGCCTTGATAATAGTTACCTGAAAGATAACTATAGTTAGTAATTTCACTCATTTGTAGTTACGCCCTATTGTCACCACTCTTCACGACTAGTAGTTTAACGTTTTACGATATTTTTTTTGACGGTAGCTTCGTGGCCTACCCCGTTTGCTGCGGTTCGCTCGGGCTTAGGTACTTGCATTGAACTACTATTACTAGCGTAAACTCACTAGAAAACCACGGATGAATCTCGCCGTGGAAGAATAAGATCCCGCACGAATAATTCTTGGTCATCGTCGTCTGCAAGCCGCCGCCGCCGCCCAACCGCCGCGCCGTCCCCGATCACGTCAACGTCTCCGCCAAACACACAAGGGATTTACCATCATAAAACTTATTCATAACTGTTAACGACTTTAGCACTCCTAAAGTTCAAACATCTGGGTTCATACATACCTAATTACTTATATGTGAATAAGTTACAAAATTATGGTTTTTGGATTTTTCCCTTTACTTGTGCTATAAGACCTTGCTGCTCACCAAAATTCATGATCTTAGGTCTACGGGAAGTACCCTATAGGTTTTGTGTGCATGTGATTCCCTTGGAAATTTCAAAATATTCGGACATAAACGGCTGTAACTTTTGAGTGCGTTGACTTAGAAGTTTTATTTATATCTCGGCTTCAAGAGGTTACGGACTTGAGTATTTGACGTTAATTTCAACTCGATACGTCCACGCGTTCCTGAGAAAAGAGGGTTGGCAGACGGACAGACAGACAGACAGATAGACGACACACAGGCGGACAACAAAGTGATCCTATAAGGGTTCCTTTTTTCCTTTTGAGGTACGGAACCCTAATTACTCTCTGAGCCACAAATAGTAATATTTTTAACCACCGACGCAAAAAGAGAGGGGTATTATAAGTTTAACGTGTCTGTCTGTGTATCTGTCTGTGGTATCGTAGCTCCCAAACGGATGAACCGATTTTCGTCATAGATAATTTTATCCCGAGTGTTCTTAGCCATGTTTCATGAAAATCTGTCGGGAGTTTTTTTTAGGGTTCCGAGATCGAAGATCGGTTTCGAAACTCTTATGGTCTCGCTTTGTCTGTCCTATTTTTACTCCTTAATAACTCAGCAACTACTGCAGCTATCAAATTGAAATTCAAGATAATAATACATTTCGTGCGCCTGTACAGATTTAAAGAAAAATAAATGAAAATAAATCCAGAATGAAAATTAATATTTTCCATACAAATTGAGATGCCGAAATTTTAAAAAATAGGTACCTACAGGGTCATGTAGGGTATCAAATGATAGGTATCAGTTTGTAGATTTCAAAATAGTTTTTGAAATTTTTGTAGGTGTCATACTTTTTAAAATATTTCGAAATAAGTCGAAAAAATACCCATTCCCCCACACCTCCGAATATTGCAGAGCGATCCATATAAAGTGTATGGAGCGTTTATAGATATGAATCTATATTTTACAGGAAAAACATACCTACAGAAGTTTGTAAAAAGAACACTTTTTGAAAAATGGTTAAAAAGAGGGGGAATAATTTAAATAAGGGAAAAATAAGGGAGGGCTACCTTTCATTCGATACCCCACCGAGTGGGGTATCGAATGAAAGGTATCGGTTTGGACATTTCAAAACAGTTTTTGAAATTTCTGTAGGTTTCATACTTTTTGAAATATTTAAAAAAATACCACTACCCTCTTTAACCGAAGCATGCAGAGAGATCCATCTGAAATGTAGGTTGGTACCTACTATTGTAGGTATTCGTGAAATTACGAAATCTCTAACTACTTTTGGTACATATTTGTTGACAAACGTTCGAAACCCTCGGCGCGCGAGTTACACTCGCACTTGACGGATCTTGTTTAATTTTGTTCTTGTTCAAATATGTCTCAGCGGATGCTTAAAAATTAAAAGCTTGTCTTTTACAACGACGCTAAAATTATTAAAATTGGTCCATTACTTTTTGAAAATTGGTATTACCTATAACCAAGTGAGGGAATTTATGTGCACTGTTCAGCTGTGTCGATTTTGGTCTCGTCACGAATGTATTTCTTGCGCAAAAAAGGTAGGTACAACCATAACAGTGTTATCAATCCAATCCTGAACCCTTGATTCCAATACCATTTTCATTTATTCCGTCTTAGACCCGATTAACCCTAAGAAGTGCGACAGGATACGAGCTGGGCTGAAATACGCAAATTGGGGCGAACCCGGCCGGCTTAGTGAGCAAATCCCGTTGATGATTCAATTTGCATTTGCATGGATGGCGATCCGATGGCAGGGCCTTTTACTGATAATGACGTTTCCGTATGACTACTTACGTAGGTCATTCATACTTTATGAGGACTCGTTAGGACTTGCTTGAAAAACAAAAAATAAGAAAGGCTCTCTAGTGGCGGTTTTAGGTATAAATGACCTTAGCTAAGTTATCTTAGTTACCATTTCAGATACTTTCTAAGACATGGAGCTGTTTCAATAATGAAATATTGAAGGGGGCCAAAATAGGTACCTGCAGGGGCCATATTACCACATTCCCCCAATATACCTAATTGAAAGACTTGGTAGTACCTACCTACCAAGTCTTATGTTATTTATGAGGTATGACATGGTCATTTTCACGTCACCACTATCTGCGCGTTCTCACATGGTGCCTGGCCGAAACGTAAGAAATCTATATGGTTTGATATGTACAGATATACCTAGGTAGGTATCTAATTTAGTAACTCCATCTAATACTTTTGGACATTATACCTACACTATTCATTTATGGTTCACTTCAATTCAACAACATAAATTAAGCCAATGCTGGACGCAAGCCTCCCCCTGATAAGTGCCTTATTGGCTTTTGTCTCATGGGTGTGATGCCCATAATCCCCACGCTGGGCATGTGGGTTGGGGATCGCAGGTAGGTGGTGGAATTGTTCTGCAGGAGGCGCTTCTGCCCGCCCCACGGTGGATTTCCCTTAGTCGCCTCTTACAACACCCGCGGGAAGAGTTGGGAGTGATGCAAATTCTAAGCCGGCACCACACGGCAATTCATTTATTAATATATGCTATCAATCAGTAATGTACTGTAGTGGTACGCTGCCACATAAATAATTCTCAAGTTATCCTTGACTTATCTACGAAATAAAGTTTAAAAAGGCAAATAATTTTTTTGGTTTTAAAAGCAATTCATACGTCTGCAAGTCATTAAAATTTATTTCACGCTGATAAACAGACCCAAAAGCCAGAAAAAGCATAACACTTAAAACAATAACCTCTCCCAATAAATTTCGTTTCTAAAGAGCTTTTTTTTGTAGTATGAGAAATTCAGTCTCCACACGTGCAGCATAAAACAAAACTTCGAACCATGGAATGTCGGCTATTCAAGTACACTTTTGACACAAAACAATAAAGTATATTCTTTATTGCTTTTTGCCTTTTTTCTAACTCGGCGCGTTAGGATTTCTAAGCGTCGCACGCACATGGTCAACAAAAGGTATTTTCGTTATGAATGTTTTAGTTTTAATGAATGTTAATCTTAAGGAAATGGTTAGTAATTAAGTAATTAAGGCTTAGTTATAAATGCATGTAACATTATTCATTCTCGTTGGAGACGTCACAGCGAAAATGAATATACAATAATTAAGGTCCTTTATCTGTATTACAAGATTCACATGCCATACAATTGGCGAGATTAAAGTATAATTATCACGATAGGTCAAAGTTATTGGCTTTCTATGCTGTGATAAATTATAACTAATGTTTCTATTATTTTCGTTATTTTTATGTGAAACGGCGGTGTTGGCGACGACTAGCGACATCTCATGGCGGGGCGTCAAATCAATCAAAGGGGGCGGAGATATTACGCCTTCTAAGGTCCCGAAGGCGGGTAACGACCAATGGAGACGCTGCGCAAGAGCAGATTTCCTGGAAATGCCATGATGCCTGCAGGCAGAAAGGGGTGTAGAGGGGATTACGTAAATAGGCCAGCAGCGAGGATCTCCGGGCAGACGGGCAGAGAGAGACGAACGATACCCTAGCGAGATAGAGGTCTTGAGATCCTAGTGCGGTTCTGAGGTCATTAAGCTCCAGTGATAGCTTTCGGAATAGTGTGATTGAAATTCTATCTAGATATCTAACGTCAGTGTTGCCTTAAGACTGTATCTGTTTAAGAGAGTGGTGTTAGTATTAGAGCTAGAATCTGTGGTGAACGTGTGTTCCTGTTTCGAGTATAAAAGCTAAGTTTATTGTTTAATTGTTGTACCTATACGATTGATATTGGTGATTCTTGAATATATATTATACTGCGAGTCCGAGAGGCCCATGTAACTTACAAAACCAGACCCTACTGTTGCTAAAATCAATCGTATTATTTTCTTTAATTGTTGTGTTTTCCTCAGGAAAATCCCGCCTATTTTTGAGGCCATTTCCCCGTAAAACTCTACTGAGTTAATAGAGCGACTGTGTCTCGCCTTTTGCATAAACTCTTCTTTTGGTTTTGAGTACAGGTTTTGGCGGGAGCCTTCTGCCCCGACAGGCCTGGAGGCGATGTTATAGATGGGAGCTTATTAACTGATAGCTTTGGTATAGTGCTTACACAAACACATAACAAAGCTCTCCGTTACAGCACATGGGTGGCAAAACCAATCAAAACTTATAAATGTTTGATCTTTTCACTGTAATATTTCCATGTGCATCCTAGGAATTAACTTCTGACTATTTTACTGCCTGTTTACTGTATGTTGATGTATTTGTGTGTGTGTTTTACATGTATTAAACAATACTAAATTCCTACAATCAGTTTGTTTACATTTTATATTAATTTGTCCAACAAGTTAGAGATTTCGTGAAGCTTATGCTATTCAATTAAAAGTCTAGGTAATCTAAAAGCTTTTTCAAAAAAAAACATATCGCTATAAAGAAAGAATAAGCCTTACTCACAACCAAGTAAAGTCATTCAGAGTCTCAAATAACAGAGATGGATTGATACCTCACTTTAAAATGTTTTGACTATCTCATCATGAGCAATGTCTATGTTGAAATTGATTTGGTCTATTTCTATTAGGACCTAACACACATGTTGTCCACATAGAGAAGCATTGTGTCAGCAGTCGGGGATCCCCAATAACAAAAAATATAAATACACATAACACGTCCCGTTGACGTAGACTGCCTCTGGCGAAGCCCAAGCTAGAAGTACACAGGGGTCTGAACGAATAAGAACCAAATCAATAGGTCTTGTAACCAGACCACAGGTCAGTAATCTACCTGAGGCCCAGCTTTACTGTCTGTCAGCTTCCACAAGGGTTAGAACTGGACCTAATAACCTAAAACTCACTGCTCTATAAGGTATCGATCCATAAACTGTATTATTCGATAAGGTCATTATTTTCTAAGCTACAAGCTAAAAGATATGCTGTAGATGCTACTAGTACATACTATCTGGTGTTCATACAGACACGGAGGCCAGGGTCCGTTACATTTGGTGCTCGTGAGCAAGGATCTAGTGAAGTGCGACGCGGTAGCCTCGCTGCTAGATAGAATCTGGTAATTAAAAAAAAAAAAAAAACACAACGTAGACTTAATTTTTGACGATCACAAAACCAGATTTTTCACTACTGATAATCATTTATTGAAAGCATAATAAAATGCTAAGTTTAGCTAAAGAGCAAAGCAAAGAGCTTGCTGCTAAACCTTTAACATAACTTGGTTCAAAACTAAACAGACCTGATTTTTATGACCATAGACCTTTCGTTGAAAAGACAGCATTCCGTTATTTTTACTTGTTGGGCAAAACAGTAACACAGTTATTCAAAAAAAAATTACTCAAACAAATAGGTCACAGAAATTTAGTACTTGTTGATACATTTAAGGCTTACAGTGCATGATGGTTATGGTGTTATTTTAGCGTGCCAAGCAGAGGTGAGAAAAGTTGCGCTACAAAAAAAAAAAAACGCTTTTTTTAAAATAAACCAGTGTTCTAGGTCTCAGAGAGATAATAAAGATGCACATAAATAAACAACATAACAGACAAAATAAAAATCACAACAACAAACGTTTTGTTCTATTATGATAAAAAAATCTAATACATTAAAAGAAAAAAAAAAACAAATTGAAAATTTACGAATCTAACCCACTCAGAGTATTTTATCGTTATGGAAAGAAATCACTGATCTTGATTGATTATTCGCATATTTATAATAATACTGCGCAAACTAATATGAAGCAGTGGCAGCGTATCAAAAGGATAAGTGAAGCTGAAGACGTCGGCGCTAGGTATAGGTTTTGACTTAGGTATATGCATTAGATTAGAGTATTTAGTTAAGTCCAGTTAGATGTATGAAGAGAGAAGGATAACGAGCTAATGAAATCTCTGATTGCTTGATTGATAGTGTGAGAGGTAATGGCTGAGTGAATGTATGAGTGCTTATCAATCATAAACGATTGAATTCATTGGATTCTGAATACTAAATAAACTACCGTGGGTAATATATTATCAGAATAGCATCAAAGAAAGAATCGTAAGAATCTAATGCGTGGAGACACATGCATTGTACCTGCTATAATAACGGTACACCTTATATGAGCCAGCAAATTAAATGTTTATAAAGGCAAAAGCACAAAGTACATATAAGTTGTTTTATCTGCCTAGAATCGTGATCACAGTTAATCATGAGTTCACAAACATTACTAGCCTACCTAGCTACCTAAAATATTAACAAACCTAGTTCATCTAGTAACGATTGAGCTCGGCTCAGATTAAATAAGCAGAGATTATGATGAGATTATGAAAATATTGCCTAATTTGAGAGTGGTTACAACTGTATGAAACAAATCCTAGCAGTGAAAATAATGTGGGACTGATAATTGTTTTAAGAATAAAATTCTAGATACTAGAACTCGCAATAGGTCATGAATGTTATGAATGAAATGAAAGCTTGGTTGTTTAAAAACGGTTTACGAGACTGATTCGTGGGATAACTACCATATGACTTTGTACAATGACGATAGTTTACGCCAGGTGTTATTAGCGCAAGAAGGATGAAACAATAGCAAAAATAAATGGGTCTTAAGGCGGCATTACAAAACAATAGTTTAAACATTACCATAAGTACCTACCTGGAAAGGCTGATAAAGTGATGATGAAACAAATGCACAAATTTATGATACCTAGCAGCTTGGACTCCTTTTATGAGGCGGTCTTTTTCAGTACTCTTTAGATCTAGACTATGCTAGTGGTTATTTAAAAATTGGACTGAGATGGTTTGACACAGTGAGTGGCCAGTCTGAGAGACTGAATGCGGCGGGTTCGACTCCCAACACTCGGCTAATAGTTGAATTAAGATAATTGATGACAGTTTAAAACATACGTAGCGGGTTAGACTCCCAACATTCTGCTTACTTGTAAGTGTAGTGTGTAACTGCTAAGTTGAATTAATATAATTGATAAGGTCAGCCTAATTGTTAAACACCACTCATCCGATTGAAAAGGACAATCCGAAAAAATAATAAATATAAAAAGAAGGTATTGGTTCGACTCCTACCATAATACAAAAGGCTGTATTTATACATAAAATTGGATTGGTAAATATTAAATAAGGAAGGACACAAGAGTTCAATCCTCTTGTAGAAAATAAGTTTCGATAATAATATTTATTTCCATCGAATTTGAAAAAGAAGCTTTATTGTTAAGAAAAAAAACCACTGGTTCGATTGAAGAAAACAATCCAAATGATAATTAATATAAAAGAAAGGTATTGGTTCGACTCCTACCATAATACAAAAGGCTGTATTAATATAGATAATTTGATTGATGAAGGTTTAATTAGGAAGTAAAAGACAAGAGTTCGAGTCTCTTGCGGAATCTATAAACATTTTTATTCTTATTAACATAATTGGTAAAGGATTGTTTTAAACATATTTGACTTCTGTCACAGTACAAAAGTTTGTTTGAATATAGATAAACTGATAAATTGATAATTAACATTACTACTCCATTAGAAGTTACAACTAGAGACAACGCCTGATTGTAAGTTAGTATAAGTGATAAATGAGAGCAATGAGAGCGTGATTCAGTGAAAGGACGCTTTGAATAAAAAAAAAAAGATTTAAAAAGTTATTATTGTTACACTCGATAGTAAATCATAATATTCCGCTTATAAGATTGGAAATGAGACACCGGATAGATATAGAATAAAATAAGATCGTTTTATAATAAATATACGCAAAGAACTTGTAAATATAATCTTCTTCATCAAGATATGAAAGCCTATGTACCTAGTCTTCATAAAATAATACCTGAACCAAGCTTTAGAGGTTCTAGAATAACCTAGAAAAGCTAATAGCCGTCTCTAGAACATTTAAAATATATTTGAAGCAATTAAAGAAAGTTGAGAGACTCGATAAGTTGCGATGAGGCAATATGCTGATGATACCAGCATAATCTTATCAGCGGAATCTAACATACAATTGGAGAGTAAAATCAAAGAAACTATGACAATATTATCAGAATGGTTCAATATGAATGGCCTTAAACTTAACGAACATAAGACTAATGTAATTTTATTTACCACAAAGATTAATCACCAAAAAGTTTTAAATGTCAATTTATCCAATAAGCATACAATTACCAACTCTAATCTGGTCCGCCTACTTGGATTTGAAATAGACCCGACTTTAACTTGGAAGAACCATGTAGACCTGACATGTAAGAAAATGTCTAAGGGAATATACGCTCTAAAGCAACTAAGACCAATAACATCAAAGGAGTCATTAAAAAACGTCTATTACGCTTACGTTCACTCGGTAATGTCGTATGGTATCATCCTATGGGGCTGCTCTACCGATTATGAGAGGGTCCTAAAATCGCAGAAACGAGCAATACGTGTTTTAGTTAAAGCTCATTATAGAGAGTCTTGCCGCGATCTTTTCAAAGAACTAGGAATACTGACATCGGTCTCAGTCTACATACTGGAAGTCTTAAAATATGTGAGAGCTAATTGGGATAGATACTCAATTCGAGTTGTAAAAAGCAAACGGACCATTAGAAATAACAATTTAACTCTAGAAGCAATCCCCAGTCGCCTTAATATATCAACGTAACTTCCTCTTCAAATGGGGCGCACTGTTTTTAATAAACTACCACCTGAAATAAAGGATATTAAATTAAATAAACATAACACCTTTATAAATGAAGTGAAAGGACTTCTTCTTCACAAAACTGTATACAGCATAAAAGAGTTTCTCGAGAACGACTATACTCAGTATATAAATGTACAAAAAGAGTTGAACAAAGGTTCCAGTACGCACCTACACAATGTTACTAGCAACTAGATTATTTATTTGACTATCGCCCTTATACAGCGAATGCGTACCTATTGTATTTTTCTTTCATTTTATTTGTATGTGAATTTGACAAGTCTTAGCCTGTACACAGAACTGTTGTAAACTTATAATTTTTCATGTGTTTCACCTTTGACAATAAAGATATTCTATTCTATTCTATTCTATTCTATTCTAATAAGCTAAAACGTATAATTTGTATAAATAATGCGTTGAACAGA